>JACBWV010000610.1:11925425-12057925 GCA_013435795.1 Chlamydomonas sp. ICE-L | reverse complement strand
ACCAACTTTACTGACTGGCAAGCGGAGCTCAGGCAAAGCCACGGCTCGGTTCAACTCAACTCAAACTCAACTCACTCAAGTCAACTCAACTTCACTGACTGGCAAGCTCAGCTCAGGCATAGCCATGTCTCAGACTAGCCCAACTCAACTCAACTCACTCAACAATAACTCAACTCAAACTCAACTCACTCAACCCAACTCAACTCCACTGACTGGCAAGCTCAGCTCAGGCATAGCCATGTCTCAGACTAGCCCAACTCAACTCAACTCACTCAACAATAACTCAACTCAAACTCAACTCACTCAACCCAACTCAACTTCACTGACTGGCAAGCTCAGCTCAGGCAAAGCCATGTCTCCGACCGCTCCAACTCAACAAAACTTCACTCAAACTCAACTCAATCAACCCAACTCAACTTCAATGACTGGCAAGCTCAGCTCAAGCAAAGCCACGTCTCGGACAGGTCCAACTCAACTCAACTCAACTTCACTCAACTCAACTCAACTTCACTGACTGGCAAGCTCAGCTCAGGCAAAGCCATGTCTCCGACCGCTCCAACTCAACAAAACTTCACTCAAACTCAACTCAATCAACCCAACTCAACTTCAATGACTGGCAAGCTCAGCTCAAGCAAAGCCACGTCTCGGACAGGTCCAACTCAACTCAACTCAACTTCACTCAACTCAACTCAACTCAACTTCACTGACTGTCAAGCTCAGCTCAGGGAAAGCCACGTCTCAGACCAGCCCAACTCAACTCAACTCAACTTCACTCAACTCAACTCAAACTCAACTTCACTGACTGGCAAGCTCAGCTCAACTCAAATCAACTCAACTTCACTCAACTCAACTCAACTAAAACTCAACTCACTCAACAATAACTCAACTTCACTGACTGGCAAGCTCAGCTCAGGCAAAGCCATGTCTCGGACCGGTCCAACTCAACTCAACTCAACTAAACTCACTAAACTCACTCAACTTCACTGACTGGCAAGCTCAGCTCAAGCAAAGCCAAGTCTCAGACCGGTCCAACTCAACTCAACTCAAACTCAACTCACTCAACTCAAGTCAACTTTACTGACTGGCAAGCTCAGCTCAGGCAAAGACGCGTCTCGGACCGGTCTGCCTCCTCCACAATCACAAAGAGAATCACATATACAATCACAACCTGAAGCAGCAACGACCCAACTTGCTTGCCGCCTACAAGTGCACCAGGGTTTTTCCTAAGAAATTACAATACTTCAAAACTAGAATCATGTGGTGCTATTGTTGGCCAGATCTTGTTTCACAACTAGAGATTGTGGTGCTATTGTTGGTCCTGCCTCTAACAATAGCACCAGCTTAACAAGTGTGACCTAGCGAACACAAGGTGTAACAAACCAGAACTTTCAATTCGGACAGCTTAGTGCACGACCTACTTTGGGCAGGAGGTCAAAGATGAAGGCCCTCTCCATGGCAGAAGATCTCAACTCCACTGACTGGTAAGCTCAGATCAGGCGAAGCCAAGCCTCGGACCGGTCCAAGTCTACTCAACTCAAACTCAACTCAAACTCAACTCAACTAGACTGACTGGTAAGCTCAGATCAGGCAAAGCCAAGCCTCGGACCGGTCCAACTCTACTCAACTCAAACTCAACTCAAACTCAACTCAACTTCACTGACTGCTAAGCTCAGATCAGGCAAAGCCAAGCCTCAGACCGGTCCAACTCTACTCGACTCAAACTCAACTCAAACTCAACTCAACTACACTGACTGCTAAGCTCAGATCAGGCAAAGCCAAGCCTCGGACCGGTCCAACTCTACTCAACTCAAACTCAACTCAAACTCAACTCAACTACACTGACTGCTAAGCTCAGATCAGGCAAAGCCAAGCCTCGGACCGGTCCAACTCTACTCAACTCAAACTCAACTCAAACTCAACTCAACTACACTGACTGGTAAGCTCAGATCAGGCAAAGCCAAGCCTCGGACCGGTCCAACTCTACTCAACTCAAACTCAACTCAAACTCAACTCAACTTCACTGACTGGCAAGCTCAGCTCAGGCAAAGCCATGTCTCGGACTAGCACAACTCACCTCAACTTCACTCAACTCAACCCAAACTCAACTCAAACTCAACTTCACTGACTGGCAAGCTCAGCTCAGGCAAAGCCATGTCTCGGACTAGCACAACTCACCTCAACTTCACTCAACTCAACTCAACTCAAACTCAACTCAAACTCAACTTCACTGACTGGCAAGCTCAGCTCAGGCAAAGCCATGTCTCGGACTAGCACAACTCACCTCAAATAAACTCAACTCAACTCAACTCAAACTCAACTCAAACTCAACTCAACTTCACTGACTGACAAGCTCAGCTCAGGCAAAGCCATGTCTCGGACCAGCACAACTTAACTTCACTCAACTTCACTCACCTCAACTCAAACCAACTCAAATTCACTGACTGGCAAGCTCAGCTCAGGCAAAGCTACATTTCGGACCAGCCCAACTCAACTTCACTCAACTTCACCAACTCAAATCAAACTAAACTGAAACCAACTAAACTTCACTGACTGGCAAGCTTAGTTCAAGCAAAGCCACTCTTAGACCGGTCTGCTTCCTCCACAATCACAAAGATAATCACACATACAATCACAACCTCAAGCAGCAGCGACCCAACATGCTTGACGTCGAAGTGCACAACCTACTTTGGGCAGCAGGCCCAAGATGAAGGCCCATTCCACGGCAGAAGATCTCAACTTCACTGACTGGTAAGTAGGGGTCGGCTATGTTATATAATATTAGTGAATAAATAATATCAGGATCGAATAATATTATATAATATTGTATATAGGGTTGGGAAGCAAACGTTTTTTTTTTTTTTTAAGCCGTTAAACGTGTACACGTATAAACGTTTGCATATAAACGTATAAAAACGTATATAAAAATTAAGCACTTCTTGATAAAATACTTTTACATGGGTTTAAAGGTATTGCCGCGTAGCTAATTTGATATTTTCATTGGCATCACATATCAACTCTCAAAAAAATAATCTGGCAAGTTTAGTTTGCCCAAATCTCAGAAAAGAAATCACGAGCAGAAAGCGCAGTGCCAATCTAAGGGAGCCATTAAATGCCAGTTGGTCTATTATGTAACTGTATAAGTGTATAATAATATAAGTACATAACGATATTGCAATATTGTCCAGGTTCACATTGCACTAGGCTTGCACCATCAATCCTTCAAGCCCACGTAGGAGCACAGCTTGTGGAATGGAAGGCTAGGTGGCGCTCTGATAGGTGTGCCATCCTGGCTATCTAGATCAACCTTTATGCCAAATGTTTATAAAATAGTGCAGGTGAATTTTATTGAATATTGTGATAGAGGAGGTCAAAAGCTTTCCAATTAGCTATATAAATAAAAAACATAATGGAAATCAAGAAAGTTAAGTGCCGGGACACGTGCTGTACTTCTCAAAGTACAGACTCTACGTTTTCTACGACGGATATATGGTCGATTCGAGAAAAACTATAAGGCGTATTTATACGTGCAAACGTATATTATACGTTCATATGTCGGCCCAACGCTACTTATATAATATTAGTCAGAAGAGCCGTCTCACCAGAATTTGGAATTTATTTGAAAACCTAATATTATTGTGACACTGTAATATTATTAGTTAACATTAGTTTTTCAAACACTAAAATTAGTTGCCCTTCCCTACTGGTAAGCTCAGATCATGCAAAGCCAAGTCTCGGACCGGTCCAACTCAACTCAACTCACTCAACTTAACTTTACTGACTGGCAAGCTCAGCTCAGGCAAAGCCACGCCTCGGACCGGTCTGCCTCCTCCACAATCACAAAGAGAATCACACCTACAATAGCAACCTCAAGCAGCAACAACCCAACTTGATTGACGTCCACAAGTGCCACTGGTAAAACAGTGACGAAAATCTGCCGGTTGCAGTCGCTTTTAAAGGGTAAGGCGTTAGTTGATTTACCGGAGGTTGTTGTTATTAGGCCAAAACAAGTGAAGGGTCACATTGTCGTGCTTATTTTACCAGTGTACCCTTTTACCTGCTTACCTCTTGCGTCACACGCACATGCATATGTTCTTATTTTACCAGTGTGCACAACCTACCTTGGGTAGCAGGTCCAAGATGAAGGTCATCTACCTGCCGATATCCACCACCAGTACCAGCACCACCATCACGACCACCACCACCATCACCACCAACAGCATGTCATCCCTTTGATACCACTACCATCACCATCACCATCACCACCAACAGCGTTCCATCCCTTTGCTAGCCTCTGTCTCCCTCTCCATGTGGTACATGCACAAACAAAACCACGTCCATTCAACAATATCTCATCTCTGTAGTGAGCGGGAATCCTCATCTCCTTGCTCACAATATCATACCTTGGGCAGCAGGTCCAAGATGAAGGCCCTCTCCCTGCCGATGTCCACTCCCGGCAGGCGGAAGATCTCAACTTCACTGATTGGCAAGCGCAGTTCAGGCAGAGCCACTTCTCGTACCCCCTCTTCCTCCTCCTCCTGCTTCTCTTGCTTCTTCTCTAAGCTGCTCCCTGTGTCCCCCTGCTCTGGCCTGGGCTCAGTAGCTAGGCGATGGGAGTCTGAAATCGGGCCCACGGCACCTGTCCTTTTGCCGGCAGCGCTTGCTTCCATGCTGCCCAGGGTGAAGCTGGCGTAGTCTGAACCATATGTGTCGTCTTCATCGATTAGAAGTACACTTGTGCCATCTTTGGGGGCTGCCAAGGCACTACACAGAGAAGAAGGCATGTACAGTTGAGTGCTGATCGATAGTATGGTGTACTGATGAGTAGGGTCCGGCAATCTGATGCCGGCAGTCTGACTATGCTAAAGTTACTATTTATGTACAATATCACATGATGCAGCTTATATTTGGTCTACATCATATGATATGCAGGACCCTACTGATAAGTGCTGCATGATGTACCTATTAAGTGCTGTAAGAATGAACAACGTGGTGGTGAGTGCTGTACGGTGTTATGGTGAGAGCTTTGCCATGTACGCATGAGTGATGCATGATGCAATGGTGAGTGCTGCTTGATGCTCCGATACGTCCTGTAAGAATGAACAATGTGGTGGTGAGTGCTCTACAGTATCATGGTAAGAGCTTTGCCATGTACGCATGAGTGATGCATGATGTACTGGTGAGTGTTGGAGGTACTGATCTGCAACAGGTTATCCAGCGCAACTAATGGCTTTCTAACAAAATGGAGTCAATGCATGTAGCGTGGACACACAATGAAGGAATTTCTGCTTTGATGAAATGGTTTCCATGCCAGTAAATGTTGAGGCAATTGAGGGTGTTGCGGGCGTTGAAAAAGGGGTTGATGTTTGTTGTGCGTGTGTGTATGTTCGTGTGTGTGTATGTGTGTATGCGCATGTGCACACGTGTGTGTTGCTTGTGTGTATGTGTGTATGTATGTATGTATGTATGTGCGTGCCTGTGCGAGTGCTCATGTGCTTGTGTGTATGTGTATGTGTGTGTTTGAATGTGTGTGTTTGTATGATTGTATATATTTGTCTCTGTGTGTATGTCTGTGTGTATGCATGTGTGTGTATGTATGTGTGTGTTTGCCTGTTTTTGTGTATGAGGCTGAACTTATGGACCCCCACTCTATTTACCACTCTAGTCCTTCTGCATACTGACCTGGCGATCAAACACTCGGGCAATCCAGAGCCTATAACAATGACGTCCCATTCTTCTGGATCGATTCGGTCCATCCGCAAGGGTCACAGAGCAGGAACTGGCTGCACGGATGGTCTGATACAATGACCGAGATAAATAAGGTTACAAGGGATGCAGATAAAGGGATGAGAGAGAAATAGGGATGAGGGAGAAATAGAGAGGAAGACTGAGATGCGAAACGAATGAGGCTAGATCACTACGGGACGTTGGGGGAAGCGGAGAGGGTGCGTAATACGAATGGAAGTGAAGGATGGTGCGGAGCTGTTCACGGCTTTCTCTTAGGGTTGCGAACACATGAAAGTCAGATCGAACCGAATGCCAGATGCAACCGATACTGCAGGAGAGTCGTGAGCCCAACAGCGGCTCTTCACGACACGAGCCAGGAAGAAGCTGCACACGACAGCCCATGCAAACACGTCCCGCAGACAAACAGGGACAGGGTCTCTTCGACAGAAGAATAATTACACATGATTTCAACCCTGGATTTGCAATATGGACCCCGGACGGCTCCACAGAGTCGAAATCTGGTACCCCTGCCCAGGATCGAACCACCTACACCAGAGGGACCAACACACGCACCATCAGATCAGATAAGGAGTTATTCCCACACTTGAAAGGAGTGTACACCCCCAAAATGCATCATGGACAACCACACACAGCGTGCTTTCCTCGCCACAGAGATAGAGAAGGATAGAGATATCCCCAGATGTCCCGCTAAGCTCGACCGCGGTCGCGACCGGCTGTCTCCGTACTACCGGATGGAATCCCGAGAACGCACATGTGCGCTCAGCGCACAGAGTGAAGGTACGGTACTTCACCCTGCTTCACCCCACCAATTCGTTCGTCGAACTCGGAGTCGGACGAAATCGGGGGTATTCTGCGGTACGGGGCACATGTACCTCTCCCGACTTAAAACTCCCAAACGAACCAGCTTGCGCTGCAATAGAAACTGCTAATCTTCGCGCAAGGGCGATGAATAAACAACATGTCGATAAGTTCAACTAACCTTACAGGAGCTTGGGAATTGAACATACATACCAGAAATTGACAACAAATTGACCAACTGACTTGACGTGGTCGGAGAGTTCGGTACATTCTACGCAGAAAAATATCGCTTCATAAAATCCACCTGGCCACTCTTCCTTCAACCCGGCTGCCTGCTGCTTTCCCAGCTCTCTACGCGCCCTAGCTTTATTGTAGCTGGGCTTTGTCCTAACCGCCAGTCAAAGACGAACTCTTCTCTGGGTGATAGCCAACGAGGGCAGCTCGTTGCGCTGCTGCTCCCTGGTACCTCCACCTGTCGAGGATTGCAGCAACACTGCCTCCGCCAGCTTAGCCAATCCTGACTGCCAACACGTGTGCTGCATTGGCACTGGGGTCAGCCCCCTGCAGATTGACCCTTCTCACTCAGTTGTAGTATCTTCCCCCACTTCCACTTGCAAGCATTCCACGGGTTCAGAGTGAACAGGCAGTATGGAAGCGATCACAACGTTCTTAGAGACAATCCAGAGCGCTCTAGTGGTTCCTGGTGCTAACGAGGTTTGCTCCAAGCTGCTGGCCAAAAACTTGCAGGATGCGTCCAACAGACTGACAAAGGAACTAGTGATCAAACTCTCAGAGGTGCGTTATCCTGAAGCCAGGTAAACTAAACCATCTCCTCATCATCGCCCTCATCACCATCCTCATCACCATCCTCCTCATCATCGTCTTACCATCATAGCATTATTTGTTCTGACTATTTGTTGTAGATGAGGTGTTGGTAAATGGTTGGGTGTCATGCTCTGAGTTTTGTCGGGAGATGAGAGGAGGATTAGTATCGAACAAGCAGTGATGTTCAAATATCATTGATGATCATCATAATCTTATTGTTAAAAAATTCCGAATCGATATAGTCTGTCTCCGCACCACCATCGTCAAATATACTGAGCAGCAATACCATGTCGTTTCCGTCGTCCAATTTTTGAAGGTCCAGTGTGGTAGTTCTTGTCCAAAGCCCTATCATACCTCAAATCCTAACAGGCTAGCACTTTATTTGGCCTAAGAGAGTCATCATGTTCAGTTGTTGAGACCCTTCACAATGACTATGACGGATCAGCCATCACCAACCAAATCCCCCCCCCCCCCCTCCCCCAAGGTGCATGCCCTGCAAGGCAAGATCACCAGCTTGACTGAGGAGCATGGGGAGGAAGCTTCAAGTCTCACCACACAAGTTGGCCTGCAGGTATGGGGCTTACCTGGGCCTAGGTTCTTTGTAATCCACGACAGGCTCTAGATATAATTAGCGACCGGCAAATCATTGGATACTGACCAAAGGGGAGTATGATATCATATGATATCATACAAATTGCATCATATGATATTGTACATAAATGGTAAATTTTGCCTAGCCAGGCCGCTGGCATCATATGGTGTGATGATATCATATGATATCATATTGCCGTTCCCTAGATATAAGTAGATGGGGTAGGCAGATTGCATGGCCAACCTTGCTAGCCACCGCATGCCTGTTCAGCAAAACGACCTTTTGCACAATGCACACCGTAGTTAAACCCTACAAATATGATGATGATGATGATGATGACATTTTTTCCTAGGGGACTTGTGGTAAAGGGTTTACACCCCTGTAGGTGATCACATGATCAGTGCATCAGTTATAGCCATTCAGCTGGATTCAGCGGATGATTTGGATTTGGGTTTTCAAAAACTTCATAGTTTGTAGTTTGTACATCAAACGTGAGAATTTGGCTCGAGGATTCTGTAATTTTGGCCCGAAAATCGAGAATTCTGAGAATTTCTCAGAACCCTGGGAGTAGCTGAAAATTTGGCCTGAAAAAGTTAAGGTATGAACTGCAAATGAAGAGACCCAAATCAAAATCATTCGCTGACTTGCATAGTCATATTAAGGAGTCGCACACTGATCTACGTACATACGTAATTGCTGCAATAAGTATACGTCGTTTGTAAACTTTCGTGTGGCAGCTACACCGGGCACAGGTATGCAACTTCTCGTCACCCACACGCCCCTCATATATAGGGACTGCCACATCAAATGATGTTGACCAAAGGCGAGTATGATATCATATAAATGGCATCATATGATTACATGATATCATATCATATTGCCGCTCCCTACTCATATACCCTATCCACCCCTATAGCCTCATGCAAGCCCATTACATAGCTTTCTTTTTCGGCTACAAACAGCAGCTTCTAGGAAGCTCCCTGGGCTAAGCCCCAAGATGTCAACAGTTCTGGGCAGCTAATTCTGTCACCTTCCATATGCACTAGCATGCGTTTACTTTGGATCAATAGCAAGTCAGGGGAGCTGCCAAGAAGCTGCTGCCCGTTGGTGAAAAGAAAAGCAGTAGCTCATTTCAACATTTTACTGGATGCCCAGCTACCAAACCCTCAACAACCTAGGACTGTCTCATCAACAACTCCTCAGCAACCTCAACACACCTTAACAACCCTCAACTCATCCTTAACTTCTCAACTCCACAACTCATCAACTCATCAACAGCCCTCAACAACCTGAAACGCCTAGGACAATCTCGTCAACAACTCGTCAACAACCTCAGCAACCCTCAACTCTTCCTCAACTTCTCAACTCCACAACTTCACAACTCCTTAACTCCTGAACAAGCTCAACAACCTCCAGGACTGTCTCATCAACAACTACTCAACAACCTCAACAACCTCCAGGACTGTCTCCTCCTCAACTACTCAACAACCTAAGATGGTCGCATCAACAACTACTCAAGTCCTCCTCAACTCCTCAACTCCACAACTCCTAAACAACCTCCAGGACATCCTCATCAAGGAGCTACAAAGCCAGGTGGAGGAAATGCGCACTCTGCTGAACGCCCCACGGACCGAAACCGCCATGCAGACAGACACTCCTGCTGTGTTAGATGTCGGGACCCAAGCCCAGCCTGTAACCTTTAGTGTGGGTTCCCTGGCCACTACCACATTATGTACCTCCGCCAGCCAAGCAGACGGTGGAGACGTGATGGTACGAGTGAAGATAGCGTGCGACAAGCCTGATACGGACCTTGTACTGCCCAGCCAGCCTGGCAGTACCTGTGAAGTGAGCTGCCAGGTAGGCAGTACAGTCAGCCATGAGAGGGAGGCAACAGCTGGGGTATTGCCCACACTAAGCTCCCCACAACAGATAATGTCTCCCCCACCTCAAGCTTGTTTGTCAGCCTCTTTGGATGTGTGCCGTGGTCGCGCAGTATCTAGCGGGTAAGCTGGCCAGTCTTTTGCACTGTTTACGTTGTGTGGCCACTGTTTAAGTGGTTTCCTTTGTGTCAGTAGCCGCATTCACCTCATTCTTGTGTGTTTGTAACTGCTGTTTCTATGTTTAGATTTACTCATGGATACTTCCAGTCTGATCAACATTAGCACCTCAGGAAGTACTCACGCTTTGTTATGCTCACGTTGCCCACGTTGCATTGCTCACCGTGTTCGTATCTGCCTATTCAACTGTACACTTTAAGTCTGATCGACAGGAGCACCTCAGGAAGCACTCACGCTTTGTTAGGCTCACGTTGCATTGCTCACTGTGTTCTGATATGCCTCTTCAACTGTACACTTACAGTCTATGTGTTCGCACACACACACACACACACACACACACACACACACACAAATACACACACGCCAATAAACACAAAAAACTTGAAACACTATCACCTTCCCCCTCGACCACCAGAGTCATTAATGTGTTAGGACCTGCACATCATATAATGTTGACCAAAGGGGCGTATGATATACTTAGGGAGAGGCAAAGACCGATAGATCTATATAGATCTATCGGTCTATATATATATTTTTTTTTTTTTTTTCTTTTTTTTTTTTCGTGAAGCCGATAGATGTATCGATATCCCTTGTCCGAGGCCCCCCCCCCCTCCCGATATATCTATATAGATCTAGTAGGGCAGTTTGATCTGTAAACTGTTCCTCGAACTTGCTATTCGCATTCTTCGCACTGTTCCGAATTCAAACGGCAATTATTCTTCTTAATGAAGCCGGCTTACAAAGTTATAAGAGCGACGATGGTAGCTTGTCCAGTTGAGGTAGGAGACCGCTCCCCACCCGCGTACGACGGGCTCCCTTAATACCGCGCCCCACCAGGCGTTATCATTACTTTTTATAAGAGCGATCGGAAGACGCCTGCATCCGTATTGTCCATTCTTGAGAAAGCCCCACCAGCTTCTAACTGGAGAGCAAACTTCGATGCGCGGATTGAAGATGGTGGACCTTGCCTGTTGTTTTGTCGCGCTTATGACAATGGCGTCAGTCCCTACAACATTAGCAACTCGACGAACGCGCACATGAAGGCATGCAAGGGGGGCTCAACAACCGTGCCGGCTGCATTGTGGAACCGGACCTTGACAGCTCTTCTAAGAACACTCGCCCCCCACCCCACCCCACCCCACCCCACCCCCCACCCCCCAAAAAGAGAACGCCTGGAGGGGTGTTAAGGGGACCCTCCCGTACGCCGCAGCTGGGGAAAGTCACCATGGCAGACATAGTAAGTGTCACACTCAGGCGGAAGGGACTCCTTCATGCGACGTGTGGCAAGAATGCTGGTACAGGAGGTGATAGATTCTATGTGCAGCTTAGAGATGAGTTTGTCTACGTGTTCGGGACTGATCCCTAAGGTGGAGAGATTGGTAAAAGTTGTGATTGGTATGGTACCAGTGGTACCTATGGTGAAGACTAGGTAGTGGACAAGGAATCCTTGTTGTTGAAGGATATCGTGGAGCTCCTTATGCTGAATGCTCTTTTCCTAGAATTTGATGTGGTGGTTAGTGTCTGAGCAGTAGCCCAGTTCAACTAGGTAGGCTTTTCTTGGTTTGGATTCGTCGTCAATGAGGAGCAGATCAGGTCTGTATTTATCCCATGTGGCTTGGGGAAGATCAGGGGGGTTGAGGGTGGTTGGGGGTCTTGTGGGAATGTTGGATGTCGCCTCACAAGTGCCTGCATCCGTGAACATGGGGAGAGCCCCCAGCGCTCCTTTGGCTACTGCCTTTTGGATACTCGCCAACAACAAGCTCGGCAGCCTGGGCCCAAGCTTGGGGTCGCATCTGGTGGGATGCACAATGTGTCAATGTAATCCTAATAGTCTACTGCCCTAGCAAAGCAATCACAGCATGATGATGAACTGTTCGGCAACAAGTAGCAGCCTCTAGGCAGCTCCCTCTGCACTAGCTGGCATTAGTTTTGGCTGAATAGTCAGTCAGGGGAGCTGCCTAGAAGCTGCACAAATTAGACAATTTAAAGACTTTTCTAGGACCTGATGTGTGCTGAAATGCTGATGGGGATAGGAGGGACTAGGCCTGGGTTGGTTTGGAGGCTATATCGGGACCGTTTAGTAGGTGATCACGCCGGCAGCGAGCTTCACAAGTGATTACTGAACTCAAATAAATCCTGTATTTGTTTTGAAGGAACAAGGGACCTTAATATGATGCAGACTACATGTAAAATAAATCCCAGATTTTTCAGAGGCCTCCTTGAGGTACCGATATACCAGATATAGATACATTTTGCTATATATAGATCTATATAGATCTATATGTTGGGGCAATATACATATATTTGCCGCCCCCTAGATATACTACAAATTGCATCCTATGATGTTGTATATAAAATAACTTTAGCCTAGTCCAACTGCCAGCATCATATAATATCATATGATATCACATTGCCGTTCCCTACTAATGTGTGCACACATCACAATTAGCAAGGCCTCTAGACTGACTCCTCCCCTGTCCACACTTTGTTTTGTAGAGGGGGTGAAGAGTCGGGAGGTTGCATGAGCAGCCTCACCTTTGACATTGCCATCCTGAAATCAAAATACAAGCGGGCGGTAGAGCGTATAGTTGAACTTCAGGAGGACTCACTCAAGCTTGACATGGAGAACAAGGAGCTCTTAGCACTGGTATGGTTTTGCTGTTGCTTTTGTTGGTGGTGATGGTGCGTTAGTGAGTGGTAACTAATTGGGTTGGTCAAGGCGACAGTGGAGAACAATGAGGTCTTACCACTGGTATGGTTTTGCAGTTGCTTTTGTTTGGGGGTGGTGCGTTGCTTATGATGATACGCTTAAAATGGTGTTGATGGTGCGTTAGTAAGTGGCTAATGATTGGGTTGGTCTTGGCGACAATAGAGAGCAAGAAGGTGTTGCACTGATCATGGTGGTTGTGGTGGTGGTTGTGAGGATATGCTTGTGACGGTGTTTTTGGTTGGGGTCCGTTATTAAGTGGCTTCTGATTGGGTTGGTCTTGGCAACAATGGGGGACAAGAAGCTATTGCACTGATGATGGTGGTTGTAGTGGTGGTTGGGAAGATATGCTTGTGATGGTGGTGGTGATGGTGTGTTATTAAGTGGCTTCTAATTGGGTTGGTCTTGGCGACAATGGAGGACAAGAAGCCATTGCACTGATGATGGTGGTGGTAGGGGTGGTTGTGATGATATGCTTGTGATGGTGGTGGTGATGGTGTGTCATTAAGTGGCTTCTAATTGGGTTGGTCTTGGCGACATTGGAGAGCAAGAAGCTATTGCACTGATGGTGGCGGTGGTGATAATGGTGATGGTGCAGCAGTAAGTTGCTAATAATTGCGTTGGTCTTGGCGACGATGGAGTGCAAGGAGCTATTGCACTAGTGGTGGTGGTAATGGTGATGGTGCGTTAATAAGTGGCTTCTTCTCGGATTGGTCTTGGCGACGATGGAGTGCAAGGAGGTATTGTCACTAGTATGGTTTTGTTGTGGTGGTGCTGCTGCTGCTGCTATTGACATGCTTGCCATGGCCGTTGTGGTAGTGCTGCTTATTATGGTATGCTTATGATGGTGGTAATGGTGATGGTGAGTTAGTAAGTGGCTACTTATTGGGTTGGTCTTGGCCACGATGGAGTGCAAGGATCTATTGCACTGATGGCGGTGGGCAGGATTGTTATACATGGGTCTAGGATGTAAATGTAACACAACCAATTTCATGCAGGTCAACATGTATAGCCAACGGTCTTGGCGACGATGGGGATCAAGGAGCTATTGGACTGATGGTGGTGGGCAGGATTGATATACACAGGTCTAGGAGGTACATTTAACACAACCAATTTCATGTAGTTCAACATGTATCGCCAACGGTCTTGCTGACGATGGAGGACGGGAAGCTATCAGACTGATGGTGGTGGGCAGGATTTGTACGCATGGGTCTTGGAAGTATTTGAATTGGATTGTAATATGTTTTTCAGCAAACTCTGGGCGGCTCACCGTCTTCCAATTCCAAATCCCCCCCCGTGTGATACCCATATGTGGTAATACAACCAACTCCATGCAGGCCGACATGTATCGACAACGATCTGAGCTTGCGACTGCTGCCCACAATGAGCTGAGGGCAAAGTTGGAGCAGATGGTGAAGAATAAGATGCTCCGCGCCTCCGCTGCTTCCTACAAGGCTCCCCTTCAACCAGAGGAGCTACCCCTGCGTGCACCGGCGCCTAGTCAAAATCCAGCCTTAGGTGATTCGTTGGGCGGGCCAGGGGAGAGCCGTTCCGGTGCCTCCTACAAGGCTTCCGCCCAACCAGGAGAGCTACCCCTGCGTGCACCGGTGCCAAGGCAGAATCCAGCTTTGGGTAATTCATGGGGCGGGCCAGGGGACAGCCGCTCCGGTGCCTCCTACAAGGCTTCCACCCAACCAGGGGAGCTATCCCTGCGTGCACCGGCGCCAATGCAGAATCCAGCTTTGGGTGCTTCATTTGGCGGGCCAGAAAACAGCCATTCCGGTGTCTCCTACAAGGCTCCCCTCCACCCCGAAGATCTATCCCTGCGTGCACTGGCGCCAAGGCAGAATCCAGCTGTGGGTGATTCGTTGGGCGGGCCAGGGGGCAGCCATCGCTATGATGAAAAGCACGACGCATCAGACACAAGAGGGCAAACCTACGGTGACCTTGTATCATTCATCACCTTGAGGCTTGCCTCAACAGGATCTCTAGATGCCTGCACATTAGGCCTGCCTGACATCAGGCCCTCCCCCGCTTACTTGCCTGATGTCAGGCCCTGCCCCGCTGACCTGTCTGATGTCAGGCCCTGCCCCGCTGACCTGTCTGACATCAGGCCCTCCCCCGCTTACTTGCCTGATGTCAGGCCCTGCCCCGCTGACCTGTCTGATGTCAGGCCCTGCCCCGCTGACCTGTCTGATGTCGAGCCCTGCCCCGCTGACCACATGGAGCTTGGCTTGTCCCCGCGGACAGACCAGTGCTTCCCACTCCACTTCAACAGTCCATCCTTGGACGCCCTGTCTGACGTGAGGCCCTCAATGGTTGCTGGAAAGGATGCGGTGCTGCCTCTGAGTCAAGATGGCGACAAGGCAAAGGACCAAAACACCAAGCTGTAACTTTAAATAGGGTGCATACCCTGCTACCGTGTGCACTAGACTTCAACGCCCATCCTTGTCTGGTGTGAGGCCCTGTCCCGCTACCCATATGGAGCTTGGCTTGTCTCCACAGACAGACCAGTGCTTCCCACTCCACTTCAATGGCCTATCCTTAGATGCCATGTCTGACGAAAAGCCCTCCCCAGCAGTCACATAGAGTTTGGCTTGTCCTCGCGGACAGACCAGTGCTTCCCACTCCACTTCAACAGCCCATCTTTGGACGCCCTGTCTGAAGTGAGGTCCTCAATGGTTGCTGGAATGGGTGGGGTGCTGCTTCTGTGTCAAGATGGCAAGAAGGCAAAGGATCAAAACATGAAGCTGTAACTTTCAATTGGGTGCAGACCCTGCCACCGTGTGCACTAGACTTCAACGATTCATCCGTGTCTGGTGTGAGGCCCTGCCACGCAGCCCACATGGAGCTTGGCTTGTCCCCACGGACAGATCAGCGCTTCCCACTCCACTTCAATGGCCCATCCTTAAATGCCATGTCTGACGTATAGCCCTGCCTCGCTACCTACATGGAGCTTGGCTTCTCCCCACGGACAGACCAGTGTTTCCCACTCCACTACAATGGCCCATCCTTAAATGCCATCTGACGTAATGCCCTCCCCCGCAGCCCACATGGAGCTTGGCTTCTCCCCACAGATAGACCAGTGCTCATCTCTCCTCAATGAGGGTTGGGCTGGAAAGGGCTTACGTGTTGATGAGGCAAATGATTCTAAAAAGGGCTTGAGCGTTATCGAGGCAAAGCTTTCTAAAAATGGCTTGAGCGTTATATAATGAGGAAAAGATTGTTGGAAAGGGTGCAGTGCTGCCTCTGTGTGAAGATGAGGGCAAGGTAACTTGAACTTGGACTTGGTTACATAGCTCCAGCCAGCAATTTGGCTGCTCGCTGTCTTCGGCAATGAGGGCAAGGTAAAGGACCAAAACATGAAGCTGTAACTTCAAATAGGGTGCAGACCCTGCCACCGTGTGCACTAGACTTCACCAACCCATCCTAATCTGACGTGAGGCCCTCCCCAGCAGCCCAAATGGAGCTTGGCTTCTCCCCACAGATAGACCAGTCCTCACCTCTCCTCAGTGAGGGTTGGCTGGAAAGGGCTTGTGTGTTGACGAGGCCAAGGTTGCTGGAAAGAATGCGGAGCTACCTCTGTATCAAGATGGAGAGAAGGCAAAGGACCAATAAGCCGTAACTTTTTACATAGGGAGTAGATTGGTAAGAGCACTTTTTACATAGGGAGTAGATTGGTAAGAGCACTTTTTACACAGGGAGTAGATTGGTAAGAGCACTTTTTACATAGGGAGTAGATTGGTAAGAGCACTTTTTACATAGGGAGTAGATTGGTAAGAGCACTTTTTTGTGCGACGCATCGCCATTCAGTTGCTGCATGGCGACTCATGGGTCCAGCTAAACTAGTTAGAACTGGCCTCCTGATCCCCTTGGGCTCCGTGCTCTGCGAGGTTTGGGGGGCAGCGCGTCGCTCAATTTGCGACGCGTCGCATGAAAAAATACAGACTGGCAAGATCTTCTGTACTGTGAAGGGTTGTTCAAATCTAGGAGCATTTGGGGGGCACTGGATCCTAGGTCGTGAGCGAACTTACAGCGTTATGTTTCATGTCTCAACGTAGATCTTGGAGAGTTCATCATATTTCAATCCTAGATTTTGGCTCACCAGTCGTGGATTTGGGCTCACAAAATACAGAGGATTTTGAGAATAGTTTCGTAGTTCAAGGGTGCTATAAAATCTGCATAGATTTGAAAGCACCCTTTAACAGCCCTGCTACTGTACACATTTAATAATGATAAAGCCTGGTGGGGTGTGGTATTTAGGGAGCCCCGTCTTACGGCGGTAGAGAACGGGCTGCTACTTTACGTGGACAAAGCTACCATGGCAGTTGACAGTGACTGTGAACACTAAAGTGCACCCGTAGGGATTCGAACCCCGCACCTTATTTTGACGTGCTCTACCATTTAGCCAGTCGTCGAAACGGGATTTGCACCCATTTATTTCCCCAAACAGCATTGTTCAGATACAGAAATGAGTTGTTGCCCGATGGCGTACTCCCAGCGGTAGATTGCAACATGCGTATCACTATTTTAGATTATTAATGTATTTTTGTGTGCCTCACAGTACTCTGGTGGCCAAATAAGCTAAAAGGACTTGTACAAAATACTTAACCCAAGCACAAAATAAATATAAACTTATACTACTATAAATAAATACTAAATACTAACTTATAACTTATAAATACTAAATACTAAATACTAAATACTAAATACTTATAAATACTAAATACTAAATACTAAATACTTAATATAAATACTAAATACTTAATATAAATACTAAATACTAAATACTTAATATAAATACTAAATACTAAATACTAAATACTAAATACTAAATACTAATATAAATACTAAATACTAATATAAATACTAAATACTAAATACTAAATACTAAATACTAAATATAAATACTAAATAAATACTAAATACTAAATACTATATAAATACTAAATACTATATAAATACTAAATACTATATAAATACTAAATACTAAATACTAAATACTAAATATAAATACTAAATACTAAATACTAAATACTATAAATACTAAATACTTACTATAAATATACTTACTATAAATACTATACTATAAATACTAAATACTATACTTATAAATACTAAATACTAAATACTAAATACTAAATACTAAATACTAAATACTATACTATAAATACTAAATACTATACTTACTATACTTACTATAAATACTAAATACTATAAATACTAAATACTAAATACTAAATACTATATAAATACTAAATACTATATAAATACTAAATACTAAATACTAAATAAATATGAATACTAAATACTAATATAAATACTAAATACTAAATACTTAATATAAATACTAAATACTAAATACTAAATACTTAATATAAATACTAAATACTTATAAATACTAAATACTAAATTATAACTTGTAAATTATAACTTATAAGTTATAAGTTATTAGTTATAAGTTATAAATTATAAAAATAAGTTATAACTTATAACTTATAACTTATAACTTATAACTTATAACTTATAACTTATAACTTAAATATACGAAACCCAAGCACAAAATCAATATGAATATGCTGTATTAAATTCGTTGGCTCTCTCACATCTGACAAATACTTGAACTTGCTTACATAGCTTCAGCCAGCAATTTAGCTGCTTGCCGCCTTCGGCAGGAAACATACTCTCGGAGAAAGAGAAATAAAAAATACTCTCTGACAACTACTATCACATCCACACACCAGGATACTACAAAGCGCGTGCGGCAGCGCGATTTTGCGCACGCTTTTTAAGCCCCAATGCGCGTTTCGCGCAGTTTTTTCAACCCCCTGTGGACGCAGCGTGCAGTTTCTGCGCTTTTTGCACTACAAAGGGCTGACCAATCTGACATTTGTGCGCTTTTAGCGCTGACCAATTTGACAAAATGTAGTACCCTGCCACACACAGTGCCTTTCCCCCACCAATCTATTCCTGTGGCCAATTGCATGCTGGACTGCTAGGTTGGTCAGACATCATGGTGTATCAGCCCTTTTGAAATTGAACTTGAAAGCTCAAGTATCAGTGTCAGCGTTCGCTGTTTTACATAACCACACTACATCAACTACAACCATTCTACACATCGTTGGCTTCTTTCGCATCCTTTACCATGACAATAAGCCTTCAGGCAGCTCATCTTCTATGGGTAGAGTAGGCACTAAGTAATGATAACGCCAGGTGGGGCGTGGTATTAAGGGAGCCCCGTCTGACGGCAGTAGGGAACGGGCTGCTACTTTACCTGGACAAAGCTACCATAGCAGTTGACAGCGACCGCGAACACTATGGCGCACCTGTGGGGATTCGAACCCGGCACCATCGTCGTTCAAGGAGCTCTGCAATTAGTACTTGTGACATATGAATACGTATTTACGAGTATGTGGGCTAGTCGTTGACCCTCTTGAGGGGGCGCGGGGTGAGGAGTGTTATCCGTCAAACTACTAACCACACTCCTGATCACAGGGATCAATCACATGGTTGTAGTTAGTTTGTTGTTACAGTCCATGTGAGGAGTAGACCAAATAGGCTAAATAGACTTGCTCAACCATGACAGGAGGAGCAATCACATGGTTGTAGATGTTTAAAAGACAGTTCCACTTATGACCATACTGCTAGAACTGACGCAGCTGGAAGCCGGATTTTATTAACGTTTGTTACTAGTTTTGTAGGGGTGTACTGTTTATTTTGGGGCTACGTGTAGCAGCTTCTATGCAGCTCCTTTCACCCACCATTAGGCCAAACCTGAAGCTAGCTAGTGTGTCTGAAAGAAAGATGGAGACAGGCATTCCAATGCAGCGGTAATCGGCGGGCGTGCCTCAGTTGCTGGCTAATGGAGCTGGGCAGAAGCTGCTACGCGTAGCCCAAAAATGAAACAGAGTAAGGGTTGTATGGACTGAAACTGCCTGTTTTGCTTTAGACAAGCATGTGCATGTCGATTATGTTTTTGTTTATAGTTTTGCAATCCTGCCTTCTCCCAGCCTATTTCCATGTGTGTTATGTGTTAATTGAACTTATACTAGGTTACATGGCTCCAGCCAGGAGTTCAAAGAAGGTTTGACCATCCCTAAAAACCTTGAGGAGGGCTGACCCCCCCCCCCCCCCCCCCCCCCCTGGGTCCCTGTGGTGCCAATGAACTGCCTTTGTCAACACAATCTCAATGGTGGTCTCAGAATGTCATTTGGAGGTCTGAGTAAAAAGATGGCAAAACACCGGAGGAGGGCTGCCCCCCCCCCCCCCCCCCCACCACCACCACCCTACCTCAAATGAGGTGCTCAGAATGAACTGGAAAATCCCCCAAAACATCGCCATGAATCATATACCATTTCAGCCCCATTCTCAGAATAATCGATCGGCTTAGGTGAAACTTTGGAGGCTTGGGCACCTCCTGCTCAAGCCAGCAATTTGTCTGCTCGCCGTCTTTGGCAATAGAATAAATTGCCAAGGAAATGTGGACGTTAAAAAAACGAAATCGAACAAACATTAAAGCATTCTTACTGATTTTTATAAAAATATACGTATATGTCGTGTGTTACTGTTGGTGACCTGGGGTGGCCAAATTAGCTAAAAGAACTTGTCCAAGCACAAAATCAGTATGAAGATGCCGTATCACATTCGTTGGCTCTCCCACTTTTGACAAATACTTGAACTTTAACTTGGTTACCGTACATAGCTTCAGCCAGCAATTTGGCTGCTTGCCGCCTTTGGCTGTACAAATAATTTCGAAGAAAGAGAAAGAAAAAATTCTCTCTGATAACTACCGTATGCGCCTTAAGTATTGGCAAGATTAAATATTGGCAAATGTCATTTCCCCCATAAAAGTGGGTCTCAGAAAAGCATCGCAATACTAACTTGGCAAAGGGGTCTATGGCTTTGACAGTCTCAAGCTCAGACTTGAAATCCAGTTGGCAAAGGGTCTTATGTTATTGTAACATTTCCTTGTTACATGTTCACCAAGTAGTCTGCCCAAGCTTGCTGTAAAACTACGTAACAATTCAAAGCAGGAGCATTAAACTTGATATGGCTTAGTAGCCAGACCGGTATATGGCTCCAGACAGCCAAATTGGTGGCTGGAGCCATGTAACCAAGTTCAAGGTCAAGTACATGTATGTATGTTACAGTCCAGGGGTAGGCTAAAAGGACTTGCCCAACCGTATAGGAAGGGCTTAAAAAGAGAAAGCACTGATGAAGGTCAAGTACATTTTTACAAAGTAGTCTGCCCAAGCTTGCTGAAAATAAAACCATGTAGCAATTCAGCAGCAAGTAGCAGTCCGTTCCCTACCGCCGCAAGACAGGCCTCCCTTAATACCACGCCCTACCAGGCGTCACCATAGCTTTTTTAAATCTCTATATTCGTTCTGTTGATTAAGAGAGGATAGTTCGAAGAATCTATCCCTCCCTCAAGTTGTGGTGTGGACTTGTCTTGGGTCAACACTGGCCTGCCCATGACAATGTATGGGCAGGTCATAAGCGGGTCATGGGCAGGCCCATGCAAATGTAACAAGAAATTGTACCAAACTAGAACGCGCAGAGACATATCATGATAACACAACACGGTTTATGATGCATGTTTGTTAAATCATTATGTACGACAATGAATCTTGGTCTGAGCCAGGCATACTATATTTCTTTTCAGGCTTACGACATGAACCAGGCAATTCTACAACAGTGCCCAGTTATTGAGAAAGTCTGTGGGCTATATCCTGATGCCTATCATCACCTAGCTGGCTTGCCAACCAGATTGCGGGCCCTTCAGATACCGTATGCTGTCCTCCTTATCATCCTATTCGTGAAGGTGGTGACCCATATATCACATTAGAGTCGAGCAAACGGTACAAGCTTGAGCAAGCCGATTTGTCTCCCTTGACATCACTGACTCGGCTAGATAAAGGTGTTATTATCCGACTTACGTCGGTAACTGAGTTGGCATAATGCACACCGGTTCCTGTTCCCTCCAGGACCCGAGTTGCCTGCCACTAGGCCACAGGCTAGCTGTGGCCTGCACGTGACTGCAGTACATTGCAGTACACATCCTGATTCCTTATGAGTGCGCCTGTTGCGCCGATTAGCTATCTCGCCTCTGTAAGCTATTACATTCCTGTAGTCCATTCCCTGTGACGTTTAAGTTATATCGCTCCGGAAAGCTAAAGGTTATCGCCCATCAAATCGCCTTCGCGTTGTCCACTGCATCAGATATGAGCTGCATCAGAGTCTGTCGCCCTTGCCCGTTGATCCCTCGCCCCCCGGCATACGCAGTGTCTTTGCTTGTTGCCACCGCAACTCCCGAAGAAGAGGATTACAGGCCCAGAAAACCTGGCATTGCTTTGGCCACTCTCCCCGCTGGATCAAACCCAGCTTGCTGCCACCGCAACAACCAAACAAACCCCCACCCTGCGCCTACCCATCGTTTCCCCTCTCCTACCCTTCCGCCATCTCCTATACCCTCGTCGGCCTCGTAAGCCCCCCCCCCCCCCCCCCCCCCCCCTTTCCCCTCTCCTCCCCAGCTCTGAGCACTCCATCACCACCTTTGCCTTCCCTGCTGGGAGCTATCCGTCTCCTCCTGACTACGATCCGGATCCCATTGGAATCCTTCTCCTACCTTCAAGTTGGCCTCCACCTCCAACACTCCCCCACCCCCTCCCTAAATCCCCTCAACCCAGTCCTGGAGAATCCTCCAACTCTCTCCGTCGCCACACCTGACTGCTCCCATTCCGGCTGATCGCAATCAACCGTCGGAACGGGGGGCATCTCCTGATCGTCAAGGTGGCAACCTCGCTGGACTCTCCACCTCCATGATTTTTGATAGAGCTAACAACTCCTGAGAGGTATCACCTTCTTGATGTAGTGGCCCTATCCTGAACCTTTGAGGTTGAGCGAGATTACGCTTGCTAAATTCAACATCTATGAGCCGGGCAAAGATTTTGGTGAGTGGTACTCAGTTATCTACTTATCTGCCATGCAATCGCCACAGCCCCTTATAGCCTGTTTATCAAGGAAGACGCTATGCTTGATTGGCGCCCGGACCATGAGCCCTTATCTCCCGTTGATGATGATCGTTACCCAGACAGGGAGGATTTCCCCAATACTAGAATATGCCGCTGTGCCAACGCAATTGCATTTAGGTTTGTAGTCAACTCCTTGTCTCCCACCCTTGCTCGAATCTTTGCCTCGTAAGCCCCCCCCCCCCCCCCCCCCCCCCCCCTTTCCCCTCTCCTCCCCAGCTCTGAGCACTCCATCACCACCTTTGCCTTCCCTGCTGGGAGCTATCCGTCTCCTCCTGACTACGATCCGGATCCCATTGGAATCCTTCTCTTACCTTCAAGTTGGCCTCCACCTCCAACACTCCCCCACCCCTCCCTAAATCCCCTCAACCCAGTCCTGGAGAATCCTCCAACTCTCTCCGTCGCCACACCTGACTGCTCCCATTCCGGCTGATCGCAATCAACCGTCGGAACGGGGGGCATCTCCTGATCGTCAAGGTGGCAACCTCGCTGGACTCTCCACCTCCATGATTTTTGATAGAGCTAACAACTCCTGAGAGGTATCACCTTCTTGATGTAGTGGCTCTATCCTGAACCTTTGAGGTTGAGCGAGATTACGCTTGCTAAATTCAACATCTATGAGCCGGGCAAAGATTTTGGTGAGTGGTACTCAGTTATCTACTTATCTGCCATGCAATCGCCACAGCCCCTTATAGCCTGTTTATCAAGGAAGACGCTATGCTTGAGTTGCGCCCGGACCATGAGCCCTTATCTCCCGTTGATGATGATTGTTACCCAGACAGGGAGGATTTCCCCAATACTAGAATATGCCGCTGTGCCAACGCAATTGCATTTAGGTTTGTAGTCAACTCCTTGTCTCCCACCCTTGCTCGAATCTTTGCCGCGCACACCAATGCTGCGGCAGAATTACCGCGCAACCTCAGGTGGTACTTTGAAAAGCTCAGCCCTGTCATGGCCGCACCTCATCTACTTGTCCCGACTATTGCTCTTGCTTGCACACCTGAGCCCGCTGCTGTAGCCATGATGATGTCTTTTAGATCACAGTATGCTGCTCCCTGTCCTCTCACAGACTGTGCTCCCACTGACGGGGAGGATATTGATAGTGATGATGATGATGATCCCGCACCTTCCCCCGTGCCACAAAAGTGTCATGGAGCTGACCTTGATCCCATTCAGACTAGACTGGTATCAGCTGTGCTTATTAGTAACGAATACTTCCTTCGCTTCGCTTCCAAATCAAAGCTAAATTGGGCCGGAGCCTACAATATCTCCAATCCTGATCCCACTCTAGTCAACCATACTCCATCTAGACATGCCCTTCCTCTCATATCTGCTCTGGCACCTGATACCGTCCCTACAACATCTTTGAGCATTCCTAATGCAACCTCTGATAGGGACAACTATATTGCTGCTGTTCACCTGCAAGGGGGGGATCTTTATGCTTATGCTAATGAAAGCACCATGGATACCACATCCACATCCACCACAACTCATGATGCCATCCATACCCCATCCTGCCCTACTGATGAGCTAAACACATCCTCCGCCACATCTGACTCATCAAATCATGATGACTCCAGATCCACTCCCGTTGGTATTAACCACTTGCATGGGGGGGAAACGCCTAACTACACTACAAGCACCTGTCCCACCACTTCCTCCTAAGGATGACAAGGAACAGGTTTGTACTGACGTCACTAGTAGAAATGCACCCATCGCTGCATATTCACCCGCCAGGGCCCCCTACTATTTTCAGTTTCTATCACTTTATTGTTCCGTTCTGCCCTACGTTCTAAGACTGGCAGCAGTAACTTCCTGCCAAGTCCTTTAACCCAGGCCAGCTAGGGCTACGTACCGGCACCGCCCGGCATTGCCCTAGTGCTTTGCCCTCCCAAGTCCTGCCATCTGGTTTGCAGGACTGCTTAGCTTGCACCCCTCGACGCCACTGCCCTATCAGGGGGCAGGGTCGCCGATGTACTGCTAAGTACCGCCAGACTGTTCAGTTGTTTTCACTGTCTTCTACTCATTGTAACAATTTACACTAGTAGTAGGCGTGGTAGCAGCAAAAAAGTGACAATCAGCGATCGGGAAATGGAGAGGAACGCGCATTTCCAACTCAAGGGGACTGTCGTTCAAGGTTAGCGTTTTCTGGCTTGGTCAGGTTGGGGCATGAGCGATGAGCATGCTGATGAGCTGATTAACTCATACACGTCTGCAGACAGGCTGGCCATGGCTACCTGCAAATCCTACCATGCCCTGACCTGATAGCGCCATGAAGGCAGCGCACGTGGGGCCCTCAGTTCTCCGAATTGGCTGCCTCCAAGGGCGTGTTTCCAGTGGCGCAACAGTTGAAATCTGAGTAGTAGGCCCTCTACCCTACACTTGAAATTTGAGGAGTCGAGCTGGCCGAACACTCGAACAGTGTAATGTCATTGCGCAGGTCAGCAGTATTGTCCATCACTGGCGCTCTGGTCTATTAGAGGGTCCAGCGCATGTACATCCTGCGTTGACCCTCCCTGTTCGAAGTATCCTCCTATGCGTTGGAGCAGGTGGCCGAGCCTGGACCGCAGGTATCTGCTACTGTAGCTTGTGCTGATGCTAAACTTGCAGTTCTAGTTCCCCATGGGGAACTTCCCTTCCGGGAGGGATGTCAGCCATACTTGCGGACGCAAGTGCGGACGAGGAAATGAGCAAAGCAAGATTGATAGGAAGGAAGAAAGAAAAATCGATCCAAAAGGGGCGCACTTCCAATGAGTCCCAAAATTGCGCCGCAAAATGTTCGCTCGTTGTTCGGACTCGGAGTCGGACTCTCGGCCGAGGGGTGGATTGGATGAGTCTGGATGAGTCGCAAACTTTCCGGCGCATCCCGGCGCAGGCCGGCGCCGGTCTTGCTAGCGACCTGCCTCTACCCCTGTGGCCTATACCAGTTCTCTCTGCTAGTTTGACCTCCCGAAATCTGCGACCTTCCTCAGTCTGACCTCCCGAAATCTGCGGCTTCCCACAGCTAATTTCAATTCCATCTTCTGGTTTGACCTCTCGAAATCTGTGACCTCCCTCTGCTAGTTTCAATTCCCGAGATTTCGAATTGCGTCAGATCTGGTTCGAGGAACAGAAAACCCGAGACATTCTTCTTCCTTACATTCTTCGGCACCTAAGCCACAGTGGATGGCCAGGCGATCATTCCCCTGGCGACAAGTTGCCGTGCAGCAATAGCTCCAGCGCAAGTTATGGCACCCGGCCAGACCAACCGTCCCGGCTTGGAACGCTGCTTTGCACTGCTCTTCCTGAGCCTAGCCGTTATGATACGCGAATTTTCCTTCGCACTTCAGCTATTTTCGGTGCTCGCTGCCTAAGTCCCGGTATATTCAACGGTGTAGCCTCTCTTTGTCTGCCCAAACTCTTTCCCACAAATTTCGCTGCCCCTGTCAATAACTGCGCATGCAACTCCCCCCGTCGCAGCATTCCCTTGGCCTTCTCCTGCGCTCTCACGCACTCTTGCCCGCTCACTGACTGCCATTCGCTGACGTGGCCAGGGGCAGTGGTTTCAGGATAACCCGTTACGGAGTAACCCGTTTTCGGATCTCGATTTTCCGAGACCTGTCCCTGACGTGGCCACGGGGGCCAGACCTGTCGCTCACGTGGCCACGGGGGTGGTCCGCCCGTCGGTACGACGGGCTCAGATGCTAGTATGATATACAACAGGGATATACAACCCGGTTCGCCGGCCCGCGGCCTACGGCCCAGGGTCTATCAGTTCATGGTTCCACACTAACTAAATGTATGGGAGGTTTATACGGAACTTGTCTACTCCAGAACGTTCTTGGAGCCTTCGACGATCTCCACCTCTGGACTGCTGCGGGCCGTGATGCGATAGATCTCACGGCGGATGCGATAGCTCTCACGGCGCTTCTATCGAGGTGGGTTGAGCGCCTTCGTAGAACGGTTAACGTTGGGAAAGTGCGTGCTGTCCTGCATGCAAAAGCCAACTCGAACTATCCTGTTTCATCTTGCTCGACTGATACGATACCAAATGCTAAGGAAGAGTCCCTGAGGCTCAAACGACGTGATGTTTCGAGCCTCTGGCGTATGCGGTCTGCTTCCCCAGAATGCGCGAACTTGGCTGTGCATTTCTTACCGATTCGAGTGCCACTACCTGCCAACCAAGCTTACCGAAGGATGGAATGATTGTAACAGGATATCCTAGCGATGAGTTACAGGACTCTGACTCTTAGGTACCAGAGATGTTGACAGGCTATCCTTCTACAATGTTAGTAAGAGCAGAGATGTAAGTCATCCTGAAAGCATTCGTTACGTCACTGCTTTGTCCGCATCACGAATGATATACCCGCCACCTTTGCTCACGCCAAAGGCCAACGGGCTAAGGCCGCCGTCTAACAGACTGCCACAGGAATGCAGGATGGTGTTAGTTGAAGTCAAACACGGCGGATGGGCGCATGCACTTCAGCTTGGTAACCCTTGGTTGCATGGATTAATTGCATATCACGTGACGACCGCTTGCTGCAAGCATGTGCTTGGGCCCCCCGGCCCCTTGATTGCAGCAAGCTCACCCGACGGCAGCCCCCCCCCCCCTAAAAAACTAACATAAAACAATAAAAAAAAAACCCATAAATTAAAACCACAAAAAAAACACCCAATAAAACAAAAATAAATAAAACAATTTAATTAAAAAAAAATACAAACTACTAGAAAAAAAAAAAAAAAAACAACCAAAAAAAAAAAAAACATATATTTTTTTGAAACAACCCAAAATACCAACCCACCAACTAACAACACACCACACTAACATAACAATCAAACAACGACAATCAAAAAAACACACATAAAAACACACAGCCCACTTTCCCCCCAAATCCCACAATAAACCAATAACACCCAGACCACACACTAAACCACACTAAAAAAAAACATAAACCCTCCCCCCCCTACACACCCCAAAACCACTCACCCCCACCCATACCACCAACACTTACCCCCCCCCCCCCATCCCCACCCCACCCCAACCTCCCCCCCCCCCCCCCCCCCCCCCCCCCCCCCCCCCCCCCCCCAACCCAACCCCCACCCCCCCCCCCGGAGCCTTGCGTGCGCCTTTCATGCGCATCGCAAGGGGCTTGCAAGCGGGCTTGACATCTGCCGCTCGCAAGTTGCAGGGTGGTGCCATTCGGTCCGAATGCACCAACAAACCAGACGCCACTGCATTCGGTGAAAATCTCGTTCGCGTTCGGAGCATTCGGGCATTTGGAATAGTATAGGTTTCCCGTGTTTGAGTACCGGTTGTAGGATAAAATACCGTGTACTCAATGGTTCGGTTCGGTACGTATTGCTAACTGGGTGGCCGGGAGTTCAGATCCCCCCACTAAAACCAGGCCAGGGAGAAGTTACCCCTGCATCACGGTCACTGAACCATACCAACCCCGTATTGGGTACGGACCCCCCATATATGAGAGCATACATATGAATGCATATTTGGTACATCCTGTCAGTGGGGAACAACTTTGTCCCATCATAGGCTTATCTCATTGACCAACTCTGATGTAGCAGGATAGCCTGCTACTAGTCTATCTTGACATCTCGAGTATGTTTTTCGTTATGTCCCCACGGTCTAGTTCTGTCTTACTGGTTTCGGAGCAGGATAGCCTGCTGCTAGTCTATCTTGACATCTCGAGTATGTCAACATAGACTAGTAGCAGGCTATCCTGCTGCATCTGATCTAAGTGACCCGGGTTGAATGAGCTAGCTAGGGTGAGTGACCTTGGTTAACTGATATGAGTAGTGCAAGCTAAGTAAACTGCAGAAAGTGAGTGAGTATAGCAGAAGTTGACTCCCTATGAGTATAGCAGAAGTTGACTCACTATCAGTATAGCAGAAAGTGACTCACTATGAGTATAGCAGAAAGTGACTCACTATGAGTAAAGCAGAAAGTGACTCACTATGAGTATAGCAGAAAGTGACACACTATGAGTATAGCAGAAAGTGACACACTATGAGTATAGCAGAAAGTGACACACTATGAGTATAGCAGAAAGTGACTCACTATGAGTATAGCAGAAAGTGACTCACTATGAGTATAGCAGAAAGTGACTCACTATGAGTATAGCAGAAAGTGACTCACTATGAGTATAGCAGAAAGTGACACACTATGAGTATAGCAGAAAGTGACTCACTATGAGTATAGCAGAAAGTGACACACTATGAGTGACTCATATGAGTATAGCAGAAAGTGACACACTATGAGTCTAGCAGAAAGTGACTCACTACGAGTATAGCAGAAAGTGACTCACTACGAGTATAGCAGAAAGTGACTCACTATGAGTATAGCAGAAAGTGACTCACTATGAGTATAGCAGAAAGTGACTCACTATGAGTATAGCAGAAAGTGACTCACTATGAGTATAGCAGAAAGTGACTCACTATGAGTATAGCAGAAAGTGACTCACTATGAGTATAGCAGAAAGTGACACACTATGAGTATAGCAGAAAGTGACTCACTATGAGTATAGCAGAAAGTGACTCACTATGAGTATAGCAGAAAGTGACTCACTATGAGTATAGCAGAAAGTGACTCACTATGAGTATAGCAGAAAGTGAGTCACTATGAGTATAGCAGAAAGTTACTCACTATGAGTATAGCAGAAAGTGACTCACTATGAGTATAGCAGAAAGTTACTCACTATGAGTATAGCAGAAAGTGACTCACTATGAGTATAGCAGAAAGTGACTCACTATACTCAATCTGGAGTTCATGATGGACTGAGCTTGCCTGAACGATGAGCTGTTTAAGTACATTGATTGAACTGAGTCAGAGTTATGTGAGCTGAGTCAGATTTGAGTGAGCTGAGTCAGCCGAGTCAGATTTTAGTGAGCTGATTCAGAGTTGAGTGAGCTGAGTCAGAGATGAGTGACCTGCGTGACTAGGCTGAGTTAGCGAGCTGATTTTGGGTGAGCGAGTTGATGAGTGAGCTTGGCTGAGTAGACTGACTCAGTCCTACATCTGCCAAAGTGCCTATAACTCCCATCTTGCTACATGTCACAGATGTAGACCCCCATAGACCCCCATAGACCCCCATAGACCCTCCAGATTTGCAGTGGATGGCGACCTCACTCCCATCTAGACATCTGGCTAGATGGGAGCGTTACATATGTATGGAATGGCAATATGATATCATATGATGCCGGCGGCCTGGCTAGGCTGAATTTACCATTTATGTTCAACATCATAGGATGCAATTTGTATGATATCATATGATATCATACTCGCCTTTGGTCAACATCATATGATTTGCCGGTCCCTATATATATGTGCAGGGAAAGGCTAAGTTAGTTCATATTAGTGAATGAATAATATTAGTGAATGTTAGTTAATATTAGACTGACGAGCCGTCTCACAAGAATTTTGAATTTATTTGAAAAACTGATCTTATTGTGACACTATAATAATGTTAGTTAATATTATTTTTATTAACATCTATATTATTTGCCGTTCCCTATATATGTGCATGTATGTAGCAACTATGCATGGGAGGCAAAGTTTTTATTGGGTTTAGGGTTGAAGGTCTGTACTTGCACCGGTGCAAGTATATATAGACCTCAAACTCTAAGCCCTAGACGCTGTGCCTCTTTCTAATTCGCATCAGCCCCACTACTGACGCTACTAAAGTTTCAACCCCCACCTGAGCGTGAGGGTTAGGTAGTGGGGTGTGTGGGGGGTGCGGTGGGGGGGTCGTTTTAATGCTGGCTTTACTCCGTTCTGAGTTTTTTGCCCTCTAGGTCATAAGGTCAACTCTGCCTCCCACATCTGGCACAGATACACAATTACATACAAACACACCCTAAAACAAAGCAAATCTTGTGTGTACAACGCAGATTTACTGACGTCTTAATGACTGCTGAGTGGCTACTAGCACTGGTGCAAGTATATAAGGCTTTAACCCCCAGGCACTGCGCCTCTTTCTAAGTCACATTAGCCCCACTAATAATGACACTACTGAGCAAATCTTGTGTGTGTGCTTCCATGCAGGCTTATTGACTGACTTCTTAGTGACTGCTGAGTGGCTGCTGCCCTATCCTACCTGAGTGCCCTACATTCATCCTACAGCTACTACGTGCCAGTGTGCAGACGCCTTACCATCTTGTTGACTGCTGATCACCAGTACAACAAGAAACCATGGTGCGCATGTAGTCCACTGTACTACTAGCAGTACGGAAGTATATCCAGTAAAATACCAGGACCATTGTGTTGCATACACATGTATCTTTCGTACCTTCCAAATCTGGATCTGTATTTAAATCTCATATACTATTATAAATTCTGGATAGTTAGTTCATCATTCCTTAGGGTAAGCTAACACAGATGCCAAATTCTGACTTCTAATTTGGCCAAGCAAATGTGTAAGCCTAGTTCAGGTACGGTACTTGTATGTGTGGTAGCAGGGTACTTCCAAGCGTGCGCTTTTGCGCACTGGCGCTCTGCCTTTATGAGCCCCACTGGGCGTTTCGCGCAGTTTTTGCAACCCCCTGTGGGCGCAGCAAGCAATTTTTGCGCTTTTTGCACTACAAAGCACAGTTTTTTTTCTTCTTCAAGTGCGCTAAAGCGCTGGCCAATTTGGTCAATGGAAGTACCCTGTGTGGTAGGTGTTTCACTGCTAATTTGGGGGATCATATATACATTTGGATTGGAAGGGTGCATAATGGGTGGGAGGGGTGGTGCAAGGGTGCAGAAAAGGGTGCCAAAGACCCCCTAATAAATTTGCAGTGCTTCTGACAGCGTGATACTTGAAAGCTGCTTGATTTTGGTGAAGAATGTCTTACTTTTCATTTATGTCTGTTTTTCCGGACTGTGGAAGCATCATACTGGAAAAAGCAGGCAATTACTGATTGTTTTTGAAAATAATGCCTGCATAATAACAGCATGTACTGAAAAGTGTACTGCGTGTACTGCCTGAACTGCATGTCCTGAAAATTCCCTGAAAATGTACTGTCTTTGTTTTCTTCCATTCAGGGTGGAGCCTGTTGCAAGAACCATGATGTGGAGTTGAATCCAGATGGTGCGTCCTGGGGAAGTTAGCCCTACTTAATTTTAAGGGGTTAAGCCGGGTTAAGGTTTAGTGGTTTACATTTGGAGTTAAGGTTTAGGGTTTAATGGGGTTAAGGTTTAGGGTATCCATGTATCAGGGGCTAACTTAAGTGGGGGCTAACTTGAGTGGGGGATAACTTAAATGGGGGCTAACTTCCCCAGTACAGATGTTGTGATACTAATGCAGGCACGTGTTTGAGTAGTGTCAGTGTATCATGCACACACTACTAAAACACGTGTCTGGATTTGTATAGCACCATGCGTAGTGTCTGTGTTTGATGCAGAACATGAAGTACATCATGTTTGAGGAATAACATATAGTACACGTAGTACAACACATTTGATATCAGTTATCGGTTATTCATGAACAGCCCCATCCCAGCCATTATCTCCTTAACAAATTATTGTGGGATTGCATCATGCGACACCGACCATGCCCCAGACTTTCTGCACTTGAATTTGTCTTCCTTGGATGCACCCCCACCCCCACCCACCACCACCACACACACACACACGCGCATGCACACACACACACACACGCACACACACACACACACACGCACACACACACACACACGCACACACACACATGCACACACATCCCCCCCTTGCAGGCACTCCAAAGGACCACCAGACTGAGGAGCAGATGAGGGAGGATTCCAAGGATCTCCGCCCCCCCCCACCCCCCCCACTCACCCCCACCCACATCCCCTTGCAGACACTCCAACGCCCCCCCCCCCCCCCCCACACACACACCCTCCCCCACCCCACCCCCCCACCCACTCACCCACCCACTATCACCCACACATCCCCTCGCAGACACTCCAAAGGACCCCCAGACCGAGGAGCAGATGAAGGAGGACTGCAAGGATCTTCGCCGGGCCACCAAGGAAGCTGATTGGACTCAAATAAGGATGTTGATGCGGCGCATGCCATCTAATCAAATCAACTCAAGAGTTGGGAGGGGCGAAGGATCAGATGAGGACATTGGTAAGTCCATGAGTGATAGATAGCTTTTTCTGTATTTTTCTATTGGAAGAATTTTGAACCCAGGAGGTGGGAACCGTTACACAGCATCACCAAGGATTCAGAAAGAAAGGTGTAGGAATTTCTGCATAAGGAGGGATGAAGGACCAGATGAGGACATTGGTACATCCATCAGTGTCATTTCCCCATTTGAGTGTTCATGTAGAAATTGTAGCAGTGAGAAACTGAGGGGAAAATGAAATAAATAACAATGAGGCGGTACTCAGCAGTACAGCAGCAAAACTGTGGTGGAAAGTGTATCCCCACTCAACTGTTCATGAACCCTCTGACTCATCATACAACTAACTGCTTGCATACACATTGTTTTTTCTTTTATTTTTTGTGCATGATATTCATCATCAGCATCAGCATCAGCATCATCAGCACCATCCACTACATCATCATCAGCACCACATCATCATCAGGGATATTGTTTTCAAATCAAAAAGAGAAAATCTTATTCCTTTTTATCTTTTTCCTCCCTTTTTCCTCCTAAAACAGGATCCTTATTCCGATTTTGGTCGATTTGGGTCATTTTTAGACAATTTCAGTAAAAAAAAAACTTTTTGGGGTTTTTTATTCCGGCAATTTTGGCCAAAAGGGGGTCTCGTTTTCCGATCTGAATATTTCCCATCAGCAGCAGCAGCAGCACATCATCATCATCATCATCATCATCACTATCATCATCACCACCATCACCGCATCATCATCGTCATCACTACCACCATCATCACACACCACCTACCAACCTATGCGCAGGTAAGACTGCCCTGCACTTCAGTGTTGCCATCAACCATCTGAAGGGTATGCGCAAGCTCATCCGTTACGGGCACAGCGTGATGACCCCAGATGGAAGTGGTGCGACTCCCTTCCAATGCGCTGTGGAAGCTGGAAGGCTAAAAGCAGTGGAGATCTTGCTTGGCGCTGAGGAGACCCAGCTGGGCCGCTGGGATGAGCCGACCAAGGCTCGGTATGTCAAACTCATCAACAAACAAGGTGTGTTGGGCAGTTTTTTTGTGTGTGCGGCTAGTCGCACATTGTGCGACCCAGGTGCGACCCCCCGCGACCCTCAGATGTACGAGTTTAGGGCAAAATGGGCCCTAGCTTGCCACGAAGTTTGACCGCAAGAAACTCATCAACAAGCAAGGTCTGTTGGGCAGTTTTGTGTGTGTGCGGCCGATCGCGCATTGTGCCACCCAGGTGCGACCCCCCGCGACCCTCAGATGTACGAGTTTAGGGGAAAATGGGCCCTTGGTTGCCACGGAGTTTGACCGCGGGAAACTCACTAACAAGCAAGGTGTGTTGGGATGGACTTGCAAGCAACCCATCTATGTGAGCTAATTCCGGCGATTGCCTATTCTACAAGGTGTGCACTGCTAATCTGGGAGGTCCTCGGCACCCTTTTCTGCACCCCAACGGCAACCTTCTACCCAGAATACAGCCTTTCTGACCCGAAAACAGGTCGCCATCCTGATTGTTGTGGGGCGTGCTAGTGTGGGTAACATATTTATTCTAGACTAGATTTTCTACGAATCTCAATGGTTCAATGATTCAAGCACAATGGTTCTCCTCCCTTGGATGGTTCTCCTAAAATGCCTTCTAATAACTAGATAAATATGAGACATTATTTTTTAGTATGTGACATTGTATATATCGTAGAAGACTTTGATATATATTTTCCCATTTTGGTTACTTAATAATCTTCTCCACCCACACCCTTCCTACCCACCCACACCCACCCAGGGCACCCACCCACCTACCTACCCACATTCACCCATCAGCGCACCCACACCCACCCACCAACACCCTTTCTACCCACCCACACCCACCCATCGACCTAACCCCACCCACCAATCTACCCACCCACCCACACCCACCCACACCCACCCTTCCTTCATACCCAGATGCTGATGGTCGTTCTCCCTTCCTACCCACACCCTTCCTTCATACTCAGATGCTGAGGGTCGTTCTCCCTTCCTGGCTGTTGTTACTTCTGGCCGAAAGAAGCTTGCTTCCTGGTTGATGGAGAAGATGGGTGAAGATATCAACTACGGCTTGTCAACTCTAGACTACCAGGAGGGCAATGCACCTAGCTACAACTGCTACTTTTTTGGGGGGGGGGGGGGGGGGGGGGGGGGGGGGGGGGGAGGGGGGTCTGCACCACGAAGGGGTGCAGAAAAGGGTGCCGATGACTCTAGACTACCAGGAGTGCACTGTTCCTACCACTGCTACTTTGGGGGGGGGGGGGGGGTCTGCACCACGAAGGGGTGCAGAAAAGGGTTCCGATGACCCTAGACTACCAGGAGTGCACTGTTCCTACCACTGCTACTTTGGGGGGGGGGGGGGGGGGAGGGGGGGGGGGGGGGTCTGCACTACAAAGGGGTGCAGAAATGGGTGCCGATGACCCTAGACTACCAGGAGTGCACTGTTCCTACCACTGCTACTTTGGGGGGTCTATCTGCGTCACCCTATATTTGGATTATGAGAGTTCATCCTGGTTGGCTAGTGTGACGAAGGGGTGCGGAATAGGGTGCCGAGGCCCCCCAATATATATGCTGTGTTGTTCACACACATGGATACATCAACACACAGCCATGTGGGCATGGAGCCATCAGGGTGCATTCTGGGTGGCAAGTGTGCCAACGGGGTGCGGAATAGGGTGCCGAAGCCCCCCAATATGCTGTGTTGTTCACACACATGGATGCATCAACACACTGCCATGTGGGCATGGGGCCATCAGGGTGCATTCTGGTTGGCAAGTGTGCCGAAGGGGTGCAGAAAAGGGTGCCGAGGCCCCCCAATTTATATGCTGTGTTGTTCACACACATGGATGCATCAACACACATCCATGTGGGCATGGGGCCATCAGGTTTCATTCTGGTTGGCAAGTGTGCCGAAGGGGTGCGGAATAGGGTGCCAAGGCCCCCCAATATATAAGCTGTGTTGTTCACACACATGGATGCATCAACACACAAATATGTGGGCATGGGGCCATCAGGTTTCATTCTGGTTGGCAAGTGTGCCGAAGGGGTGCAGAAAAGGGTGCCGACGAACCTAGACTATCAGGAGGTCCATGTATCTGACAGCTATTGGGTCTGTATAATTTGATCTTGGTTACATGGTGCCAGCCAGTGATTTGGTCGCCTGCCCATTCAGCTGCTCGCCCATTTGGCTGCTTGCCACGGTGTGTCAGGCACACGTTAGTTAGTCTTAAAGAAGTGGGACTACCGGTATGGCACTGTACTGTACTGTACTGTACTACTGCATCACATCTATACACCGGAAACAAATATCAACCTATATATGACTATATCAACCTTCCAGAAGACCGGAAAAGGGAATTAATGGCTGTTTGAACAGCGGTGGAATTCCCAAAACAGAACGTACCTTTTACGAACATTCAGCCTTTCTTGTTTGTGTACAATATCTCCTCCCAACTCTATCTCACCACCATGCATACAGGGAAGCACTCTTCCCCTGCTTGCTGCCAAGTATGGCTGGTTCTACTCTGTGGAGATTTTCTTTTTCGATATGAGTTTCACACTTATGATTTGTATCAGTTATTCAGTGATGTACAGTTATTTAATATAGTTATTTAGTGATGTCTCCTAACACTACCGGTATCTTATCATGCATGCATGCAGGGAAACACTCTACCACTGCTTGCTGCCAAGTATGGCTGGTTCGACTCTGTGGAGATGTTCCTGGAGAAGCTCACAGATGTAAGACAAATCAATACGTCTTTCGCATTATAACGATGGAACGGAAACATCATATCATATGATATCATACGATGCCGGCGGCCTGGCTAGGCTGAATTTACCATTTATGTACAATATCACATGATGCAATTTGTATGATATCATATGATATCATACTCGCCTTTGGTCAACATCATATGATTTTCCGGTCCCTAATTATAACGAGGCACGAGGCCACTTTATGCGAGTTCCACGCTGCCTTTCTGATCCCCTCTGTGCGTTTTCGCGCAGTTTTTCAACCCCCTGTGGGTGCAGCGTGCAGTTTTGCGCTTTTTCGCTAAAAAGCGCTGACCATTTTGACGTTTGTGCGCTTTAAGCGCTGACCAATTTGGCAATAAGAAGTGCCCTGCACGAGGCCACTTTAAGCGAGTTCAAGCAATTAGTTTAATGCAGATTGGACTCTTTCTTAAACGCCTTCTCAGGCCAAACAGCACTTGTTTTAGACTGCACTTATTTGGTTGGGAGGTCAAGTGGGCCAGCTCATTCGTTTTAGCTGGGTCCAACCACCATTTGTTTTGTGGAGATGTTCCTGATATGAAAAAGCATTGATGTTGATACATATTGGTTGTGTGTGATGCTGCTATGCACAGACAGACACACATATGCACACACACATGCACACACAAGCAATCACACACTCTCACACACACATGCACACACACACATATGCACACACACATGCATACACAGTCGCCTGCATGAGCAATCAATCATTGTAGCATCGCCATCCCCTGAAGCTGTTTGCTTGCAAGAGTGGAGCTGTGGCAATAAAAAACAAAAAACTACACACCATCTCATTATGAATATCAACATCCCGCACCAGCACGCCCCACAACGATAATGATGATGACATCAGAACTGGGGACCTGTGATTTACTACATATTTATGGGCCTGCTTCCCTTTTCATTATGACCCATCCTTTGAGGCAAAAATCAATATTTCTCCCCCACCCCAACCCACCCCAACCCACACACACACACCCCAAAGCGCACCTTGTTTGTTAATGAATTTGACCTTCTCATAATGAATATCAACATTCTCTTGTGCAGACGAGTCTGGTGAATACTCGGAACAGTGAAGGTGCGTTTTAGGCCATGCTTCATTTCGTAAACCTATCGCCCGGTGCTTTTCTATTTGGCTATGAGCAGCAGCTTCTAGGCAGCTCCACTGACTGGCTCTTTGTCCAAACTTAACGCAACCTAGTGCACCTTGAAGCTGACAAAATCAGCTGTCTAGAAGCGCTACATGTTTTGTTGTAGCACAGTGACTGGCTCAGAAATCTATCAAGAAGCTACTAGCTAAAGCCATAATGAGGACAGTAATAGAAGCAGTATGAGCAAGATTTGCGGCAGCAGCAGAATCAACAGTGTTATTATATGGGTAGCTAGCTAATAGCATTGTATGCATGTATGTATGTTGTTACAGTCTAGGGGTAGACCAAATAGGCTAAAAGGACTTGTCTTCGCAAGTCATCTAGTTAGGGACTTGCCTTCGCATCACATAACATTTGCTATACTAGGTGTGTCATTAAGCTGATCACTTCTATCTATACCCTTTTGGCTAGTAGCCAAGTTTCTGCTGGAGGGGGATGGGGGGATATAAGGGGGGGGGGGGGGGGGGGGAAATGTCAGGAGGGGCTAAACAGAAACAAACTGATGAACTCAACCCTCACAAATCATTTACCGTTAAAAGCCCCGAGGTCATGTTCCAGTAAATTAATTGTGTGATTTTCATGTAATGCCATTTATGCTCTCCACACTCGATGCTTCTTTCCAATAAGTGATGAAATTGTTGCACTGCACAGGCGAGACTGTACTGGGTTGGGTGCTGAAGTACAATGCTGGAGGTCTCATGGACAACAGCACAACATGCATCCTTGTCAAGATGCTTCTTGAGAAGGGGGCAATGGCCAAAATCCCATGCTTCATGGAAGCTGTGAGTATCAAAGTCTATACTGATATGTATTGATGCAGACATTCATGCAGTCATGCAAGTCCTGATTGCCTAGGCGCTTGTCGCTGTCAACCACCATGGTAGCACTGGTCAGGTAAAGTAGCAGCCCGTTCTCTACCGCCGTATGACAGGGCTCCCTTAATCCCACCAAGCATTATCATTACTTGAGGCACTTGTCCTTCTATCATCCTTTTGGAGAGAGGGGAAAAGGTCATATTCCCATGCTTAATGGAAGCTGTGAGTATCAAACCCTGTACTGTATATTTATTGACGCAGACATTCATGCAGTCATGCAAGTCCTGATTAGCTAGGCGCTTGTGCTTCTGTCATACTTCTTGAGAAAGGGAAAAAGGCCTAAGTCCCATGCTTCATGGAAGCTGTGAGTATCAAACTCTATACCGTTGAGTGATTGATGCAGACATTCATGCAGTCATGCAAGTCCTGATTAGCTAGGCGCTTGTGCTTCTGTCAACCTTCTTGAGAAAGGGGAAATGGCCCAAGTCCCATGCGCATGGAGGCTGTGCATATCAAATATGTATTTGCTATTGGCGCAGACACTTGTGCAAGTCCTTATTAGCTATGCGCTTGCGCTTGCATTCTCCTGTTCTTTGTCGAGCATGTGCATGTGTGGTATGTATGTGTGTGGAGGTGTGTGTGGGTGTGGGTGTGTGGGTGTAGGTTTGTATGTGTGTGTGTGCGTGACAGTTTATGGTTGTGTTATCCAGGTGCCCTGTGTGTGTGTTACAGTCCAGCCGGGTAAGGCAAAATAGGCCAAAAAGGCTAAGTCAAGATTGGGAGGGGTTTATACAAAACAAGCACTGTTGAACTAACCCCTAATAAAACGTAAACGACCAGATGTACTGGGCTCAAAATGTACCTCCAGCATGATGCTGTCAAAGTGAACGAATGATTTATGAGTATGTGAAATGTAAATCCAAGTTGATGAAGTTAATGTGAACTTATTCTTCAGCATGTGAAATGTCCCTCCAGTGTGACGGAGTTAAGGTGAACGTATTCTTGAGCATGTGAAATGGCCCTAACGCCACACACCCCTCAACAATTTATGCTACTCAGGTCCCACCCATCAACTTGGCTGCAGCTGCCAACAACATTGAGGTGTACAACATGCTCATCCAGAAGGGAGCCGATCCAGTGCTGGAGAAAGTAAGAACAGAACACTGCTTATTTGGTCTTCGGCACCCTTGTATAAAATAATATACACATACATGAAGGACATAAACGTACATGTCAAACCCTTTGACATTCAACATATGCACACATGTCTGTGTATGGCTTTTTCTGTTTTGCCTTTTCTGTCCTAGCTAGTTTGGGGGGTCTTCAGCACATATTCTATAACATACAACATACACAAACACGGACATACACATACATGTCCAACCCTTTGACATTCAACATACGCATACATGTAGGATATAAGCATACATGTCCAGCCTTTTGACATTCAACATGTGCACACATATCTGTTTTTTTTCTTCTTCTTTTTAGCCTTTCCTGTCCTGGTTGGTAAAGTCCTGGTTGGGCAAGTCCCTTTAGCCTATTTGGCCTAACCCTGGAATGCAACATACATACATATATACATGAATACATGCATACATACATACATACATACATACATACATACATACATACATACATACATACATACATACATACATACATACATACATACATACATACATACATACATACATACATACATACATACATACATACATACATACATACATACATACATACATGCAAACATACATACATACATACATACATACATACATATATACATACATACATACATACATACATACATACATACATACATACATACATACATACATACATACATACATACATACATACATACATACATACATACATACATACATACATGTGTAGGATGCGGTTGGTCGCTCAGCCCTGCACTATGCGGCTGCCAAGGGATCCATTGAAGCTTGCAAGCTGTTGACTGAGCTTGGCATGAAGCCGTACCTGTTGGACAAGCAGGGCAACACTCCACTTCACCTTGCTAGTGAGTGCTTTATTTATATTTCACCTTGCTATTGATTATTTATATTTCACTGCAGCACGAACTTAGGACTAGCAGGGTAACACTCCACTTCACCTTGCTAATGAGTGCTTTATTTATAGGTGTCTATAATTAATGTAATGAAGCTAAGCACCAGTTGTTATGTGCCATACACAGCTATGCCTGCAAGTAATGAAGTTAACCACCAGTTGTTATGTGTCATACACAGCTATGCCTGCAAGTAATGAAGTTGTACACCAGTTGTTATATGTCATGCATGGCTATGACTGCAAGTAACGAACCTAACCACCAGTTGTTATGTCATACATAGCTATGCCTGCTAGTAATGAAGCTCAGATAATGTAGCCAAGTAAAAGTGTCAAAATACACACATCTGTACCCGTAAATAACTTGCAAGTCCTGAGATTGAGTTATCATGTCAAACATTATATTGATGATGTTGATGATGATGATGATTACATTTTTCCTGGTGCCCTACTGCGGCTGTGGACCTGGGGGTACAGAGTTGTGGACCTGGGGGTACAGAGCTGTGGACCTGGGGGTACAGTTTTCCTGGTGCCCTACTGCGGCTGTGGACCTGGGGGTACAGAGCTGGGGGTACAGAGCTGTGGACCTGGGGGTACAGTTTTCCTGTTTTCCCTACTGCGGCTGTGGACCTGGGGGTAGTACGGGGGGTGTTGGGTTGGAGCTGCATGTCAACAATGCAAGTATGTGTGTGTGTGTGTGTGTGACCCTTCCAACTAGCTGACTGACTTCAAATGCGCCACTCCCAGACAGAATCAAGGGGGACTTCCCCAAAAGAGACATCCCCCAAATTTATGAGCCAAACTGTGTAGTTCATTTCCCCCCCGGTCTAATATTATACAAATATATTATATTCAACAGCAAAGCCTGATGATGAAAGTGTGGCTTTAGCCACACTTACAATGCAGTGTTACTATGTAAGGAGTTTTGTCAGTTCCCTCGCTGTACTTATCTACACTGAAGTCATATCTGCTGGACAAGCACGGCAAGACTCCCCTCCACCTTATAGCAATTCAGGGGATGAACTGGACAGAATTTTCGTACTTCGTCGAGAATTGTCGAGAATTGTTGAGAATTCCAGGCCAAATTGTCGAGAATTCTCGAATTTACAGGCCAAAATTCTCGACGAAGTACAAAGTACGAGTCCTCGAGGAAAAGGTTTGTCCAGTTCATCCCCTAAATTGCTATAATAGGGAGTGCATGAGTGTGTGGGCATGATATGTTTGTGTGCACATCTTTAATACTCTACCTCTCCATGCTATCCTACTAGTGAGTGCTCATGGGTATACACGCAATATATACATTTGTATATACCTGTCTTGAATGCTGTTCTTTTTTTTGCTAGTGAGTGCCTGTGGGGTGCATGTACGCATGATGTGCTTGAGTGCACATATTTAATACTCTACCTCTCCTTGCTGGGAGTGAGTGCATGAGGATGTACTGCCTCTCCTCATTGGGAGTGAGTGCATGAGGGTGTACTGCCTCTCCTCACTGGGAGTGAGTAAGTTAGGATGTACTCCCTCTCCTCACTGGGAGTGAGTGCATGAGGGTGCACTGCCTCTCCTCACTGGGAATGAGTGCATGAGAGTTTACTACCTCTCCCCCCTGGGAGTGATTGTGTGAGTATGTACTGCCTCTCCTCACTGGGAGTGAGTGCATGAGAGTGTACTGCCTCTCCTCGCTGGGAGTGATTGCGTGAGGATGTACTGCCTCTCCTCACTGGGACTGAGTGAATGAGGGTGTACTGCCTCTCCTCACTGGGAGTGAGTGCACGAGGATGTACTGCCTCTCCTCCCTGGGAGTTAGTGCGTGAGGATGTACTGCCTCTCCTCCCTGGGAGTTAGTGCGTGAGAATGTACATATGATACATTTGTTTTTACCCTTTAAAGACTGTGCTTCATGTTACTAATGAGTGTGTGAGGGTGTTAGCTTGGGATATTTATGTGTACCTCATCAAGGCTGTACCTTGTCAACATTGTACTTATCAATGCTGCACTTCACCATGCTGCGTCATACTTATAATTTGAACCTATCGCTTCTGGACACTTCCAATACCCCCCCCCCCCCCCCACCCACCACCACGCACCTCCCCCCCACCACCCACCCACCCACCCACCCATCACGACCACCACCACCACCACCACCACCACCACGGTACCACCACCACCACCACCACCACTCACACTCACACACACGCTCATACACACACACACACGCACAAACACAAACACACACATTTATGTGTACCTCATCAACACTGTGTTTAACCATGCTAGGGATTGTGTGATCATGTGGGTGCCTTGTTGCACCTGTTTGCACCTTTCTTATAGCTCCATCTCATAACTGTCATTTCATATTGTGTACAGGTATGCGAGGACAAGGCCAGGCTGTGCAGTTCTTGCTGACTCAAGCAGATGATATTGTCATTGCCCTGACCACTCCAAACAAGCAGGGACTCAGCACCTACCACTTGGCTCTCAAGGTAATGACTAATTAGTAGTGATGTCTGTGAAGGTGACTCCAATTGACTCTAACGTAGCACCCCCAAAACTCTGAGATACAAAAATGAATTGTCGAAGGTACAATTTTTTATTTTGATGGTACACAATGTTTTGTTTATGCTCACCTGCCACTTGTCTCTCAAGCTATATCTAGGTATTGACTCAAGAGTAGTGATGCCAATATCATACTGGTCCCCAAGATTATCAAGTGATATATCGTCCAATTTATTTTGCCCAATATAAATATATTTTGCCCAGTATAATATAAATATATAAATATATAGATATATAGATATGTATAATATTATACGATATATCATATGATTTCATAAATATCATACGATATATCTATACCACCGCTTATTTGGGGGGTCTATGGAACCCTTTTCTGCACCCCTATGGCACCCTTCTCACCCAGAATGCACACTTATGAGCAAAATAAAAGGGTGCCATAGACCCCCCAAATCATTAAGTCGTTAACAATTTGTTGGGTTTCAGTTCACTTGTGCCTGTTATGTATACCTATATCCTTGCCTATATCGGGAGGATGACATACGGAAAATGTACGAACGAAAAAACACCCAGCCCATGTTGTGGCAAACATTCCTTGCCTATATCGGAAATATTGGAAGAGTAAAAAGGGGGGGGGGGGGGGGGGGGGGGGGGGTACCCCACCCCACCAAATTAAGATAACACCCAGCCCATGTTGTGGCAAATCATCTCCTTTAGTACCTTGCATTTTCAAGTTCACTTGTGCCTGTTGCGCATTAACATTCCCTTCCGATATTGAGGTTGGGCAAGTATAATTAGCCTATTTGGCTGTTCCTTTACCGGCTAGGCTGTAAATACACACATTATTAGTATTAGTATTCGTATTAATATTGTTGTTATTTTTATTATGAGCGTATCAACTGCTGCCAAAAATCATGTGTTCATTAATGATGCACGCATTGGGTACGCACTTTGCAATAGTGGTATATAGGTATAGGACTCATGAGCAGAACCCTGTGGCATGGTTTTGGCTCCTCCCCCCCCCCCCCCCCCACCACCACCACCACCACCACCACCACCACCACCAAAAAAACAACAACAATTATAAAACGAATTTAGGCACACTGATGGTGGCATCATGTAGAGGGAATCACCTGAAAATCAGAGGACAAGCTTGGCGAAGCTCAAAGTGATGTTTACAAGAGCGAAGCTCATCTTAGAGCGAAGCCAATCCTAGTACTCTCTGCAATTGAATGCTAACAAATGCTTCATGCAGGCTGGGCCTGAGGAGGAGTCTCAGGAGAACTCAAAGAAGATCATCTTAGAGCAAAGCCCATCCTATTACTCTCTGTGATTAAATGCTAACAAATGCTTCACGCAGGCTGGGCCTGATGAGGCGGCTCAGGAGAACTCAAAGAAGATCATCCACCAGCTAGGACCCGCATCGACCAGAGACATCATGCAAAAGAAGCTTGGTGAGAATGAGGCAAGGGGGAGTAAAACCCTCATGAAAATAAACCACTGTTGTGTTTACTACAGCAGATAGTGTGTGTACTACGGTAAATTTTGCATGCACTGTGGTAGATAATGTGCTTGCAATGGCAGATAATGTATGTACTATGGCATATATTGCGTGCACTATGGCAGATAATGTGCATGCTATGACAGATAATGTGTGTACTGCGGCTTATATTGTGCGTACTGCGGCATATATTGCGTGCACTAAGCCAGATAATGTGCATACAATGACTTTTATTTTGGCAGATAACTTTTACGATGACTTTTATCATGGCAGATAATGTGCATACAATGACAAATAATGTGTGCACTATGGCATATATTGTGTGTAATGTGGTGATGATGGGGGCATGCGTGTTGCTTGTGAGTTGTGAATTGGGATGAATAACCCTTAGTAATAATTGTGTTTACTTAGATAGAAAGTGATGATGGGGCCATGAGTGTTGTTGCTGACTCTTTCCCTTACTTGTTTCTTTCCCTTTGTTAATGACCCTCATATGAATGGCTTTTTTTCTTTTTTCTTTCCCCTTGTTATTGACCCTCTCCTTTGGATGGCCCTTCCCTTTTTTTTGGTAACACCAGGATGATGGAGACTGGTGCTGGCCGTCCACTGGTGCTGGCTGTCGGTGGCCAGTAATACCGAGTTGTGAAGGAGTTCATGGGCAGATATTTATTTCCCTTGGTTGACAACTCTGTATCTTGGACGACCCTTTCCCTTTGTTTGCCACCACAGTGATTGACACTCCACTCATGCTGGCCATTGGTGGACACCAAGACCGAGTTGTGAAGGTATTCATGGGCAGAGATGTATTCATTTATTTATTTATTTAGACGATTAACATCTCTGTCTCTTGGATGAACAATTCCCTTTGTTTGCCCCCACAGTGATGGACACTCCACTCATGCTGGCCATTGGTGGACACCAAGACAAGGTTGTCAAGGATCTCCTGGAGAGAGGCTGCGATGTCAACAAAGGCACGCATGCTGGCGAGCTTCCCATTGCTAGGAACTTGGGCTGTGTGTCCGCCTTGACCTATGATCATGATGCTACCATCTTCGACATACTGGTGCAAGCAGGGGCAGACATCAACAAGTCTTCTGAAGCCAAGCACCCACTCCTGGCGATCTGCAAGGTAGGCTGGTTGGCAGGGTATATTGGCTATCTGGATATGCTGGCATCTGGTAATCTGCAACGTAGGCTTGTAGGCAGGGTATCTGGATAAGCTGGTATCTGGGTATACTGGGTATCTGGAGATGCTGACATCTGGTAATCTGCAACGTAGGCTGGTAGGCTTGGGTATCTAGATAAGCTGGTATCTGGGTATATTGGCTATCTGGATATGCGGGCATCAGTTTATCTGCAACGTAGGCTGGTAGGCTTGGGTATCTAGATTAGCTGGTATCTGAGCATATTGGCTATCTGGATATGCGGGCATCAGTTTATCTGCAACGTAGGCTGGTAGGCTTGGGTATCTAGATTAGCTGGTATCTGGGTATACTGGCTATCTGGATATGCTGGCATCAGTTTATCTGCAAGGTAGGCTTATACTGTCAACAAATGCATATTGAGCATTAGGACAAGGGATGGTAAAAAATGTATGAGCAGCCTACCAGAGTAAAGAACATGGGTAAATAAACAAAGGGAAAGAGCTCATACATTTGTTGGCTGGTAGGCTGTGTATATTGGTGATATGGGTATGTTGGGTATCTGGATATGCTGGCATCTGGATATGCTGGCATCTGGTAATCTGTGAGCTAAGCTTATGCTGTCTACAATTACATATTGAGTATTAGGACAAGGGATGGTAAAAATTGCATGAGCAGCCTACCAGTGTGAAGAACGCAGGTAAAGAAACAAAGGGAAAGAGCTCATGCATTTGTTGGTTGGGAGGCTGGGTCCGTTTGTTACCTGGGCATGCTGGTATCCGGGTATTTGCCAGGTAGCCTTAGGCTGTTAACAAATGCATGGGCATCAGGGCAATGGATGCCAAATGCATATTGGTTTGAAAATGCATATTGGTTTGAAAATGCATATTGGTTTGAAAATGCATATTGGTTTGAAATGCATATTGGTTAGAAATTCATATTGGTTTGAAAATGCATATTGGTTTGAAATTCATATTGGTTTGAAAAAGCATTTTGGTTTTAAAATTCATGGGCATCAGGGCAATGGGTGCCAAATGCATGTTGGTTTGAAAGATTCTGCATTTGTATGGCATGCAAGAGAGAGAGAGAGAGAGAGAGAGAGAGAGAGAGAGAGAGAGAGAGAGAGAGAGAGAGAGAGAGAGAGAGAGAGAGAGAGATTTTCATGGCGGGCTTCTACCAATGCTACCTATCTGTATGACTGTATATCATTACAGAGCTTAAGTACATTACTTGGTTTGAAAAATGGAAATTGTTACGTTTTGCAGCGGGGCGTGAAGTTGAAGGAACCTTCCCGTTCGCTTGCACTGGGGAAATTTGCTGGGTTTTGATTTTGCTGACCACTACTGCGCACTGACTTATATGCCGTGAATCAGATGTGTGTGCCTTGTGGCCAAATACACGTTTGCAACGTAGCGGACCCGAGTGGCTCCTCAAAAATCTGTGTTTGAGACGATAAATGTAACGTTTTGACTGACCCTGGTGCTTAAAAGATTAGGTACTGTTTGTATGTTACAGCCCAGGAGTAGTTCAAGTAGGCTAAAGGGACTTGCCCACAGTGACAGGAAGGACTAAAAATGAAAAGCAATGATGAACTGAACCCCAAACAATTGTTTTACTGACGGGTGCCCTGAGTTTCATATAAAATTACAATTACAATTGTGCAGTGCTGCATGCTTGGGTGCCTTTCCTAATGCCACTTGGGTGCCTTTCCTAATGCCACTTGGGTGCCTTTCCTAATGCCACTTGGGTGCCTTTACTGTGTGCATGCTGGATTGTGTGTGCCGTGTGAAGTGATGAGTTATCCACCATGAATCATATGTCTGGATTTGCAGAGCTTTTTCATTTCAGAAAAAGGTCTTCTGGTAGCAATCAGGGATTTATTTCAAGCAAAGCGGCTGCCCCCCTGCACCTCACGCCTCATCATCAGGTGTAAAATGTATTTATTTATCTACGTATTTATTTATTTATTCATGTTTTATTTATTTATTTATGATTTATTTGTTTGTGTGTATATTTATGTATTTATTTATTTACTGGTATCTATTTACGTATATATTTATTTCATGGATGCTGGATATTCTTGACAGTTGAGGGCACTGAAGCATCTGATTTTCAAGAGCATGGCTGGACCTGGGGGTTAGTTTATTAATTCATCAATTTATTCATTTATTAAATCATTTATTCATGTATTCATTTATTTATTCATGTATCCATCCATCCATCCATCCATCCATACACCCACCCACCCATCATCCATCCATCCATCCATACACCCATCCATACACCCATCCATACACCCATCCATCCATCCCTCCCTCCCCCTCCCTCCCGTCCCTCCCTCCCTCCCTCTTTCCATCCATCCATCCATCCATCCATCCATCCATCCATCCATCCATCCATCCATCCATCCATATATCCATCCATTCATCCATGCAGGTGAGGGCACCGAGGTGTCAGAGTTCAAGAGTAAGGCTGGACCTGTGGCCGAGTCAGAAATTGTGGTTGACAAAAACGGGAAAAAGGTGATGAAAGTGGACATGACGATGAAGAACCGTGCAGATGCTCTTGTCTGCGGAACGCCTGGAGAGAAGCTGTGGGCCAATGAGCCCTACTACCAGCCTGCGACTCGCTACAAAGGAATGCCTAAGTACATGGATGTAAGTGATGGGGCTGGGGCTGGGGCTGGGGACAGGGTGGTGGGCGGGATTGGAGGGATAGGGATGGTCGGGTGTGGTATGGGGCTGGGGACAGGTTGGTGGTGGGTTGGTGGATGGGGCGGGGCTGGGATGGGGGTGGGTGGGGCTGGGGACAGTTGGGTGGTGGGGATGGGGCGGGGATGGGATGGGGAGATGACGCTGGGGATAGTTTGGTTGTGGGGCTGGGCTGGGATGGTGGGTCTAGTGCTGGAGAAAAATTGGTGGTGGGGCAGGGGATGGGATGGGTAAATGGGGCTTGGGACAGTTTGGTGGTGGGTCTGGGTCTGGGGCGGGGATGAGATGGGAGGGATGGGGCTGGGGACATTTTGAGGGCACATATGCGGCATAGGCTAGCCCACATGCATAGTTAGAGGCTGTCTACATGGTCAGTCGGAGTAGACTTGACATGATGGAAACTTGCCTACCAGCCTGAAACTCAACACCAAGGAATAGCAGAATACATGGACGCAAGTGAGAAGCTGTGAGGCCGGGACTGGGGGCAGGCCAGGGGGCAGGTTTGGGGCTGGGGATAGGGGCCAGGGCTGGGGACAGGTCAGGGGACAGGACTGGGGACAGGCCGGGGGCCAGGGTTGGGGCTGGGGATAGGGGTCAGGGTTGGGGACAGGCCAGGGCTGGAGACAGGCCAAGGTTGGGGTTGGGGATAGGGGCCAGGGTTGGGGCTGGGGATAGGGGTCATGGTTGGGGACAGGCCAGGGCTGGAGACAGGCCAAGGTTGGGGTTGGGGATAGGGGCCAGGGTTGGGGCTGGGGATAGGGGTCAGGGTTGGGGACAGGCCAGGGGCCAGGGTTGGGGACAGGCCAGGGTTGGGGCTGGGGATAGGGGTCAGGGTTGGGGACAGTCCAGGGTTGGGGACAGGCCAGGCCAGGGTTGGGGCTGGGGCTTCTTTGGGATGGGGGTGGGACATCCTGGAGCTGGGGATAGGGGCCAGGGTTGGGGACAGGCCAGGGTTGGGGTTGGGGATAGGGGCCGGGTTGGGGACAGGCCAGGGCTGGGGACAGGCCAGGCCAGGATTGGGGCTGGGGCTTCTTTGGGATGGGGGTGGGGCATCCTGGCCAGGTCAGATCTGGGTCTGGGGCTCCGTCACTTATGTCTCCCACACTCGGATGAGCATGCCGCACTCTTACTCACCCCCTGCATAAATGAGCGCAGGGTAGTAACTAATAAGTATCCAAGTGTTCTGATTGGCACATCAGACCCCCACACCCTAGCAAGCATGCTGCACTCTTACACCCCCCCTTGAATGCTTTTTGCAGGAGAACAAGGTTCCCACCTCCGTTCTGATCGACATTTCTAAACCCACAACTTCTATCGACAAACCCGGAACTGAGAACCCGGAGCTGATCAGGATGCTGGAAAGCGACTTTGTTCCCAAGTCCAAGGGCTCCAAGGGCTCTTTATATGCCCCAGGTCTGTATGTGTACGGTGTGTGTGTTGGGGGGGGGGGGGGGGGGGGGGGGGGGGGGTAGTGGTGTGTGTGCTCTTTATCTGTATGTCTAGTGTGTGTGGGGGTGTGTGGGTGGATAGGTGGGTAGTGTGTGTTTACAGGCGGGCTATGTTGACCTATGAGGACATGAGCAAGGAGGTGCTGACTTTCTGGCACGAGCATGGGGTACTCCCAGACCTGCATGTTTCCCTAAGGACCCCCTAAATCTGCCCCCCCCCCCCCCCCCCCCCCCCCCCCCCCACGCACACACACACACGGCCTAACTATGAAGGGGTGGCTCTTCGTGCCGCTCACTACAAAATACGGTGGGCTACTCTAGTTTTCTGAAATCAGGCTTGAGTAGCCCACCCAGCGACACAACCTTGCCTAGAGAAATCTGAAATAAAAAACACTGCCCAGGGTTAAACCAAATATTCTTAAGGGAATTCCCCAAACATGATAACAGGAGGGATTATTTCCATCCTTTAAAAGTAATGATAACGCCTGGTGGGGCGTGGAATTAAGGGAACTTGTCTGACGGCGTTAGGGATTGGGCTGCTACTTTCCCTGGACAAAGCTACCATGGCGGTTGACAGCGACCGCGAAATCTAAAGCGCACCCATGGGGATTCCAACCCGGCACCTTCGTCTTTCAAGGAGCTCTGCCATTGAGCCATTCGTCGAATGGGGAAATTTCCATCCTTTAAAGGAGGCAGGATTCATGACCAGCCTCATGCTGGAGTCTTAATCAATCAACTTCATCAACCACCTGCCTCCGCTGCAAGTCCTTGGAATGTGAAAGCCAGTCTACCAACCAACTACCAACCTACTACTAACCAACTAACTACCGATGCAGCATGTCTGTGGAATGTAAATGCCAGTCTACAAGCCAACACACAAACTAACAATCAACCACTAACCAACCAACTACCTCTGACGCAGGTCTGTGGAAAGTGAATCCAAGTCTACCACCCAACCAACTACTAAACATCCAATTACCTCTGCCGCAGGTCTTAGAAACATGAATGCCAGTCTACCACCCAACCAACTACCAACCAGCTACCAACCAACTACCAACCTACTACTAACCAACCAATTACCTCTGCCGCAGGTCTTTGAAACATGAATGCCAGTCTACCACCCAACCAACTACCAACCAGCTACCAACCTACTACTAACCAACCAACTACCTCTGCTGCAGGTCTGTATATTATGAACTCAGTATACCAGCCAACCAACTACTAAACAACCAACTACCTCTGCCGCAAGTCTGTGGAACGTGAATGCCAGTCTAACATCCAACCAACTACCAACCAACCAACCAACCAACTACTAACCAACCAGCTACCTCAACCGCAAGTCTGTGAAACGTGAATGCCAGTCTACCAACCAACCAACCAACTACTAACAAACCAATTACTTGTACCGCAGTTCTCGCCACAGGTCTATGGAATGTGAATGCCAGGCTGAAGGAGTACAAGCCTGTGAAGGAGCAGCAGGCGGTCAGTGCTGATCTACGGCAGAGGAACATAAAGTGGTACCTCAAGAGTATGTCTCCTCAGGTTGGTGGTGGTCATTGTTAGTGTTAGTTGGTGGCTATATCTGAAACAGATGAACATTGGTGATGGTGATTGGTGGTGGTGGTTGGTGGTGGTTGTTGGTGGTGGTTGGTGGTTAGATCTGAAACAGATGAACATTGGTGTTGGTGATTGGTGGTGGTGGTTGGTGGTGGTGGTTGGTGGTTAGATCTGAAACATATGAACATTGGTGGTGGTGATTGGTGGTGGTAGTTGGTGGTGGTTGGATCTGTGACAGAGGAACATTGGTGGTGGTGGTGATTTGTGGTGGTAGTTGGTGGTGAGATCTGTGGCAGAGGAGCATAAAGTGGTACCTCAAGAGTGTGTCTCCTCAGGTTGGTGGTTAGATATGAAACAGAGGAACATGAAGTGGTTCCTGAAGAGTATGTCTCCTCAAATGGGAGCCACAGTGGGGCAGCAGGAGGTTGAGTTGGATGTTAAGAAAAAGGGGGAAGGGAGCAGGGAACAGGAGAGGGGAGCTAGATGGGAAAAACAAAATTGTAGTAGTGGTGGAAAACACAGAAGGGGGTTGAGTTGGATGTTTAGAAGAAGGGGAAAGGAAGCAGGGGGGAGGGGGGGGAATAGGGGAGGGGAGCTAGCTGAAAAAGAAAGAAAAAACCCAAACACATGTATATGTCGATACTCATTATGTATATGTCGATACTCATTAAACCATGCTTCTTCCCCCCCATCCACACACCCGCACCCATCCCCCACACCCCCTTCCCCCTTCCCCATAAACCCCTCCCCCCCCCCCCACCACCACCACCACTGTTTCAAGTCAACCATTCTTCTGCCCCCCCAGCCCCCCCATACACACTTCCCCCCCCCCCCCCACACACACCACTGTTTCAAGTCAACCATTCTTCCACCCCCCAGGAGTTTCCTCTAGCTCAGGGCAAGTGGTCAGCTTTCCTGGAGAAGTGCATGAAGGCCGAGGAGGCAGCCCGCCAGCGACGCCCCCACCCCCAGCCCCCCCATACACACCTCCCCCACACACACCACTGATTCAATACAAACTATTCTTCTGCCCCCCAGGAGTTTCCTCTAGCTCAGGGCAAGTGGTCGGCTTTCCTGGAGAAGTGCATGAAGGCCGAGGAGGCAGCCCGCCAGCGACGCCCCCACCCCCAGCCCCCCCATACACACCTCCCCCACACACACCACTGATTCAATACAAACTATTCTTCTGCCCCCCAGGAGTTTCCTCTAGCTCAGGGCAAGTGGTCGGCTTTCCTTAAGAAGTGCAAGAAGGCCGAGGAGGCTGCCCGCCAGCGACGCCCCCACCCCCAGCCCCCCCATACACACCTCTCCCACACACACCACTGTTTCAATACAAACTATTCTTCTGCCCCCCAGGAGTTTCCTCTAGCTCAGGGCAAGTGGTCGGCTTTCCTTAAGAAGTGCAAGAAGGCCGAGGAGGCAGCCCGCCAGCGACGCCCCCTGCAACCGGGTAAGAAAGCTGCACCCAAGAAAACCTCATGGTTTGGTGGTGCAGATGTCCCCACCCGCCCGGAGCTCAACAGCACCAGCCCTCTAGTGCTGGCTGTTCGCCTGGGCCGGATCAGCTGCGTCCAGACCCTCCTGAAGCATTCCCCATCGATCAACATTCCTGATGGCTTCGGGGTCACCCCAATTCAGTACGCACTCTTCCTGCTGCTGAAGGAGCGCCACAACAAGGTCCGTTCATCATCCTGTATTCCTGTTCCTGGTGTGGGTGTGAAAGTGGTTGTGGGTGTGGTTGTGGGTGGGATATCGACAACAAGGTCTGTCCAGCATCCTGTTCCTGGTGTAGGTGTGGAAGTGGGTGTGGGTGGGTGGGTGGGTTCATCAGCCTGTTCCTCGTGTGGGTTTGGATGTTGACCATGCATGGGTTGTCTTGGCCAGCATGCTGTTCTTGGTGTCTGTGTGTGGAAGTGGGGGTGTGGGTGTCGACCATGCATGGGTTGTCTTGGCCAGCATGCTGTTCTTGGTGTCTGTGTGTGGAAGTGGCGGTGTGGGTGTCGACCATGCATGGGTTGTCTTGGCCAGCATCCTGTTCCTGGTGTGGGTATGGGTGCCCTGTACTGGATCCCTCTTTCTCTCTCTACAGGTCAGCATCCTGTTCCTGGTGTGGGTATGGGTGCCCTGTACTGGATCCCTCTTTCTCTCTCTACAGGTCAGCATCCTGTTCCTGGTGTGGGTATGGGTGCCCTGTACTTGGATCCCTCTTTCTCTCTCTACAGGTCAGCATCCTGTTCCTGGTGTGGGTATGGGTGCCCTGTACTGGATCCCTCTTTCTCTCTCTACAGGTCAGCATCCTGTTCCTGGTGTGGGTATGGGTGCCCTGTACTTGGATCCCTCTTTCTCTCTCTACAGGTCAGATGGATTGGATAGATGTTCCTGGCGTGGGTGTGGAAGTGGGGGTGTGGGTGAAGACAACAAGGTCGGTTCAGCTGCAATCATGTAGGGGTTGTCGTGGTAAGCATTCTGTTCCTGGTGTAGGTTTGCGTGTTGACCATGCATGGGTTATCTGGGTCAGATGGATTGGAGAGATGTTCTTGGTGTGGGTGTGGAAGTGGTTGTGTGGGTGTTGACCATGCATGGGTTGCCTTGGCCAGCATGATTTTCTTGGTATGGAAGTAGGGGTGTGGGTGATGACAACAAGGCCGGTTCAGCAGCAATCATGCATGGGTTGTCTTGGTCAGCGTGCTGTTTCTGGTGTGGGTGTGGGTGCCCCGTGCTGACTCCCTTTTTCGCTCTCTACAGGTCAGATGGATTGGATAGATGTTCCTGGTGTGGGTGTGAAAGCGGGGGTGTGGGTGACGACAAGAAAGTCTGTTCAGCATTAATCATGCATGGGTTGTCTTGGTCAACATCCTGTTCTTGGTGTCTATGTGTGAAAGTGGGGGTATGGGTGTCGACCATGAATGGGTTGTCTTGGTCCGCATGATTTTCCTGGTGTGGAAGTGGGGGTGGGGGTGACGACAAGAAGGCCAGTTCATCAGCAGGAATGATGCATGGGTTGTCTTGGTCAGCATGCTGTTTCTGGTGTGGGTGTGGGTGCCCTGTGCTGACTCCCTCTCTCTCTCTCTCTCTCTCTCTCTCTCTCCTCTCTCTCTCTCTCTTCTCTCTCTCTCTCTCTCTATATATATATATATATATATATATATATATATATATATATATATATATATACATATATATATATATATATATATATACATATATATATATATATATATATACTTACAAGTAATGCAACAGGTCACGGACTCGATCCTGTCCCACCTTCCATTCGCCAGCTCCTGTACTGTGGCATGCATGCGCCCGCTTTCACATACTGAATTACTCACTCTCTCTTTCTCTATCTACATACAGGTGGTGCAACAGGTCACGGACTTGATCGTGTCCCACCTTCCATTCACTAGCTCCCGCGTTGTGAGCATGCTGCCGCATACTGCATCCCTCTCTCTTCCTGCCTCTCTCTACAGGTGGTTCAAGAGGTCACGGACTTGATCCTGTCCCACCTTCCAATCACTACCTCCCGCGTTGTGTGCATGCTGCCGCATACTGCATCCCTCTCTCTTCCTGCCTCTCTCTACAGGTGGTGCGACAGATCACAGACTTGATCCTGTACCACCTTCCGTTTGCCAGCTCCCGTGCTATGACATGCATGCACCAGCTGTTACGTACTAACTTTCCCTATCTCTCTTTCTCTCGCTACATACAGGTGGTGCGACAGATCACGGACTTGATCCTGTCCCACCTCCATTCACCAGCTCCCGTGTTTTGGCCAGCATGTACATGCTGTCACGTACTGACTTTCCCACTCTTTCTTCCTGTCTCTACATACAGGTGGTGCAAGAGATTACAGACTTGATCCTGTCCCACCTTCCGTTTGCCAGCTCCCGTGCTACGGCCAGCATATACCTCCTACCACGTGCTGTTAAGGCACTTGCAAATGCTCAAAAGGCAGGAGCACGTCCCAAGGTTCTCCGTAACTTAGAGGACCAGGTGCTGGATCTGAAGACCTTCCAGCCTGTGAACCACCCAACCCTTATGGACCCTATGGTGCTAGCTACTCTGCTCAATGACATGCCTCGCCTGGCGTGGCTTGTCTTCAGGTGGGTTGGCTTGTTAGCAGGTGGCTTGGCTTGTCTTCAAGTGGGTTGGCTTGTCGGCAGGTGGCTTGGCTTGTTGGCAGGTGGCTTGGTTTGTTTCATTTTTCTCTCCGCTCAAGGAAAAAAGTATCTGAGGAGTTACATGACTCCCACACTCTGATCAAAACTCTTAGGCATCTCTTCCCGCCCTTGCCATGTGTAGGTGGGTGTGGGTGGATGGGGTGGGGTGAGGGGCAGGGAGGAGTCCGGAAAAGTAGGGGATACTGTTGGTCAGGCTGGGGGTGGGCTGGAATGGTATGCGTGTGTGATAGGGCTGGGGGGGCACAGCTTAAGTGAAGGGGAAGAGGAAGGGAGAGAGGTTTACGTGTGTGTATGTGGTTGCAGGGGAGAGGGAGGGGAGGGTTGCGCAAGGGGGGAGATGGCAGGAAGGTGTGTGGGGCAAGGGAGAGCAGGGGGGAGAAAGAGAGGGTGAGGCAATGGGGATGGGGGGCAGAAAGATTTAGGGAAAGTTGGGGATATTTTTAGCTGCAAAGGGGGAAATGTCTTGATTGATTGCATGTGAAGGAGGAGAGGGGTGGGTGGGAGGAAAGGAGAGGATAAAAGGGCCTGACCCCTTCAGTAGCTCTGATCAGACCAAAGGACCTGGGTGGTTGGGGGGTGGCCACCGGCCACACGGGCAATGTACTAGGACATACATACATACAAACACGCGGTTCAATCCTTTGACTCTCAACGTACGTACATGCAGGTGTGCCGGCAACCTGAACGACTCCTACGTAGCCCTGCCAGACATCCCCACCTACCTCCAGGGCCAGTGGGAGAAGATGGCCGGTAATTGTCGAAGCAAGGTGCTGCCCCTGCATGTGGGGGTGATGCAGAAGAAACTCGACACCGTGAGGCTTATGCTGGACATGGGTGCTGACCCCAACACTTTTGGCGTGGAATACAGCGGGAACCTCAAAAAGGACATAAAGAAGCGGAGGTCACTGTTCAGGGAGAAGAGCCAGGAAGTCAAGGACCAGATTGAGGCGGGTGCCAGCGCCATTCCCTATGCCCGCTTGTGGACCAACCCTGTCCCAGGCATGCTGAAGATGCTATCTGGGTGAGTGCTAAATCACGATTGACTATCAGATTATTTGCATTGCCCCTGCTATAGGGTCAAGAACTTTGCATTGAGCATTGAGACGTCCAGAGTCACTCTGGGGGTCCCCCCTCCCGTGTTTCTTACTTGGGCGACTCACGGCAGCTTCCTGCCAGCTTGAATAGCTTCCTGCCAGCTTGAATAGCTTCCTGCCAGCTTGAATAGCTTCCTGCCAGCTTGAATAGCTTCCTGCCAGCTTGAATAGCCAGCCACTGGGTCACCCCCAAATCTAACGGCTCCTTTGGAATGCCTGTCATGTCAGCATTCAGATGCACTAGCTAGCCTCAGGTTTGGTCTAAGGACAGGGAAAGGAAGCTTGCAAGAAGCTGCTACGCATAGCTCAAAAAAGAAACAATGCCCTCTCCACCTGGCGTGGATGAGGATATGACTTTCAAACTGTGTCCTTCATGATGGTCTTATTGGTCATATATGTCCATGCTGTATGCTTACGGCGGTAGAGAACGGGCTGCTACTTTACCTGGACAGTGCTACCATGGCAGTTGACAGTGGTCATGTGGATGAGGATATGAATTTCAAACTATGTCCTTCATAAAGGTCCTATTGGTCCTATGGGTCCATCATGCTGTATGAAGGACATAATTTAAAATGCATATCTTTTCCTGCTACGGGTCATAATCACATGGCAACTAAGCAACACATTCAGCAGGCAGCATTCTCCTGATCTTTGTATTGCCCCCACTGTAGAATCGAGAACTTTGTATTTCCCACTCTGCACTCTCCTGAACTGTGTTTGGCCCCCCACTGCATGATCAAGAACTTTGCATTGCCCCCTCTGCACTCTCCTTAACTTTGTATTGCCTCCACTACACTCTCCTGAACGTTGTCTTGCCCCCACTGCAGAATCAAGCACTTCGTCACGAGCATTGAGATTCCTGGAATCACACGCCCCCAGCCCTGGGTGTCCCCTCTCCACCTGTCCTGCCGCTTTGGACAGGCATCCATCACCTACTTGCTCATCAAGAGGGGGGCCATGCCCAATGGTGGTGGAGCTGCAGTCTACGCAAAGAAGTCGCCACTAGAAGAGGCTTTGTCGTATGCTAGGTCCAACTGCCAGTCCTACAACACTCTGGCTGACAGGTATGCACCCTTGGGTAGATATTACAGGGGAATGTACGCATGGATGTATGCATTCATGTACCCCAGGCACCACTAATAGTTGTTAGGCTCATGTTGCACTGCTCACCATGTATTGTTCTGCCTACTAAAATGGATGAACGCATGGATGTACACATTCATATTTTGGTCAGCCAGTCATTACCCCCAACCCAACCTATAACCCAACCCCCAACCCAACCAAACAACTCTAATTCCAACCCATCCCAACCCCCAACCTAACCCAACAACCGTGCTTTCAAAAGGCAGGTCAAGAGAGTGATGGAGTTTGGTACTGGGATATCAGCAATCTATAACTTATAAACTTCGACATAGAGATACACCAGCTTGTGTTTTTAATCGTTTTTAATTGTTTTTAATCGTTTTTAATCGTTACTTGAAAATAAATTGTATATCTGCCGTACTGTCAACAGGGCCAACTTCGAGAAAGTGATGAAGCTGGCCTGCTGGGAGACCAGCAAAGCTGGTGCTGGAGAGAGCCAGATGTCAGCCCTGGCTGATATCAAGCTGAGGATACAAGCCAAGGCCGAGAGAGTGCTGGAAAACAATCCAAAGAAATGTAAGGTGGGGGGTCAGGGGTGGACGGGTGGGGAAGGTTGGGGGGGGTAGAGGAAGCAGCAAGCACTGACTGCAGTGAGGGGGAGGATGCTTGCCAAGGCAGAGAAACTGAAGAGAATCAATCCTAAGGAATGGAAGGTGGGGGGTCAGGGGTGGATGGGTGGGGATGGGGTGGGGATGGGAAAAAGGCAGCAGCAAGCACTGACTGAGGTGAGGGAGAAGATGCTTGCCAAGGCAGATAACCTGAAGAGAAGCTATATCCTAGGAGAAGCAATACCCGAAGAGAAGCAATACCCTTAATGGCTGTTAATGAAGGGCAACAGGACAACAGAGTACTCTATATGTTAGGACAGATGGAGAACGACGCCGCACTTCCGCCAAGTATTTCTGGCTTCAGGATAGGCCGTACTGACAATGTGTCCGACCCACTTCAGGTTAGGTCGTCACAACTTGGGCTGCCTCCACAGAAGAGGACCTAGAATAGAAAGGACAAGCGTGGAATGCAGAGTATGCTCTATGACGCCCTACGTGCCAGCCATGCAAGCTCAACAACACAGCAGCACTGACCTCCACCCCCCCCCCCACACACACACACACTCCACCAGCTGTTGCTATGGCTCAGCCCTCATCGAGGATGAATATCACTTCATATTTGAGTGCCCCGCCTATCAGCGAGAATGACAGGAACACAGTAATCTCTTTGCGGCGGATATAGTGAGCATAAATAACATCCCCACTTTGATATTGGGAGATACAGACCAACATATGAGCGCCCTCTTTGGAACATGCGACCAGAAGACAGTGGCCTCCTTCTTGTCTACGTGTTTTAGGGTTAGGACAAGCCTGACCACTTATAGAGCCTAGACAGATTGACTGCTACATCTACCGACTTCTCTGGATGTGCCCCAAGTGTGCTTGGATCACGATTCTGGTTGGATTTATGTAGTCGGATGACCGATGAAAATTTCCACCAATCAGAATGGCAGATCAAATTATTTATTTTTCTTTTCTTCTATGTGCATGATGCTCATAAGTCCCCCTTGAAACCGAGGGCACATTTGGAGTCCAGTAGGGCACCAGGAAAATGAAATCATCATCATCATCATCATCATCATCATCATCAATATTAAGGCATGTAAGGTGGGGGGTCAGGGGTGTGTGGGTGGGGGAGAGGCAGCAGCAGGCCCTGGCTGAGATGAGGGAGAAGATGCTTTACAAGGCAGAAAAACTGAAGACAAGCAATAATATTAAATGTAAGCCACATTACCCCCACCCCCACCCCCCCTCCCCCCCCTTGTTCCTCAACTCATGGACCCTTTGTCTTGTACCCAGGTAGTTGTCTGCAAAACAAAAACCCATCATAGGAACCATTCCCCAGTGCAAGCAAACAGCACCCTGCACACCCTTAACACCCGGCTCACCTTGAACACTCATGAAAGTGACACCCTGGAAATCGGACCACCTAACTCAATATCCGCGCCTTCACTTGTTTCCTTGCAGATGGTGGTATGTCGGTTGAAGGTGTGCTTGCTTTATTGAGTTCCTATGTCCCTGGCTCCCTTGGAGACTTCTCGTATATGGCGCTTCGAGATGTGGCCGTCCCCCCAATGAATGAAGCATGCCTCGCCAATAAAATGATGAATGCGATGAAAAGTCTGGGGGACATTTTCGACCCAGTCGCGATGAGCATCAAGGCTGCATGCCTCGCTGCCAAGATTGTCGTCAAAATCCTGCTGAAGATGATTAAGCGCCCTATCGCACACTGGGACCCCGCCCTGAACACCGCCCATGTGATGATGTACCACCATGCACCTCTGAACACCCAGGATAGGCAGACCTCCATTCTGATCAGGTTCGTCGCTCTTGTTCATGATTTGCAAATCATTTTGCATTGTTTGTACCCAATTGTGGACGGGTGGGTGTGGAGTCAAGGGTGGGGCGTGTTTTTGAGTGTGTTTGTGTGTGTGTGTGTGTGTGTGTGTGGGGGGGGGGGGGGGGGGGGGGGGGGGACCCTGAACACCCTGATCACTCATGAAAGTCATTTCACCTCTGAACACCCAGGACAGGCAGACCTCCATTCTGATCAGGTTTGTTGCTCCTGTTCATGATTTGCTTGTGTCTTGTTTGATCGTATTAGTATCACAGAAAATTGTCAACAACAGCACCTACCTCAACATGCTGCATGTACTTCGCCCAACCCAATTCAACCAAAATCTATCCAACTCAACTCTACCCAACATGACCCAAACTAAACCAACCTAAACCAACCAAACCTAACTCTACCCAAACTAAACCAACCTAAACCAACCAAACCTAAATCTACCCAAACTAAACCAACCTAAACCAACCAAACCTAACTCTACCCAACATAACCCAAACTAAACCAACCTAAACCAACCAAACCTATCTCTACCCAACTCAACCCAACCCAGTGTAATTGTGTCACATCAGGGACATCATGGACAACGGATCCTACGAGTGGCTAGGCCTAGCTCGAAAGGACTTGGCTGAGGAGGTTTGGACCCAAACAGCGGCCAACAGGGCCTTAGCCCTCAAGACCAACCACGAATTCGGATACGAGGTAAAAAAATGAATAATATACCTTATTGCGAGGCCTGCGGTTGTGGGGGCCAGCCCGTTTGCTTGCACTGGGGCCAACCTCCAATATGTATGTATGTATGCATGTATGCATGTATGGTACAGTCCAGGTATATAATGCAATCATCATCTCAGCTGGGATGATAATTACATTGTGCAATTATAATTGCATTTTTTTTTAATTTTTATTAAGTATTTCCATCCTTCAAAGGAATCAGGATTCATGACCAGCTTCATACCGGAATTTGTATCTCCCAATTCAGGTTCAATGTTTATTTTTCAAAAATATTTTTTCTATCCTCTAGTGTAGAATGGACATTATAACATGAAATGCATTTCATCTTTGACTACTCTTCAACCGTCAACCATTTCATCATTGAGAACTCTTCTACCGACCGTCTTCTACCGGCCAAATATGAGGTAACCAGCATTGTCCCGGCTACCAATAGCGATCGTTACCTAGAACCCCGTTTTGGCCCAACCTGCCGCTATCCTGAGGCTCCGCTATCCCGACACCCCCCGGGGCAGCCCTTTGGGCCGTTTACCCAAATCATTACCTGGAGCCCACCCTGGGAAGACACCAGATCCCTGAGTGTTACCTGAAGACCCCAAGCCCCTTTCAGTGATATACAATGGTTTAGTGGTAGACCAGATCGCTTGAGGACGAAGAGTCGGGGGTTCGACTCCCCCTTCGGTCGCTCTTGGCGTTGCAGGTCGTCGTCAACCGTGATGGTACCTTGTCCAGTTGAGGTAGGAGACCGCTCCCCACCCGCGTACAACGGGCTCCCTTAAAACCACGCCCCACCAGGCCTTATCATTACCTGAAGACCCCCTTTATAGAACGGACAAAAAGCTCTGCATTGTCCATGACGAGTCTTGTGTGGCACTTGGCATTCTGACTTATGCCTTTGACCAATGCCATACTTTTGACCAATGTCATTGACCAATTATTTTTATTTTTAGTCAGTCCTGTCAAAGTTGGGCAAGTCCCTTAACCCTGCTTTGCCTACACCTGGACTGTAACATACATGCATACATGCATGCATGCATGCAATACTGAATAGTTGATTCTGCCCCTGCATATTTTGATGATGATGAGGGAACCTCTTTTGATGATGATGATGATGATGATGATGATGACACCCACCCACACAAACTGTCCACAGATTCAGCTGACACGAGATACAATATCTGTCCAGTCCTACGTCCTGATTAAGTCATTGTGTGGTTGGCATGTGAACTTCGATTCCAATGACGTATGCCATGTCAATGTGCGGTTTTGTATCCTCTCACCATGCAGTACCAGAGCGCAGTTTGGGCCTGTTCCTCATTCATCAAATAGCACCTAGACATGATCGCCTGGAAACAAAACCAACCATTTCCAAACAGTTTCAAAAACGTTTTCAAACGCGCAGCACCGGGGCATGACAGCAAGATTTGTTTCTTCAAATTTTCAAAAGCGTTTTCAGACGCGCAGCACCGGGGCATGACAGCAAGATTTGTTTCTTCAAATTTTCAAAAGCGTTTTCAAACGCGCAGCACCGGGGCATGACAGCAAGATTTGTTTCTTCAAATTTTCAAAAGCGTTTTCAGACGCGCAGCACCGGGGCATGGCAACAAGATTTGTTTCTTCAAATTTTCAAAAGCGTTTTCAAACGCGCAGCACCGGGGCATGACAGCAAGATTTGTTTCTTCAAATTTTCAAAATAATTTTGTTTCAAACGCGCAGCACCTGGACATGACCAGTGATCCAAAAAAGTACAAGAAGTACGCCCGCCTCCTGGACAGCCAATTCAACCAGCAGTACATGAACACGTCCCTGGAGTTTTTCATGCCAGCCTACTTCATGCCAGTACTACGCAAGCACATTGCGGTGGTGGGCGGCGACCGCCCGTCATCCGGCCAGAACATGTCCCGTGACGAGATGAAGAAGGGGGCAGCCAAACTGTATGAGGGATACATCATGAGCCAGGTCCAGAGCCAGAAGGAGCGCCTGATCCGTGCATGCTATGACAGCAACAGGTGTGTATGTAATGTATGTAATGCAATGTGTGTATGTAATGTGTGGATATTATGTAGGTAATGTAATGTGTGGATATAATGTATGTAATGTAAGTGTGTAATGTGTGTATGTGATGGACATGTGTATGGATGGACAGATGCACTGCTCACTGGATATTGTTCTGCCTATTCAGATGGATGGATGGATTCATCCTGTGTGTTGTTATCCTAAACCATAAACCCAACAGGCCCAAGGCTGAGAGTGATGAGTCCAAATGAGTTCAAGTGTTGCCCAAAGCTGGCTGGGTAGGCACTCCCCCCTACCCCCCTGAGCGTGTGAAACTAATCTCACCCACTCCCAACTACTCCAAACTACTCCAGACATATCTAAACTTATAATGCACCAACAGGTCCAAGTGAAGGCAGAGAGCGATGCGTCCAAGCCTTCTCCAGAGCTGGTAGGGCAGGAACTTCTACCCCCTCCTACCCCCTGAATATTTGAAACTACTCCCACCTACTCCCACCTGCTCCCTTATCTAAAAACCTACTCCCACCTACTTCCTGCTACCCCCTGAATATGTGAACCTACTCTGAACTACTCTAAACCTCCCCAAACTTCTAATGCACTAACAGGTCCAAGGCTGACAGCGATGCGTCCATGCCTTCTCCAGAGCTGGTAGGGCGGGAACTTCTGGGCTGGGCCCAAGAGACTGCAGCTGACATCAAGGCGGATGTGGACAGGAAGTACTTGACTCTGGATGCAGACAGGGCTAGGGATGGTGAACTCAGCAGCGCTGCCAAGTCCAGTCAGATGAGGTTGGACGCCAACACGCAAGCGTTTGCTGAGTGGCGCAACCAGGTAGGCTTACAGGATGATTGATTTAACTTTGCTAGCGTTTTGAAATAGGTTTATGAGATTACCAAAAAATTAGCAATGAAATAAATTGGTGACTTCTTTGAATACAAACATTCGGAAGTGGTGGCCTGAGCTATGCCCCCCTGCCCAGACTGAGATAGAATGCTAACATACAAGCATTTGCTGAGTGGCGCAACCAGGTAGGCTTACTGGATGATTGATTTATCTGTACTAGCGTTTTAAATGGGTTTATGAGATTATCTAAAATGTATCAATTGAATAAATTGGATACTTCTTTGAATACGAACATTTGTAAGTGGTTACCTGACCTGTGCTCACATGCCCAGTCTAAGCTAGAGGGCTGGCAGTCTAGAATTTGCTGAGTGGCGCAACCAGGTCAGGATGGCGTCAGTTGATTCTAGCTATCTAGAAATCCAGATAATGAAAAACGAAAGTCTAAAGGCATGTGGTAATTATAAGAAGCAGCCATAGGTGTTACAAAACTGAAATCATGTGTCAATACAAATACAAATAACCCTAGAAGGGCTGCCTAGTCCAATCTGAGATTGAAGTCTGACAAGCAAGTATTCGCTGAGTGGCTCAACCGGGTAGGGATGACTATAGTTGGTTAAAACTGTTGCTGTTGGGATGACTTCATTCGGTTGAATTAAGCTGTTGTTAAAAAAATCTAAAACCATGGCTAGTGTTCTGAGCCCTGCCTGTTTTACTTGTTGATTTTAGTATAGTATTGAATTTCCTTGCAAGTTTCCAGGCCCCTAAGACGCCGATAGATCTGGAGCCCGAGGCCCAAGTTTTAAAATTTTGAATTTTGATTTTTGAATTCCCAAGTTTCCAGGCCCCTAAGACGCCGATAGATCTGGAGCCCAAGGCCCACATTTTGAATTTTGATTTTTGAATTCCCAAGGTTCCAGGCCCCTAAGACGCCGATAGATCTGGAGCCCGAGGCCGAAGTTTTAAAATTTTGAATTTTGATTTTTGAATTCCCAAGTTTCCAGGCCCCTAAGACGCTGATTTATCTCTAGCCTGAGTTTCTAATTTTTGAATTTTGATTTTTTGAATTCCAATGCAAGTTTCTAGGCCCCTAAGACGCTGATTGGTCTGGAGCCTGAGGTCCCAGTTTTCGAATTTTTAATTTCCATTTTTGAATTCCCAATGCAAATTTCCAGGCCCCTGAGACACTCATTGATTTGGGGGCCGAGTTTCAAATTTTTGAATTTGAAATTTAGAATTCCCAATGCATATTTCCAGGCCCCTAAGACTCTGATTGATCTGGAGCCCGCGTTCCAAGCCATGGCTGATAAGGTAAATGCTGGGATGCTTCCTAAGTGGTATGTCGACCATCCTGGAAAGCCAGACACCAGTCCTGAAGGGACCATGGAAATGATTGCCAACAGGTATGTGTATAATTGGGGTATGTGTATATATATATATATGTGTGTGTGTGCGTATACATGGTATGTTTATATATGTATGTATGTTTAATGCATGTATACATGGTTGCGGAAAGGTATGTGTGTGTTTAGAGTATGTATATGTGTATGCGTGTATACATGTGTGTATGTTAAGGGTATGTATATGTGTATGCGTGTATTCATGTGTGTATGTTAAGGGTATGTATATGTGTATGCGTGTATACATGTGTGTATGTTAAGGGTATGTATATGTGTATGAGTGTATACATAGTATGTATGTATGTTAAGGGTATGTATATGTATATTATTGTATGCATGGGATGTATATGTGTATGTATGTTAAGAGTATGTATATATGTATGTATGTGAAAGGTATATATATTTTTATGAGTGTTTACATGGTTGCCGACAGGTATGTGCATGTTTAGGGTTGGGGTGTACCCATGTTACAGTCCAGGGGTAGGCCAAATAGGTTAAAGGGAATTGCCCAACCATGGCAGGAGGGGCTGTAACAAAAAACTGAAACAAAAAACTGATGAACTGAACCCCAAACGATCGTATGTCCCCCCCCCACACACACACACCCACACACACACACACACACACACAAACACACACACACACACACACACACACACACACACACACACAAGGAATACTTGTTTATCATCTGCATGTTATGTTAACGATATACCCCACAACTGCATTTGCTGCTCTCTTTATTGCCGTGTGATAAATGTGTTATTACATGCTACTTGTTATAAAACGATATGTGTTAACTGTTATTTGTTGATTTCTGCAAATTCAGCGCAGCCTCGTTCAACCCATCTGACGAAGATCCGAAGGACTTCAGTGGACTTGACACTTCCAATAACTTCTTGGGGCAACTAGCCGATGGTAGCAATGGGTTATTAGTAGCCATTCTACAGAAGTTCGACATGAGTCTATTGGAGGACAAGAAACGTAGTCCAGAAGATCTGACCGTTGCAGACATGGTGAAGGCTCTGCAGATCGCCTACATTGGGGTGAAATCGAGGAATAGCCAAGCAATCCTGGAAGAGCGAGTGGAGCACTACGCAACCATGGCAGAGAAGTTTCAAGCCAAGAGCCTTGCAAACATTAAACAAACAGATGGTGGAGGAAAAGCGTAAGATGATGACCGAGAAGGTGAGGGCGATGAGCATTGGTACATGCACACAAACACAAACACACACATATCCCACCACACACACACACGAACCCCTGACTCACCCTGACCCATCCCACCCCCACCCTAAACACATTTACACATACACATACCCCCATCCCTGACCCACCCCCACCCCTACCCCAAGCACTTGTACACATGTACACATGCACATACCCCCCAACCACACATCCCACCCCCACTCCCACCTTCAACACAAGTGCACATATACATACCCCTCACCCCCACCACCGCCTAAAGGTCAAGGCGCTGAGCAGTGCGGACCTGGCCTTCGACGAGGATGCTCTGTTTTCCCAGGCCATGCACCAAGTCAACTGGGAGATCATTGGCAAGAAGCTGGGCCCCAACGGTCCCAACATTGTAAGCCTCCTCACCTCCATAGATCCGCCTCTAAACTCCATTGAGGTGCTTGCCCTGGCCAAGGAGTCTGTGGGAGAGGGCATGGAGGCTTTGTTCTTGGGCAAGCTGAAGCTGACTGGCAAAGTACCACAAGATGCGTTGTCTGCCATGGTCAAGGCTGGCACTGATGAAGCACTGGCGCCCGTGGATGCGATGGTGACGGCGATGACGATGGCGATGGAGGAGTGGGGAGAAGACGGGGCCAAGGCTGTGAAGGCCCTTGAACTGCTAAAGGAAGCTGGCTCTCGCTTCGAATTCCCCAAGGACCCCCAGGCCATAATGGAGCTTCTGCACAGCCTGGGAGAAGCTGCTATCAAGGGGGGAGTCCAATCCCTTATGGTCTCTTTCACTCAGAAGGGCATGCAACTGCCGGACGTAGAGGCCTTACCCCAGCTGTTCGAAGATGTTGAAAACTTTGACGCAAGCAGTGTCGCCAGCGTTTTGCTGGATATGGGTACAGACTTTGGTGGTGACTTTTTCTCCAAGCTCATTGCCCCTTTGCCTGGTATGAAGAGCAAGCTAGTGAACAACCCCCTGACTAAGGAGCTGCTGCGGGTGTCTGCAAACAATCAATTGGAGCAAGCAAGGGAGTTCTACAACAAGAAACTGGAGGTGATTATCCAGGGGAGGGGGAGTTGGGGGTACAGGGGTGCAGGATGAATGGTGGGGTGGGATTTGTGTGTGGGGGTTGGAAGGGTGGGTATAAGTGTCTGGTATGAAGATCAAGCTAGCAAACAACCCCCTTACTAAGGAGCTGTTACGGTTGTCTACAAACAATCAATTGGAGCAAGTGAGGGAGTTCTACAACAAGAAAGTGGAGGTGTTTATACAGGGGAGGGAGAGGAGGGGAAGTTGGGGGTGCAAGGTCAGCGGCGGGGGGGGGGGGGGTTAAGTGCCTGGTATGAAGATTAAGCTAGCAAACAAACCCCTGACTAAGGAGCTGCTACAAGTGTCTACAAACAATCAATTGGATCAAGTCAGGGGGTTCTACAACAAGAAACTGGAGGTGATTATTCAGGGAAGGGAGAGGAGGGGAAGTTGGGGGTACAGGGGTGCAGAGTGATTTGTGGGGATGGTATTTGTGTGTGTGTGTGTGGGGGGGGGGGGGGGGGGGGGGGGGGATAAGTGTCTGGTATGAAAAGCAAGCTAGCAAACAACCCCATGACCAAACATCTGTTATGGGTGACTACAAACAACCAATTGGAGCAAGTTAGAGAGTTCTACAACAAGAAACTGGAGGTGATTATCCAGGGGAGGGAGAGGAGGGGAAGTTGGGGGTGCAGAGTCAGCGGCAGGAGGGGGTGTGTGGGGGGGGTATAAGTCTCTGGTATGATGATCAAGCTAGTGAACAACCCCCTGACTAAGGAGCTGTTACGGGTGTCTGCAAACAACCAATTGGAGCAAATGAGGGAGTTCTACAACAAGAAATTGGAGGTGATTATCCAGGGGAGGGAGAGGAGGGGAAGTTGGGGGTATAGGGGTGAAGGGTCAGTGGTGGGGGTGGGATTTTTTTATTTGTGTGTGTGTGTGTGGGGGGGGGGGGGGGGGGGGGGGGGATAAGTGGCTGCCCACGTGTCCCCAACACTTACATCAGCACATAAGACAGAACCATACAGCCTTGCCTCTATACATACCAGGCCCACAAATCGTAGCACGGCGCAATTCAAATGTTCATCCCTCAAGCTATATTTTTCTGTGTGTTCCAATGAAATTAGCATTGTAGCATGATCATATTGCCCTTAGGGATAAATCAGGGCGACTGCACAATGTGTCCATGTAACCCTACTAGTCTACTACCCAGTTATGAGCTACCTCATTATATATTCATGATGGTCAGATCATACACAAATGGCATGCTGCTGATTACACTACATTTCATGTTAAAGTCTACTTGACACCGCGAGGGTGTATGAGACTCAGTGCTTTAAACAAAAAGAAAAATCACCCTCAAAACAAAAAAACCCATTACATCAGGGGTGTGTCGAGGACAAACAAACCAAACTCCCAACCTCGGTTTTTGTAGCGTACGTATTAAACACCCTAGAGCAAGACCCAACCACTAACAGATGATGAATCGATGGTGTAAACAAGCTTGGATTTTTACATGTTTTTCCAGCTAACTGTGGGCTGCTCACCATCTTACAATTCCAAGTCCATCCGTGTGATACCCACGGAAACCAAGGAGCACACTATGACACTAAACAAATTAGACAGACTTTCCCAGGACATGATGTATGCTGCATTGGTGATGGTGATGATGGGGGTAGGGGGTGCTGGGCCTGGGTTGGTTTGGAGACTATATCATGACAGTTTAGTACGTGAACGTGCCGGTAGCAAGCAAGTGAATATTGAACTAAAACAAACAAACAAATACAAAATGAAGGCACAGGGCACCTTAATATGATGCAACCTATAAGGAAAACAAACCCCAGATTTTTCAGAGGCCTCCTTGATGTACTGATGTACCAGATATAGATAGCTTTTGCTATATATAGACCTATGTAGATCTATCGATTGGGGCCAAACATATCTATTTGCCCCACCCTAGATATGTAATATGAGAAATATTACATTCTATAAATACATACAAACAACTGACATGATATGTTATATTTTAATATGATGATGTGATGATGAAATATGTTGCTGCATTGGCTTATGATCATAATATGATATATTATATACGATGTAACCTGTAAATGATGATCAAATATGTTGCTGCATTGGCTTATGATCATAATATGTTTTATTATATACGATATGACCTGTATATGATGATCAAACATGTGGCTGCATTGGCTTATGACCAGCATATATTATATAATATACGATGTGACCTCTAAATGATGATCAAATATGTTGCTGCATTGGCTTACGATCATAATATGTTATATTATATACCATATGACCTGTATATGATGATGAAATATGTTTCTGCGTTGGCTTATGATCAGCATATATTATATTATATTACATACGATGTGACCTGTAAATGATGATGAAATATGTTGCTGCATTGCCTTATGATCACTCGAACACCTTTCGTGGCTGCACAGACTCTTGAGCTCGATATGATTTCCAATGCAACGTGTGGCATGGAGGAGATGACCAGCATAGCCAACCTGGGTCAAATGTTTGAGCAAGCTATGGCCAACATCCTTGACAACCTTGGAGCTGAAGGTGAGCAACTGATTGACTTGGATCCTGGACCACCATCCATGATGTGCTGCTGTTGGCTACAACCTACCCTACCCCTTTACACCCACCACCACACACACACACACAACCCACACAGCCACAGGATCCTAGACCACTTGCCATGATGAGCTGTTGTTGTCTACAATCTACCCTACCCCTGTACACCCACCACCACACACACACACACACACAACCCACACAGCCATTGGATCCTGGACCAATTGCCAAGATGTGGTGTCGTTGTTTACAATCTACCCTACCCCATTAAACCCACCACCACACACACACACAACCCCACACAGCCATTGGATTCTGGACCATTTGCCATGATATACTGTTGTTGGCTACAATCCACCCTACCCCACCACACACTCCACGCACACACACATACCCCCCCACCCCCCACCCCCCACACACACACCTATTTGATCCTGGACCACCTGCCATGATTTGGTGTTGTAGGCTACAACCCACCCTACCCCATCACACACACACACACCTATTTGATCCTGGACCACCTACCATGATGTGGTGTTGTTGTCTACAATCTACCCTACCCCATTAAACCCACAACACACACACACACACACACACACACACACACACACACAACCCCCACACCAATTGGATCCTGGACCACCTGCCATGATGTGCTGTTGTTGGCTACAATCCCTTTTTGACTTTGCTCCTGTTTCAATTTGAACTATTTACCGGGAGGCCTACTTGGCATAACTCACTATGCTTCTCCCAACAAATAGTTAGAAACTGACTGGGTGTCATTCCTGAATAGCAATTCAGTGGATCATTTGAATTTGGGTCAAAATACCTTGTAGTTGTTACCACAGATTTGAGAATTTGGCCTGAGAATCAAGAATTCTGGGAATTCGCAGAAATTTAACCTGAAAAAGTGGAGGTACAAACTATGAACTATGAACTATGAGACTCAAATCCGAGTCACTCCGAGTCACTCAATGTACGAACTATGAACTATAAGTGGAGGTACGAACTATGAACTACGAGGCTCAAATTCGAGTCACCCTTTGAATGGCTATTACCTTTGAAGCTACAATTTTCTTCAGCTATGTGCATTGTCATCTTAGTCTTTGGGCCAGGTTCATTCAAAGCACGCGCTTTTGAGCTTTTGAGCGCTGACTTTTTGACCCCCTCTGCGCTTTAAGCGCAGCTTTATGCAACCCCCTGTGGGCGCAGCAAGCAATTTTTGCGCTTGTTGCACTGCAAAGCGCAGTTTTTTTGTTTTCAAGTGCGCTAAAGCGCTGGCCAATTTGGCCATTTGAAGTACCCTGCTTTGGGCTATTCCAATTTACCATCTATCGATGTATGTTGTAACAGGCCAGGGGCTGGCCAAACAGGCTGAAGGGACTTGCCCAACCATGACAGGAGGGGGCTTAAAACGAAGAGGCACTGATGAACTGAACCCCAAACAATCGTTTTACCGACGGGGGCCCTGAGTTCGCGCTGCATTGAAAATTTAATTCTACAATTATAATATTTATAATGAAGGAAAGACTTTGCCACATCGTTTGGTCGTGGGTTTGTATCTCTCACCAACCCAAGTGCGCCTACTTTGCATATTATAGGAGCGGCACCACCACCATTCGAACTGAATCCTCCGTGTCGCTGGTTTGTGTCAGGAAACCCACCTCCTGGGGTTAAAGTCCTTATACAACTAAAAAGAAAAAAAAACTCACATCTAATCCCTCCAGTCCAGGACTAATGCAAGGAGATCCACTCTTTCAGGCAAAAATCCCCCCCCCCCCCACACACACACACACACACACACACACACACTCACCCACCCATCCAAACACACACACACACATACAAATACCCACACTCACTCACACACAAATTGAACTTCATTCTTAAACTGTGTCAGGTGAACGTGTGATTGATGAGATGATCTTGGGTTTCCAGCTGGACTTGTCAGTGGATCTTGAGGGCTTGGCTGCGGCCATGCAAGGTGCCCAAGATGCCTTTGTCACGATTTTGGAATTCCTGGAGATTGATCCTGCTTGATCCTGCTGAGCAGTCTTCTTGTGGTCTCATACACACAATGGGGAAATAACTTGGCCGCCCTATTCAACCTGAGGTGACCAGCCCATGTCGCCAGATTAGCATTGCAAAATGGGTGGTGGAGGGTGAAGAATCGAAGATGCGACAAGTGAATCGCTCATGATTTCGGACTTCCTGGATATAGATCCTGCTTGATCCTGCTGAGCAGTCATCTGGTGGCCTCATGGTCACAATGATGAAATAACCAGTCTGCCCTGATCTACCTGAGGTGACCGGCCCATGTCGCCGGTTCAAGCGCAGGTGGCGTGGGCTGAAAGCCTCGGTCGACTCTGATTCCTTAGCTATCAGGGATCCTCATCCAGTAGGTCAGGTTCCATTGCCGCCCTTTATGGAGCAGATAGTATCTGCTCCATAAAGGAGGGTAAAGACAGATTAGCATTGCAAAATGGGTGGTGGAGGGTGAAGGCGATGTGACAAGTGAACTGCTCCAGTATAGTGAAAACAGATGCAGCAAAGAGGGTGTGGTGGTGGGTGTGGTGGTGCAGCAGCAAACCCGCCACCAACCCACCATCAATCTACTATTTACCCACCAACAACTTGTGGCATGCATCCCTCTGGATGCTAGATCCTTATCAACTTGTTGCTTGTCCCTGCCAAGATCTCCCATGCCGCCCATGTCGCCGGTCCATGCGCAGGTGGCGTGGGCCCATGTCGCCGGTCCATATGATAGCATACACACTGCATCATATGATATTGTTCATAAATGATAATTTTAGCCTAATATTTCAATATGATGCAGTGTGTATGCTATCATATTGATGTATGCCTAGGGAACGGCAATATGATATCAAATAATAACATATCATCATATGATATAATGTGATGCCGGCAGCCTGAATTTGCTGCAGTTACCATTTATATACAATATCATATGATACATTTTGTATGCTATCATACTGATGTATGCCTAGGAAACGGCGATATGATATCATATGATAGCATGGTATCATATGATGCCGGCAGTCTGACTAGGCTAAAGATACCATTTATATTCAATCTTATATGATGCAGTTTGTATGATATCATCTTGATGTATGAGTATGGAACGGCAGTATGATATCATATGATAGCATGTCATGATACAATATCGTACGAGCCTTTGGTCAAGAGCATATTACATGCTGGTCCCAATGCATGACTGCCTATTGATGTTATACTGCCTTCCAATCGATGTTTCACGGTATGTCTATCAATATTGCACTGTATGTCCACTGATGCACATCTATCAATAGTGCACAGTATGTCTACTGATGTACATATATCAATAGTGTACAGTATGTCAACTGATGCACATCTATCAATAGTGCACCATATGTCTACTGATGTACATATATCAATAGTGTACAGTATGTCTAAGATTGGACATCTATCAATAGTGCACCATATGTCTAATGATGTACATATATCAATAGTGTACAGTATGTCTACTGATGTACATCTATCAATAGTGCACCGCATGTCTACTGATGTACATCTCTCAATTGTGCACCGTATGTCTACTGGTGTACGTCTATCAATAGTGCACCGCATGTCTACTGATGTACATCTATCAATAGTGCACCATATGTCTACTGATGTACGCCTATCAATAGTGCACCATATGTCTACTGATGTACATCTATTAATAGTGCACCGTATGTCTACTGATGCACATTTATCAATAGTGCACCGTATGTCTACTGATGTACTTCTATCAATTGTGCACCGTATGTCTACTGATGTACATGTATAATATATGTTGCACCGTATGTCTACTGATGTATATTTATCAATAAAACTCATTATGTCTATTGGTGTACTTATATTAATAGTGCACTGCATGTCTTATGATGTACATCTATCATTATTGCACCGTATGTCTTATGATGTACATGTACCAATATTGCACTGTATGTCTTATGATAAGTCGCTAGTTGTTAGTTGGTCGGCATGTACACGCCAGAACTATGCAGGGACACCACTAAATTGGTCGAAAATGCCGGTCAAATTTAACCTGTCATATCATTACCTTGAGACGCCTGGTCGGGTGTTCCGTCCATTGGACGATTGGACGAGTTCATAATTGATTGTCTCTTGTCTGGCTATTGATATTCTTATGTAACAATGTGGACTGTTGATGTTCCACTTTGTTTATCTTTCCCTGACGGTATATTAAATCGGGCCTGGTGCCACTTCAAAATTGTGCACTGTTAACCATTAGCCTTGAACTCCAGCTTGGTTGCATAGCTCCAGCCAGTAAATTGGATGCTTGCCATCTTCGGCAGTAATATTAAAAACTAGTGGAAAAGCAAATGTGATGAAAACAATCAAAAATCTAAGCATTCTTACAGCATTCTTACAGCATTCTTACAACATAAAAATACAGGTAGTACGAGCTTCTTGAGGACGTGAGATTGAAGCAACCCTCCCGTTGGTCGGACCGGAGGGGGCTGACCTATGCGATAAGAACTGAGAAATTGGTCGAAATGATGGTTAATTAGCCGACATCGTAGAAGTTGGTAAAAAATTCAGAAAAAGCGGTTGGCGAATGCGATTGTTGGTTATATAGCCTGTTAGAACGGTTGAACACTGAGCCGGATATGGGCGAACAGTCGGTCAGAATGGTCGGAAAGTCAGTTATGGCTGCTTCGACAGAAATTTGATGACTTTTCAGAAAAAGGTTACGGTAATTAGCGAAACGCGCGAGAAGTCGGTTGGGATGGTCGAACTCACAGAGAATCGGTTGGCGAATGCGACTGTTAATTATAATGCCTGGTGTAACGGTTGGAATTCCTCTTGGAGATGGGCGAACAGTCGGTTTGAATGGTCAGGAAGTCAGTTGGATTGGGTCCGTCAGGGTGCGAAGATGGTAAAACAATATAACCAACACGTGACTGTTGCCGTCGCCATGCGAGGAGAGCCAACGGCATTTCGGCCAAGCAAGACGGAAGCCATTGGCAGAATTGGCATCGTCAAGCAAAACGGGCTCTATTGTCGCGTGCAACTGACATTCTGCCTGCCTGCCTCTAGTGCCTATTAGAGTCTACAACCTGCCTTCCTGCCGCGTCAATCAATACTGTACACAACGTACAAACACTTCAACGGACACACCCTTGGGCCGACCACCGCAGGGGCCCTTAGGGCACCCTACTATTTGCCTGTACCGTAGGACTAGCATTATTGCTACCAATATCCGTAGTGTCGGTATAACAACTGCCAACAACCAGAGGGCCCTCTGCCAACAACACCTCGTCAGCTCAAGAAGGACATATCGCAGTATGTTACAAGGAAAGGACTCCGTTTCCTTACGCCAGCCCTCTACTTTCGACTTGCTTAGGGTATGGATTCTCAGACACCCTAATTTCTTACGGCTGAGAAGCGAGCATTGTGTAGGTTTAGTTGTTTACCCCCTTTGTGTCACGCGTAAACCCTACCCGTCCATGCCACGCCCTCAAACGCGAACGTGTCATCACGTGCCTTGTCGGATGCGGATGCCTTCCATGGAAGCTTCGCTCGATCGCTCACTCGCCCTATCGGCGCTGGGCGCTTCCATGGAAGCATCTATCAGTGGTAGTTCCTACATTATATAGGATACGGCTGAGAAGTGAGCATCGTGTCACGCGTAAACTTTACCCGTCTTTGCCAAGTTCTTACTATTTATAGGAACTACAACATCCTACCACACAATTTTCTCTATTTATATGCCACCCGCAAAAAAAACCAGTTGAATTAGCATCTGAGCCCGTCGTACCGACGGGAGGACCCCCGTGGCCACGTCAGCGACAGGTCTCGGAAAATCGAGATCCGAAACCAAGAAACCAAAAGCCCAACTGCCTGGGCCCAAAGGGCTAAACCATATCACGGTCAACGCACTATTAATATACTGATGATGATGATGATGATGATGATGATGATGATGATGATGATGATGATGATGATGATGATGATGATGATGATGATGATGATGATGATGATGATGATGATGATGATGATGATGATGATGATGATGATGATGATATGCCACCCGCAAAAAAAACCCAGTTGAATTACGTTCTACTTTGGAAAAAAGATACGTTTCTGACGATTTAGTTGTTTCAATCGTTCACATTTTATTGGCTGAGTATGCAATTGAATCCCGAGAATTGCGATTTTGTGAATTGATGTGCAACATATAGTACGGGTGTATTCAGGGGTGTATTATACGAATTTATAACGTTTTTATTTTATTTATACACGAGTTAAAAACGACTAACGGATGCGCTGCAGGCCCTAGGGGTTCGGCCTGCAAATTGCATTTGCCCCTTTATCACGAAACGTCACGTCAGGTCACCTCACACGTCACGTCACGTCACTTCACAAAGGGGTTGTCTTAATCACTATGGCCCGCTTTACATGGTAGGCCCGATGTGTGACTCATAGGATGTCGCGTCACGTCAACAAGCGCGTGTTCACACGTCACGTAACGTCACTATGGCCACCTGCCTGACCTCGGCCGGCTCACCAAGGGGTTGCCACCACTATTTGACAGGCAGTCACGTCATGTCACGACAAAATCCAACCGGGCGCGGTCGGTCACATCCTGGTTTTCTACCATACAGGCGGATGCAGGCTACGATTATCCATGACCATGTATGTATCCATCCATTCAGGCTACAATTATGCGTGTCCATCCATCCATTCAGGCTGCAATTACATCCTACAATTATCCTTGTCCATCCATGCAAGCTACAATTTTTCCTGTCCATCCATCAATGCATGCTAGAATTATCCTAGTCCATCCATCCATGGAAGGACAAGGATGGATGGACGATCCATCCATTCAGGCTACAATTATTCGTGTCTATTCGTTCGAGCTGACCGAACATGTATCGTAATCTCCAACCATTTTTACCAATAGCTACATATCTGACCAGGATCCCAGAACGTCTAGTGCTGATGACGAGATATCCATGGAAACGGACGAAGACACGCAGGATGACACCGACGGTTGTCCTCATCTTGTTCTTCTTCTTTTTCTGTAGTGGACGACGACAGCGGTGAAACTGACGCTTATTCAGAAGATGACGAAAGCAACGACGGTGCCTATCCAGAAATGCAGACTGCTCAAGGTGCGTTCACTTGCTCTTGGTGTTCATTGCGCAGTTACCGAAAGTATTGGCAAATATTTGGGAAACTACCTTTTGTCAAACCGTCTAATGCTCGAGCCCGAGTCCTGTTACTAACAACCTACTCTACATCCCACCAAAATGCCATATTCACAGGTGAAGTAAGCGGTTGTTTCTTCTTTCCTTCCGCGTTCGAAGTGGATCCAATTGGTGAGTCCAAAGATAGGCATACCTGCCTACTCATGTTAGGCACCTTACTCATGCAATTGAGCATCTTACCTATCGCTAAGTCTGCATGTTTCTTCCTTTCTCTACCAATCCTTAACAAGGATCCCTTCTCATACCTATTGTTAAGTCTGGATATGCGATCTGTTTGTTTGTCTGTCTGTCTGTTTGTTTCTTTCCATAGTTTGGTTGTTTGTCTGTCTGTCAAGATCAGAATCAGAATCAGAGCAAATCAACAATAAACATGGATCCTTGAGTACACACTATTTAAACTACTTCTAGTTGTTTGTCTGTCTGTCTGTTTGTTTCTTTCCATAGTTTGTTTGTTTGTCTGTCTGTCTGCTTGTCTGATCAAGATCAGAATCAGAATCAGAGCAAATCAATAGTAAACATGGATCCTAGAGTACACACTATTTACACTACTTCTAGTTGTTTGTCTGTCTGTCTGTTTGTTTCTTTCCATAGTTTGGTTGTTTGTCTGTCTGTCTGTCTGCTTGTCTGATCAAGATAAGAATCAGAATCAGAGCAAATCAACCGTCAACATGGACCCTTGAGTACACACTATTTAAACTACTACTATTCATTCTGGACTTTGCGATCTGTTTGTTTGTCTGTCTGTCTGTTTGTTTCTTTCTAAAGTTTGGTTGTTTGTCTGTCTGTCTGCTTGTCTGTCTGCTTCCAGTTCTGCCCATGTGCGCATAGCACACCCAGAACAGATCAAGATCAGATGCAGAATCAGAGCAAATCAACAGTAAACATGGATCCTTGAGTAAACACTATTTATACTACTACTAGTTGTTTGTCTGTCTGTCTGTTTGTTTCTTTCCATAGTTTGGTTGTTTGTCTGTCTGTCTGCTTGACTGATCAAGATCAGGATCAGAATCAAAGCAAATCAACAGTAAACATGGATCCTTGAGTACACACTATTTAAACTTTCATGATTTACGAGTAATTGATATTCTGACAAGAAGGAAAACTTGTATAAAACCACCTACCAGACTGGGTTTGTGTATAACACAATCAGGTTCAATTCCTGAGCTGGTATTAATTTACTTAATACCGTATGTCTGAAATGTAACTATATACAAAAAATGTCGTAACCAATACACAGTAAGAGGGGAGTCTCTCCATTGTTTGGTTATTCTACATCACACAAAAATGCGGTAGGTTTTCCAAGTTGATTGCTGACTAGCATCCTATCGCCAAGATCAGAAGTTGGTAGCCCACCCAAGTAGCTAACATTTTTTGCTTAAGCCTCCTGTGGACCCCCCAGGGGTCCCGGGGCTGAAGCCCCAAGTTCCCCCTGTGTCTCTGTCCGCCGTCTGTCCGCTGTCCGCTGTCCGTCCGTCTGTCTGTCCGACAAATGTCCAGTTTGAACGATTCCGACCACCTCCGCACCCACCATTTTTGCTCATAGTTGGAGTGCGCATGACTTGAGTAGTTGTCAGCATTTCAGCGGTCAAAATCCTTCGCAAAAGTTGTTCAATGTTTGTAGCTCTATTCGGCTACGAGTAGCTATTTCTCCACTACTTCCGAAACTCCCTGCCGGTGACTGCTAAAGCGATTTTCCGTGTCGCTTGCGACACGCTCTTAGAACTTACCTTGTCTCCTCCAAAATCTCCTCCTCCTCCCTCGCCCCAATTGCTGGCGTCATACTCGTTCAAATTCTACGATTGACCATTCTTGCAAGCATGGTGGAATGAGCTAGCGCGGTGGATCAAGCATATCATCCACCCCTTCCCCCTAGTTTGTCGGTCCCCTATGGGGTTTGTCGTTCCCCTATGGGGGATAGACCTAAGGGGTAGGTCACACTGCTCTTGCTTTTGGTCGATTTAGCTTTTGCTTTTGGTCCGATTTTGGTCCGATTTTGGCCCGATTTTGGTGGCGACCAAAAGCGACCTAAAACGGACCAAAAGCGGACCAAAAGCTAAATCGAAAGCAAAATCTGGTCTTTGAGACAATTTATTGATCCGATTTTGCTTTCGATTTTGCTTTTGGTCAGGTACTTAAATACTGTAGTACAGCTGATTGTTTTCAAGTCTAAAAGCTGTAATTTTTTTGAACTGATGACAATTTTTTGACAGCCCCCAAAGTGCCGATGCCTTAAAAAAATGTGCGCTGTCAAAAAAGCGCACTTGCCTTTGAAAAAGTGCGCTCGCACCAGTTTTTTAATTGGTGCGCTTTTGTTTTTTTTGCAGGACCTGCATGACCTGCAAGGTGCTGGGACCTGGAGGACCACCTCGCAAGGGTCACGGCCTCGACATTTTGATGGGGTGGAAGTAATGCCGTATTTAGTTGGCGATGGTGCCTTTAAGTTGACAGAGCACCTCATGAAGTGTTATGAGGTGGGCAACCCTACACCTGCCCAGTTCAACTTCAACTATGATTTGATTAGAACAAGGCGGGTTGTTGAGTCATTGAGTGTGCATTCGGTAGACTGAAGGGTCGATTTAGGCTACTGTACAGTACACGTCTTCGAGACCCTGTCACCGCGGTCAAGGTTTCTCGGATATGCTGTGCCTTGCACAACTTCTTGGAGCGCAGGCATCCTTATCCTCAAGACATGCAGATGGAACCTGTTGTTCCCTCTGATATCAACACAGTCAATTGGGAACCTGGTACCATGGGTGCATCTGGTCACAAGAGGAACTTGCTAGCTTCCTACATGGAGAGGGTGCTCGGGGTTGAGCCCGTAACCTACACACACACAGTTGGGAAACCTTTTTCATAGCCCACTCGGATTTGAGGGATAGCAGGCACCATCCTTGTTCTGACCTAGAAACTTACCTAGAAACCTAGGCTGCCCAGGCCCCGGTTTCTAGGTTAGTCAGTGCCAGTCCAGGGGTCAGCCTATGACACGTCTAGGTCAGTGTGTGACAGTCCATGGGTAAGCCAAATAGGCTGACAGACTTGCCCAACCGTGACAAGAAGTGCTGAAAGAAAAAGCGTTGAAAAAGCTGAGTAGGCAGTTGCTTGACAGCACACACCTAATGATCATGTGCAAGCCCAATAGGCTGAAGAGACATCCCCAATAGCGAGAGAGAGTTTGATGATTTCGTATTTTTTATACAATTTATGTAACATGTTCCTACTCATTTGCAGCTATTTGGGCCATACCCTCCTAACTATATTGACCGCCCACTAAGCTGTTGGTTTTTGGAATTATAAGCTTATGTATGGGCGGTAAGTTCTGTACTTTTGTTATAGCCTTGTTGCTTAACAAACAAACGAACAAAAGTTTTGCAGGGTTGCTATTTTTAAGCAGTATTGAACGTGCCTATACTGTCATGCAAAGCATACATGAAGGTTGGCTTTAGTTCTAAGAATTTAATGCAGAAAAAATGAGACCAATCTGAGGTCGGGTTGATTTTAGGGATTTTTGACAAGGTGTTGCATGTGTGGGCTGGGCAGAATGAGCCGTTCAGGTCTGGGCTTCACCCGACGCGGGGGGGTGGTCGGGTGTGTCGGGGTGGATGCCTATGGCGTGGGCGGGGGGGGGGGGGGGGGGGGGGGGGGGGGGTAGCTAGGGCCAGATCTGGTTCCACGTTTTGGCATGTCTCTAGGTCGGTGTTCGGTCAACCGGGCCGTTTTTTTTTTTTTTAGATCGTCAGTTGACAACGGAGTGGTGAGGTATCGCTAAAAACTTGCCCGGCCCGGTTGACCAAACACCTTCAAATATTGGCCTGAACATGGCTAAAAAAGGCGAAAAAACGAAAAACAAGTTACTCTTTTTACACTTTTTCCCCAGCCAAAATTTTATTCTTGACTTCAAACACATAATACTAAAATGTTAATCCTGGCAAGAAATTTGAAAGGTCTGTATTTGGAATAGAGACTAGAAAAGGCAGATGTGGTGTATTTGGGCCCAAAACAGCCCTTAATGTGCACGAATGTCATGTTTGAGGAGTCTTATTCAAGTTGGAAACACGACCCAAGTTGTAAGTCACTAGTTTGCACCCTCCCAGCATATTTTACCCAGATGGATTTGGTGTAGAAGTTGAGAAGGTCACCCATTTGACCTACACAAGTACCAAGCCAGGCATTCCCAGCCCTTAAAGGCTGGCATACGGACCCGCAGCAGTCGGAACGAGGGGCAGAATCGTGCAGTTTCTGCTAATTCAACTTCAGGCAATGTGATGTATGGAGCAATTTGATGGCCATTGATCGATTCCCTGGCTCGATCTGTGCTCTGTGCAGCTCGCGGCAGTCACTTGCGTACAATCGTGTACTCTCGGTGCTTTCGGGCAGCTTTCTCCACAGGCCATGGCAGGAGGTGAATCTACTATGTAAACTCCGGAAATTGGTTCGCGTTTGCTTTTGCCTTTCAAAGAGACATCGGAAAAGCAGGAACCCAAATTTGACTCGGGGCCCCCGGAGCTACCCCCCCCCCGAGCGTGGGTCGGCATGCATTGGGCTGGCCGGGTCGTTATGCGTTGTGTGGGTATGCCACGAATGTAGCGCAGTTTGAGAGCGCATGTGGCATGTGCTTTGGGAGAATAGGTGAGCGTAGGGTCTCAATAGCCGCTCTCACTCGGGGAAGTGACAATTTCGCTAAATGTAGGCGAAAGACACGACTTGCAGCGGAACTACAGATAAATGTAGGCGTACAGTGGACGAAATGTCTCGGCTCACCGCAAACTAGCGATCCCGACAGACACCCAGAACTTTTCGTAGACTGAAGCGTGACCAATAACTCCTCGATCGCACGTTAACTACTGAGTTTTAATACGCGAAGGGGTATGCAGCTTTCTGTCGCTCGAGGGTCTGTTAGCAACCTTTTCGAGGGGTCAATCTTGCGAACCTGCCAAGCTCTGCCAGCGATTCCGAGATAGGGTGAACAATTAGGCAACGAAGTACTAGCGCGAACTACTTGTTGGCGAATAGCTTTCATTCGGGAAAATGGACACCCGAAGTCACCGATGTGCTTTCGCTGCATGCTTCGAAAATGGCGCTGTTGTAGGGCGAAACCAGGACGATTTTAATCACTGTGATGAAAGCCTAAGTCACACTGAAATATTAGTGTGACGCGATGACCTGTCCGTGCTCTTACTAATTTTGATAGATGTTTTCGCAGGGTTTCCTTTCACCAGCCTTTCAAGTACATTTAGCCAAGGAGGATTGGACGCAGCATGGCGAAATGGCCGTACGATCAGAGCCCTCTGATTAGAGCCTTTGCAGTATGGCTAAGGTAAGCCACGCCAACCTTCTACCTCTCGTACTCCTACCTCATATTGTTCCCTCCCTCGCACAAAGCATGTGTTTGTTGCTACTTGATATTTCTGGCGTCCTGCTTTATTCCCTCCTTTCTTTCCAGCTTTCTTTTCAGTATTACTGCGCAACGCCCTCTTCCGCCTTCCGCGTGGACAAGCGCGAAGTAGTGCGTCAGATTGTTTTTGAAATTTGACAAATGCTCTGGTCCTCTCTCCTACACAAATTCCCTTACATCGGTGCCGCTAATTCTCGCAACCGATCCGTCTATGCTAGACCTGTGTAGGTTGTCAGTGCTGGAGGCATGGTATCTTGCAGACAGCGGCCCTTGCGTCGTCAACTCCTCAACCAGGAAGCCCGGTCGGCGCTGCTGTACTGCCACCGCATGAATAAGCTGCATACATTGCAGCATCTCGGCAGCCCACTCGACGTTGCTCTGTACACGGTCAAATATGGTGGTATGTGGAGTCTGCTGTTCCAGGAGCATGACTTCAGCTTGGGATGGCAGCATGATTAGTTGGCACTTTGCAAAGTAGGATGCTGGGACAACTTGCTCCCAACTCTTATGTGAGTCATACTTCCACCTGTTCTCTCCTGGGCCTGAGTAGAGCTTTAAAGGACACGGGGCCTTACACTCTAGTTGGATCATGCACTGCCCTGGCTGCATGGTGCCCTTGAGCATTGTATCAGGAGATCATGCGTGGCAATTATCCCTGCATGATAGATGGTGGCAGCACTGTGTCTATTTGGCTGACGCACTAGACCCATGTCCATGGCATGCATCTTCACATTGGGTTCGCTCCTAGTAGTTGTGGCAGTCTTGGCACGTTGCCTCTTGTGTTGTGGTGGAGACTGGTTCTCCTTGCTTTGCTGGGTGTTGGGTGACAGTCCAACCTTGTCTTTATGCTTGGGTCTTCCAGATCCGTTCTGCATGGTAAACTCAGGCAAGTGTGGACAATGCAAGGCTGGGGTAGGACCTGAGGTTCAGGTACCTAAGCTTAAGGCAGGTTGGACTTCCAGGGGTATCTCCCTACCAATACGCAAAAACAACACAAAGGTTGTCAATAAATGTAACTATGCCCGCCCTTCTTTTTTGCAGGGACCCATGCTCTGTCTGGTAGCGGTCTGAAGCTTGCTTGTAGGTAGGGTTTCACAACAATGTGGCCTAGGGAATTCTGACTTGATCACATGCCTAAATAGTGTCCACCTGCTTGCATTCCTCCTTTTGTGCATTCATGTCTGTATGCCTGCCTTTCTGTCTTCATCCCTGGTGACTGATTGGCTGACTATCTGGATGGTGACTGCAGCTTGGAGGTGCTAGGCATAGAGTGTTCAGCCCATGGGAAAGTGGCTTGGTTGCTTGCATGCCTATCTGTTGCACGCATGAATACTTGCTTGTCAGTCTGCTTGAGCGCTTGGCCATTGTTGACACAAGAGAAGGGGGCTTTAAACTATCATCAAATAAGAAGTAAAGGGTGCTACTTAATTTAACTATGCCTGCATTCTGCATCTGCAGGGACCATTGCTCTGTCTTCCCTCCCAGTTCTGATGTTCCACTGTCACATGAGGCTTTTGGACAACATCGTAAGTAATAAGTGAAGCTTGCTTGTAGGTGCAGTTTCGCAACAATTGTGTGGCATAGCGAATTATGTCTTGATTCATTCCTAGGTGGTGCCCACGTGCATCTGTCTATGTTTGTATCACTGTCTCTGCCATCGTCTCTGTAACTGCATCTGTACTATGCCTCTGTCTATGTACTGCCCTTCATTGATCTCTAACGCATACCCTGCTCTGCACGTCACTGTCCTGCCCCTTGCCATTCTCCCTGCCCCTCTTTGCTCTCTAACGCCTTCCCTTCTCTGCTCATCACTGTCCTCCTGCCCCTCGCCATTATCCCTGCCCCTCTTTGCTCTCTAACGCCTGCCCTGCCCTGCTCATCATTGTCGTCCTGTCCTTTGCCATTATCCCTGCCCATCTTTGCTCTCTAACGCCTGCTCTGCTCTGCTCAACACTGTCTTCCTGCCCTTGCCATTATCCCTGCCCCTCTTTGCTCTCTAACGCCTGCCCTGCTCTGCTCATCACTGTCGTCTTGCCACTCGCCATTATCCCTGCCCCTCTTTGCTCTCTTACGCCTGCCCCGCTCTGCTTATCACTCTCGTCTTGCCCCTTGCCATTATCCCTGCCCCTCTTTGCTCTCTAACGCCTGCCCCGCATTGCTCATCACTGTCGTCTTGCCCCTTGCCATTATCCCTGCCACTCTTTACTCACGTGAGTACAAACCAGCTGGCAGGGATAATGGCGAGGGGCAGGATGACAGTGATGAGCAGAGCAGGGCAGGTGTTAGAGAGCAAAGAGGGGCAGGGATAATGGCAAGGGGCAGGATGACAGTGATGAGCAGAGAAGGGAAGGCGTTAGAGAGCAAAGAGGGGCAGGGATAATGGCAAGTGGCAGGAGGACAGTGTTGAGCAGAGCAGGGCAGGCGTTAGAGAGCAAAGAGGGGCAGGGATAATGGAAAGGGGCAAGGCGACAGTGATGAGCAGAGCAGGCCAGGCGTTAGAGAGCAAGGAGGGGCAGGGATAATGGCAAAGGGCAAGACGACAGTGATGAACAAGGCAGGGCAGGCGTTAGAGAGCAAAGAGGGGCAGGGATAATGGCGAAGGGCAGGAAGACAGTGATGAGCAGAGCAGGGCAGGCGTTAGAGAGCAAGGAGGGGCAGGGATAATGGCAAAGGGCAAGACGACAGTGATGAGCAGAGCAGGGCAGGCGTTAGAGAGCAAAGAGGGGCAGGGATAATGGCGAGGGGCAGGACGACAGTGATGAGCAGAGCAGGGCAGGCGTCAGAGAGCAAAGAGGGGCAGGGATAATGGCAAAGGGCAGGACGACAGTGATGAGCAGAGCAGGGCAGGAGTTAAAGAGGGGCATGGATACTGGCAATTGCCATTATCCATGCTCTTGGTTCTCAAATGCATGCCTTACTATGCTCATCACTGTGGTCCTGCCCCTTGCCGAGCTCCCTTCCCTTCCTTCCTCTTGAACGCATGCCCTTCTCTGATCATCACTTTCCAGGCGTACTTTGCTCCCTTCCCTGCTTTGCTCTCTAACACATGCCCTGATCTGCTTATCGCATCCATGCCCCTTACCGTGCTCCGTGCCATTCATTGCTCTATAATGCCTGCTCTGCTCTGTTTAGCACATGCATGCCCCTTGCCATGCTCCCTGCCATTGGTTGCTATGTAACGCATGCCATGCTCTGCTCATCACCGTCCTGCCCCTTGCCATTAACCCTGCCATTGGTTGCTCTCTAACGCATGCCCTGCTTTGCATGTCTTGCAGGGCAAAAGGATGGATGGAAATGCTACCGCTGCGATGAAGATTGTTGCCACGAAGGAACTACACATGCTGAAGATGGAAATATAAAATAGAATCAGCGAATATATATAGATGTATAGCTTTGATTGGGCGTTTCTTCTTGGTGGATATATAGGCCTATGTATTCATAAGTAGACAAATAGATAGCTGCCTGCAGGCTGCGTATATACTTGTACTTGAACTTAATTAGCTACATGGCTCCAGCCAGCAATTTGGCTGCTCGTTTTTGCTTGCTGTCTATCTATGGTTAATGGATATAGAGGAAATATATGGGCTGTAGTGGATGTACATGTGTAAGGATGCTTACATAGATATATAGGTAGATCAAGAGGTTAATGGATGCATAGTTTATTATGTATGTAATCTATCTTCTCGACTCCTGATGTAATTGAGAAATGCTCCTAGAAAATATTCCTGAAAATGTGACCTCTCCGACCACCATGCCCAAACAGCCCTGTAGGCGAAGTACAGGCGAAATGTCTCAGAAGACCGAACATTTCGCCTCATTACCGTGCACAAGCCGCCGTGCGTGGCGAGATGCCGTCGAAATATCTCTGATACATTAGAAGTCTGATACATTTCGACGACAATCCGCCTTGGCGAAATGCAGGCGAAAAGTCTCGGGATTCTGAGCTACACGCGACGCGGGTATAGGGCTTACCGCTAGAGTCACAAGTGCCAGGTCATTAAAGGACTATGACTAATCGCGGACCCCGCGTGCGTTCCGCGTGCATTCCGCTGCGCTCGTACGCATTTAGCGATCTGTCGACTTCCCCGAGTGTCTGCCCATGATTTGGAATGGCTGGGCCTATAGTTGCGCCTGGCCATGGAGAATGGAGATAAGTGGCTACCATTGTGCAACGCCGCTGCCCCCTAGGTCGAAGCACGAATCTGAAAGCTGCGTTGGTCGAAGCTCTGCAGCTTCTCAGGGTAGTGTCACCTTCTTGGGTAGCGAGTTAGTTCTTGCTTGTGTAGCTTCGCAGCTCCGCAGAAGGAACGATTGGTACTTAGGTAGCTATAAATAGCAAGTCACTTTGGCTGAGACGGGGGTCGGAAGTGCACCAGCTATCAATTCCGCAGTTCGAAGGTCAGCATATGCTCAATTTCCACGTTCGCAAGTAGCACGTTCAGCAGGTTGCAGGCGATGGGCCCCTAGGTCAGAGCATGTAGCTCAAAGCTGCGCTGGTCGAAACTCCACAGGTTCGCAGGGTGGTGTAACCCACTTGGGCAGATAGTAATTAATATGGAAGCTTCGCAGGTATGCAGAACGAATGATCAGTACGGAGGCACTTGGGCAGATAGTAATTAATTTTGATGCTTCGCAGGTCTGCAGAACGAAAGATCAGTACTGAGGATTAATAGCAAGATTGGCAGATTCAGAGGTTGGAAGAGCACCAGTTCAATTCAATTGCTTAGTTCGAAGTTAGCATTTGCGCAATTTGCACGTTGCGCGCAAGTAGCAGGTCCAGCCGCGATGGGAGTTTACAGGCGATGGCTCAGGGTCGGACGGAAACGCGAATGTTGCATGTTGCATGGACAGTTGGCTTGTGAAGGACGGTTCTTTCGACGCGAACCCTTTAGGTTCTTCATGGCTCTTCACCCGGTTACTCGTTTTTGTTACACTCACGTGACGCTATGGTCGGCCCCCTTTTAACAATTTTTGAGTTTGAGTGACTCGGTGTAACTCTTGAGTCTCTCCTACATTGAGGGCGGTAACTATACTGACCGCCCACTAAGCTGTTGGTTTTTGGAATTATAAGCTTATGCACGGGCGGTCAATTATGTATTTATGTTGTAGCCTTGTTGCTTACGAAGTAACAAACGAACAAAAAAGGGACATTTTGCAGGTTTGCTATTTTTAAGCAGTATTGAACGTGCCTATACTGTCGTGCAAAGCATACATGAAGGTTGGCTTTATTTGTAAGAATTTAATGCAGAAAAAATGAGACCAATCAGAGGTCAGGTTGATTTTTGGGATTTTTGACGAGGTGTTGCATGTGTGGGCTGGGCAGTATGAGCCGTTCAGGTCTGGGCTGCACCCGACGCGGGGGGGTGGTCGGGTGTGTCGGGGTGGACACCTGTAGCGTGGGTCGGCATGCATTGGGCTGGCCGGGTGGTTATGCGTTGTGTGGGTATGCCACGAATGTAGCGCAGTTTGAGAGCGCATGTGGCATGTGCTTTGGGAGAATAGGTGAGCATAGGGTCTCAATAGCCGCTCTGCCCATGATTTGGAATGGCTGGGCCTATAGTTGCGCCTGGCCATGGAGAATGGAGATAAGTGGCTACCATTGTGCAACGCCGCTGCCCCCTAGGTCGAAGCACGAATCTGAAAGCTGCGTTGGTCGAAGCTCTGCAGCTTCTCAGGGTAGTGTCACCTTCTTGGGTAGCGAGTTAGTTCTTGCTTGTGTAACTTCGCAGCTCCGCAGAAGGAACGATTGGTACTTAGGTAGCTATAAATAGCAAGCCACTTTGGCTGAGACGGGGGTCGGAAGTGCACCAGTTATCAATTCCGCAGTTCGAAGGTCAGCATATGCTCAATTTCCACGTTCGCAAGTAGCACGTTCAGCAGGTTGCAGGCGATGGGCCCCTAGGTCAGAGCACGTAGCTCAAAGCTGCGCTGGTCGAAACTCCACAGGTTCGCAGGGTGGTGTTACCCACTTGGGCTGATAGTAATTAATTTTGAAGCTTCGCAGGTCTGCAGAACGAATGATCAGTACTGAGGCATGCTATTAATAGCAAGATTGGCAGATTCAGAGGTTGGAAGAGCACCAGTTCAATTCAATTGCGTAGTTCGAAGTTAGCATTTGCGCAATTTGCACGTTGCACGGAAGTAGCAAGTCCAGCCGCGATGGGAGTTTGCAGGCGATGGCTCAGGGTCGGACGGAAACGCGAATGTTGCATGTTGCATGGACAGTTGGCTTGTGAAGGACGGTTCTTTCGACGCGAACCCTTTAGGTTCTTCATGGCTCTTCACCCGGTTACTCGTTTTTGTTACACTCACGTGACGCTATGGTCGGCCCCCTTTTAACAATTTTTGAGTTTGAGTGACTCGGTGTAACTCTTGAGTCTCTCCTACATTGAGGGCGGTAACTATACTGACCGCCCACTAAGCTGTTGGTTTTTGGAATTATAAGCTTATGCACGGGCGGTCAATTATGTATTTATGTTGTAGCCTTGTTGCTTACGAAGTAACAAACGAACAAAAAAGGGACATTTTGCAGGTTTGCTATTTTTAAGCAGTATTGAAAGTGCCTATACTGTCGTGCAAAGCATACATGAAGGTTGGCTTTATTTGTAAGAATTTAATGCAGAAAAAATGAGACCAATCAGAGGTCAGGTTGATTTTGGGATTTTTGACGAGGTGTTGCATGTGTGGGCTGGGCAGTATGAGCCGTTCAGGTCTGGGCTGCACCCGACGCGGGGGGGTGGTCGGGTGTGTCGGGGTGGACACCTGTAGCGTGGGTCGGCATGCATTGGGCTGGCCGGGGTGGTTATGCGTTGTGTGGGTATGCCACGAATGTAGCGCAGTTTGAGAGCGCATGTGGCATGTGCTTTGGGAGAATAGGTGAGCATAGGGTCTCAATAGCCGCTCTGCCCATGATTTGGAATGGCTGGGCCTATAGTTGCGCCTGGCCATGGAGAATGGAGATAAGTGGCTACCATTGTGCAACGCCGCTGCCCCCTAGGTCGAAGCACGAATCTGAAAGCTGCGTTGGTCGAAGCTCTGCAGCTTCTCAGGGTAGTGTCACCTTCTTGGGTAGCGAGTTAGTTCTTGCTTGTGTAACTTCGCAGCTCCGCAGAAGGAACGATTGGTACTTAGGTAGCTATAAATAGCAAGCCACTTTGGCTGAGACGGGGGTCGGAAGTGCACCAGTTATCAATTCCGCAGTTCGAAGGTCAGCATATGCTCAATTTCCACGTTCGCAAGTAGCACGTTCAGCAGGTTGCAGGCGATGGGCCCCTAGGTCAGAGCACGTAGCTCAAAGCTGCGCTGGTCGAAACTCCACAGGTTCGCAGGGTGGTGTTACCCACTTGGGCTGATAGTAATTAATTTTGAAGCTTCGCAGGTCTGCAGAACGAATGATCAGTACTGAGGCATGCTATTAATAGCAAGATTGGCAGATTCAGAGGTTGGAAGAGCACCAGTTCAATTCAATTGCGTAGTTCGAAGTTAGCATTTGCGCAATTTGCACGTTGCACGGAAGTAGCAAGTCCAGCCGCGATGGGAGTTTGCAGGCGATGGCTCAGGGTCGGACGGAAACGCGAATGTTGCATGTTGCATGGACAGTTGGCTTGTGAAGGACGGTTCTTTCGACGCGAACCCTTTAGGTTCTTCATGGCTCTTCACCCGGTTACTCGTTTTTGTTACACTCACGTGACGCTATGGTCGGCCCCCTTTTAACAATTTTTGAGTTTGAGTGACTCGGTGTAACTCTTGAGTCTCTCCTACATTGAGGGCGGTAACTATACTGACCGCCCACTAAGCTGTTGGTTTTTGGAATTATAAGCTTATGCACGGGCGGTCAATTATGTATTTATGTTGTAGCCTTGTTGCTTACGAAGTAACAAACGAACAAAAAAGGGACATTTTGCAGGTTTGCTATTTTTAAGCAGTATTGAAAGTGCCTATACTGTCGTGCAAAGCATACATGAAGGTTGGCTTTATTTGTAAGAATTTAATGCAGAAAAAATGAGACCAATCAGAGGTCAGGTTGATTTTTGGGATTTTTGACGAGGTGTTGCATGTGTGGGCTGGGCAGTATGAGCCGTTCAGGTCTGGGCTGCACCCGACGCGGGGGGGTGGTCGGGTTGTGTCGGGGTGGACACCTGTAGCGTGGGTCGGCATGCATTGGGCTGGCCGGGGTGGTTATGCGTTGTGTGGGTATGCCACGAATGTAGCGCAGTTTGAGAGCGCATGTGGCATGTGCTTTGGGAGAATAGGTGAGCATAGGGTCTCAATAGCCGCTCTGCCCATGATTTGGAATGGCTGGGCCTATAGTTGCGCCTGGCCATGGAGAATGGAGATAAGTGGCTACCATTGTGCAACGCCGCTGCCCCTAGGTCGAAGCACGAATCTGAAAGCTGCGTTGGTCGAAGCTCTGCAGCTTCTCAGGGTAGTGTCACCTTCTTGGGTAGCGAGTTAGTTCTTGCTTGTGTAACTTCGCAGCTCCGCAGAAGGAACGATTGGTACTTAGGTAGCTATAAATAGCAAGCCACTTTGGCTGAGACGGGGGTCGGAAGTGCACCAGTTATCAATTCCGCAGTTCGAAGGTCAGCATATGCTCAATTTCCACGTTCGCAAGTAGCACGTTCAGCAGGTTGCAGGCGATGGGCCCCTAGGTCAGAGCACGTAGCTCAAAGCTGCGCTGGTCGAAACTCCACAGGTTCGCAGGGTGGTGTTACCCACTTGGGCTGATAGTAATTAATTTTGAAGCTTCGCAGGTCTGCAGAACGAATGATCAGTACTGAGGCATGCTATTAATAGCAAGATTGGCAGATTCAGAGGTTGGAAGAGCACCAGTTCAATTCAATTGCGTAGTTCGAAGTTAGCATTTGCGCAATTTGCACGTTGCACGGAAGTAGCAAGTCCAGCCGCGATGGGAGTTTGCAGGCGATGGCTCAGGGTCGGACGGAAACGCGAATGTTGCATGTTGCATGGACAGTTGGCTTGTGAAGGACGGTTCTTCGACGCGAACCCTTTAGGTTCTTCATGGCTCTTCACCCGGTTACTCGTTTTGTACACTCACGTGACGCTATGGGTCGGCCCCCTTTTAACAATTTTTGAGTTTGAGTGACTCGGTGTAACTCTTGAGTCTCTCCTACTTGAGGGCGGTAACTATACTGACCGCCCACTAAGCTGTTGGTTTTGGAATTATAAGCTTATGCACGGGCGGTCATTATGTATTTATGTTGTGCCTTGTTGCTTACGAAGTAACAAACGAACAAAAAAGGGACATTTTGCAGGTTTGCTATTTTTACGCAGTAATTGAACGTGCCTATACTGTCGTGCAAAGCATACATGAAGGTTGGCTTTATTTGTAAGAATTTAAATGCAGAGAAAAATGAGACCAATCAGAGGTCAGGTTGATTTTTGGGATTTTTGACGAGGTGTTGCATGTGTGGGGCTGGGCAGTATGAGCCGTTCAGGTCTGGGCTGCACCCGACGCGGGGGGGTGGTCGGTGTGTCCGGGGTGGACAACCTGACGTGGGTCGGCAATGCATTGGGCTGGCCGGTGGTTAATGCGTTGTGTGTTGGGTATGCCCGAATGTCTCGCAATTTTGAGAGCGCATGTGGCATGTGTCTTTGGGAGAATAGGTTAGCGATCGGGTCCTCAAATAGCCTCTCCTCTGCCCAGATTTTGGGAATGGCTGGGCCTATATTTGCGCCTGGCCATGGAGAATTGAGAGTAAGTGCTACCATTGTGCAACGCCGCTGGCCCCTAGGCGAAGCCACAACGAATCTGAACGCTGACGTTGGTCGAAGGCTCCTGACATCTTCTCAGGGTAGTGTTCCGACACCGGAATAATCTTGGTTATCGAGTATAGAAATTCTTGCTTATAGTTGTGACTCGGGCAGCTCCGCGATAAGGAGGCACGGAAAATTTTGTGAGGGGGTTAGCATTATAGGAGTGGTAAGGACTTAGAGGTAAGAAAGAATAGCACCAGAGAGCGCGCACTTTGGGCATGAGAATAGCGAGGAGAGGTCCGACGGAAGAGTGTGGCACCAGTGATCCAGTCAAGTGATAGAAGGAATAAACGAGCGAAAGAGTAAAATCGAACAAAAGAGCAGCATAAAAGAATAGCCACAGTCAACAATACTTTTCCTTCCACGCGTTCGCATGAGCACTTAATCAGAAAAAGAAACAGGTTGCAGGCGAATGAGTAGAGAAACCCGCGGGGGGCAATGACAGGTACATAGCACGTACTCAAATCATGTAGCTCAGTCGTCAGAAACGTCCACAAGGTTCGCAGGCGAGTAGGTGGTGTGTTGAAAAGGTACGCCACTTTGGGCTGATAGTAATTAATTTTGAAGCTCGCGATTGTCTGGGCGCAGAAAACGGAATGAAATCGCATACATTGAGGCATGACTATATAAATAGGACAAATATAAAATGGCAGATTCAGAGGTTGGAATAGCACCAGTTTGACAATTCAATTGGCGGAAAGTTCGAAGGTTGGAGCATGTTGACGGCACTATAGGGTGCAACGTTGCACGGAAAGTACAAAGCCAGCCGGAAGTAAGGTAAGATTTGCAGGCGAATGCATCAGGGCTCGGACGGAACAACCGCGAATGATTGCAATGATGCATGGTTAAAATCTCGGATGGACAGTTGTTGTTGACAGGGACGGGGTTCGTTTGACGATAGCGCGACCCTTTAGAAGAGTTCTTCATGCTCTGGTCAAAAGTCAACCGGCACGGACGAACGGGTACAAATCGTTTATGTATACACACTCACGTGACGCCTAGGTCGGCCCCCTTTTTAAAACAATTTTTTTGAGATTGAGTGACTCGTGTAACCTTGAGTCTCCCGACATTGAGGGGCGGGTAACTATACTGGAACCAGCTGCGCCACACTAAGCTAGTTATCATTTTATTTGGAATATAAGCTATATGCACGGGCGGATCAATTAATGTATTTTATGTAGTAGCCTTGATTGCATTAACGAAGTAACAAACGAACAAAAAAACAGTACCGGTTTTGCAGGTTTGCTACTTTTTAGCAGCCCAATAAATAAGCACGTGGCCTTACATTGTCAAGTGCACAGCATACATGAAGTGGCTTTAGTTGTAAGAAATTGAAAAATAGCAAAAGGAAAAAAATGGAGACCGAGTCAGAGGTCAGAAGTGTGAATACTTTAGGGGATTTTTGACGAGAGGTCGGGTTTGCGATGGGGGGTAGGGTGCTGGGCAGTAATAGCCGTTCAGGTCGTGGGCTGCCCCCGACGAAAAAAGCGGGGGGGGATAGTGTCGGTTGATGTCGGGTTGGACACCGTAAGAAGCGTTGGTCGGGCAAGGCAATTGTCTGCCGGGGTGGGTTATTCTTTGTAGTGGGGTGAATGCCACGAATTTAGCGAGTTTGGAGACAGTCGCATGGTCAGTGCACTTGATGTGAGTGAGAATAAGGGTGAGCATAGGGCTCAGTAGCCACGGAGCGCTGCCCATGATTTGGAATGCTGGTCCTATAGTTGCGCCTGGCCATGGAGACCTGGAGATAAGTGGCTCCCATGTGTCACGCCGCTGCCCCCTAGGTCGAAGCAGACGCAATACATGAAAGCTTGCGTTTTCCGACGCGCTGCATAACTGTCTTGCAGGGTAGTGGTCACCAGGTTCTTGGCGTCTCGATTACTTCTTGCTTGATAATGATCACAACTCGCAAGCTCCGCCCGAAGAACATGGTACTTTAGGTCTCTATAAATAGCAGACCACTATTGAAATCTTGAGACGAGGTGGGTCGTATGACAAGGTGCAACCATTAATTCAATAATCCGGGCAGTTCGAAGTCAGGACATGCAAATTATCTCATTTCCATGTTCGGACAAGTACAACCGTTCACAGGTGTGGCAGGCGTATTGGGGACCCTAAGCGGGTCATAGCACGTAGCTCAAAAGCTGCGCTGGGTGGCGAAGAGCGTGGGCCACAGGGGTAGCGCAGGGTGAAAATGGTGTGTAAAAAACCCACGTAAGTATAAGGGCGTAAGACATAGAAATTACTGTGTACTGTTTGAAGCTTCGCAAGTCTGCAAAATCAACGATGATGGTAGTCAAGTACGTATGAGGCATCTATTAATAGCAGATTGTGCAAAATTCACCATAGGGTTGGAAGAAGCACCAGTTGCTGCGATTGCAAGTATAGTTCGATTTTAGCATTGTGCAGCAAATTTGCACACGCAATTTGCAACGGAATAGCAAGTAACCAGGACCCAGGCGATGGGAGTGTGGTCAGGCGATGGCTCAGGGTCGGACGGAAACGCGAATTTGCATGTTTGCAAAAAAAATGGACAATTTGCTGCGGCGGAAATGTCTTCCACGCGAAGAACAGCCTATTAGGTTCTTAAATCAATGGCTTTGGCACAATAAAACGCCGTTAGTGACCGAGGCGTTTATTAAGTGTGGTAACACTCACGTGGGCTAGTGATTTATGTGTACGCAGGGTATAAGAAGGTGGAAAGACTAAAAGTAAACAGGGGGTGGCGGAAAGTGGGGAAAAATGCACCCCTAAAGGAAAGGAAAATTTGTGACCGTTTAAAGTTGAAACAAGAACAAATTTGAACGTATGTGAAAAGAAAGGAAAACGTGCGAAGTGTAACTCTTGTACAGTCTTCTCCCTACATGACAGAGGCGGATTAATAACACAACGAATAGGGAAAATAAGACAAATGGTTTAGCAGTGGTTAAATGCGTAGATGGACATTAAAGCATATTGAAGCGTAGCCTCTACTGTCATGCAAGGATACATAAGGTTGGAACTTTAGGTTAGTAATTTGATGCAGAAAAAAATGACAGCCGGGGAGACAGGAAATCAGAGGTCGGGTTAAATTTTAGGGGAAGAGTAATTTAGAGGTGGTTGCAAAGTGGTGTAGCGCAAATGGGCAATATGAGGAATACACAATGCGGGGGGGGGGCGGTACTGAGACCGTGGCCACCCGACGGGCGAGAGGTGATGGGAAAAATCAAAAGGTCTGTAGTACAGAGGTTGAAACAAAATGCCATGGTAAGAACGTGTGGGTCAGCATGCATTGGCTAGCAACAGCATAGTCGTGTGCCAACTGTGTTAAAAAAGTGTGGGGGTTATGGTGGCGTTTTTGGGATCATTGATAACGGGGAATACATGTACACAGTTTGAACAGCGGGAGGAGGAAAGAAGCGCCGTGTGGGCATGTGCTGATATGGTAGAAATGGAGTGAGGCGATAGGCAAACGCTCTGACCCGGTGAAATGATAATTGGGAAATGGTCTGGGCCTCAACGTGCGACCTGGTGCCCATGAGAGAATGGAGATAAAGGTGGCTAGCCATGAAAATGCAACAGCCAAAAAGCTGCCAACCCTACAGAAATACGAAAGGTGAAGGGGGAGGGATCAGAGGAGAAACGAATCGGTGAAAAGCTGCGTTGGGTCGACAATCTACTGTCTTGCAACGTGTCTCAGAGGGTACTGTCACGCGAAAATTCTTGGTGGCTGATTTGATGTCTACAATGGTGGAACATATCGCAGCTCGCAGAACAGTAACGATTGGTAGCTATTAGTCCGCATGGTAAACATGAGATCACCGCCGCACATTTGGTGCTGAGACAGAGGGACGGACAGTGCAGGCGCATAACTCAAAGTCATTCCGCAGTTCGAATGGGGTCAAGACAAATAGTGCTGCAGTTCCACATTCGCAAAGGGGTAGCTCGTGGACGTCCAGCATTTGCAGGCGATGGGCCCCTAGGAAAAAAATCGAGACATGTAGGTCGCAAAGCTGGGACACGCTAGGATTCCACGCCAACCAGGGTTCTGCTGGTGGGGGTTACGCCACATGTTGGCAGAAATAAAGTATTGAATTTGTGGAAAGGCTTGGAGTAACAGTGCTGTGACATAGAACGAAATGATCAGAGACAAGGAAAAAACCTAGCGAATTAGATATGAAACAGAGATTGTGTCAGATTCAGAGGTTGAAGAGCACCAGTTCAATACGACGTTGGCTTTACGTTCGAAGTTAGGCATGATTGCGCCATGAGTATTCAACGATCAGCGCGCACGTAGTCAGGTCGGCAGCGGCGGCGTCTGGTGGAAGTTTTTCAGGCGATGGCTCAGGGTCGGACGAAAGCGCGAACAAGTAGTTGCATGTTGGCAAGGACGGTTGGCTGAAAGGACGGTAATATGGGTGTGCATAGTACGCGGCAACCCTGGTTGTATGGGTTCTTCATGCATCCTATCAACAACGCTATTTTAGCAATACGGAATTTTTGTTACACTACCGTGGGGACGCTCGTTGGTCGCCGGAAAAGGGACCGCCCATCTGTGGACAATATTGTATGTGGACCTCCAATGTTGGTTGAGTGTTGGGGTGAAAAGTGAGCGGTACGGGTAAAAATGATAGCTGTCTGAGTCTCCGTCAGCAGTCACAGGAAGCGAGTAAAAGCATTGATGGAAAAGGGGCGGGGTAACATTGAATAGGTAGATAAAAACACAGACGCACAAAACGTTATTGAAATGATCACGTCGAGGTGGTCCTACGATTAAGTATGGTAGACTTTGATCTACGATCTGGTAAATTATTCGCAAACAATATATTTTTTATATTTGTCATTGCATAGGGTGAAGGGGGCGTGAACGTTTAATCACAACAAAACGCTAATTTTGGTTTGAATGATTAGGATGGTGGCAGCCCAAGCACAAGAACTGGATGTATCTCGGGCGCTGCTAAATGCATCGTGGGTTATACTATTGATGGGTTATAGCGCGTACCCACTCCAAAGGGCAATACTAACAAGGAGTACGGAAACAACTGGCGCCTTCAATGGGAAGGAAAAGGAACGGACCTGGTGTGCAGTGAGCCGAAATGAGCTGTGCGGTGTCATGCGATTGATACATGCATCAGTACGTAAACTGACAATGAAATATGAACAACGGATTGTGGACTTATTGCATCGGAAAAGTATCAATGGTCCTAGCTAAGGGCACATCGTTTGTGTCATCAAATCAGGTGAGAACGCTGGAACCGGCCATGGATCGAAGGTGACGAATCGAACAAGGAAAAAAAACATACGGCATGCATTACAGTCAATCAAGCTGTCACCAGTGAAAACTACTGTACATAATCTACCCGATATCTACCTGAAGTCATCAGCCCTCTTCGCGTTTGTCTGACCCCACTCCCTCGCAATCTCTCTGTAGGTTCCCCTGACCCCATTCGTGGATCCCCGATGGTCAGGAGTACGCAAGGGCTCGGTTCCAGCCTTCTAAGTCTAACCTCGCGGGCCCCCCCCCCTATTCGCTGGACACTACACAGAGACCCGTCTACGCGTGGCACCATGGGTGAAATTCTTGGAGAATTCTGGAACTTTGGCGATCACTTTCCATCCGTCCGATCCGTCCGCAGCTTCTACACTACAACATGCTATTCCGGGGGTGGGTGGTGGGTGGGTGGGGTAATGAAGTAGGGGAAAATCCGAAATTGATCTCAGAACGCAAGTCGCCTTCCAAACATTGGTCCAGCATTCGCAGCATCATTCTTCCGGCCTTCCACCCAGGAGCCGTGGAGAGGGGGGGGGCGGAGCTGAGTGAAAAGGAAGGAAAAAGGTCCATACGCGACGGCGTGTACGGTGGGTAGGTCTGCGACTCTTGCAAGCCTTCACAACATCCCTACTGCTACCGGAACATGTTTGATGATTCCCGGTGCTCGTGGTTCATCCTCATCCTCACATGGTTGTCGCCATCCCATCGATGCTTCCATTCCTAGTTCCGAATTCGTGAAAATCCAGCCCCAACTCGATCATCCGTGGCACTGCAGTGGTGGCGCTGTCCATGACACTAGGGGGCAGGACTTCAATTTGTGGAGTGGAGATTCGCCGCCAATCCCAGCGAACCACCGCGCAGGAGTAGTACCCGGCACAAGGAATGTGGCCACTCCGATCTTGACTGAGGTACCAGGATGCTTCACCCTGTGCCAGTTGTTGAAATTGCGTGGATTCCTTTGGAATTGTTTGGAATTGGGACATACCTAATGTAACAGCTCAGGATGCACTCAGCAGCCTGGGGAGTTAAGCTAGGGGGACAGTCTATGTGATGTATGTTTATGTGTAGTCGATATGCGTAAGCTAGCAGAACAGTAGGGTGTTACCTAAGTATGGGATGTAGAGTTGATTGGGAAGAACGTCTTCGTGAAGGAGAAGAAGGGTTCGTCCCGAGTAGCTCGTGTCTATGTACGCAACGGGTGCGTTGTGAGAGATGAGGCAGTACATGGGTATGGTACTGTATCATGTGCGTTCGTCACGTGGCTTACGGGTGAGGTGTACCCGTATGCCTTGCTGGAAGGCCAGAGTACCCGTGAAGGGTTCTGTACCGTTACACTCCCCCCCCTCCAGAAGAGATGCAGACCCCGCATCTGATCGTAATAAAGGTGGGATGTGAATACCAGGCGTAGGCGTAGTCGTATGTGCCGTGCTCAAAATATACTTGATGAATCAAGTTGGTTTCGGAGAGAACCATTTAACATCCCTTTTGAGTACTCCGGGACAGATAGCTTTATGAATACAGCAATCTGACCGCCGTATCGTATGCGTCGAGTGCGATGGGTTGGTGATGGGCCCGTTTTTTCGACGTACGTCGGGACACAACGGGCGTAACACGTGATTTCCATGCATCGACGACGTGAGGGGCACTTCTCTTGACCGCTTTGGCGAGTTCCCAAGTGTCTTGCTCAATACCGAAGTCTTGCCATCGGACCAAGTATTCGAGACGTCGTTTGCTGGATGTGCCTATGACACGCGATTTCTCGCGCATGATGCATTGGATATTCCAAATTGGAGCACCGTCGGAGTCGAACTCAAGCGGTTGTCCAACATGGACAACGCCATCGGAGCGCCAATGCGTGATCAAACCCAATGAAACACGGGGTGGATACGCATCATCTTGGGCAAAGCCAAGCGGCACGCCGTGACTTGCCGTACGACTCCGGTTATCTCGTCGCGTGGACCAATGCATTCTGTAATCGTATAGGGGCCAACAAAACGAGGCGTAAATTTTGGTTTACCTGTTGCTTTGAACTTCATATTACGGGTGGACAAGAGAACTTTATCACCAAGGTTGAAGAAAACCTCCGTTCGTCGCTTATCGTAATGGGCTTTCTGCCGATCTTGAGCGGCGTGCATGCATGCCTTGCACTGATCTTGTCGTTCAATGTGATCGGCCCACCAATTGTTGGCAGCCGGACATTTTGATTCGACCTCAGCCTTCAGCGGCGTCGTAGGGTCGTAACCAAGGTACGCCCGAAATGGGGTGTTTTGAATGGACTCTTGGAAGGAATTGTTGATTGCAAATTCCACAAGCGCCAAGGACTTATCCCAATCGTCGTGGTACGGCCCCACGTAGTGGCGAATCATGTCCTCGATGACTCGGTTCATGCGTTCCGTTTGACCGTCAGTTTGAGGATGAAACGCAGTCGAGAACGCTTGTCGCGTGCCCATTAATCGATGGAGAGCCACGCCGAAATGCCCTGTGAATCGCGCATCGCGATCACTGAGGAGTTTCTTTGGGATACCATGATAGCGAATGACGCGATTGAGGTATAGGGAAGCGAATTCCTCTGCGTTTATCGTTGTATAACACGGTTCGACATGAACCATTTTCGACAATTTGTCGACGAATACAGCGATGGCGTCATGGCCAGACGACGTTGGCGGAAGCGCCGTAATGGGGTCTGTGGAGACACATTCCCAGAATTTCTCAGGAATTTCCACGGGAACCATGGTACCGTTAGGAATTGCGTTTCCGGGCTTGTTTGTTTGGCACTTATGGCATTGTTGGACGAAGGCAGTAACGTCCGCCGTGACTTTGGCCCAAGTAAAAGTGCGAGTGACCAGCTCCAATGTCTTGGTGCGACCGCAATGGCCCATGTAAATAGGGTCGTGAGCTTCGCGGATAATATCCAGGCGAAGGGCTGCGTCGAGGGACACACACAAAAACTCGCGTCCGTACTTGTTCTTCTTGAACCAGTAACCGTTTCTGGAAAACTTATCGCGGAGGCGCTTGCAGCCCGGCGTGAAGTTCGAGTCCAGTTTGTATCCAGCCAAAATTCTATCCATGATGGACGAAGATGAGGGAGTCGACGCAGCGGGCGTATGCCGACTGCGTCGTCGCGTTTCTTTGACCGGAAACGAAGGTACGGGGAGGACAGTCGGTGGGCGGGGAAGGATGTCAACGACCGCGGGACCGACTACAATAGGACGTCGCTTCATTGATCGAGGCCGGTATTCGCTGACCAAGAGAGAGAAGACCAACAGTGTAACGGTACAGAACCCTTCACGGGTACTCTGGCCGTCCAGCAAGGCATACGGGTACACCTCACCCGTAAGCCACGTGACGAACGCACATGATACAGTACCATACCCATGTACTGCGTCATCTCTCACAACGCACACGTTGCGCACATAGACACGAGCTACTCGGAACGAACCCTTCTACTCCCACCACGAAGACGTTCTTTCCAAGCTACTCGACATCCCCTACTTAGGTAACCATCTACTTGTTATGCTAGTTCACCCATATCAACATATACGTAAACTCACATCACGCATCACGTTCCCTAGCCTAACCCCCCAAGCTGCTAAGGAGCATCCTGAGCTGTTACAAACAGCTGGTGCGCAACCGCGACGTCCGTGGGGGCAGAGAGGTTAGGATTGCGACTGACCGGGTCTGCCATATTATTGCGACCCGCGCGATACTCCCAAGTATAGCTGAAGGGCGCTAGGTCCTCCTGCCATCGGCCCATGCGTCGTGAAAGGACCGCCTTGGTGTCAAAATACGTGAGCGGATTGTGGTCAGTGACCAATGTCATGTGGGAACCTTCGAGGTAGCATCGCCACTCGGTCAACGCGTGAACGATTGCTAGCATCTCTTGTTCCGTCGTAGTATAGTTCAGCTCCGCTGGGATATACTTCTTGCTGGCGAAGGCGATTGTAACGGTACAGAACCCTTCACGGGTACTCTGGCCTTCCAGCAAGGCATACGGGTACACCTTACCCGTAAGCCACGTGACGAACGCACATGATACAGTACCATACCCATGTACTGCCTCATCTCTCACAATGCACACGTTGCGTACATAGACACGAGCTACTCGGGACGAACCTTTCTACTCCTTCACGAAGACGTTCTTCCCGATCAACTCTACATCCCCTACATAGGTAACACCCTACTGTTCTGCTAGCTTACGCATATCGACTACACATAAACATACATCACATAGACTATTCCCCTAGCTTAACTCCCCAGGCTGCTGAGTGCATCCTGAGCTGTTACACTGGTAGCGGAGCTGGTTTCGCTCCCTAGGGACCTCACGCATACACATACGCACGCATACGAATTTTTCTTCGAATTAATCGCACCCGCCAGGACATACTGTCGGCTTTCTGGCATTTTCGGCTCGCTGTTCCTGCTCTTACCTGTACGCTTCGAGTACACGTAGCGCCTGTTAGGCTCTCGCAGTTAACTGTCCTGTCAGGCTCGACACGCCCTAGGCCGCCTGCGACCAGTCTTGCATGGGCATCTTTTCCTAGCCTGCCGACCCCTGTATGGCCTACGCTCTCGATTCTTGCATTCACGTCCTGTCCTTTTGGTCATAGCTTCTAAAGCTCCTTTCCCGAGCATCTTGAGCGGGGTTTGATCTATTGGGCAGCATTGGCTCCATTGGCCACCTAGGCCGTACTTGCTTTAATTAGCGTACTTCACGAGCCTGTCCTGCGACTCTTCCTGCTTGCTGCATCATCTTTTGTTGCTTTCCGCCTGCACGTTTGCTCATCCTGTCGCGCAATTCGGTTTGTCGATTGTCCTTCCTGGTTTCCCTGTGATTCGTGCCTTTGCAGTGCTTTTATCCCTCATCGTATTCTGGACGAACGCGTCATACACAGTTACGCTTGAGGAATTCTCAGCTCGTTACGCTCGCAAAAATTACTAGTCCCTGTGACAGGTGAATTTGGGCCTCTTGCAGTTGCGAGTAATTCTCCCTCTCTCGCCCACCACTCATTTTTGTCCAGCCTACTGACTTGTTCTGTTGCCTGCGCAGAATGGCATCCCACAAATCCACCAAGGTAACCGACGACGCGGCTGACCAGCCTACGATGTCAGTAGTCGACACCAATCCTGAAGGGATGGGGTCTTCTGACACTGAGCCCGACACTGAGCTTGGTGCTACGCTGGATGAGTCCGCATCCGCCGAAGCGCGGCCCTCTGTCTCAGTGGGTACGCTGGAACCGCTGGTTGACGGCCTCGATGGTCTGGCGGCACCCTCGGGTGCCCCGCCCGCTGCCCCGCCTTGCGCGCGGGCATGGCCCCGACGACGACGCCGACGCCGACGCCGCTGGCTGAGCCTTCCCTCGAGGAGCTCAGCGCTCGCTATGACGCGGGCGCGGAGCGCCGGCGTCGTCAGCACATGGTGACCACCTGATCGCGGCGGAGCAAAATTGGACAACTCCGCGCGCAGCTCGACCAGGCCCTCCATAGCCAACTCGGCCCTTACCGAGCAGTTTGTGGCGAAGATAGCCGCTAAGGGCGCCGAAGTCGCTGACCTCACGCAGCGCCTCGCCGTCTCCAGCGCGGCTACCGAGGCCGCATTGGCCAATGGCGATCCTAACGAGAGGCAAGAGCTGTTGAACAGCCACTACTTACTCGGCAAGGCGCTGGCTCAGAGTCGCACGGGGATGTCCGACCTCCAAGCCGCTTTCACTGAAGCCACGGCGACCTCACGGTCCGCCATGGATTTGTTGTGCGTCGAGCTAGCGACTAAGGAGTCCGAGCTCGAGGCTGCTACAGGCGACCTTGCTCGATCTCAAGCAGGTGAGCGCAGTCTGACGCCTGACGAATATAGGACAAACCTGCCTTTCTCGATTTGCAATCCATTTGACCATATTGAGGACTCACCTTCCCGATTGGTTACACATCCCAATGTTTTGCCCGTGAATCGCACACTGTTTCACAATCTGCCGACGCCATTGCCTAACTCGCCACGTTTGTCCCCCCATGCAGCGCTCGCCCCCGCTCTCGCTGAGAACGCTCGCTTGACTGAGGTCGTCGCGCAGCTGACTCGCGAGAACGTCGCCTATGGCAAGCGCCCAATGACTGCTCCCGCGGCTGCATCTCCCGCCGCCATTACCATGGCTGATGTCATGGCCATGATCGCGGCAAGCCAAGCTACTGGGCGCGCAACGAGACTGTGCCAATGGACACTGAGGACCCTGGCGGTTCTTCCAGCGGCGCCCGCGACGTTGGGTGTGGGAACGGCAGGACGGTGGGGCGCAAGCATGCGCTCCTCAAGGCCGCTCGCGAGGACGACGCTGCGATGAGGCCATCGAGTGCGCGCAAGCAGGCGTTTCTGCGCGGCCGTGAGATCAAGGCGTCGCCCACCTATGCCAAGGCTGCGAAGTTCGGATGGTCTTATCCATTACCACTCCGCTGACCACCCTGTCGCGCCGTATGCAGACGCCAAGTTGGCGGTGCATATGAACGCGTACGCTGACAGCCTCCTCCTTGAATGCGATCCTGAGAACATCGTGGATGCGCTGCAGGCGGTCGATGATCTCCGCGACAGCATGACCCGTTTGTACACGGCGTCCAAGATGCGAAAGCAAAAGTGGATGGAAATGATGCCTTTGAACATCAAAGACATTGCCGACAAGGACGCCGCCCTCAAGGGCACTAAGCTGAAAGCCCACTACCTGGCGGCGGAGGCCAATGACGACAAGATGGATGAGACGCTGCCTCGTGCACCTGACAGGCAGGTGCGGGTTGCGGGGAATTCAGGGTTGTTTGATAAACTAGCTGTCGCTCAGGTAGCCCCGGCGTTTGAGCCAGAACCCTTTCGCCTCCCCGACGTCTTCGGGTGGCCTTACTGGCAAAATGCAACGCGGTTCGATCCCGCGGGGGGGCGCTACCCCTTCCCCGCCGACAGCACCTACCGCCGCTCACTCACCACCTGACGGCCCCTTTTCGGTCTCCGACCACTCGTCATCGGGCCACGACTTAGCCGATTTCCCAGGTTCGCCCCTCCAGGTTCCACCTGGCGACCCGACCTCTAATCCTGCTCCTCGGGCTAAGCAGCCCGAGCACCCAACGACGCCCGCAGTACCTACGGTGGCTTCCCCGGCCGGTGTTTGCCCTTGTGCGAAGCGCGCAGCTACGCTGCCCGCAGGCACACCTTCTCCGACGCGACAGATTCGCGGGGGCGCACACCTGGCCCCTGCAGGCCCGCCAGGTGAGCCCGTCTCGCTACTGCCAATCACCCCTCCTCCCGATAACCGCGCCACTCGTCACTCTGATCACGACACTGGGTTTGCCAAGCGTGTTACCAAAATGAGAAAGGAACTACGCCTCATTGAACACAAACTGTCGGACAGATGCACTAGGGCTCAGTTGCGCCGATGGGTATTCAATATGGTCACGATCATGGAGCTCCAGTTCTCCGACGGGTACCTTGGTTCGTTCGAGCGCATTGTTCCACACCTGTCGGGCGCTTTTACGGGCCAACTCCGCATCACTTACGACGAGGCATGGGCTAGCGATGAGTTGGACGGGTTAGATTTCATGGGAATCGTCGCATGGGCGGAGGCGCTCCTCCTGCCCGAGCTATTAACGGAATCACACGTCGCTCTCACCAAACTATACGAAGGTGGCTTCCGCCAAGATACTCGCTCCTTGCAGAATTATTACCACGCCATCAAGTTTGAATTTCGCAAAGTCCCCGAGCTCACCGAGCGCGAAAAGTTAAACTTGTTTCGCATGGGACTCTCTGATGAACTCCGCGCCGGTGCACACTCTCGGCGCGAGTCGGGTACTGTGTTCGAAACAATGGAGGATTTGTTCCGCTATCTGCAATTGGACGAAGCGAGGAAAGTTGTCGCCGCTCGTGGCAAGTCCTTGACGGACAAGCACGATCGACATCAGAGGGGAGGTTACGCTAACCAAAAGTCGAGGTACCCATTCAAGCGCCCCGCGGATACTAAATACCCAGGTAAGGACCTTGCATTCAATCGCGTCCAGTTTACCAACTCACCCCCCTCCGATTCTGACCCTGATTCTTTCTCTTTGCAGGGAGTAGCCACCGACGACGGCGGGGAGATGAACTCTCGCCCAGCCAAGAGCCCCAAGCTGGCGCCAAACAGTAGTTGCAACCCGGCCGGTGGCCGAGGTGGTGGAGGACGTAGTGCGACGCAGCCGGCGCACAACGGCAAGCTGGGTGGATCGCCAAGGCCGCAGGTCCTCAGTTTGCAAGGTGCTGATAGCACGTTCGGGAAAGGCTCTATTAGCCGCGGCGCGGGCCGTGGTGGTCGCGGAGGATACGGACAGGGTGCTGGTCGGGGCCGTTCACAGCCCAGCGGGCCGCGGACCCCCGACTTTTCGGGTCAAGACCCCCAGAACGCCATGCATATGAACAAATCGGTCAGCGTCGGGCAGACCATCTGGCTTCAGAATGGTGCTCGCTGCTTCTTCTGCTTCCGCTACATGAGGACATGTGTGCGGTCGCTGAATGCTGATGGACGCTGCCGCACGCGGGACTTGCCTAACTGGCCGGCCCTCAATGAGACTACGTGTCCCGACTGGGCCCTTGATGGCAACGGTCCCATCCCGATTTGGGAATAGGAATCGGCCGGTCAGGTATTGACAACCCTAGATCGTGTACTTAGCGGCGATAAAGTAGTAGTAGTCGAGCCACTTTAGCTCTTGTTACAAGTTCAAGAGGAACTGTTTTCTAACTTGGGCTTAACCCCAACCATTGATGTAACTTCTACTAATACCTTGTCGTCCCCTTGTCCACTGAAGTTCTCTACGGAGTTTGGCATGCGTGTCTCCATCACAAACGAGTTCATATACGCTCACCCCATTCCGGAAGACGTCGTGTCGGTGTTAGAACACTATTGGGAATGCAAAAACGATGCACCTTTCGACACATCCGGTATGTTCATCCTCCCAAAAAAACGCAAGTAGCGATAAACATGTCTCCAGTCTCTTACAAGGTATGGAGTTGTTCAAGGGGTATCAATCGTGCGATCACCATATGAAACCCCGCCCCAAGGGGTCACCTTCGAATAAAATCGCCATCCAAGTATGGTATGACCCCCCCGACTCCGAACGGGCCGTCCAAATCAAAAAGGATTGGCATGCGATCAACGACGTGACCAAGGCAGTATACTTGGCCCCGCACCTGAGGAGGGCATCCCCAGTCCGGTTGAAAACCCGTCGAAAAAAACACTGGTGGTCGGAGGCATTGGATCCCAAAGTTTGCGTAAAACAAATCGCTGCCAGACGGTCAACGAAGTGCATCCGTCGCAATCACGCGCAACAAAATACGAATTCTTCCCCCGTGCTCATGACGCGAGCCAATCGGGCATACAAAGTCAACTCCGCTGCTGCCCCCGATATGCTATTCAACGCCCGATCAGGAGCGAAGCAATTACTCACATTGGCAAACTCCGGCGCGACAGGTTGTCTTATGGAAAAGCAAACGGCTGAGGATCTCGGTTTGCACATCCGCCCTTGGGAAAACGAACGCGACGGATTCACTTGCGCTAACGACGGGATTATCAAAATCCGCGGGACGGTCTCGCTACCTGTACACATACAACGATATGTTGGCAAAGTGTTCGCCCATGTCGTCGACAAACTTCCCGGAGGATTAGACCTAATCCTCGGATCCGACTGGATGCGCGACGAAAAGGCCGTCCTAGACTACGATCGCATGACATTGTCGCTCAAACGGTACGGCTGCTGTTTGACACCTATAAACAGGCAGCGGGACGAAACGGCTCATTCCTTCTTCACTATGGCACTTTCGGGCAAGTCGACTGACGACCCAGTCATTACTGGTCGCAAAGCAGCAAAGCTTTTGAAAGCTGGCGCTAACCATGTCATGGTCAATGTCCGCGAATCCCGAGCGGATTTACCGGCGTCTAACGTAACTGCCGATGAACGGGCGAAATTGCTGACAAAATTATTGCCTTCCGACGGGCCTTTACCTGGTCCCCCGGTGGCAAGCATGGATTTCGAAAATTGGATCCGCGACAACATACGGGACCACGATGATAAAACACTCATCTCGGCCAACGACCTGCGCGCTCTCCTATGGCAGTATCGCAAAGTCTTCAACAATTTGCCTATGGGGACTCCTAACCATCGAGTTATTCCTCACGTCATCAAAACGCAAGACAATGCTTACGCACCATATCGCAGATATCGTCGCATGAGTCCAGCCGAGACTTTACTATGTGAGGAATACGTCTCCGACCTGTTGCAGCAAGGATTCATCGCCCCGAGCTCGTCCCCGTACCGTGCGCCGATTATGATCATAGCGAAACCGGGTGGAAAGGGATACCGTGTTGTTTGCGATTGGCGAGCACTGAACAACATCACGATTAAAAATAGGTATCCCCTTCCCCATATCGATGAGACCATTGATCGTCTAGGTGGAGCTACTTTGTTCAGTTCCCTAGACCTCACGTCTGGTTATTACCAAATACGAATTTCGGACGAGGACGCGCCGAAGACTGCGTTCACTACCCCAATGGGTCAGTTTGAATTTAAAGTCCTTGGGATGGGTTTGGCGAACGCGCCGGCCACATTCCAAGCAGTCATGAACCAAATATTCGCGCCCTGCTTGCACAAGTTCGTCGTGGTCTACTTAGACGATATCTTGGTTTACGGACGCACTCCGGCGGAGCACTTAGCCAACTTGGCCACGGTTCTCCAGGTCCTCCAGGACAACGAATTCTACGCGAAACTCTCCAAATGTTCCTTCAACCAAACGGAAGTTAAATTCCTGGGTCATTACATTGGACGCGACGGAATTAAAGTTGATCCACGCAAGGTTAGCACAGTCCGTGACTGGCCTACTCCGAAAACGGCGAAAGAGATCGGCTCATTCCTCGGTTTGTGCAATTATTTTCGCAAATTTATCCAAGGCTATTCGTTTCTCGCTGCCCCGCTTCAAACCTTGTCTAACATCAAGGGTGAACTAGGTTCCTTGTTCAAAGAAGAACATCTCGTCTCATTCAAAGGCCTCAAGGAAGCTTTGCTATCCGCTCCAGTCCTCGCGCTGCCGGATTTCAGCAAACCTTTCGAAGTCATTACCGACGCATCTTTGCTTGGTACCGGCGCGGTGCTCTTGCAAGATAAACACCCCATCGCTGTAACAGCTCAGGATGCACTCAGCAGCCTGGGGAGTTAAGCTAGGGGAATAGTCTATGTGATGTATGTTTATGTGTAGTCGATATGCGTAAGCTAGCAGAACAGTAGGGTGTTACCTATGTAGGGGATGTAGAGTTGATCGGGAAGAACGTCTTCGTGAAGGAGTAGAAAGGTTCGTCCCGAGTAGCTCGTGTCTATGTACGCAACGTGTGCATTGTGAGAGATGAGGCAGTACATGGGTATGGTACTGTATCATGTGCGTTCGTCACGTGGCTTACAGGTAAGGTGTACCCGTATGCCTTGCTGGAAGGCCAGAGTACCCGTGAAGGGTTCTGTACCGTTACACTCCCCCCCCTCCAGAAGAGATGCGGACCCCGCATCTGACCGTAAGGAAGTGGGATGTGAATACCAGTTGTAGTCGTATGTGCCGTGCTCAAAATATACTTGATGAATCAAGTTGGTTTCGGAGAGAACCATTTAACATCCCTTTTGAGTACTCCGGCAAATATATAATGCTGGACTCATGCGACGATTTCTGCGATATGGTGCGTAAGCATTGTCTTGCGTTTTGATGACGTGAGGTATAACTCGATGGTTAGGAGTCCCCATAGGCAAATTGTTGAAGACTTTGCGATACTGCCATAGGAGAGCGCGCAGGTCGTTGGCCGAGATGAGTGTTTTATCATCGTGGTCCCGTATGTTGTCGCGGATCCAATTTTCGAAATCCATGCTTGCCACCGGGGGACCAGGTAAAGGCCCGTCGGAAGGCAATAATTTTGTCAGCAATTTCGCCCGTTCATCGGCAGTTACGTTAGACGCCGGTAAATCCGCTCGGGATTCGCGGACATTGACCATGACATGGTTAGCGCCAGCTTTCAAAAGCTTTGCTGCTTTGCGACCAGTAATGACTGGGTCGTCAGTCGACTTGCCCGAAAGTGCCATAGTGAAGAAGGAATGAGCCGTTTCGTCCCGCTGCCTGTTTATAGGTGTCAAACAGCAGCCGTACCGTTTGAGCGACAATGTCATGCGATCGTAGTCTAGGACGGCCTTTTCGTCGCGCATCCAGTCGGATCCGAGGATTAGGTCTAATCCTCCGGGAAGTTTGTCGACGACATGGGCGAACACTTTGCCAACATATCGTTGTATGTGTACAGGTAGCGAGACCGTCCCGCGGATTTTGATAATCCCGTCGTTAGCGCAAGTGAATCCGTCGCGTTCGTTTTCCCAAGGGCGGATGTGCAAACCGAGATCCTCAGCCGTTTGCTTTTCCATAAGACAACCTGTCGCGCCGGAGTTTGCCAATGTGAGTAATTGCTTCGCTCCTGATCGGGCGTTGAATAGCATATCGGGGGCAGCAGCGGAGTTGACTTTGTATGCCCGATTGGCTCGCGTCATGAGCACGGGGGAAGAATTCGTATTTTGTTGCGCGTGATTGCGACGGATGCACTTCGTTGACCGTCTGGCAGCGATTTGTTTTACGCAAACTTTGGGATCCAATGCCTCCGACCACCAGTGTTTTTTTCGACGGGTTTCAACCGGACTGGGGATGCCCTCCTCAGGTGCGGGGCCAAAGTATACTGCCTTGGTCACGTCGTTGATCGCATGCCAATCCTTTTTGATTTGGACGGCCCGTTCGGAGTCGGGGGGGTCATACCATACTTGGATGGCGATTTTATTCGAAGGTGACCCCTTGGGGCGGGGTTTCATATGGTGATCGCACGATTGATACCCCTTGAACAACTCCATACCTTGTAAGAGACTGGAGACATGTTTATCGCTACTTGCGTTTTTTTGGGAGGATGAACATACCGGATGTGTCGAAAGGTGCATCGTTTTTGCATTCCCAATAGTGTTCTAACACCGACACGACGTCTTCCGGAATGGGGTGAGCGTATATGAACTCGTTTGTGATGGAGACACGCATGCCAAACTCCGTAGAGAACTTCAGTGGACAAGGGGACGACAAGGTATTAGTAGAAGTTACATCAATGGTTGGGGTTAAGCCCAAGTTAGAAAACAGTTCCTCTTGAACTTGTAACAAGAGCTAAAGTGGCTCGACTACTACTACTTTATCGCCGCTAAGTACACGATCTAGGGTTGTCAATACCTGACCGGCCGATTCCTATTCCCAAATCGGGATGGGACCGTTGCCATCAAGGGCCCAGTCGGGACACGTAGTCTCATTGAGGGCCGGCCAGTTAGGCAAGTCCCGCGTGCGGCAGCGTCCATCAGCATTCAGCGACCGCACACATGTCCTCATGTAGCGGAAGCAGAAGAAGCAGCGAGCACCATTCTGAAGCCAGATGGTCTGCCCGACGCTGACCGATTTGTTCATATGCATGGCGTTCTGGGGGTCTTGACCCGAAAAGTCGGGGGTCCGCGGCCCGCTGGGCTGTGAACGGCCCCGACCAGCACCCTGTCCGTATCCTCCGCGACCACCACGGCCCGCGCCGCGGCTAATAGAGCCTTTCCCGAACGTGCTATCAGCACCTTGCAAACTGAGGACCTGCGGCCTTGGCGATCCACCCAGCTTGCCGTTGTGCGCCGGCTGCGTCGCACTACGTCCTCCACCACCTCGGCCACCGGCCAGGTTGCAACTACTGTTTGGTGCCAGCTTGGGGCTCTTGGCTGGGCGAGAGTTCATCTCCCCGCCGTCGTCGGTGGCTACTCCCTGCGAAGAGAAAGAATCAGGGTCAGAATCGGAGGGGGGTGAGTTGGTAAACTGGACGCGATTGAATGCAAGGTCCTTACCCGGGTATTTAGTATCCGCGGGGCGCTTGAATGGGTACCTCGACTTTTGGTTAGCGTAACCTCCCCTCTGATGTCGATCGTGCTTGTCCGTCAAGGACTTGCCACGAGCGGCGACAACTTTCCTCGCTTCGTCCAATTGCAGATAGCGGAACAAATCCTCCATTGTTTCGAACACAGTACCCGACTCGCGCCGAGAGTGTGCACCGGCGCGGAGTTCATCAGAGAGTCCCATGCGAAACAAGTTTAACTTTTCGCGCTCGGTGAGCTCGGGGACTTTGCGAAATTCAAACTTGATGGCGTGGTAATAATTCTGCAAGGAGCGAGTATCTTGGCGGAAGCCACCTTCGTGTAGTTTGGTGAGAGCGACGTGTGATTCCGTTAATAGCTCGGGCAGGAGGAGCGCCTCCGCCCATGCGACGATTCCCATGAAATCTAACCCGTCCAACTCATCGCTAGCCCATGCCTCGTCGTAAGTGATGCGGAGTTGGCCCGTAAAAGCGCCCGACAGGTGTGGAACAATGCGCTCGAACGAACTATCAGCTTGAAATCACTCCGGTAGAGTGGACAGTAGATTAAAGCAGCGGAACAGACGCACCAATCTATACACGGAGACAAGGATAACGTTACAGACACAGGAGACCCATAAAGGGGCACCTGTGGTGAAAGGAGGCGGTAGACAGGAACCTAACAGGGTACAGATCAGACCGGAGACGTAGGTGACAGGAAGCTGCCACTGAGTCATCTCAAGATGACTCAGTCCCACGGGAAGCTGGCTCAGGAGAGCCGATAGTTCTAAGGGAGTACATAAGTAGTCACCAAGTCATAAAACGCGTGAGAGCACCGCTATACATGCTGATACTCCACCTATGACACAGGTGACATACAATAGTACTACTCCACCTATGGCACTGTTGACATAGAACTATATGTAACAAATTAAAAAAAAAAAAAAAAAAAAAAATCAAAGAATCAATCAAAGAAAGTGGGCTTAGCCACCTCCGGGTAAGCCGGGGGAACAGGCTCAAAGGGAGGCGCCGACGAAGGCTGAGGCTGATACACAGGCGAAAGCTCTCGATTAGGCATCTGCTGATCAGCAGGCTCATACACCGGCAAAACAGCGGAAGTCTCAAAGACACGAGTGGCAGCAGCAGATGGGGTCACGCCACCGAAGTCAGCACTCGTAGCACTCTTCAAGTCCTCCTCATCATCAGTAGTAGTAGAGTAGTCTTCATCATAATTGAAGGGGACGCAATGAGGCTGCGGGTCTGATGCACAACGGATGATCTGTGTCTGTACACAACACAGCTTCATCAGGACATCCTCAACATCAGAGGACAGGCGTTGAACATTGAGAGAAGGAACCGTAAAGTTGGAGGATTGATCGGGGGGGGTTACTTCCTTGATGGCGGAAGGACCCTCCTCTCCGGCAGCAGAGGCCGCTGGCGCGCAGTCGTCTAGCCAATCTAGAGGAACCTTCACCCCCGTTGGGAGGATTCGGTCGCATCCATTGCTCACAATGACACTGCGGATCCCACGAGCCCATGAAACACCATTAAGTTTGGTAAGTTTCACAAAGCCGGCAGGAGGCCCTCGCGGAAGTTGCATTATCAAAGCAGTGGTAGTGATGAGGAGCCCTAACCTATCAGCTTGAAATCACTCCGGTAGAGTGGACAGTAGATTAAAGCAGCGGAACAGACGCACCAATCTATACACGGAGACAAGGATAACGTTACAGACACAGGAGACCCATAAAGGGGCACCTGTGGTGAAAGGAGGCGGTAGACAGGAACCTAACAGGGTACAGATCAGACCGGAGACGTAGGTGACAGGAAGCTGCCACTGAGTCATCTCAAGATGACTCAGTCCCACGGGAAGCTGGCTCAGGAGAGCCGATAGTTCTAAGGGAGTACATAAGTAGTCACCAAGTCATAAAACGCGTGAGAGCACCGCTATACATGCTGATACTCCACCTATGACACAGGTGACATACAATAGTACTACTCCACCTATGGCACTGTTGACATAGAACTATATGTAACAAATTAAAAAAAAAAAAAAAAAAAAAATCAAAGAATCAATCAAAGAAAGTGGGCTTAGCCACCTCCGGGTAAGCCGGGGGAACAGGCTCAAAGGGAGGCGCCGACGAAGGCTGAGGCTGATACACAGGCGAAAGCTCTCGATTAGGCATCTGCTGATCAGCAGGCTCATACACCGGCAAAACAGCGGAAGTCTCAAAGACACGAGTGGCAGCAGCAGATGGGGTCACGCCACCGAAGTCAGCACTCGTAGCACTCTTCAAGTCCTCCTCATCATCAGTAGTAGTAGAGTAGTCTTCATCATAATTGAAGGGGACGCAATGAGGCTGCGGGTCTGATGCACAACGGATGATCTGTGTCTGTACACAACACAGCTTCATCAGGACATCCTCAACATCAGAGGACAGGCGTCGAACATTGAGAGAAGGAACCGTAAAGTTGGAGGATTGATCGGGGGGGGTTACTTCCTTGATGGCGGAAGGACCCTCCTCTCCGGCAGCAGAGGCCGCTGGCGCGCAGTCGTCTAGCCAATCTAGAGGAACCTTCACCCCCGTTGGGAGGATTCGGTCGCATCCATTGCTCACAATGACACTGCGGATCCCACGAGCCCATGAAACACCATTAAGTTTGGTAAGTTTCACAAAGCCGGCAGGAGGCCCTCGCGGAAGTTGCATTATCAAAGCAGTGGTAGTGATGAGGAGCCCAGTAATCTATCAGCTTGAAATCACTCCGGTAGAGTGGACAGTAGATTAAAGCAGCGGAACAGACGCACCAATCTATACACGGAGACAAGGATAACGTTACAGACACAGGAGACCCATAAAGGGGCACCTGTGGTGAAAGGAGGCGGTAGACAGGAACCTAACAGGGTACAGATCAGACCGGAGACGTAGGTGACAGGAAGCTGCCACTGAGTCATCTCAAGATGACTCAGTCCCACGGGAAGCTGGCTCAGGAGAGCCGATAGTTCTAAGGGAGTACATAAGTAGTCACCAAGTCATAAAACGCGTGAGAGCACCGCTATACATGCTGATACGAACCAAGGTACCCGTCGGAGAACTGGAGCTCCATGATCGTGACCATATTGAATACCCATCGGCGCAACTGAGCCCTAGTGCATCTGTCCGACAGTTTGTGTTCAATGAGGCGTAGTTCCTTTTCATTTCGGTAACACGCTTGGCGAACCCAGTGTCGTGATCAGAGTGACGAGTTGCGCGGTTATCGGGAGGAGGGGTGATTGGCGGTAGCGAGACGGGCTCACCTGGCGGGCCTGCCGGGGCCAGGTGTGCGCCCTCGCGAATCTGTCGCGTCGGAGAAGGTGTGTCTGCGGGCAGCGTAGCTGCGCGCTTCGCACGAGGGCGAACACCGGCCGGGGAAGCCACCGTAGGTACTGCGGGCGTCGTTGGGTGCTCGGGCTGCTTAGCCCGAGGAGCCTGATTAGAGGTCGGGTCGCCAGGTGGAACCTGGAGGGGCGAACCTGGGAAATCAGCTAAGTCGTGGCCCAGTGACGAGTGGTCGGAGACCGAAAAGGGGCCGTCGGGTGGTGAGTGAGCGGCGGTAGGTGCTGTCGGCGGGGAAGGGGTAGCGCCCCCCCGCGGGATCGAACCGCGTTGCATTTTGCCAGTAAGGCCACCTGAAGGGGCATAGACGTCGGGGAGGCGAAAGGGTTCTGGCTTAAACGCCGGGGCTACCTGAGCGACAGCTAGTTTATCAAACAACCCTGAATTCCCCGCAACCCGCACCTGCCTGTCAGGTGCACGAGGCAGCGTCTCATCCATCTTGTCGTCATTGGCCTCCGCCGCCGGGTAGTGGGCCTTCAGCTTAGTGCCCTTGAGGGCGGCGTCCTTGTCAGCAATGTCTTTGATGTTCAAAGGCATCATTTCCATCCACTTTTGCTTTCGCATCTTGGACGCCGTGTACAAACGGGTCATGCTGTCGCGGAGATCATCGACCGCTTGCAGCGCATCCACGATGTTCTCAGGATCGCATTCAAGGAGGAGGCAGTCAGCGTACGCGTTCATATGCACCGCCAACTTGGCGTCGGCATACGGCGCTACAGGATGGTCAGCGGAGTGGTAATGGATAAGGACCGTCCGACTTCGCAGCCTGGCATAGGTGGGCGACGCCTTGATCTCGCGGCCGCGCAGAAACGCCAGCTTGCGCGCAGCGATGGCCTCCTGAGCGGCAGTGTCGTCCTCGCGAGCGGCCTGAGGAAGCGCATGCTTGCGCCCCACAGTCCTGCCGTTCCCACACCCAACGTCGCGGGGCGCCGCTGGAAGAACCGCCAGGGTCCTCAGTGTCCATTGCACAGTCTCGTTGCGCGCCACAGTAGCTTGGCTTGCCGCGATCATGGCCATGACATCAGCCATGGTAATGGCGGCGGGAGATGCAGCCGCGGGAGCAGTCATTGGGCGCTTGCCATAGGCGACGTTCTCGCGGGTCGCTGCGCGATGACCTCAATCAAGCGAGCGTTTTCGCGAGAGCGGGGGCGAGCGCTTGCATGGGGGGACAAACGTGGCGAGTTAGGGCAACTGGCGTAGGCAGCGGCAGATTGTGAAACAGTGTGCGATTCACGGGCAAAAACATTGGGATGTGTGTAACCAATCGGGAAGGTGAGTCCTCAATATGGTCAAATGGATTGCAAATCGAGAAAGGCAGGTTTGTCCTATATTCGTCAGGCGTCAGACTGCGCTCACCTGCTTGAGATCGAGCAAGGTCGCCTTTAGCAGCCTCGAGCTCGGACTCCTTAGTCGATAGCTCGATGCACAACAAATCCATGACGGACCTTGAGGTCGCCGTGGCTTCAGTGAAAGCGGCCTGGAGGTCGGACATCCCCTTGCGACTCTGAGCCAGAGCCTTGCCGAGTAAGTAGTGGCTGTTCAACAGCTCTTGCCTCTCGGTAGGATCACCATTGGCCAATGCGGCCTCGGTAGCCGCGCTGGAGACGGCGAGGCGCTGCGTGAGGTCAGCGACTTCGGCGTCCTTAGCGGCTATCTTCGCCACAAACTGCTCGGTAAGGGCCGAGTTGGCGATGGAGGCCTGGTTGAGCTGCGCGCGGAGTTGTCCAATTTGTTCCGCCGCGATCAGGTGGTCACCCATGTGCTGATGACGCCTGCGCTCCGCGCCCGCTTCATAGCAAGCGCTGAGCTCCTCGAGGGAAGGCTCAGCCAGCGGCGTCGGCGTCGGCGTCGGCGTCGGGGCCATGCCCGCGCGCGGAGGCGGGGCAGCGGTCGGGGCACCCGAGGGTGCCGCCAGACCATTGAGGCCAGCTTTTGTTGCAGCGTACCCACTGACACAGAGGGCCGCGCTTCGGCGGATGCGGACTCATCCAGCAACACCAAGCTCAGTGTCGGGCTCAGTGTCAGAAGACCCCATCCCTTCGGGATTGGTGTCGACCACTGACATCGTAGGCTGGTCAGCCGCGTCGTCGGTTACCTTGGTGGATTTGTGGGATGCCATTCTGCACAGGCAACAGAACAAGTCAGTAGGCTGGACAAGAATGAGTGGTGGGCGAGAGAGGGAGAATTACTCGCAACTGCAAGAGGCCCAAATTCACCTCTCACAGGGACTAGTAATTTTTGCGAGCGTAACGAGTTGAGAATTCCTCAAGCGTAACTGTATATGACGCGTTCGTCCAGAATACGATGAGGGATAAAAGCACTGTAAAGGCACGAATCACAGGGAAACCAGGAAGGACAATCGACAAACCGAATTGCGCGACAGGATGAGCAAACGTGCAGGCGGAAAGCAACAAAGATGATGCAGCAAGCAGGAAGAGTCGCAGGGCAGGCTCGTGAAGTACGCTAATTAAAGCAAGTACGGCCTAGGTGGCCAATGGAGCCAATGCTGCCCAATAGATCAAACCCCGCTCCAGATGCTCGGGAAAGGAGCTTTAGAAGCTATGACCAAAAGGACAGGACGTGAATGCAAGAATCGAGAGCGTAGGCCATACAGGGGTCGGCAGGCTAGGAAAAGATGCCCATGCAAGACAGGTCGCAGGCGGCCTAGGGCGTGTCGAGCCTGACAGGACAGTTAACTGCGAGAGCCTAACAGGCGCTACGTGTACTCGAAGCTTACACGTAAGAGCAGGAACAGCGAACCGAAAATGCCAGAAAGCCGACAGGATGTCCTGGCGGGTGCGATTAATTCGAAGAAAAAATCGTATGCGTGCGTATGTGTATGCGTGAGGTCCCTAAGGAACGAAACCAGCTCCGCTACCAGTGTAACAGCTCAGGATGCACTCAGCAGCCTGGGGAGTTAAGCTACGGGGACAGTCTATGTGATGTATGTTTATGTGTAGTCGATATGCGTAAGCTAGCAGAACAGTAGGGTGTTACCTAAGTATGGGATGTAGAGTTGATCGGGAAGAACGTCTTTGTGAAGGAGTAGAAGGGTTCGTCCCGAGTAGCTCGTGTCTATGTACGCAACGGGTGCGTTGTGAGAGATGAGGCAGTACATGGGTATGGTACTGTATCATGTGCGTTCGTCACGTGGCTTACGGGTGAGGTGTACCCGTATGCCTTGCTGGAAGGCCAGAGTACCCGTGAAGGGTTCTGTACCGTTACACCTAATGTTTGGTTGATGGGATGAGCATCTAGGGTTTTAATTTGGTTCAAGGATCAATTTGTCAAGATGGTATGCACATGGGGGTGTTATTTGTATGCATATGACCAGCAACTTTCCCTCATCTGCATGGGCAAATAGGGCCCAAGGCAGGGGTACGAGCGAGTCCCAATTCAGTGCAATCTGGAGAGTCATCACACACTCAGAGCATGTATAGCCTGAACAGCTTGTACTCATTCGTGATTCATCATTTTATATTTTTAGTCATGACCTCTTTTATTAATGCCTGAGACCAGCCTTCGTTGTTGCGATACATTATTGGATTTGAGATACTGACTATCAGGGCTGTCTTCGCTGGTGGCGAACATTTCTCGGAATGTCAATCAGGATGTACAAATTGTAATTTATTTACATGTATCCAACCTCTTCATTCATGCAGGTCCTGCAGTGAAGAAATTTTGCGCACCATATACAGCGACGATGACAAGACTTATGCCTACAAGTCATCTCACAAGGCTTTCATGAACACTGCACGCTACTTCCACGATGCTGATGCACTGCAAGATGACGACGACGACAACATTCAACGCTACCAAGTCCTGGAGCGAGACGACTTTGAGGGTAATGACAACACTGCCGGTGCCAACATCCTGGATATCGACTCCGAGGGCACCCTCAACCAGGAGGCAGTTGACGGGAATCCTGTCACGCCTGGTCTAGGTGTGCACGCAACCGAATTCCGTGCTGAAAGCTTCGCAAGGCTCAAACATGCACTCCAACCTGCAAAATTGATATATGATGACCCAGACATGCCACTACCAACTCCACCTTCTGTCACAGCATCTAGAGAGAAAGCATCGGATGAACTCAGGTTAGACATGAATAGTGATGCTTCTCGTGGCCGCGTTACTACCCATCCTATGTAGAACCTCCAACAAGCATTCAGAATGTATCAAGCCTGTGTCATTGCAAATCATATGCACTACCACTTGTACCTGATGCATTACGTGCTGAATGCCTTACAGACTAACTTGGATGTCCAATTGCTTGAGCTTGGATGTCTACAACCTCCAATTGCCTAACTGAGATTGTGCACAATTTACTGTTGCGCAATGCACAACATGAGACACATGTACTGTAGTACATACTCCTAACTCAGGTAACTTGTGCGATACCTACAAAAACAATAATTACGTCAACGTATTCAGTTGTTCCTTGATGACCATACATTATATTACTAAATTGATTACTGTACTGTAGGCAGGTGACTGATTATTAGGATCAAGACTTAAAAAACTGTTTCACCATTCCAGAGGTACTCTGCATTCCTTTGCGATACCCACGGTAATTAAATCGTAACCTGAGTAAACATAGTAATCCTGCTGTGTATGAGGACTCGAGCAGATTACTGATTGTACGGAAAAACTAGATTAATCCATTCAATGTTGGAAAACTGAACCAGCTTTTTGTTACACCGGATATCCGTGCGATACCCACGAAAATCCAAGTATTTAAATCAATGTGACAGACCAAACGTTCTCAGATGAACTATGCAACTTGGAAATTGTGGTCAGCATTTCAACTTCAGATTTTTTTGCGATAACCACGAAAAACAACATTGAATTGATACTGTAACCGCGACTTCCATAAGTTTCATCAGCCAATTCCGTCATCTTTAAACCTTGATTTCTAGATATCCAAATTCCATTTCCAGATATACTTGCGATACTCTCGGAAAAACAATAGTTGACTGAATTGTTATAGTAACCGAACATATGTAATACCATTGATTCATATAAACGTTTTTTTATTTTTTTGAAAAATGGGATGGCCCGAGCCATTATTTTTTGTAGGATAAGGAAGAGAGGGATTCGAGCAATCGAGGATCTCCATATCCTACTAATATATAACGGGTTTGATTAGTTTCAGATTCACATCTAAGGTTTCAATTTAACTAGGTTTCTATTTAACTAGATGTAAAAGTAGTTAAGATTTAAAGTAAAAAAAAAATTGAAAACGTCTGATCCGAGGATTCGAGCAATCGAGGATCTCCATATCCTACTAATATATAATGGCCGTATATAACGGCCATATATAACGGCCATATATAACGGCCATATCTCAACACAATATCAGCTTGCGACTGTGCCGCACCCTCTGAAAAATTTGAAGACTAGAAGCAACAATAATTAAGAATTGGATAAGAAAAGGTATGAGTGAAACTACGAAGATACGGAAAAGATGACAACAGAAAACAATATAAAGTTCCAGAAAAAAATCCGGACCAAAAGCAAAATCGAGGCAAATACCCCCCCCCCCATTTTGCTTTTGCTCGATTTAGCTTTTGCTTTTGGTCCGATTTTGGTCCTGACCAAAATCGATTCTGGTCAATGTTGTAGTGTGACCACTAAGATTTTGGTGAAAGGCAAAATCGGACCAAAATCGGCCGGACCAAGAGCAGTGTGACCTACCCCTAAGCGATACTTAATTACTTATGCGAAATCTTCTCATCTTCAAATCTTCACATCTTCACATTTCCCAAGAAACGGTTAAACCGACTTATTTCGCAAGGAATCGACCCGTGTTAATTTCTCTGATGGCGCTTCTTCGTGTACGGATCTCAGGGCTGCGGATCTCGAAAGTCGCAAAGCAAGTTGAATAGTCGCAAGACCAGTACATGCAAAGCCTCGCACTTCCAATAGTCGCAAAGCAGTTTGGATAGTCTGAAAGCAAGTTCAATATCCGCAAAGCAACTTTAATGTTCGAAGAGCAACTTCGCTTATCAACTTCCTTGGGAGTTGCTGTACCTGCGGCAAAATGGTGCACTTTGGGAACCAACCTGCTGTCGAAAGCTTGCCCCGGAGAGCACTTCTTCGCGTACGGATCTCAGGGTTGCGGACTGTAGACGCGGTGTTTTCATTTGTCGTTTCCCTCCTGCCCTGTGGACAACCTAGGGGCCTGGAGCATGTCCAACACAACAGCTGACTAACAAGCTCTTATCCTAGGCACACGGAAACCATGTTCCACATCCATCAGAAACAAGAAAGAAGGCATCCGCCTCAATTGAAATTGAAATTGTTACGTCCGAGTAATGCGCCACTCTCAGGACGTGAAGTTAAGGACACCACTGCGTAAGCCGGAGCTAGCAGTAGTCACCATAAAAGAGTCTCCTTGTCAGGGAGTCTGAATAAGCCCCTGGTGGGCAAACTTTAACATGGAGAAAATTACTGATCCCCTGGTATTGAGTCCTGTTGGGTCTCCATAAAGCGTCTGCACTGTAAAATACTTTGAAAGCTAGAAATAGAGTGAGAGTGGACTGTGACTGCCAGTCGAAGCGCACACAATCTGTTAAGTCCAAGTGTAGCCATAGAAGTCAAAAAGGAGGTTGGGATAGTACCCGTTGTTCCAATTGTGATAACTCCGTAGTGAACAAGATATCCAGCCGATTGGAGGCCATCCACTAGTCTAGCATGCTGGGCATGTCTAGTGATAAACTTGGTAGCATGGTTGGTATCAGAGCAATAGCCAAGCTCAAAGTGAAGGAGCCAAATTTCTTTATCTCTTAGGACGGTAGGAGAGTCTATGTCAGGTAGGATGGCAAGGTCAGGTCTCATTCTCCTCCAGGCCTCTTCTGTAATAGAGGAAGAGCGTAGCCAGTCAGGGAGGCGTTTGCCTAGGACCCCCCTGGGGAGGTCCTCTTCCTTGCCAGCGTCCATAATCATTCTGCGCGAGCCCAGGTCGCCAGTGTATCAGCTTGGATAACACTCCGGAGAGTGGAATTTGTGTGTGCAGCACGCCAATCTATAAATGCGGAGACGAGAATAAGTTACAAGCACAGGAGACCCATTAAGGGGCACCAGTGGAGGAAAGGGGGCGGTAGCCTGGAACCTGATCAGGGTACAGGCTAGACAGCGCGTGTCAGAAGAACCGATGACGCAGTCAACAGGAAGCTGACATAGTACTGTCAGGACCGATAGTTCTAAGGGAGTACACAAGGAGTCACCAAGACATAAAACAAGCGAGAGCACCGCTATTCATGCTGATACTCCACCTATGACGCAGGTGACATACAATACTAGTACTCCACCTATGGCACTGGGGACATAGAACCATAAACTGGTAGCAAACAAAAATTATTAAGGAACGGCGGAAAAACAGGAAACCAGAAGAAAGCCTTGTCTAAAATAAAAGGATGAGAAAGGATGAACCAAAAACCACTGTAGTACTCCGAAAATGTAGCAGCAAAAAACTTGGGTCATACCGAGCTGAGCTGAGACCAAAATGGAAATGTAACCATCCATGGTAAGCGCAAAAATACTTTTCATCCAGAATAGTAGGCACCAAACCAGAAAATCACAGGGAGGCCAAACAGAAATCAATCCCAATACCAAAGGAAGGGGAACAACGGTGACTGAAAGAACCGAGAACTTAACCTAAAGAGAAGACTGAAAAAAAAATCGTATATCAAAGTTGGGGAACAACGGTATAGAAAACCCGATCCGGGAATAGGAACCTAACGCCAATCAATGATAAGCAAAGAGACGGATTGAAATATCGTGTGAGAGCAGCACACGAGAGAATCAAAACCTAAAGGACGCAGACAAGAGGACACTAAAGACTACGATGGAAGAAAAAAAAAGTCGATGGAAAAATCCACTACCTTAAAAACTATTCTTAGCATAGAATTCATGACTAGGTTGGGATGAAAAAACCATGATGAACTGGTTTCTCACTCAAAGATGGAAGTAAGAAGATTTATGAAAGTTAATTATCATAAATCCCCATCTACGGCACTAACGAAAAACATTTTAAGAGGTGGGTATCGCACCGCAAAGAACTCATGCACTCAAGACACACCAAGCGCCTAACCACAAGCAAACCAAACCTGCAGTAACTGAAAAAATCCAAAGGATGCGAAGTTAAAATTTTCAAGAAACTTGTAACCAACAAAGGAAACACAGTTCAATGAACAATAGAAGGGTAGATGTACAACCATAGTACATAAAACCTATTGTCCACCTGAAAAATAGTAAACGCATAAAAAGGACTTCAAAGAATTTACTGCAAAGGATGGACTGAAAGGGCGCTTGAAATACACTCGGAAAACAAGAAAGAGGTGAGCGGCGGTACATCTGCAAGTACAACAGCGAGATTACCCAGCCCACCAATTCACAGTAAAATCCGAAGGGAAACAACTACTACACTCCACAAAAAGTTCCAATCACATGAGGGGCTGGTGATTGAAAAACAGTGTGGAGTAAAAAGAAATAGCTAATCTATGATGAGCTCCACCGAATGAACCATCTGCCTATGGAACTAAGAGTCAGAAACCATCAAGACGCTATAACGGTGGTCTGAATTAAGTACCACCTTCCACCAAAACCAAGAAAGACAGCTGAAAGGAAGCTGCCTAAACAAAGCGTCGTAACGCTCCACCAATCTAGACTACCCTATAAGTCAGTCTAGGAGGTGCTGAGGAATAGGCACTCACACATAGGGCCATGTTAACCTACGTATGAGAACCAGCAGCACCTAAAACAATGAATCCTGGGTTGACTGTAACACCCCAGCCATACGCAGTATCAAGCTAGACCAGTGTTCAAGATCATCACTTACCCATTCGGCAACGGCTACATCATCACATGGGCTTGACCCGAGTAATCCACCAGGGACGACAGGAGGCGTCGGAATTATCGACACCCGCGAGCCATCCGAGGTGGTCGGAGGTTGGCGACTATTAGTCAATGGACCTGATCCAGGTACCACTATGATCGAAGGCTGTCTAAATCCTAAAGCTTCACCGCTAAAACGTGGCACAGAGGAGGGCCTGGCGACCCCCTGAGATTCGGCTAAGATTATAGTTGGATATCCAACTCCCCCCCGCCCTAAAACTTCACACACAATACAGCAAGATCAGGCCCTGGTCTAGAATGCAACAATGATACATCCAGCCAGGCCAGCCAACAACAATTGGGGTTGTTAAAGGGCGTAGGGAATTACCGGTAACACATAACATATCACCGTTTGATGACAGGAGGGATGCAAGCGGGCACGGGGACCCATACTAAAGGGAGAACCCAGGAAGACAGTTTAGAACTGAACTGGAGATAGAGAGTACATCACTACTCACTACTAACTGGCGCAACATTGGAAACCCAAATATAATAACCCTTACTCACCAGGGAATACCCAACCAGTCTACCAAATAATGCGTTCTAACTAGCTTGTTGCGTGACTGCCCAATACTAAGATTACATAGCAAGGGCAACCAAACAAACGCAACAACGACACATCAGGTGCAACCCCAAAGAAAAGCTCCGAAGGAGTCTTGTCTCCCTAGATGAACACGCGATTGCGAAGATAACACACTAGCACCATGCTGAGCAGTGTCATCATCAACAACTCATGCATGCCCCAACTAATCGAGATCAACCATGCCTCTATACCACTTAACTAAAAATTCCTAAGCCCTATCAGAACTCAAACACTTGAACTCAAACTCACGTAGCTAAGGCATACACCTAAGGGGGGAACCAGGGGCACGGGAAGACAAAGAAGTAACCTCTGTCGAACCACGGAACGCACCCAGGGGTCACAAGGAGCCTAAGAGAGAAAAATATCCACCAAGATATCATGCCAAAGATCCTCCACGGCCGCTGGACTAGGGCCAGGACGGCGTCCATTGCGGCCTGTAGCATGGGCGAAGTCCGGCGCTGCGAGACCTGGGATCACAGAAGGTGGGGAAGCGTTAGGTCGAAGTCGAGATTTGAGGTATGGGAAAAAGGAGACGAGAATGACAGTGCAGCAAGTCACACCTGGTGCAGAAAATCGCACCAATGGCAGAAAATCGCAAATCGCAAGGGCAGAATTCGAACATTTATCGCTAGGATGCGAAGAGCAGAGCCGAGGCATGTGAAGGTCCTAATATCCCGCCGTCGATGATCAGTCAATCTCAAGTACCCCCCTCTATCGCTCGACTCACCCGGTTGGGGGGTAGAGGGAGCAGCACCCGTAGTGGTGCTGACCATACCCCCCTGCTTCCTACCACCTCCAGAATCTCCAGGTCCAGACGCGTAGGTCGTCCTCCTCTGGCGAATCCTACGGCAGTGCCGGCGATCCGCCAGCTTGATCGAAAAAATTCTCCAGAAGGTAGCACAGAGCCACTATAGCGCAAGCTCATGCCAGTAGCCGACCGTCGGCTGGGCAGAGCAAAGGGGGCAAAGACGACGTAGACATCAGCAGGGAGCTTGGTCGGCTTGGCAACCTCCGGTATGCAGGCAGAGCCTCAAACACCGGGGAAAGGTTAGCGACGTCAAGGACGCGAGCAGACGAAGACGGGGTATCTCCACCGATGTCTAGGCTAGTCGCCGACTTGAGTCTGCACGTCACAGTCATCTACGACAGACGGGAGGAGGCGACAGACGGCAGGGGAGGAAAAGGAAGAGAAGATGGAGGAATGACCGGGGGGGGTTACTTCCACGATGGCGGAAGGACTCTCATGACCGCTAGCAGAGGCAGCTGGTGCACAAACGTCTAGCCAATCATCAAGAGGAGCCGTTCCTCCGTTGGAAGGATTGGTCGCAGCCATCGCTGAGAATGATACTGCGCATCCCGCGCGTCCAGGAAAGACCATCCATGTCATGGAGTTTCTCAAAATGGCGGGAGGTCCTCGCGGAAGTTGCATCGCAAAGCAGTGGTAGTAAATGAAGGGCCGTATAACCTATCAGCTTGGATAACACTCCGGAGAGTGGACTTTGTGTGTGCAGCACGCCAATCTATAAATGCGGAGACGAGAATAAGTTACAAGCACAGGAGACCCATTAAGGGGCACCAGTGGAGGAAAGGGGGCGGTAGCCTGGAACCTGATCAGGGTACAGGCTAGACAGCGCCTGTTAGAAGAACCGATGACGCAGTCAACAGGAAGCTGACATAGTACTGTCAGGACCGATAGTTCTAAGGGAGTACACAAGGAGTCACCAAGACATAAAACAAGCGAGAGCACCGCTATTCATGCTGATACAGTGCAGATGGCCTTGTGGATGAGTCGCACTGCGGCGTCATGTCTCTTGATATAGAGCCCCTTGAAAGTCTGGTGTGAGCAGCCCGCCAGAATGTGGCCCGCTCCGTCCTCACAGATGCGGCATATCCACCTCAACTTCATTCACACACCTGCTACAATAAATGACATATACAAGACGGCTCTCCCACAGTTCTACAAGTTTAACATGTACAAGCATACCATTGGATGCCAAGCCCAGACATAAAACATACCACGACAATCTACGTTAAATCTTTCAAACAATCAAGTTGTTGGCAATTGCAATTAGCAAATGTATCTCGCTCAACTTGTTTCACCTTGGCATACCCACGTGGACAACTTTGACATATTTTTCAACATTCAACAAGAAATGTAACAATTTTAGACAACTGAACTACAAACCCAGAAGCCATCGTGTTCCATACCCCACCCCGGACCCCACCCCCGGGGTCGACCTCCAGGGGACCCGCCAGGGCCCCCTACTATTTATTATTAGGTTGGTTATCAACTTCGTGGTGTTGCTTGTATGTGTCGGGAGACTCCCCTCCTGAGGTGAAATACCTTGCACAACTGCCGGTAAATAACACCTTAAAAAGCTCTCCCTCTCCTATCACCTGACTAGCTTTCTAGCTCTAAATTTAACCACAGATGTCTCTTACTAACCACTAAAAACAACTAACTTACTCGTAGTGCTCTGCAGGGTACTTCAGGACCCCCAGCCCTGCTGCCTGAGACGCAACCAATTGTAAAGTCTGCGTTGGTCGCCCCTCTATGGGCGACTCGTGTTCGATCCCCAACGGGGGCGGATTACCTCGGAGGGCACTTTTGTGCGTACGTAACTCAGGGTTGCGGACTGTGGACGAGGCGTTTTCATTTTTCGTTTCCATACTGTCCTGTGGACAGGGTACTTCAATCGGCCAATTTGACCAGCGCTAAAGCGCACTAGAGAAAACAATATCTGCGCTACAAGCGCAGAGGCAAAAAAAACGTAGCGCTCTCCAAAAGCCTAAAAAAAAGCGCTCACAAAAAGAAAAAACTGCGCTTTAAGCGCGCAACCGTCTTTTTTCCAGCGCTTTTCCTGTGCTGCTGGTGAACTGGTGGGGTGCCAGAGAGACTCTTGTGGGTGTGTGTGTGGGGGGGGGGGAGGTGGAAACCTGTTACAAATTGGAGGTGGAAACCTGTTACAAATTGAAGGACCGGCTGAAGCATGCACGGATGGAGTGGGAGTGTCTCGTAGGACAGAACACCGCAAGGCCGAAGGACCGGCTGAAGCATCAAGTGCAGCCGCAATGGTTCCCTTCCGCTTCGTCGGGAACGCAGAAACGGCAACGGATCCGGCTGCACAAAGTGGAAGGAGTTGATTTAGCCAAGAAGATATGATGGCATCCAGCAGATTCCAGGACATATATAGGTCGCAACTCGATAAGCAAACACACACAAATACAGCTCGATCAAATTATGTACCCAAGCAATCGGACATACTCGTGGCCCAGTAGTTCTTGGTCTTCGCTGTCGGGACCCCAGCAGTCTTGGCCTTCTTCGTCGGGTTATCCTGCTTGCCCATCGCAGCAGTAGGGGCGACTAGGAGAGCGGTAGGGGTGACTAGGAGAGCGGTAGGGGTGACTAGGAGAGCAGCAGAGGCGGGCAGAGGCGAGCAGCAGAGGCGACAGGCGAGTAGAGGAGGAAGGAGGAGGCGGAAAGGAAGAGAGAGAGGAGGAGCAGGAGGAGGGGAGTGAAAAGGAGGTGGCAAAGGAGAAGTGAGGAGCGAGGACTCCGACTTGGCGACTGGGCGACGAGGAGTCGAGGACAAGGACTGCACAAGAGGGACAGGAAAAGTTTAGACACTTGATGTCAGCGCGTTTCCAGGAATTCGGCAGGTCACAACTCAACAAGCTGAAAGAGTACTCGACTCGTCGATTCAGACGCAATCGAACTTACGTGTGGTGGGTTAGAAGGAGCCTATCAGACTTGAGCAGTTAGCTGTGACGAAATGGCAACAGATGAGCAGCAGATGAGCAGGGGCGAGGAACGGAAGCGTTGAATAAGCCCAGAGATAGGATTTTGATGTTGCAGCAGTCTGCCGGGTGTTGTATTTAGCAGTCCAGAAAACCGTTGTTTCCGTTAGCTTTCAAATTGCACGGTCAACGGCTCGCCGCGTGCTGCTACAGTGCTACCTAGTCAGGATGGCTGCCTGTCACACTATTTGAATCCCACCCCTTGAGTCACTCAGTCAGTCACTCAATGAGTCAGTGACTGTCATTCAAAAATTGATGCCATGCTTTAAATTGTCAAGCCCAACTGCTGCCACGCGCCGCGAGCGTACCTCAAGCGTATCAGATACCGGCTAGCCCCGGCCAGCCGGTATGTCACTCCATTCAAATTCTTGCTCCCGTGGTCTTGCTCCCGCAAGTTCCAGGTAGGTCCGCAGACCGAAGAAGATTTGGTTGTTGGCTTTCAACTTGTGCTGCACCGAAAACTCTGTTGAGGCGCGCATCTTAACGGGAGCATGAAAATGGGAGCTTGAGGCTGTTCCAATTTTCGAAAAGCGGTCCGTCCGGCTCCAGATAACTTCAAGCTTCGTTTCCGTGCAATGTTTCGAAAATTGGAACAACCTAATGCTTCTATTTTCATGCTCCGGTTTATTAGCGCGAACTCTGAATACAGTACGCGCCTTAAGAATTGGCAAGATTAAGTATTGGCAAATTTCATTTCCCCCCAAAAGTGGGTCTCAGAAAAGCATGGCAAAATTAACTTGGTAAAGGGGTCTATGGCTTTGACTGTCTCAAGCTCAGAATTGAAATCCAGTTGGCAAAGGGTCTTATGTTATTGTTACATTTCCACGTTCCATGTTCATCAAGTAGTATGTCCAAGCTTGCTGTAAAATCATGTAACAATTCAAATCAGGAGCATTAAACTTGCTAGGGCTTAGTAGCCAGACCGGTACATGGCTCTAGCCATCCAAATTGCCAGCTGGAGCCATGTATCCAAGTTCACTGTTCTGAGGCTGTTCAGTCTCGGCATTGATTTTTGCTGAGTATGTGACAATATCAGGGTACTACTTCTTGCCAAATTGGTCAGCGCTTAAAGCGCACAAACGTCAAATTGGTCAGCGCTTTTTAGTGCAAAAAGCGCAAAAACTGCACGCTGCGCCCACAGGGGGTTGAAAAAACTGCGCGAAACGCGAAGAGGGGCTCAAAAAGGCAGCTTGGCACAGCGCTGCCGCGCGCGCTTAGTAGTACCCTGGACAATATCCTCTCTCACTCACGCACTTGATATCACGAAGACCAGTACAGCCCTTGGGTGGCCTTAAGTTCTTCTCTTGTGTTTGTTGGGCTTGGTGCGCTATCTGGCTTGCCTACCTTTGCATCCCTTCCCTTTCTGCTCTCCTTTCCGCCCCTGGTTTGTTTCCTCTTTTGGACTGACCTAGTTTGTTTTCCGGTTATGTGCCTACAAAAACTTCGTGCTTCCTGCTTTAACATTGGTTGGTCGGCAGGCTGTGCTTATGTCCTGTCTCGGCAATGATTTGCTGAGTTTATGTAACGAATCTTCTCTCTAGTACAGCGCAGCAGTACATGAGACGTAACACATTTGGATTTTTGATAGCACTTGATATCACGGAGACCAGTACAGCGCAGCAATACATGAGCCATAACACATTGGGATTTTGGGTGGCATTTTATATCACGGAGAACTGTACAGCGCAGCATTACAGTACAGCATTACATTAGTCATAAGTCATAACACATTCGGATAGCACTTTTTTTATATCACGGAGACCCACCGTTTTGGGGCGAGGCGAAATTCCATTGTATAAGGATGGCACAAGTCCAGCCCGAACTACTGGTATCGGCCAGTTGGGAGAGCAATCTAGAAGCAGGGTACTATACTACGTCAAATTGGTCAGCGCTTTGTAGTGCAAAAAGCGCAAAAACTGCGCGCTGCGCCCACAAGGTGTTGAAAAACTGTGCGAAAGGCGCAGTGGGGCTCAAAAATCACGCTTTGTAGTACCCTGGCTGGAAGCTGCCATACATGCAATCGTGTGTAGCCACAAAACACACAACAGTGCCTCTAAACATATTAATAGGGAACGGCAATATGATATCAAATGATATCATGTCGTCATATGATATCATATGATGCCGGCAGTCTGACTAGGCCAAAGTTACCATTTAAATACAATATCACATGATGCAATTTAAATTATCACAATAGACCCACAAAATCTGTTCCGAAGGCAGCCCAAGGATTACTATGATTATAAATTATGAGCACCACCCATACCGTACTCACCCAATCACTCACCCACTCAACAATTCAATCATTCATCCACCCACCCACCCACCCACCCAAGGGGTAGAGACTTATTCCACGAGGTCCAAAGTGGTGCCAATGGACTGCTCTTGCCAAGGCCTTCTCATGAGTGGTCTCAGAATGTCATTTGGAGGTCTGAGTAAAAAGTTAGAAAAACACGAGGAGGGCTGAGCCCCCCCCCCCCTAAATGAGGTGCTCAGAATGCCCTAAAAATGTCTTTAAATATAGCCATGATTCATGCCATTACAGCCCCATTATCAGAAAAATCAATAAGGAGAAGTGAAAAATTGGAGTCCTTGACACCTCCTGGATCAGAATACAATTCTGCGAATTAATATTGCCTCTCTGTCCTGAAGTGGCATCAGTACTTCGTGGCCCCTGTTAGCATGTACATTAATAGCAGCAAACACTTTGGTATGCTTTTGTATTTGTACCCCTCTACAAGCAATGGCATGTGTTCATCCGCTTGCAAGATATTGTACCAGCCACTATTTTCTGTCTACTAGCGCACAATCAGTTGCAGTAGTGCCGTTTCTTCAGCACTAGCTTTGATGAAGGATCTGGTTACGGAGCGTCGTTCATGTGCATCCATGTCTACATCATTGACAAGCTATATGGAGGCTGTTCTTGGAGGAGGCCTAAAACCAAAAAGCTAGTAAAAAACCACTTTCAGATTTGAAAAACAAATCCCTGCGGCACAATGCATATGCGACCCAAATGTTCAAGGGAGGATCATACCGTACCGTAATAAATATATCCTCTACTCTGCAATATTAAGTGTAATATCTTACTGCACTGCTGCACTGAACTGACACATGTACTTATCAACCTTGACGTCGTTCAAGAGTAATCACTCGAGTTACAGTCTTAACTTGCTACATGGCTTTTCTTTTCAGCTCCGGCAACAGCTTTTAGGTAGCTCCCCGGGCCAGCCACTGCCCACAGGGCAAACCAAACTATGTCAGCAGTTTTGGACAGCTGATTGTGTTAGCTGCGCTTTCTAACATTTAGTAAGCACCAAGGTGCGTCAGGTGGCGCTAAATATCAGCACACACACACACACACACACACTACTCACAACATACCACACACACACCGCACACCGCACACCTCACACACGCACCACACACCACACACATCTTGTCCCTTTTATTTTCCATTTGCACAGCAACGGAAGACCAGCTGAAGCCTGATGAGCTAAATATCCACTCAGGGGATCTGCCCCAAAATCCAGCTGCAAGCAACAGCTTCCAGGCAGATCCCTGAGCCAGCCACGGGGCAACACCAAAGTATGTTAGCAGTTATGGATAGCTGATGGTGTTAATTTGAATGTGCGCTAGGCTGCGACAGTTTTGGCTAAATATCCAGCTAGGGGATCTGCCCCAAAGCTGCTGCTCCGAGCTGGAAAGAAAATACCTGTCTGTCTTCCTTGCCATCACTCAGAGATAATCCATCCTGTTCCATTTTTAGTCTAACCTCTGCCCTCAGCCTGCTGTATTTCCTTACTCAAGGGGGCATTCCCTGGTGCTCCCAGCTCAGTCATAGGGTTCTGCACTTGCGCAGTTCTGTCAGACAAGTCTATAGGGAAGGGCATTGAGCCAGCCAGCTGTGCGTGGCTTGTACCCACACCCTGATGAGTGTTAAAAACCAACTGAGCATGGTGTGTACCCACACCCTGCTGAGTGTTATGACCCAACTGAGCATTCCATTGTGCTTCCATGTCCCTACATGCAGCATCACATCCTATCACCTCTGGTATCATGTCAGCTAAATC
>JACBWV010000610.1:11897925-11920425 GCA_013435795.1 Chlamydomonas sp. ICE-L | reverse complement strand
AACCCGTGAAACGATCCATTCCAATATGAGCATCGGCATCGGGATGGACCCACACTCTCATATAGCCGCTGGCTTTGAAACTGTAAAAAGAGCTAACCAACTTGGTAACACAATTTATTACACTCAAGTGATTATTGAACCAACTGCAATAGTGTTCCACGGCTGACATGAGTCCGCGGAGCTGCTGTGCGCCTATGCCCGAACTCGGGAGGATTAAATGTCGAGCTCCAGTTCATACCGGATGTTGTGGATCAGGCTTGTCTTGGGTCAACTAAGGCCTGTCTATGACACCATAATGTAATGTAATATACGGCACAGGATATGATGATAGAAATCGGATATACATATACGGTACAGGATATGATGATAGAAATCGGATATTAATATCCACACATATTTGCTATTCCTCTGGACTGAAATCAGGTCTCCATTGACTGACCAATATGAAATTCTGCGAGTTAATACTGCCAGGGTACTACTTCTTGCCAAATTGGCCAGCGCTTCAAGCGCACAAACGTCAAATTGGTCAAAAACTGCGCGCTGCGCCCACAGGGAGTTGAAAAAGCTGCGCGAAACGCGCAGAGCGGCTCAAAAAGGCAGCGCGGCACCGCGATACCGCTCGCGCTTAGTAGTACCCTGAATACTGACCGTCTGTTCTGAAGTGTCATCAGAACTTGGTGGCCCCCATTAACGTCTACCTTACAGTAGTACCAGTAAATTGAAGGTAAATCATCTGCACAGCACGAACTCCGGGCCCCCATCGTTTCGATTTGTCGGGGTTCAGTACACCAGTGCTTGTTTTGTATCCAGCCCTTCCCAATGTTGAGGTGGGCAAGCCTATTTAGCCTATTTGGCTACGCATTAACTGTCAAGACTGTACACACACACACACCAGCACACACTTTGGTATCAACGGAATACGGTAGTACCTTCGCACTAACTGTCAAGACTGTGCACACACACACACACACACACACACACACACACACCAGCACACACTTTGCTATCAGCGTACTACCCTTTCCTCTACAATCAATCACATTGGTTCATCAGTATTGGTGGTTGGCCCCAGTGCAAGATAATGGGCTGCCACCCTCAACCTCACGCCTCGTAATAAAGTGTTCTATTTATTCATCAATAAAATATATTCATCAGTCAGCAAGATACCTTACTAGTCACTGTTTCCAGTCTACAGCACATGTACAGCACACTAGTGTAATACAAGTATGTACAGTACATGTACAGTACACTAGTGTAATACAAGTGTGTACAGTACATGTACTGTACACTAGTGTAATACAAGTATGTACAGTACATGTACAGTACACTAGTGTAATACAAGTATGTACAGTACATGTACAGTACACTAGTGTAATACAAGCGTGTACAGTACATTTACAGTACACTAGTGTAATACAAGTGTGTACAGTACATGTACAGTACACTAGTGTAATACAAGTGTGTACAGTACATGTACAGTACACTAGTGTAATACAAGTATGTACAGTACATGTACACCACACTAGTGCAATACATCCATGCATAGTACGCTAGTGCAATACATGTACAGAGTGCACAATACAGAAATGATTCATTGATTGAAGGGAGAATCATACCGTGTGTGCACCCCTGAATCCCTGGTAGGACCATACAGTTTTTCCAGCGGCAAGTCGCACGCCTCCAAACTAAATCATTCAGAACCAACATCTCATGGTCAAACACTTTGGTTTATAAAATGTACACAGCCCGCACCCCGTGATATGAACATGTATTATTATTATTATTATTATTATTATATTTGATGTGATATGAAGCTTTAGCATTCTTCTTGCCCGCCCTTTCCTTGGGGTCCCAGAGAGTGTATAAACCTTTTTTGAGCCCCTCCCGTCACGGTTCGGCAAGTCCCTTTAGTCTGTTTGGCCTACCCCTGAACATACATACATACAAACCCCGCACAATATTGTACCTCACATCAGCACCGGGTGGTCACATGCACGCCTATATGCATACACTGATTCAACTTCTTGGGGCTCAGAACCTGCAGCCTGTCTAACGATCTAACCCATCCAACTGCGATACTCAACATACAAGCCAACAAAAATCCACCCTTGACACACCCACACCCAGGTTGACACCCACACCCAACCTTGACACATGGCAACTCCACACACCCCATTCTTCATGTTTATTTGACTAGTTTGGGCACTAGAACAGGTTCCAATTGGCTGCAGGCTATTCCTCATGTTTTTACTGACTAGTATGGGCACAAGGGCAGGTCTGATTTGGCTGCAGGTTATTCTTCATGTTTTTCCTGACTAGTATGGGCAATAGGTCTAGTTCTTTTCGGCCTTTAATAGGAGCTTCTAGGCAGCTCCCTGACCACTGGGCTGCACCTTACTATTTCAGCAGTTCTGGAAAGCTGATAATGTCAGCTTTAAGGTGCTTGAGGTTGCCCCAAGTTTGGTTGAATAGCCAGACAGGAGAGCTGCCTAGAAGCTGCTGCTTGTAGCTGAAAATAAAAACACTGCATTTCAGATACGATAATCGTATAATTAAATGATCACTGTAGCAAATACCCAGGGCCTCCCTTAATCCTATTTTGCCAACCCTTGGTCGGTACCTACATACACACGTACGCCTTGGATATAGCTATTTATTTGTCTACCACTCACGCAGGGGGCCCTGAGGAAGTTTTTTTCATATACCTATGCCGGAAGTTTTTGTAATCAGCCTTACCCCCCCCCCCCCCCCCCCCCCCCCCCCCCCCCCCCCAAAGGCCCATATCTCCTCCAACAATTATAATTAGGGGGTCAAAGTAGGCTCTATAGTGATCTCCTTGACGAGCTCTATCCATTTGTGGTCTTATATTTGGATTTGATCAAAGTTGACAACATGGTCAAGCAAACACCCTTTCCTAGTCCTGATTCTGAGCTGAGCTAGCTTGTGTTGGTGTTTGAAAGTTTGAAGGTGGTGTTAAGCCTAAGTCGCATGCCCAAGTACCCTCCTTATACCCAAGAAGTTTGGGGAGGAAAGATTGAGTTTCTGGTTTGACCCAACCTTCACACTTGGTGTACTTGTGGAGGTCACTACTCAAGCACTACCACGACACATTTACTCATTCTCGAAAACATTCGCGGAGTCGGAATGCTCTCGTCAAACCAGTTTCGTGGGTATGCTTAACTTCGTCAGATTCCGTCTGGTGAGGAAGTTACGAAGATATTTCCGTAACCGGCTCGACCCCTGAACGAGGATCTGCCAGCCTGGCAGGTGCCTCGACTTGGATCTAGACAGGATCTAGAGGATCACGCCTCCATATTTACTCGATGTCGGAAATAAGGGTGGATTCGGAAAGATCTCGCCGAGCTTGTGTCATAGGTCTGCTTAATTTTAGCAGAGACCGAGTACTGAGGAAGTTTTGGCCTCTAACAGTCTTCACCAGAGGAAATTTCTGAAAGCCGTCGGACCCCCCCCCCCCCCCTATTTTTGAGGGGTCGATATCTACCCCACCCCCACACATTTTTCGACTTTTTTCGATGGTTCCGGGGCTTACGACCCCTTCCGGCCCCGATTCCGGCATGCGGTACACGAGCAACTTCCTGAGGGCCCCCCGCACTCACGCAGCTTTTTTTTCCAGCTTTCTGCAGCTCTAGTTGAGTTGCAAAAGTTGCAACACAAGCCTGATTTCAGGATTGTGGCGTAGCAAGGTATAGGGCGCAGCGCGAAGCACGTAGCCCCGTGGAGTGCGGGGGGCAGCGAGTCGCACTGGGGTTGCACCGAGTTGCTCAATTTGCAACAGATTTTTGGCGGAGCCCCCTCTTCAAGGTGTCCGTTTGTCCGACCGCCCCCCCCAAGACGAAGCTTAACACGTCAGCTAATGGTCTCGTAACTAACTCTTCTGTTGCCACCTGTCGCTCTGTTGCGAACACTCTCCACCAATTTGTAGCGTCGCTGCAGATAACGTTTTTTACTCTGTGCCATCCGCAGCTGGGGACGGTTTCCATGAGAAAAGTTAGACATTTAGGAGAGCCTGCAATGGAGGTGGGGGTAGGGGTGGTGATAATCATAGCGATGACGTAGGTGGGGACAGGGGTGGTGGTGATCACAGCGATGACATAGGTGGTGGTGATGGTGATGATTAGGGTTTTCAAGAATCCTCTGAAGTCTACGCTTTGAGACGTAATCGCTTTTAAATCTACGTTGCATGAGCAAAATCTACAGTTTACATCTGTTTGCATGCTACGAGTCCCATGAGCCAAAATCTACGTTCCATAAGCAACCCTGCGGTTTACATCTGTGCACACGCCAAAATATAAAACCCATTCAAAATCTTTCAAGATTCAAGATTCATTCAAGAATCCTCCTAGATTTGTTCGAGATTCATCCAGGATTCATAAAAGATTCAAAAATCACGATTTGTGAGCAAAACTCTATGCCTGCAATTAAAAAGACCCTCTAACATCTGCGTCTGAGATGTGAGATGTACCGCTTTGAACAACCCTGGTGATGATGTTAAAAGCAAGCAAGCAAGCAAGCAAGCAAGCAAGCAAGCAAGAACACAAGCAAGCAAGCAAGCAAGCAAGCAAGCAAGCAAGCAAGAACGCTAGCAAGCAAGCAAGAGCGCAAGCAAGCACGCAAGCAATCAATCAATCAATCAATCAAGCAAGCAAGCAAGCAAAACACATAAAATAAGAAGCTAAGGCACAAACACACACACTCAAACACACACTGTCTCTTTCACACACACACACACTCACACCACCAGCCTTCCATCCCCACCCACCGCCTTTCCCCCCCTTCTTCACCCTCACCTTCATCCCCACCCTTGGCACTTCTCGGACGCGTGGGACGAGTCCCGTTTCTTGGCTTGCTGACAAACACACACATATACAAACAACTGGACAGAAACAGACAACATCCTCCCCCATCCCCAAAAGACGACAAGCGCAGAGCACTCACCATCTCAGTGTCGGTTTCGAAAACACCCACAGCGATGTTGATCACCTCCGTCTCTCCCATCGCGTATACAACAGACAACTGTCGAAACTCCAAGTTGACATCCTGCAGTTGAAAACAACAAATTGAACAAATCAAAGGTAATGATAACGCCTGGTGGGGCGTGGTGTCAAGGGCGCCCGTCATACACGGGTGGGGAGCGGTCTCCTATCTCAACTGGACAAGCTACCATCGCGGTTGACGACGACCTGCAATGCCAAGGGCGACCGAAGGGGGAGTCGAACCCCCAACTCTTCATTCCCAAATTGACTTGGTCTACCACTAGACCAATGTATATCACTGAAAGAGGCTTTGAACAAATCAGATTACATTTTGAACAATGGAAGGCGCAGACAAAATATAAAGATATCGGATATATGGACATCCAGGTTGAAACATTTTAAAGACAGCAGTAATTTGTCCACACTATTGACATCCTGCAGCTGCAAACAAATCAGATTACATTTTGAACAATGAAAGGCACAGACAAAATGTTTAGATTTTGGTGATGGGTATCCTGATAACATTTTAGAAGACTGCGATCAGATAACATTTTGAACAGTGAAAGGCACAGACAAAATATAGAGACATCGAAGATGGGCATCCTTCTAACAAGACTGAAGTGATTTATTCACACTATTGATATCCCTTCAATATAGACAAGTCTAGGGCGCGTCGCAAGCGACGAGGAAAATTGGTTGAGAGTGTTGGCTTTTGGAGCGACAGGTGGCACTGGAATCAAGTGAAGCAGACCGAAGCCAGCGTTTACGAAAGGGCCAGGGGCCAGTTAGGGCCAGGGTTACGAGCGGACAATATGACAGAAAAACGGACAACGGGGTGACTCTGGGGGCTCCCGCCCCCCAGAAGGGGGGGGGCTCCGCCCAAAATAACTGATGTACAGAAAATCCCTTTAATACAATAAAATCCATGCTCAACTTATCCTCACAATTGATACCCCTTAAAAACAGGAAACAGTTCAGAGAACATTCCACATATGCCAGACAAGTTCTATGCAGCGTCGCAAGCGACGCTAAAAAATGGCAGAGTGTGTTCGCAACGGAGCGACAGGTGGCAAAAGAAGCTAGTTAGTTACTAGACTGTTGGCTGACGTGTCAGGCTTCGTCTCGGCGGGGCGGTCCGTTGGACGCACAAATGGACAACGGGGTAACCCTGGGACGTCCCACCCCCTTGAAGAGGGGGCTCTCCCCAAAATACTGGAATTGTATCTCGTATCACTAAAAATTGATCACTCATTATTTTTGTCAGACGAGGCATCTGAATACCGGTATGCAGACAGACGCAGGCGGTCCCAGGGATCTCGTATCACTAAAAATTGTAGTGTTTGGCCCACTGAGCAGTGAGATATGCGCATTCTAGTGATGCACCTAATATCGGCAAAAAAACCGATTTGACGGTTTTTTCATTGATACCTTACGCCACAATTTGACCGTTGCTCCCGTCAATTTAAAGCGTTAAATTTTGCAAGCAGTACGGTACCAAACGCTTAGGAAACGGCAATACGATATCATGTCATCATATGATGCCGGCAATCTGACTAGGTGGAAGTTACCATTTATATACAATATCATATGATGCAATTTGTGTGATATCACAGGATATCATACTCAACTTTGGTCAACATCATACAATATGCTGGTCCCTACATATGATTGACAAGCGCACAATCAGCACTCCCCCCCCCCCCCCCCCCCCCCCCCCCCCAACCACACACACACACACTGTTTCAGTTTACACACACACTGTTTCAGTTTACCCCCCCCCCCCCCCCCCCCCCCACTCGCACACACACTGTTTCAGTTTACACCCCCCCCCCCCCCCACGCACACACACACACTGTTTCAGTTTACCCCCCCCCCCCCCCCCCCCCCCCCCCCCCCCCCCCCCACACACACACACCCCCCGACGCGCACACACACTGTTTCAGTTTACCCCCCACCCCCCCCACCCCACGCGCACACACACTGTTTCAGTTTACACACACACACTGTTTCAGTTTACACACCCCCACACCCCCACACCCCCACACACACTGTTTCAGTTTACCCCCCCCCCCCCCCCCCCCCACACACCACCCCACGCGCATAACACTGTTTCAGTTTACACCCCCCCCCCCCAACACACACACAAGCGCACCACCCACTGTTTCGTTTACACCCACCCACACCACCACACCTCCCAAGCGCACACACATGTTTCAGTTTACCACACAACACACTGTTTCAGTTTACCCCCCACCCCCCCCCCAAGCGAACACACACTGTTTCAGTTTACACCCCACCCCCCCCACCCCCACCCCCCACGCGACACACACTGTTTCAGCTTCCACACCACACTGTTCAGTTTACACCCCCCCACCCCACCCCACGCACACAAACATGATTTCAGTCTACACCCCCCCACCACCCCCACACACCCCACGGCACACACACTGGTCAGTTTACACACACACACTGTTTCAGTTTTACCCCCCACCCCCCCACACACCACACACCACACCCACACCACACCCACACACTGTTTAAGTTTACACAACCACACCCCCACCACCCCACACGCGCACACACACTGTTTCAGTTTACCCCCTACCCCCCCCCATTACTCACACATCCATCCCCCCATCCACCCCCCCCTCCCTCCCCCCGCCTACTCTTCTACACATATCCACACCTCCAACCGTCCACCCACCTGCCAGTTCACCACATCATGTATTCTATATCCAGCCCCCCAGCCCCCCCCCTTCCCCCCCCTGAACTTTCCTCTACACCAACCCGCCACCCACCATGCCAGTTCACCACATTATATGACTAGCCAGCCCGCCCCCCATACCCCATCGCCCCCCATCCCCCCCCTACTCCTCTACATCCACAACGAACCACCCACCAGGCCAGTTCAACATATTATACGACCACCAGCCCCCCCCCCCCCCCCCCCCCCCCTCCCCCCCGACTCCTCTACACCAACCCTCCACCACCAGGCCAGTTCACCATATTATGACAACCAGCCCCCCCCCCCCCCCCCCCCCCCCCCCCCTACTCCCTCTACAACCAACCCTCCACCGCCGCATTTTCCAGTTCACCACATTATGACAACCAGCCCCCCCCCCCCCCCCCCCCCCCCTCCCTCCTACTCCTCTACACCAACCTGCCACCCACCTGGATCTCCACCAGGTACCAGGTCTTGTCAGGCCAGTACACCTCTGCATGGCGACCAACCAGGCCAGGGTGGAAGTCTCCAGACTTGAGAAGTGGTTGTCCAGGGGATTGGCGTCGCTTGCTGCTTTCGTTGATGCCAGGACCCGGCTGTCGCCTCCACATGCCATACTTCTCGGTGGAGACTGGGCAGAGTTTAGAGTTTAGGGTTTAGTGTTTTAGGGAGCAGGTTGTTGCCTCCACATGCCATACTTCTCGATGGAGACCAGGCAGGGTTTAGGGTTTTAGGGTTTAGGGAGCAGGTTGTTACCTCCATAAGCCATACTTCTCTGTGGAGACTGGGCAGGGTTTAGGGTTTTAGGGAGCTGGTTGTCGCCTCCACAAGCCATACTTCTTGGTGGAGACTGGGCAGGATAAGGAGACTGGGCAGGATAAAGCAAGATGTGAAGGGGTGGGATGGGGAGTGGTGGATGGGAAGGGGTGGTTGGGATTGGATTGGATTGGATGGATTGCTTTTTCTGCTGCTCTTGTTGACGGAGACAGGAAAAGGGGAACACGATGAAGCAAACTGGATAAGGCGAAACGAGAGGGGGCAGATAAGAAGGGATGGGATGGGAAGGAGTGGCTGGAAGGAGTGGTTGGGATTTGGTTTTATTTTATTTGATTGGATTGCTTTTTTCCTGCTGCTCTTGTTGATGGAGACAGGATAAGGGGAACACGATGAAGCAAACTTGATAAGGCAAGAAGGGAGGGGGCGGGTAAGAAGGGATGGGGTGGGAAAGAGTGGGCAGGAAGGGGTGTTTGGGATTGGATTGGGTTGAATTGGGTTGGATTTGATTGGGTGCGATGTGATGAGAAAATATAGGAATTGTTAAACATACACACGGTATCACGGAAATCATCATCATCAGTGTCAGCATCATCATCATCATCATCATCGCCACCATTCTTCTCCTCATCCCAATCCTCCTCCTCCTTCTCGTCAGCAGCAGCGTCATCATCATCATAATCAGCGTCATCATCACCATCACCACCACCACAACCGTCACCACCACCACTATCATCACCACTACCACCAAGATCCACCTCCTCATCCACCTCCTCATCCTCATCATCACCACCACCCTCCTCATCATCACCACCACCATCATCATCAATACCATCAATACCTGGTATCACCACAGGTGCAGCCTCTACAGCTCCCCCCTGGATGTCCCTCTCAGCAGCTCGCAACTGCTCAGCCACCGAAGGCTGATCATCCTCATCCTCACTCCAACTATGAACCTTCTCCTCCTCCTCATCACCACCACCACCCTCCTCCTCCTCACCATCACCACCACCATCGATACCATTATCACCACCACCACCACCATCATCAATACCACCCCCACAACCACCATCATCAATACCACCACCACCACCATCATCAATACCACCACCGCCACCATCATCAACACCATCAATACCACCATCATCAATACCATCAATACCTGGTGCCACCACAGGAGCAGCCTCCACAGCCCCCCCTTGGATGTCCCTCTCTGCAGCTCGCAACTGCTCTGCCACAGAAGGCTGTGCAAGCGCGTCCTTTACCGTCTGTACCATGTTCTTCGCAACCTCAATGTATGCGGGCACACCATACAAACCCTTCCCAGGGCTGTTGTACGTTGCACAGTTTGTGTGGATCAACGTCATCTCATCCATGAACTCCTTTGCAGATAGGTACCTTGTTTGGGGTGGGGGGTGGGTGGGGTGGGTGGGGTGAAGGGGGGAGGACATGCCAGGCCAATTCACGACCGCAAAGCGTGGACGTTGAGCGACAGGATGAAATTTAAACAAATTTACACAGGTGGCATATTTCTCCGAAACGGCATCATTTGTTGTACATTGCGCAGTTTGTGTGGATCAACGTCATCTCGTCCATGAACTCCTTTGCTGATAGGTACCTTGTTTGGGGTGGGGGACGGGTGGGGTGGGGTAGGGGAAGGCAGGAGGACTTGTCAGGTCAATTCAGGACTGCAAAGCATGGACATACATTAAGTGACAGGAGGAAAAAGTAACGAATTTACACAGGTGACATGCTTCGCCAAAACGGCATCATTTGTTGTTCGTTGCGCAGCTTGTGCGGATCAAGGTCATCTCATCGATGAAAGGAAAAAATGAAAGAAGAAGAAAAAAAGGGAACCGGAATCTTTTGTTGTATGGTGCGCAGTTTGTGTGGATCAACGTCATCTCGTCCATTACATTACATTACATAACATGTTAAAGTCTACTTGACACCGCGAGGGTGTATGAGACTCAGTGCTTTAAACAAAAAGAAAAAGCACACACAAAGCAAAAAACCCCATTACATCAGGGGTGCGTCGAGGACAAACAAACCAAACTCCCAACCACCGTTTTGGATTTTTTTCCATGAACTCCTTTGCGGACAAGTTCCTTGTTTGTTGTGGGGGGGCGGGGTGGGGTGGGGTGGGGTGGGGTGGGGCAGGAGGACTTGTCAGGCAAATTCACGACTGCAAAGCTTGGAAATACATTATGTGACAGGAGGAAATAGAAACAAATTTACACAGGTGACATGCTTCGCCAAAACAGCATCATTTGTTGTTCGTTGCGCAGTTTGTGCGGATCAAGGTCATCTCATCGATGAAAGAGAAAAATGAAAAAAGGGAAAGCGGAATATTTTGTTGTACGTTGCGCAGTTTGTGCGGATGAAGGTCATCTCGTCGATGAAATAAAAAATTTAAGAAGAAGAAAACAAATGGAAAACGGCCCGGAAAACGGCACCATTTGTTGTACGTTGCGCAGTTTGTGTGGATCAACGTCATCTCGTCCATGAACTGCTTCGCGTATAGGTACCTTGTTGTTGTTGGGGAGGGTGGAGGAAGGGGGGAGGACCTGTCAGGCCAATTCTCGGCTGCAAAGCGTGGACATTAAACAAAGGGCGGGAATATGAACAAATTTACAAATTCACGACTACAAAGCATGGGCATAAAACAAAGGGCGGATTTGTTTGTATTAAGTCAGGACTGCAAAGCGTGGACATTAAACAAAGGGTGGGAATATAAATGAATATATTTACATAGGTGGCATGTTCGTCTACGAACTCCTTTTGCGGATAGGTACCTTGTTTGGGGTGGGGGGTGGGTGGGGTGGGTGGGGTAAAGGGGGGAGGACCTGTCAGGCCAATTCACGACTGCAAAGCGTGGACATTAAAGGAAGGGCGGGAATATGATCAAATTTACAAATTCACAACTACAAAGCATGGACATAAAACAATGGGCGGATTTGTTTTTATTAAGTCACGACTGCAAAGCGTGGACATTAAACAAAGGGCGGGAATATAAATGAATATATTTACATAGGTGCAGATAGGAGGCATGTTTTGCCAAGAATTATCAGGCATCATCAGACCTTGCCTTGAAAGGCCTTAGGTACCTTGGCGGATACGACTGCTCTTCTTTTCGGCTACGAGCAGCAGCTTCTAGGCAGCTCCCCTGGCTGGCTAGTGAGCCAAACTTAAAGCAACATAATGCACCTTGAAGCTGATGTTATCAGCTTTCTAGCCTGCTGGATATTTTTGGCTTAGCCCAGTGGCTGGCTCAGGGAGCTGCCTAGAAGCTGCTGCTAGTAGCCGAAAAAAGAAACAGTGGAGAATACAGTAGGTAATACTGCGGTGAGAATCGCACAATTAATTTATCACTGAAGCACGAACTCAGGTCCCCCTTGGTAAACCATAGTTTGGGGTTCAGTTCCCGACGGTAAACGATAGTTTGGGGTTCAGTTCATCAGGACTTTTCCTGTTTATAACCTTCTGATATCCTGTTGGGCAGGTCTCTTTCGCCTATTTGGTCAAACACTGGACTGAAACAACATACAGACATACAGACCAAAGGCACACACACTCCCCCCCCCCCCAAAAAAAACAATCCCACCTCTTCCACTCACCACCACTCACGCACTCAGCCCACCCACTCACCTCGCACCATCCCAAAACAACTGAAAAAAATAAACCTAAACCTTAAACTAAACCTAAGCCTTTAACTAAACCGCTGTCAGCTATTTGGTCAAACCCTTGACTGTTACAACATACATAGAGGTACCATGTACAGGTATATAGTAACAACAAACCCTAAGTACCTTGCACGGCGAGCCTTGTCCTTGATCTTGCTCAGGCACATGGGCTTTTTGACGTGAGTCGCGTAGTCGGGGATCTTTTGCACCTGGTGGATGGATGGTTGTGCGAGGGTGGGTGGGTGGGTGGGTGGGTGAGAGAGTGGGTGGATGGGTGGGTGGGTGAGAGAGTGGGTGGGTGGGTGGGTGGTTATATGAGGGTGGGTGGGTGGGTGGGTGAGAGAGTGGGTGGGTGGGTGGGTGGTTATATGAGGGTGGGTGGGTGGGTGAGAGAGTGGGTGGATGACGTTGATCTTGCTCAGGCACATGGGCTTTTTGACGTGAGTCGCATAGTCGGGGATCTTTTGCACCTGGTGGATGGATGGATGGACGGGTGGGTGGGTGATGTTGATCTAACTCAGACACATAGGCTTCTTGACGTGAGTTGAGAAGTCGGGGATTTTTTGCACCTGGTGGATGGATGGATGGACGGGTGGGTGGGTGGGTGATGTTGATCTAACTCAGACACATAGGCTTCTTGACGTGAGTTGAGAAGTCGGGGATCTTTTGCACCTGGTGGATGGATGGATGGACGGGTGGGTGGGTGATGTTGATCTAACTCAGACACAAAGGCTTCTTGACGTGAGTTGAGAAGTCGAGGATCTTTTGCACCTGGTGGATGGATGGATGGACGGGTGGGTGGGTGGGTGATTTTGATCTAACTCAGACACATAGGCTTCTTGACGTGAGTTGAGAAGTCGGGGATCTTTTGCACCTGGTGGATGGATGGATGGACGGGTGGGTGGGTGGGTGATGTTGATCTAACTCAGACACATAGGCTTCTTGACGTGAGTTGAAAAGTCGGGGATCTTTTGCACCTGGTGGATGGATGGTTGTGCGAGGGTGGGTGAGAGAGTGGGTGGATGACGTTGATCTAACTGACACATGGGCTTCTTGACGTGAGTCGCGTAGTCGGGGATCTTTTGCAAGTGGTGGATGGATTGATGAATGGTTGGTTGAATGGGTGGGTGGATGGATGGATAGATGGGTGCATAGGTGGATGGATGGTTGAATGAGGGTGGGCGGATGTTGGTTGAATGTGTAGGTGGATGGATGGTTGTGTGAGGGTGGGTGGGTGAGAAAGTGGGTGGATGGGTGGGTGAGAGTGTGTGTGGATGGGTGGGTGAGAGAGTTGGTGGATGGGTGGGTGACAGAGTTGGAGGATGGGTGGGTGAGAGAATGGGTGGATGGGCGGGTGAGAGAGTGGGTGTGTGCGTGACGTTGATCTTACTCAGGCACATGGACTTTTTGCCATGAGTGGCGTAGTCAGCGATCTTTTGCCTCCGTTGGATGGTTGGATGGATGGATGGTTAGGTGAGTGGGTAAATGGGTGGTTGGATGGTTGGATAGACCCATCTACCCACCCACCCATTCCCCACTTTCCAGACCCCACACCCCTCCTCCACCCTCCACTCTATGAACCCCTCCTTTGTTACCCCCCCCCCCCCCCCCCCCCCCCTGAAGGTGTTGACAGTGAACCTACCGGATCCTTGAAGGGCGTCCTGTAGGCGGTGTTGTGCATCACATGGGTGTCCAGGATGTGTGTGAAGATCGCCTTCAGAGCTAGCTTGCCACCTTCCACCAACCCCCTCCACTCTATGAACCCATCCTTTGTACCTCTCTCTCTCTCTCTCTCTCTCTCTCTCTAACAGTGCCATCAGTGAACCTACCGGATCCTTGAAGGGCGTCCTGTAGGCGGTGTTGTGCATTACATGGGTGTCCAGGATATGTGTGAAGATAGCCTTCAGCGCAAGTTTGCCATTCTCCACGTTTCCAACTGCCATGGGAGCGGCAGCAGCCATCGATGCTGGTGCTGGTATTGGTGCAGGATATGGTACAAGCATAAGGTTGGTGTGAGGTTGGTGTGGGGTGGATTGAGGTTGATGATAGGATGGTGTGAGGTTGGTGTGCAGTGGTGAGGTTGGTGTGGAGCGGTACACGTGTGAAGTTGGTGTGGAGCGGTACAGGTGTGAGGTTGATGTGCAGTGGTACGAAGTCCTCACCATGAGCAGGTACATGTGTGAGGTTGGTGTGGAGCGGTACACGTGTGAAGTTGGTGTGGAGCGGTACAGGTGTGAGGTTGGTGTGCAGTTGGTACGAAGTCCTCACCATGAGCTGGTACATGTGTGAGGTTGGTGTGGAGCGGTACACGTGTGATGTCCGTGTGGAGCGGTGCACGTGTGATGTTGGTGTGGAGCGGTACATGTGTGATGTCGTTGTGGAGCCATGCACGTGTGATGTTGGTGTGGAGCGGTACACGTGTGATGTTCGTGTGGAGCGGTGCACGTGTGATGTTGGTGTGGAGCAGTACACGTGTGATGTCCGTGTGGAGCGGTGCACGTGTGATGTTGGTGTGGAGCGGTACATGTGTGATGTCGGTGTGGAGTGGCACATGTGTGATGTCGGTGTGGAGCGGTACATGTGTGAGGTTGGTGTGGAGCGGTACATGTGTGATGTCGGTGTGGAGCGGCACATGTGTGATGTCGGTGTGGAGCGGTACATGTGTGAGGTTGGTGTGGAGCGGTACTCGTGTGATGTCGGTGTGGAGCGGTACACGTGTGATGTCGGTGTGGAGCGGTACATGTGTGAGGTTGGTGTGGAGCGGTACACGTGTGATGTCGGTGTGGAGCGGCACATGTGTGATGTTGGTGTGGAGCGGTACAGGTGTGAGGTTGGTGTGGAGCGGTACATGTGTGATGTCGGTGTGGAGCGGTACACGTGTGATGTCGGTGTGGAGCGGCACATGTGTGATATCGATGTGGAGCATACATGTGTGAGGTTTGTGTGGAGCGGTACACGTGTGATGTCGGTGTGAAGCGGTACACGTGTGATGTCGGTGTGGAGCGGTACATGTGTGAGGTTGGTGTGGAGCGGTACACGTGTGATGTCGATGTGGAGCGGTACATGTGTGAGGTTGGTGTGGAGCGGTACACGTGTGATGTCGGTGTGGAGCGGCACATGTGTGATGTCGGTGTGGAGCGGTACATGTGTGAGGCTGGTGTGGAGCGGTACACGTGTGATGTCGGTGTGGAGCGGCACATGTGTCACGTTGGTGTGGAGCGGTACATGTGTGAGGTTGGTGTGGAGCGGTACACGTGTGATGTCGGTGTGAAGCGGTACACGTGTGATGTCGGTGTGGAGCGGTACATGTGTGAGTGTGTGGGAGCGAACGTGTGATGTCGATGTGGAGCGGTACATTGTTAGGTTGTGTGGTAGGCGTACACATGTGATTCTCTGTGTGGTAGTGCTGCACATGTTTGATGTCGGTGTGAGCGGTACTTGTGAGGCTGGTGTGGATCGGTACATGTGTGATGTCGGTGTGACGCGTACCATGTGATTTCGGTGTTGTCGGGTAACATGTTTGAAGGTTGGTTTGGAGCGGTAACCGTGTGATGTCGATTGGAGCGGTAACTTGTGTTAGAGTTGTGTGGAGCGGTACACGTGTTTGATGTCGGGTGTGAGCGGCCATGTGTGATCGGTTTGGAGCGTACCAATGTGTGGAGGCTGGTGTGGAGCGGTACAACTGGTGAGTCGGTGTGGAGCGGCATCATGTGTCACGTTGGTGTGGAAGCGTACCATGTGTGAGGTTGGTGTGGAGCGGTACACGTGTGATGTCGGTGTGAAGCGGTACACGTGTGATGTCGGTGTGGAGCGGTACATGTGTGAGGTTGGTGTGGTAGCGATACCCCACTTGTGGATGTAGATGTGGAGCGGTACAGGTGTGAGGTTGGTGTGGAGCGGTACACGTGTGATGTCGGTGTGGAGGCGCACAATGTGTGATTTTTTGGTGGAGCGTACATGTGTGAGGCTGTGTGGAGCGGTACATTTGTGATGTCGGTGTGAAGCGGTCACGTGTGGATGTCGTTGGTTGGACTGTAACATGTGTGGAGGTTGGTGTGGAGCGGTACAACGTGTGTGGTTCGATGTTGAGCGGTACATGTTGAGTTTGGTGTGGAGCGGTACCGGTGATGTCAGTGGGAGCGGCAACAATGTGGTGATGTCGGTGTGGGCGGTAAAGCATGTGTGGGCTGTTGTTGGAGGCGGTGACAACGTGTGATGGTCGGTTGTTGAGCGGCACAATGTTTCACGTTGGGTGTGGGAGCGGACATGTGTGAGGGTTGGTGTGGAGCGGACAATGTGTGATTTGTCGATTGGGCTTTACACGTGTGATGTGCGGGTGTGGGAGTGGCAATGTGTGATATCGGTGTGGAGCGGTATATATTAGTTTGATGGTTGGGGTGGAGCGGTACATGTGTGATGTCCATGTAGGCGGGGCTGATGCTACTTTTGATTTTCGTTGTTGAGCTGACAACTTTGATGTCCATGTGGAGCCTTGCACTTTGGATTTTGGTTGTGGAGCGTTACAACCGTGTGAATGTTCATAGTGGAGCGGTGCAGTTGTGCTGTTGGTGTGGAGCGGTACAACGTGTGATGTCCTTGTTTATTCGGTTCACGTTGATGTGGTGTGGTGAGTCTGGTACATGTGTGATGTCGGTGTGGAGCGGCACATGTGTGATGTCGGTGTGGAGCGGTACATGTGTGAGGTTGGTGTGGAGCGGTACACGTGTGATGTCGGTGTGGAGCGGCACATGTGTGATGTCGGTGTGGAGCGGTACATGTGTGAGGTTGGTGTGGAGCGGTACACGTGTGATGTCGTTGGTCGGTTCACGTTGAGTCGTTGTAGAGCGAGTACATTGTGAGGGTGGTGTAAGCGTACATGGGGTGAGGTCGGTGTGGAGCGCAATGGCGTGATGTTGGTGTGACGTATAGGCATGTGTGAGGTTGTGTGGAGCGTACATGTGTGAGGTCGGTGTGGAGCGGTACACGTGTGAGGTGGGTTGAGCTGCACATGTGTGATATCGATCGGACAACATGTGTAGGTTGGTGTGAGCGGTACCGTGTGATGTCAGTATGAAGTCGGTCCGTGTGATGTCGGTGTGGAGCGGTACACGTGTGAGGTTGGTGTGGAGCGGTACACGTGTGATGTCAGTGTGGAGCGGCACATGTGTGATGTCGGTGTGGAGCGGTACATATGTGAGGCTGGTGTGGAGCGGTACACGTGTGATGTCGGTTGGAGCGGCTCACTCACTTGTCAGTTGGTTGTGGACGTACATGTGTGAGATTGTGGGGAGCGGTCCACGTAGTGGATGTCGATGGTGGAGCGGTCACACTGTGACTCGGTGTGAAGTTGGCACATGTGTAGGTTTGGTGTGGAGCGGTACAACTGTATGTAGATGTGCGGAGCAGGTTGAGGTTGATGTGGAGCCGGTACAAACGTTGATGTCGGTGTGAGCGCACATTGTGATGGCGTGTGAGCGGTACATTGTGAGGCGGGTGGTGAGCGGGACATGTGGTGATGTCGTGTAAGCGGTCCGTGGTGAAGTCGGTGGGTGGAGCGGATACATGTGGGAGAGTTGGTGGGGAGCGGTACAACGTGTGTTCGATGTGGGCGGTAATGTGTGAGGTTGGTGTGAGCGGGACGTGTGATGTCGGTGTGGAGCGGCACATGTGTGATGTCGGTGTGGAGCGTAAATGTGTGAGGCTGTGTGGAGCGTACACGTGTATGTCGGGTGGAGCGCACATTTCATGTGGTGGGGAGCGGTACATGTGGTACACGTGTGGATGTCGATGTGGAGGGACATGTGTTGTGAGGTTGGTGTGGAGCGGTACAAGTGGATGTCGGTGTGGGGGAAAAAAAGGGGGGCGGACCCATGTGTGATGTCGGTGTGGAGCGGTACATGTGTGAGGCTGGTGTGGAGCGGTACACGTGTGATGTCGGTGTGGAGCGGCACATGTGTCATGTTTTTGGTGTGGAGAGGACTGTGTGAGGTGGTGTGGAGCGGGTAAATGTGGTATGTCGAGTGGAGCGGTACACGGTGTGTGAGTCGGTGTGGAGTGGCACATGTGTGATATCGGTATGTGGGCGGAGGAGCGTATATGGTGATGCTTGGTGTGGAGCGGGTGGGTACATGTGTGTGCCATGTAGCGAGCGGTGCACGTGTGATGTCGGTGTGGAGCGGTACACGTGTGATGTCCATGTGGAGCCGTGCACGTGTGATGTTGGTGTGGAGCGGTACACGTGTGATGTTCATGTGGAGCGGTGCACGTGTGATGTTGGTGTGGAGCGGTACACGTGTGATGTCCGTGTGGAGCGGTGCACGTGTGATGTTGGTGTGGAGCGGTACATGTGTGATGTCGGTGTGGAGCGGCACATGTGTGATGTCGGTGTGGAGTAGTTGGTAAAGGTGAGGTTGGTGGGCGCGGTACCACATGTGATGTCGGTGTGGACGCGGCCTCATGTGTAATGTCGGGTTGTGGTGGAGGCGGGGGTACATGGGTGAGGTTGGTGTGGAGCGTTATCGTGTGATGTCGGGATGTGAGCGTTCACGTGTGATGTCGGTGTTCCCCGAGCGGTATGTGTGAGGTTGGTGTTGTAGAGGGGTACATGTGTGATGTCGGTGTGGACGGCACATTGGCGTGATGTTGGGTGAGCGGATACAGGTGTGAGGTTCGGTGTGAGCCGGGACTCGTGTGATGTCCGGTGTGGAGCGGTACACGTGGAGTCGGTGGGTGGAGAGGGCACATGTGTGATATCGATGTGGCGCCGAACATGTGTGAAGGTTGGTGTGGAGCGGGTTACAAGTGTGATGTCAGGTGGAAATGAAGCGGTTACACGTGTGTGTGTGTGATGTCGGTGTGGAGCGGTACCGTGTGCGGTGGTATGGAGCGGGTACACGGTGATTCAGTGTGGAGCGGCAAATGTGTGATGTCGGTGTGGAGCTTACCTATGTGAGGCTGGTGTGGCGCGGGTACACGTGTTTGATGTCGGTTGTTTGGAGCGGCTCACTTGTCACGTTGGTGTGGAGCGGTACATGTGTGAGATTGGTGTGGAGCGGTACATGTGTGATGTCGATGTGGAGCGGTACACGTTGTGATGCGGTCGTGGAGTGGCAATTGGTGTGATATCGGGGTGGAGCGGTACCTGTGTGAGGTTGGTGTGGCGCGGGTACACGTGTCAGTCGGTTGTGAAGGTGTAAAAGTGTGATGTCGGTGTGGAGCGGTACATGTGTGAGGTTGGTGTGGAGCGGTACACGTGTGATGTCGGTGTGGAGCGGTACATGTGTGAGGTTGGTGTGGAGCGGTACACGTGTGAGGTTGGTGTGGAGCAGTACAGTGTGATGCGGTGCGGTGGGAGCCGGTACATGTGTGAGTCGGTTGTGGAGCAGTACAGTGTGATGTCGGTGTGGAGCGGTATCAGTGTGAGGTTGGTGTGGAGCGTACATGTGTGATGTCGGGTGGAGCGGGTACATGTGTGAGGTGGGGTGGAGCCGTAACGTGTTGATGTGTGTCGAGCGGTACATGTGTGAGGTTGGGGTGGAGCGGTACACGTGTGAGGTTGGTGTGGAGTGGTACGAAGTCCTCACCATGAGTTGGTACAGGCGTAGGACTATGTGGTGAATGTGTATGTGTGCATGTGGTGTGCGTGTGGTGTGCGTGTATGTGTGTGGTATGTGTGTCAAACAAGTACAAAAATATAAGTGCAATGTCGAAGTCCTCACCATGAGCTGCTACAGGCGGAGGACTTGGTGGTGAATGTGTATGCGTGCATGTGGTGTGCGTGTGGTGTGCATGTGTGTGTGGTATGTGTGTGTCAAACAACTAAAAAAAGAAAAGGGCAATGTCGAAGTCCTCACCATGAGCTGCTACAGGCGGAGGAACATGAACAGGGGGAGGAACATGAACAGGGGGCAGGGGGGCAGGAGGAGGGACAGATACCGAAGCCGTTCTGTTCCCTCCCACTGTGATCTTTGCCTTCTTGGTCGGCCCCTGGCCCCCCTTGGACCCGGTGGGTGGTCCCTGGCCCCAGTGGTCGGTCCCAGGCCCTGCTTGGCCCCCCTTGGACCCGGTGGGTGCCCCCTGGCCCCAGTGGTCGGTCCCGGGCCCTGCTTGGCCCCCCTTGGACCCGGTGGGTGGTCCCTGACCCCAGTGGTCGGTCCCGGGCCCTGCTTGGCCCCCCTTGGCCGCCCCAGAGGACAAAGAGGGGGCCGAGGAGGGCGGAGGGACAGAGGCGGGGTCGTAGGAATGTTGTGGAGCCGCCACCGGTGGTGGTGGTGGTGGTGGTGGTAAGTGAGCTGATGCTGATGCTGAATGAGCCCCAGATAGTTTGATCTTGAGCTTGGTCTTGGTCGGCTGGGCAGGAGGGGGGCCAGCAGATGTCCCTGCTGACTGGAACGTGTCCAGGCTGCCCTGTGGTTTCAGTTTGGACACGTTCCAGTCCAGGCTGCCCTGGGGTTTTGGTTTCGACGAGTTCCAGTCTAGGCTGCCCTGTGGTTTCGGCTTGGACGAGTTCCAGTCCAGGCTGTCCTGTGGTTCCAGCTTGGACGAGTTCCAGTCCAGGCTGTCCTGCGGTTTCGACTTGGACGCATTCCAGTCCAGGCTTTCCTCTGGTTTCGACTTGGACGCGTTCCAGTCCAGGCTGTCCTGTGGTTTCGACTTGGACACATTCCAGTCCAGACTGTTGTGTGGTTTCAGCTTGGACGTGTTCCAGTCCAGGCAGTCCTGTGGTTTCAGCTCGGACACATCCCAGTCCAGGCTGTCCTGTGGTTTCAGCGTGGCTGCGCCACTGGTTTTGGAGCCGGAGACAGTTGGCTTCTTCAAGGTCTTCATTCCGATCTTTATCTTGGACACAGAGGTGGTTCTGACCGGCAGTGGCAGTGGGACCTGGTCAATGGGGGGCGGTACAGGCGGTACGGGGGGCAGGCCCGAATTCTGATACGGCTCCAGTGGCATGACCTCCGCGGGAGGGAACATGAATGACAGGTCAGCGAGAAATGGGGGGGCCGCGTCCTCCATTATAGGGAACTGCGACAAAGGGTCCAAAAACGAGGGCTGGGGGTCCACGCCCATGCCCCCCATGCCCATGGTGGGGTCATGCCCATGCCCACGCCCCCCATAAGAGGGCTGGGGGTCCAGGCCCATGACCCCCATACCCATGGTGGGGTCATAGTGACTTCCCATCCCCCCGTCGTACTCATCCTCGGAGGGAAAGACAACACGCCGCTTGCTAGCTCGCTTAGCGGCGAGTTTGGCTTCAGCCAGGTCAAGGGGGTCCTCCTCGTAATCTGGCTGGTAGTCCTCCGGAATGTAGTCCTCGTCCACTTCGGCAGTAAGCTGGAGGGAGGGGGGGAGGGGGTGGTGTGTGTTTGTGTGTTTTTGGATGTGCTTGTGTGTGTTTGTGTGTGTCTATGTTTGTGTGTGCTTGTGTTTTGCATGTACTTGTGTGTGTTTGTGCATGTCTATGATTGTTTGTGCTTGTGTGTGTGCCAGGTCAAGGGGGTCCTCCTCGTAATACGGCTGGTAGTCCTCCAGGATGTAGTCCTCGTCGACTTCGGCAGTAAGCTGGGAGGGAGGGGGGGAGGGTGGTGGTGTGTGTTTGTGTGTTTTAGTATGTGCTTGTGCGTGTTTGTGTGTGTAATTCGGCGGGTGGTCCTTCAGGACATAGTCCTCGTCGACTTTGGCAGTAGGCTGGGAGGGAGGGAGGGAGGGTGGTGGTGTGTGTTTGAGTGTTTTTGTATGTGCTTGTGTGTGCTTGTCTGGCCAACAAAGTGGCCAACACAACAACGTTAGAAATACACCCCACCCGCCCACCAGCGCACACACATCACCCCACTCCTCCCCCCTTTCTCCTCCTCCCCTCCCTTGCCCACTCTAGCCGACCAGCTCACTTACATCATACTCTGTATCACCCTTTTTTACCCCAGACCCTACCCCACCCCACAACAGCAGCGCTCTCACGTCATACTCATCACCCTTTTTTGCCCCAGACCCCCCACCACCCCCCCCACCCCACACACACTAGCGCACTCCCGTCATACTCTTCATCACCCTTCTTTGCCCCAGACCGGACCCCCCCCCTCCCCACCACCACCAGCGCACTCACATCATACTCTTCATCACCCTTCTTTGCCCCGGACCGCCGCCGACGTCCCCTGCCCCCTTTCCTCCGGTTCACCACCCTCAACACGCCGTCAACATCTTTGCACGGCAGGTCATCTAAGGTGTAGTCAGCGTCCACCCCCTCCACCCCACCAGCACACCCACATCATACTCACATCAAAACTCTTCATCACCCTTCTTTGACCCGGACAGCTGCCCCCCCCCCCCCCCC
>JACBWV010000610.1:11607925-11895425 GCA_013435795.1 Chlamydomonas sp. ICE-L | reverse complement strand
GGAAAGGACAGTATAGGCGATCGTATCAGTCCTTCCCTGTCATCATCACAACTTTGTGAGAACAATCCCATCTTTCAAGCAGCACACCCTTGAGCCTGCCACAGCTGCCCCTCGCCCGTCATCTCCACATTCCCATGGCATGACCTGAACAAGTCTTTAGTAGTGGCAGTGGTGGGGCCGCCTACCTTGGGCATGGGTGCAACGGTGACAGGCCCAAGGGTGTGCTGCATGATAGATGGGACTGTTCTTACAAAGTTGTGATGATGACAACTGATCATATGCCATACGGCAGCCTGCACCTGTTCAGGTTGTTAAACAGGTGTTCAGGGTGTTCAACACAGGTGAATGGGTGGCAGTTTGCACCTCGCACCGCCTACCCATGGCTTGGCCTGAACACGTCTTGACAATTGTTTGGTTAAATATCAGAAATATTCCATAATATTCTTATTTTTTTGTTAGTACTCTTTGCTTTTGTGGCTCGTATGTATAAATAATGGATGATAATAATAGAGTAAGAGATGCGATAGACGTGACTGACAGCAATACAGCGATACAGCGACTAGCACTAGTAACTTCTGGTCACGTCCACCAGTTAGTCACAGCAATACAGCAATACAACAGCATAAGAAAGTTTCTCATGATAATATAATCAATAATCTTGAGGATAATATTGATTCCAAAACATTTGATTAGCAGCGGCAGTGGTAGGGACCAGGGTACTACAAAGGGTGCGAGGCAGCGCAATTCCACGCACGCTTTTTGAGCCCCACTGCGCGTTTCGCGCAGTTTTTGTAAAACACTGTGGGCGCAGCGAGCAGATTTTGCCCCTTTTGCACTACAAAGCGCTGGCCAATTTGACATTTGTGCGCTTGAAGTGCTGACCAATTTGACAAAAAGTAGTAGCCTGATGACAACCAGATGACAGTACAAAGGTAATGATAACGCCTGATGGGGCGTGGTGTTAAGGGAGCCCGTCGTACGCGGGTGGGGAGCGGTCTCCTACCTCAACTGGACAAGCTACCATCGCGGTTGACAATGACCTGCAACGCTAAGAGCGACCAAAGGGGAAGTCGAACCTCCGACTCTTCATCCTCAAGTGGTCTGGTCTACCATTAGACCATTGTAAATCACTGAAAGGGGCTATGACAGTATAATTAATGATCTTGATGACAATATTGATTCCAAAACATTTGATTAGCAGTGGCAGTGGTAGGGCCGCCTACCTTTGCCAGGGGTCTTGCCATCCTGGCCAAAGAAGATCCCATGGCATGACCTGGTCAAGTCTTAAAGGTTTGGTTTAATATCATACTGATTGTTTGTGGCTGTAGTGGCACTGTACATGGTGAAACCATGGCATGACCTGGACAAGTCTTAAAGGTATGGTTTAATATCATAAATATTCCATAATATTCCATGTTTTGTTTAGTACTCTTTACTTGTGTGGCTCGTATGTAAACAACATGGTTGACAATAATAAAATAAGAGATGCGATAGGCCTACCTTTGCTAGGGGTTTTGCCATCCTGGCCAAAGAAGCCTTCATCTCTCATGCAACGGTACTCCCTCTCCTCGTCCTGCGCAGTAGGGGCCCCTCCCACAGGCCCGGCTCCAGTTGGAATTCCCGCCCTCTGCCGCGTCTTGAAAGACATGCTCGGGGCACCGTCCCCCGGGGGGGTGGGTTCCCTATCACCTGCGTGTAGGGACATCATATGATAGTGATGAGGAATGTCATATGATATTATCAAGGGATATCATATGACGTTTAAATAGTGATGTACACCATTCCTAGAGATGGTGATGTACACCATTTAGAGATGGGGTGGGGTGGGGGGGATGGTAGGGGTGGGGGACTGATTTAGGGGGGGGGGTGTAGGGTGTGTGTGTGTGTGGGGGGGGGGTAGGGGGGGTAGGGGTGCGAGGGTGGGTAGGGGAGTGTGTGTGTGTGTGGGGGGGGGGAGGGGGGGGGGGGGGGGGGGGGGGGGAAAAACCCTACATGCAAGCAGATCAAGCTGCTGCTCACAAATGCAGGCAGGGTGGGTGGGTGGGATGGGTAGGTGGGGGGTGTGAGTTGGTGGTGGTGGTGGTGGTGGTGGGGAAGAAACCCTACCTGCAAGCAGAGCAAGCTGCTGTTCAAATGCAGGCAGGGTGGGTGGGAGGTGGGTGTGGGTGAAAGTGATTGGTCTACCACTAGACCAATGTACATCACTGGAAGGGGCAGTCTAAACAACACAAGCACTGGTGAACTGAACCCCAACAAATTGTAATGCTGGGGGCCTGAAGTTCATGCTTTGCAGATCATTTAATTTCAAACACCACGCTTCTTCTTGCCGAACATTTAGTAATAAGATGAATAGTTGCTCCCATTGCAAATCAAAAACGGGCTGAACCTCAATCATCAACACACGCCTAGGTAAAAAGGTGTGCTCCTTATTTCTATATTATTTATGTAGCAAATCAACATGTTCAAGTTCCCTATACAAGTCCAATCCTTGAATATCATAAAACCGCGACCATGTCGGTGCGCTTCAACCGGTCAGTAACCGACGCCACAATCTCAGTATTAAATCAATTAAATACATTAAATAAATACATTAAACTCATAAATCACACAATGTTGATACGCTTCAACCGGTCAGTAACCGACGCCACAATCTCAGTATTAAATCAATTAAATACATTAAATTTAAATAAATCCATTAACTCATAAATTTCACACCATGTCATAACGCTTCAAAAATCAAACCTTCAGTAACCTCCGTCCACCGATCTCAGTATTAAATCAATTACATCATCAAAAAATGCATATAAATAGGATCCCACACCATGTCGATGTCGCTTCCAAGTTGGGGTTTCAGTTAAAACCAGTGCCACGAATATCTCTTTGTTTACCAACAAGAACGTAAATGGTGAATCAATACCGATTGCAGTATCCAAAGCAAACTCCTGACCCGCACCAATGAATAACAGTTCGGGAAACTTCTTAATTAGGGCCCCGTTTCAACAAGGGAAAAACGGGGAGGCACATCAGACGGCCAACCACGATTGATCTGTAGTTAAATCCATTACCTACGAAAAAAATGACATACAAACATACACCGCACACCGCTGTCAAAGCGCTTCCACCTGTCAGTTACAGACGCCACAATGTCAGTATCAAATAAATTAATCAATTAAATAATTTACATTAAAATAATAAATCGCACCATGTCAATGCGCTTCCATTGGTCAGTCACCGACGCCACAATCTCTGTATTAAATCAATTAAATACAATTAACATACATAAATCGCTGTACTAAATCAAACAAATACGATGAAATACATAAATCGCTGTATGAAATCAAATAAATACGATTTAATACATACATCCGAGGGGGGGGGCAAGACAAAAGCTGCCATACCACACCTTCGCTTTGGATAGAGCCGATCCTCAACCTATCTAAAAACAAAAGTTTTTTTTTTTTTATTTTAGCCAAAAATAAGGTATACAAAGTTAGGGGTCCAAAGTTTTTTTCAAAACCAAAGCGTGCCCAGATCTTACTCGGATAAACTCCGTTTGGTGTACCCCATAAAGATGTAGAGCATAACTGAAATGAGCTTTAAAAAAAAAAAAGATCTTCGAATGACCCCCACTCATTGTTTAGGTGGGGTGGGTAGGTTACTTTTTATATTAGGAGGAGGGGGGTGTGTGTTTTGTGGGGGAGGGACGTGGTGGTGTGGGGGGGGGGGGTGGTGGGGAGGGGTATGTGGTTTGGGGTGTTGGTTTGGTGTGTTGTGGGGGTGTGGGTTGTGTTGGGTGGGGGTGTGGGTGGTTGTTAGGGTGTGAGGGTTGGGTTTGGTGGTGATGTTAAATGGGGGGTTTTTATGAGGGGTTATAGTTGTGGGTTGGTAATTTTAGATTGGGGGGTGAGGATTATGATGGATGTTGGGTGTGTGTTATGGTTATGATACTATTGTGTAAGCTTTGGAGGTTCGTGGGTGTGGGTGATAGTGGTGATGGGGGGTGGGGTTGATGGTGGGGGGTGGGTGGGGTGGTGGTGTGGGATTGGGGTATTTGTGAATGGTGGAGATGGATGTGAGTTGAAGTAGGTTTTGTTTCTGATATTTTGTAGACGGGGAGTGGGGTTTTGAATGGGTAAGTATGTTTTTTAGGTTAGGTGTAGGGTGTTGTATGAAGTGGTGTGGGTTAGATTATTATTATGTGTTTCTGTGTTGTGTTTGTGTTGGTGGTGATGTGGTAGTGTGGTTGTTTTTAACTATTGTGTATGGTTGGATGTGGAGGGAGGTGAAGTGGTTTGTATGGATTGTAGGTGGTGTAGTGAAGTTATGGGGGGAAGTGGGAGGGGGGAGTATGTGTGGGTGTGGCGTACTGGTGAGGTGGTGGGGAGTGATGTACGATTAGGTGTTGTTAGTAATAGGGGGCTTATTAGTGAGGGAAAGGGTGTTAGGTGAGTGGTGTTGTTTGGGGGTTGGTATTTAGGGGGGGTTGGAAGGGGGAGCGGGTTATGTGAGGGTGGTTGATGGGTTGGGGTAGATTTTGGGTAAAAGGTTTGTGCAGGTGTTGTGCTGAGGAGGTGGAGGGTAATCGGGAGGTGTGGGGGATGTTGATGGTGTAATGTAGTGGGTTGGTTTGGTGAGGTGGTGGGTATGTTATATATGGGGAGGGGGTTGGGTGTATGGGGTTATTGATGGTTGTTGGTTTAACTCTTTGTGTTGGGGGTGAGTTAGGGGGATGGTTTGGAGGGGAGAGTTGCGGTGGTGGGTTGGGGTGGGGTGGGGATTGGTGGGGGGGGGTCGGGGTTCCCCCCGACCTTTTCTCCCCCCTTTCTTTTCCCTCTTTTTCGTATGAACTCCAGAATCCCACTCCCATCTGAATCGGACACCTATCCACGGTGCGGTCCCAAATCTGTCCGTTCTTTCTGCCCCCCCCCCTGCAACACTCTGTATTAAATTAAAAAAAAAAAAAATCGCACCATGTCGATGCGCTTCCATCGGTCGGTTACCGACGCCACGATCTCGGTATCAAACAAATCAAATAAATACAATTAAATACATCAATCGCACCATATCAATGCGCTTTCACCTGTCAGTCACCGACGCCACAATCTATGTATTAAATTTAATAAATAGAATTAAATACATAAATCGCACCTTGTCGATGCGCTTCCACCTGTCAGTCACCGACGCCACGACCTATGTATTTAATAAATTAAATAAATAAAATTAAATACATAAATCGCACCATGTCGATACACTTCCACCGGTCAGTTACAGACGCCACAATCTCAGGCATGACGCCGAATTGAATTAATCAAATACATTAAATGAAATACATAAATCGCACCATGTCAATGCGCTTCCACCTGTCAGTTACCGACGCCACGATCTCAGGCATGACACCGAACTGAATGAATGAAATCATTTGCATTAAATTAATAAATCGCACCATGTCGATACGCTTCCACCGGTCAGTTACCGACGCCACGATCTTTGCATTAAATAAATACAATTCAATACATAAATCACACTTTATCCATTAAATCACACTAAATCAATGCGCTTTCACCTGTCAGTCACCGACGCCACGATCTCTGGCATGACGCCAAACTATATAAATCAAAAACATTAAATTAAATTAATAAATCGCACCATGTCGATACACTTCCACCTGTCAGTTACTGACGCCACGATCTCTGCATTAAATCAATTAAATACATTAAATAAATAAAATTTAGTACTTAACCGCACCATATCAATATTTCCACCTGTCTGTTACCGACGCCACGATCTCAGGCGTGACGCCAAACTGAATAAATCAAATACATTAAATCAAATTCATAAATCGCACCATGTCGATACGCTTCCACCTGTCAGTGATCGACGCCACAATCTCAGTATTAAATAAATTAAATACATTAAATAGATAAAATAAGTACTAAACCGCACCATGTCGATGCGCTTCCATTAGCCAGTCACCAATGCCACGATCTCGGTATCAACTAAATTAAAACATTCACATTACATACATAAACCGCACCATATCAATGCGCTTCCACCGGTCAGTTACGGACGCCACGATCTCTGGCATGACGCCAAACTGAATGAGGATCTTGGCAGCGGCCTCAGCCGACAGTTTTCGAAGGTCTGCCTCAGAGCCCGTGATGGAACCCGTCTCCGGGGCTTTGGGTGCACCGGCCCGGTATCCCCCCCACCCCCCGTGCCCTTGGGCGTGCGACGGTACAGCTCCTTCATGAAAGAGAACCCGTGGCCATGGCCTGTGGGGTCCGCGGGTCCGACAAGGGACATGGTGGCCCCTGAGCGCTTTTCCTTCATAGATGATACAAAGGAGTCTGTTGTTGCCCATGGGGCGGAGCACACAGCCCACTCGATCAGCTCCGCTGCAGCCGCCACATCCTGGTCGTGCAAGGGTGTGGTGGGTGGAGTCAAAATGCGGGCGTGGTGCGGTGTGGTGGGATCTAAATGCGAGTGTGGTTAACAACAAGGGACATGGTGGCCCTCGAGCGCTTTTCCTTCATGGATGATACAAAGGAGTCTGTTGTCGCCCATGGGGCGGAGCACACAGCCCACTCGATCAGCTCCGCTGCAGCCGCCACATCCTGGTCATGCAAGGGTGTGGTAGGTGGGGTCAAAATGCGGGCGTGGTGCGGTGTGGTGGGATCTAAATGCGAGTGTGGTTAACAACAAGGGACATGGTGGCCCTCGAGCGCTTTTCCTTAATAGAAGATACAAAGGAGTCTGTTGCCGCCCATGGGGCGGAGCACACAGATCATTCGATCAGCTCTGCCGCAGCTGCCACATCCTGGTCGTTCAAGGGTGGGGTGGAGTGTGGTGGGGTCAAAACGCGGGTGGGGTGGGGTGGAGTGTGGTGGGGTCAAAACGTGGGTGTGGTGTGGTGGGGTCAAAATGCGGGTGTGGTGGGGTCAACACGCAGGTGTGGTGTGGTGGGGGTGTGGTGTGGTGGGGTCAAAACGCGTGTGTGGTGTGGTGTGCTGGGGCGGAGGTGTGTGGGGTGGGGTCGGAACGTGGGTAGGGTGGGGTGGGGTCAAAATAAAGGTGTGGTGGGGTGCGGGTGGGGCGGGGCGGGGTGGGGAGTGGTTGTGCTGTCTGCAGGCGTAGGGTACCGGTTCACCAATGTACCTACCTACCTACATACCAACATACATGTATTCAAGTGACAAGTTGCAAGCAAGATCAGGCAGTGCAACACGCAGAATGCACAACGCACATATACATTCAAGACAACATTCATACACACACAGATACCTGGTCATGCAAGGGGAGCTGGTCGATGGGATGGCAATCTACAGACGGTCCGAGGGGATCTGTCCAATTAGAGCCACCCGGAACAAGCCATTGGCCATATGCCGTGCCTCAGCAGCTAGCATCCCCTTGTAGGGCACCAGTTCACATACATGCATGCATGCATGCATCCATCCATCCATCCACATACGTACGTACATACATACATACATACATACATACATACATACATACATACATACACAGACAGACAGACAGACAGACAGACAGACAGACAGACAGACAGGCAGACAGACATGGTCATGCAAGGGGAGCTGCTCAATTAGAGCCACCTGGGACAAGCCCTTGGCCCTATGCCGCCCCTTGGTCGCTAGCATCGCCTTGTAGGGTACCAGTTCACATACATACACACATGCCTGGTCATGCAACAGGAGCTGGTCGATAGACGATGTCTGCAGTCGGCCCTATGCTGCTCCTCGGCTGTAAGCGGTCTGTGCACAAGGTGCTCGTACCAATAAGGCAAGGTAGTTTTATCTGCAGACGAAGGGTACCGGTTCACATACATGCATACATGCACACATACATACATGCATACACATAGATACCTGGCCATGCAAGGGGAGCTGGTCGATGGCCATCTGCAGTCGGTCCAAGAGGATCTGCCCAATTAGAGCCACCCGAGACAAGCCCTTGGCCCTGTGCCACGCCTCGGTCGCTACCATCGCCTCGTAGGGAACCAGTTCACACACATGCACACATACCTGGTCATGCAAGGGGAGTTGGTCGATGGCCATCTACAGTCGGCCCAATGCCACATCCCCGGCTGCTAGCGATATGCACCCAAGGTGCTCATTTCAATAAGGCAAGGTAGTGTTGTCTGCAGACGTAGGGTACCGGTTCATATACATGCATACATACACACATACATACACGCATACACACCTGGTCATGCAAGGGGAGCTGGTCGATGGCCATCTGCAGTCGGTCCAAGGGGATCTGCCCAATAAGAGCCACCCTGGACAAGCCCTTGGCCCTATGCCGTGCCTCAGCGGCTAGCATCGCCTCGTAGGAGCACACCAGATCCGGCGAGATCAGCCGGCGTAGCTCGGTCTCCTGCATCAGCTCCACACCATCCTGTAGTCGGAATACCTCCTTGCCCTCTGGCGCGCGGAAGGGTGCACACATGCACCGCTCGAGCAGCAGCTTCTTGATGGAGGCGTCGTCGAGACGGAAGAGCTTGATGAGCTCAGGTACGGTTATGTGAGGCGGCTCAAGTAAGCCCTTCTTCTTCAGTTTGCTCTGCCGGATCCTAAATATAAAATGAAATCAGATGATGAAGAGCTTGATGAGCTCAGGCATGGTGATGTGAGGGGGCTCAAGTAAGCCAATCTTCTAAAGCTTGCTCTGGCGAATCCTAAATACGAAATGAAATCAGATGATGAAGAGCTTGATGAGTTCAGGCACGGTAATGTGAGGCGGCTGAAGTAAGCCCTTCTTCTTCAGTTTGCTCCGGCGGATCCTAAATACGAAATGAAATCAGATGATGAAGAGCTTGATGAGCTCAGGCACGGTGATGTGAGGGGCATCAAGTAAGCCCTTCTTCTTCAATGTGCTCTGCCGGATCCTAAATAAAAATGAAATCAGATGATGAAGAGCTTGATGAGCTCAGGCGCGGTGGTGTGATGCGACTTAAGTAAGCCCTTCTTCTTGAGTTTGCTCTACCGGATCCTAAATGCAAAATTAAATCAGATGATGAAGAGCTTGATGAGCTCAAGCACAGTGGTTCGAGGTGGCTCAAGTGAGCCCTTCTTCTTAAGCTTGCTCCGCCAGATCCTAACTAAAAAATGAAATCATTGATGCTTTTAAAATACAAGGGTTACAACCCAGCAAAACCAACTTCATCACAAAGTATTTGTAGGTAAAAAAACGGGCAATGGATGCTCGAAAACCACAAAACATATCCGCTGCACCCCCACATACACACACTCAACTGACCCACAACCGCCAGTGTAGACACAACCTTCCACAACCGCTGACCGCCCCCCACGTTCACCACCTTGTGGGACCCACAACACACAACCCGCTGATCAAACTGTGTCCCACACCCGCTGATCAACTGTGTCCCACACCCGCACCAACTGTTACCGCCACACCCCGCTGACCATCTTTGACCCACACAACCCGCGGACCAACTTTACCTTACACACCCGCGCTTAACCACACGGTGACCCACACCTCCACCCGCTGACCCACTTAACTGTGAACCGAGAGGAAAAAAAAAGCAATAACAAGCAAAGAACTAAGAAAACACACCCTTACTGCCCACCTTTGCCCAGAACCACGACCGCCACACCGCCCCAATGACCCACTGTTCCCACCCCCAGCAAACCGCTGACCCCCGCTGTGGCCATAACCTGCAAACCCTCGTGACGCGCAGACTTTTACCCACACCCATCCCCCTCTTACCAACACATGTGACACACCCCCACCACCTTCACTCACTTTTCCGCACCCCCCTCTTACCAACTGTGACCCACACCCGCTGACCAACTGTGACCCACACCCGCTGACCAACTGTGACCCACACCCGCTGACCAACTGTGACCCACACCCGCTGACCAACTGTGACCCACACCCGCTGACCAACTGTGACCCACACCCGCTGACCAACTGTGACCCCACAGCTCCCCCCCCTCTTACAAACCGTGCCCCCCCCCCCCGCTGACCAACTGTGACCCACACCCGCTGACCAATGTGACCCTCTGACCCACACTATGGGTTACCAACCGACCCACTCAGCTCGCATTTAACTGATCCAACCAGTCTGTTCCTCCAGCAGCCCTTTCTCATGGTGGTGTCCGATCACTCGCCAGGCACGACCGCGCCCTGTGCCCCACACCCACACCCCCCTGTTACCCCACCCCCGCACCCCCCACCACTTGACCCCATCCCCCCTTCCTCACCCACCCACTTTTACTCAAATACCCCACTTAACCGCCCCCCCCACTTGCTTACGCCCCAAGCAACCCACCGCCCTGGTTGACCCCTCCCCCTTCCTCCCACACCCACTTTTACCACGCGAACCGCCCCTGACCCGCTGACCCCACCCCGGCGTGCCCCTCTTACCTTAGCTCGCGGGTCACATGAGCCACCAGTCTGTTCTCCAGCAGCTGGCTCTGGGCCGTACTTCCAGGCAGGGGAACTCTCAATGCAGGCTGCAATAAGTAGTAGCGATAAGTAGTTGCGATAAGTAGTAGCGATAAGTAGTTGCGATCAGTCGTTGCGATAAGTGTGTAATATCTTTGTTATGTTAATATAGGGTACCCCTGCCAGGGAGTTTATCATATATGTGTTTGTTATCGGTTTGACGCATGCCTATTTCATGTTGATGAATCCCAATGCATGTTGCCTATTTCATGTTGATGAATCCCAATGCATGTTGCCTATTTCATGTTGATGAATCCCAATGCATGTTGCCTATTTCATGTTGATGAATCCCAATGCATGTTGCCTATTTCATGTTGATGAATCCCAATGCATGTTGCCTATTTCATGTTGATGAATCCCAATGCATGTTGCCTATTTCATGTTGATGAATCCCAATGCATGTTGCCTATTTCATGTTGATGAATCCCAATGCATGTTGCCTATTTCATGTTGATGAATCCCAATGCATGTTGCCTATTTCATGTTGATGAATCCCAATGCAGGTTGCCTATTTCATGTTGATGAATCCCAATGCAGGTTGCCTATTTCATGTTGATGAATCCCAATGCAGGTTGCCTATTTCATGTTGATGAATTCCAATGCAGGTTGCCTATTTCATGTTGATGAATCCCAATGCAAGTTGCCTATTTCATGTTGATAAATACAAACCGATAAAAAACCGCTAACATGCAAATAGATGATAACTCCCAGGCTGGGGCACTCTCAACGCAGGCTGTGATAATGATGGTTGCAACTTGATAGAGGCTCAAGAGTAGGTGGTGGGTCAACAGGCGATAAGGGCGGGTGGGTGGGTGGGAGTGGGTGGGTGTACCATGCCAGTTAACCCCCCCCTTGCAACCTCCTCCCCACCCACCCACTGCCCACAAACACACAACTTATCGAAGGATGCAAAATATAACGGTTTGATTCATGCCTATTTCATGTTCATAAATCTGATAAGTCTGACAACTGTAACAACTGTGATGAGACTTATCAACTTCACAAATTTGGCCAAGTACCTGAAAACGACAAAAACTGAGGATGCACACATTGTGCAATACATAACAGTTTGATGCATGCCTATTTCATGTTGATAAGTCTGACAAGTCTGACAACTGTAACAACTGTGGTAAGTCTTATCAACTTAACAAATTTGGCTAAGTACCTGAAAACGACAAAACCAAGGATCCACAAATCGTGTAAAAGCAATAAGGATGCAATATACAACGTTTTGATGCATGCCTAGTTCATGTTGATAAATCTGATAAGTCTGACAACTGTAACAACTGTGCTGAGTCTTATCGACTTCACAATTTTTGGTAAGTACGTGAAAACGACAAAACCGAGGATCCACAAAGCAATAGGGGTGTTTTATATAACGGCTGCGATAATTACAGTACCAACTTGTCAGAGCCTTATATGTATTGCCTTTCTATATGTAATTACTGTACCAACTTGTCAGAGCCATATATGTATTGCCTTTCTATATGTAATTACAGTACCAACTTGGCAGAGCCTTATATGTATTGCCTTTCTATATGTAATTACAGTACCAACTTGGCAGAGCCTTATATGTATTGCCTTTCTATATGTAATTACAGTACCAACTTGGCAGAGCCTTATATGTATTGCCTTCCTATATGTAATATAATATATTAATGTTGCAGCCATCATTGTACATAGCATATTTCTACATATATAAATATGTTGTAGCCATCATTATATATAGTATTTTCCTATATATATACATATGTTGTGGCCATCATTATATATAGTAACTTTTGTATACATACATATACATAAATATGTTGTGGCCATCATTATATATAGTCTTTTCATACATATATATCCATATATATACATATCCATATATACATATCCATATATATACATATACATATATATATACATATACATAAATATTAATATGTTAAGCCATAATTATATATGTGTGATAATGATGGTTGCAAATTGTTAGAGGCTCAAGAGTAGGACATGGGTCAACACACATGTGGCCAAAGGGTGTATCAAAAGACTAAGTTTGACCAACTATCAAACCTCAATCCACTTGCAACAAAAAATAGATATAGTATATTTAAATACATACTATATACATGTATATGTATATATATACATGTATATATGTTGTAGCCATCATTGTGTATCATATATATATATATATATATATATATACGAGGGGGGGGCAAAGAAAAATATTTCGTACCGCACGTTCGATGTGGATAGCAAACCGCGAGCAATAGTCGATACAAAAAAAATCATGTCGATACACCCACGGGCGGCCAAGATACGAGGGGGGGGTGGGGGTGGGGGGGGGGGGGGGGGGGGGGGTCCGACCGTTTTCCCAATTTTATTTGTACCTCGTGTAACTTTCTTGCCAGTGCGAATTTTTGAGCGTGACGTACACCATTGAGAAGGTCTCGACGAGAGGAGTACAAATCTGAAGTCGTTAGTTAGTGACACCAAGGGTGTAATTGGTGAGTCTCCTGGAAGGTACATCCAGGCTGGACGCCAGGCTGGACGTCACCCAGACCTTTGCGTCCAGCTTGAAACGAGCGGCAGTTGGGCGGAAAAAGGCGCGCGCGCAACGCGTTCTGAATTCCGGTCCCCTACCGTACGAAGTTCCTAAAGCAGTCGAGCCTGGGGTCGAGCACTCGAGCCCCCCCCCCACCCCCCCACACCTTCCCCCCCCTCCCCCCCACCCCCCCACCCCAAAACACACACACCACCCGAGCCGACCATCAGGCTCCAGAATACAAGTTGAGTAGATCAAGCCATGATAATGATGATGATAAAGATAAAAAGACAGATAAATAGCGCCTTCAGTCGATTTTCGTGATCTCCTCCTAGGGCGCGGACGACTGCTGAGCGCCCAAGAAAGTTGTAAAAATACTAAAATCTAAATAACTTTGTCCAAACTTGATATTTATAAATTTTGGTTGTATGGTTGGAAAGGCCTTGCCGAGATGATGCTCATGGACCCCCCTTTCACTATCTAATACTGTCTGGGTGTCTAGATATGAGGTCTCGAAGAGGGGGAGGGGGGGGGTGGGGGTCCCCGGGGGTCAAAATAACAACTTCCGAACGTGCGGTCAGCCAACTTTATTCCTGCCCCCCCCTCGTATATATACAATAAAGTTAAAAAAATGTTTTTTTACCCCCCCCCCCCTCCTAAAACCCGATTACCTCACCCTACCCCCCCTAAAATGGGGGTCATTCGAAAGATCTTTTAAAGCCCATTCCAGTTATGCTCTTACATCTTTCATGGGGTTACCCAAACGTGATTTATCGCAAAATTAAAATTTGGGCCGCTTTGGTTGAAAACAACTTTGGACCCCTCTAACTTTGGTACAATTTTATTTTTGGCTCAATTGTTTTTCTTTTTTTAGTTTGAGGATAAGCTCTATCCAAAGGGAAGATGCGGTACGGCAGCATTTTCCTTGCCCTCCCCCCTATGTATCTGTGTACCACTGTGTATAGTATATGTATATCATTATATAGTGTAGCTGGTGTATCTGTATCATTATGCATAGTATCTGTATTTGCATTGAGAAACGTACCTGCTGCTGGCCGACTGCAAAGGACCCGGTGAACTCCCTGATCGAGAGCACTCCCTGGGAGTTACGGATCAGGATGAAGTCCGAGGTTTTGGGGAGGAAGGGGGTGGCAGGGGCACGGAACATAGCCCCCCCTTCCACGGAGAGGAGCTTCTGGCCGCCGTGTAGGGACCCGAGGAAAGGCGAGTCGTCATCCACACCCAGCTGGAGGATGTTACCTAGCCGCCACATGCTGCCGTTAATACCCGGCATGGAGCCAAGAAAGCTTGGGGTGGCACCTGCAGGTGTGGTGGGAGGTGGATTGGAGGGTGATGGTGGTGGTGATGGTGGTGGGGTGGGGTGGGGTAAGGGTGGTGTGGGCTGAAGGATGTTACCTAGCTGCCACATGCTGCCGTTGATGCCCGGCATGGAGCCAAGGAAGCTGGGAGAGGCACCTGCGAGTGTGGTATGAGGTGGATTGGGGGGAGGTGGGAGGTGGGTGGGAGGTGGGTGGAAGATGGGAGGTGGGGTGGGGGAAGGTGGATTGGCAGGGGGGAAGGTGGATTGGGTGGGGTGTGGGGGGGGATTGGAGGGAGGGAGGTGGATTGGAGGGTTGGAGGTGGATTGGAGGGAGGGAGGTGGATTGGGGAGGGGTGGGAGGTGGATTTGGGGGTGGGAGGTGGTTAGGAGGGTGGGAGGTGGATTTGGGGGGGGGGGGGGGATGGATTGGCAAGGGGGAAGGTTGATTGTGAGGGAGGGTGGATTGGGGGGGGGGGGGGGGGGGGGGAAGGTGGATGGCAGGGGGGAAGGTGGATTAGGGGGGGGAGGGGGGATTGGAGGGGGGGAGTTGTTAGGTGGATTGGGGGGGGAGGTGGATAGGAGGGTGGGAGGTGGATTGGACACACTATCAGCTGCACACTATCAGCTACACATTGTCAGCTACACACAATCAGCTACACATCATCCTCACCTGATTCTGCATCGACGTCGACATCTGCACCTGCCCCCTCCTCATGCTCAGCCTTGCCAACGGATCTGGCCCCGCCGCCGCCCTCGTCACCATCCAGGTCAGTGGACTTGGCAGGCTGGGCAGAGACGGTGGTGCGTGCGGCACTGCCGCCTCCCCCGACACTGGCACTCGGGTGCGCGGGAGCAGGCAAGGCATCTGAGGCCTTGGCAGCAGCAGGAGCAGCGGCAGACGCCCCCGCCAGTACTGCCCCTGGGAGGGTCCCAGTGGCCTTGGCAGCGGCAGCAGCAGACGCCGCCGCCTGTACTGCCGCTGCCTCCTTCATCAACTGCTGTCCTGCCATGTCGGTCTCACTCTTCTTCTTGTAGTACGTCGTCAGCTTCACACCCATACCGCGTTGTGCTAGGAAGACAGGCGCCTGCTCCATGTACTCAAGTAGCAACAGGTGGCCATCACAAGCAGTGAGCTCCTGCTTCTTGCCTGCAGGACAGAGTACGAGTACAAGTTATTGTACCGCAGTAAAAAGCCAAATGCTTGCCTGCAGGACAGAGTACGAGTACAAGTTATTGTACCGCAGTAAAAAGCCATATGCTTGCCTGCAGGACAGAGTACGAGTACAAGTTATTGTACCGCAGTAAAAAGCCATATGCTTGCCTGCAGGACAGAGTACGAGTACAAGTTATTGTACCGCAGTAAAAAGCCATATGCTTGCCTGCAGGACAGAGTACGAGTACAAGTTATTGTACCGCAGTAAAAAGCCATATGCTTGCCTGCAGGACAGAGTACGAGTACAAGTTATTGTACCGCAGTAAAAAGCCATATGCTTGCCTGCAGGACAGAGTACGAGTACAAGTTATTGTACCGCAGTAAAAAGCCATATGCTTGCCTGCAGGACAGAGTACGAGTACAAGTTATTGTACCGCAGTAAAAAGCCATATGCTTGCCTGCACGGACAAAGTACAAGGACAAGTTATTGTACTGCAGTACAAAAAGTGCAAGGACAAGTTAATGTATCGCAGTACAAGATTGCAAGGACACGCGGGTAAAGTTACTAGTACGAGCAGGAGTATGAGTGCTAGTTGTTTCAGGAAAACAAATTAAGCAAAGGGCATCAATATGACCAGCCTTCCACCCTTCACCCCGTGGATGGAAAGCAGCTGTCCGTCAGAAGACGTGAGCTCTTGCTTCTTGCCTGCAAGGACAAAGTACAAGTACAGGTTGTTGTACGGTAGTAAAAGGCCATATGCTGCAGGCTGTTCCTCGTGTTTGTCCTGACTAGTATGGGCACTAGGGCAGGTCCCATGTGGCTGCAGGCTGTTCCTCGTGTTTGTCCTGACTAGTATGGGCACTAGGGCAGGTCCCATGTGGCTGCAGGCTGTTCCTCGTGTCTGTCCTGACTAGTATGGGCACTAGGGCAGGTCCCATGTGGCTGCAGGCTGTTCCTCGTGTTTGTCCTGACTAGTATGGGCACTAGGGCAGGTCCCATGTGGCTGCAGGCTGTTCCTCATGTTTGTCCTGACTAGTATGGGCACTAGGGCAGGTCCCATGTGGCTGCAGGCTATTCCTTGTGTTTTTCCTGACCAGTATGGGCACTAGGCAGGTCACACTTGGCTGCAGGATGACACGAGACTGTTAACATAGCAACAACAACAACAACAACAGCAACATTTACAACAACAACAACAAAAAAAAAAACTTGCTGCAATGTCACATACTGGTCCCAGGGAGTTTATAGAAATGGACGATTTCGATTTGGGTCTCGTAGTTCGTAGTCCGTACCTCCACGTTTTCAGGCTTAAGTTACAACATTTCTCAGAATTCCCAGACATGTTCATACTTCTCGATTCTCAAGCCAAAATGTCAAAAATTCCGAGCCAAATTCTCAAGTTCGAGGTACGAACTACAGACAACGAAGTGTTTTGAAAACCCAAATCAAAATAATCCGATGAATGGCTACAAGAATAACTGGCTACCCCCAGACTGCCTAACACACACAGAAACGTATCGACCACAACAGGTACTTTGAAACACAAAATGCTGAGGGCGGTCGCATGAACTGCTGGGACTCCACCGCAGACTGCCACACACACAAAGAAACGAATTGACCACAACAGGTACCATGACTTACGCAATGCTGAGGGCGGTCGCAATGATTGCTGAGACTCCACCGCAGACTGCCACACACACAGAAATGTATTGACCACAACAGGTACCATGAATCACAAAGTGCTGAGGGCGGTCGCAGTGATTGCTGAGACTCAACCGCAGACTGCCACACACACAGAAATGTAGCCACCCCAACAGCTACCATAACTTACGGAATACTGAGGGTGGTCGCATGAACTGCTCATACTTCACCGCAGACTGCCGTACACACCCATAAACGTATCAACCACAACAGGTACCATGACTTAAACAATGCTGAGGGCGGTTGCATGAACTGCTAAGACTCAACAGCAGACTGCAATACACACACAGAAACGTATCTACCACAACAGGTACCATGACTTCCGAAACAGCTACCATGACTTACGGAATGCTGATGGCGGTCACATGAACTGCTGAGACTCAATCACAGGCTGCCACACACACACAGAGAAACATATTGAGCACAACAGGTACTTACGAAATGCTGAGGGCGGTTGCATGAACTGCTGAGACTCAACAGCAGACTGCCATACACACACAGAAACGTATCTACCACAACAGGTACCATGACTTCCGGAACAGCTACCATGACTTACGGAATGCTGATGGCGGTCACATGAACTGCTGAGACTCAATCGCAGGCTGCCACACACACACAGAGAAACATATTGAGCACAATAGGTACTTACGAAATGCTGAGGGCGGTCGCATGAACTGCTGAAACTCAACAGCAGACTGCCATACACACACAGAAACGTATATACCACAACAGCTACCATGACTTACGGAATGCTGATGGCGGTCACATGAACTGCTGAGACTCAATCGCAGGCTGCCACACACACACAGAGAAACATATTGAGCACAATAGGTACTTACGAAATGCTGAGGGCGGTCGCATGAACTGCTGAGACTCAACAGCAGACTGCCATACACACACAGAAACGTATATACCACAACAGCTACCATGACTTACGGAATGCTGATGGCGGTCGCATGAACTGCTGAGACTCAACGGCAGGCGTGACGTTGGTCAGCCGTGACAGCAGCAGCTTCACCTCCGGGAAGATGACAACAATGATGTGCTGCATTGCGCTGCTGCCCGCTATGCCCGACCCACCGTCTCCTCCGGAGGGGCCCAGCCCTTGCTCTTGGAGAGACAGGTCCGGGTCTAGAGGGCGCAAGGGGCGGCATGCTAATAATTTGAACGGCTGCTTTTGTGCCTCTGTGAACTTTGACTTCAAGACACCTGCGGGGAGTGCAGAGGGCAGAGTGTGTAGGGTAGAGAGTGTGTAGGGCAGGGTGTGTAGGGCAGGGGAGATGCATTAGGAAGAGGGTTTCAGCAGCATGCTACTAATTTGAACGGCTGCTTTTGTGCCTCCGCAAACTTTGAATTCAAGACACCTGCGGGTGGTGCAGAGGGCAGAGTGTTTAGGGCAGGGAGCGCAGTACAGAGAGTGTGTAGGGCAGGGGAGATGCAATGAGAGAAGGGTTTCAGCAGCATGGTACTAACTTGAACGGCTGCTCATTTGCCTCTGTGGATTTTGAGTTCAAGACACCTGTGGGTAGTTGCGAGTTGAGTGCACAGGTCAGAGGTGTTTGGTTGAGTTGGTTGAGAGTGCAGGTCAGAGGTGTTTGGTTGGATTGGTTGAGAGTGCAGGTCAGAGGTGTTTGGTTGGATTGGTTGAGAGTGCAGGTCAGGGGTGTTTGGTTGGATTGGTTGAGAGTGCAGGTCAGGTGAGTTTGGTTGGATTGGTTGAGAGTGCAGGTCAGGGGAGTTTGGTTGGGTTGGTTGAGAGTGCAGGTCAGGGGAGTTTGGTTGGGTTGGTTGAGAGTGCAGGTCAGGGGAGTTTAGTTGGGTTGGTTGAGAGTGCAGGTCAGGGGAGTTTGGTTGGATTGGTTGAGAGTGCAGGTCAGGGGAGTTTGGTTGGGTTGGTTGAGAGTGCAGGTCAGGGGAGTTTGGTTGGATTGGTTGAGAGTGCAGGTCAGGGGAGTTTGGTTGGGTTGGTTGAGAGTGCAGGTCAGGGGAGTTTGGTTGGGTTGGTTGAGGGTGCAGGTCAGGGGAGTTTGGTTGGGTTGGTTGAGAGTGCAGGTCAGGGGAGTTTGGTTGGATTGGTTGAGAGTGCAGGTCAGGGGAGTTTGGTTGGGTTGGTTGAGAGTGCAGGTCAGGGGTGTTTGGTTGGATTGGTTGAGAGTGCAGGTCAGGGGAGTTTGGTTGGATTGGTTGAGAGTGCAGGTCAGGGGAGTTTGGTTGGGTTGGTTGAGAGTGCAGGTCAGGGGAGTTTGGTTGGGTTGGTTGAGAGCGCAGGTCAGGGGAGTTTGGTTGGGTCGATTGGGTTGGTATTGCAATAGGAGACCTACCGGTGCTTTGCATTGGCTACCATATACCCTGGGACAACACCTTGGAGGTGGCAACATGCACACTGTACTATACTGTACCATACATACAGTGTGAGTCTTGCAATAGGAGACCTACCAGTGCTTTGCATGGGCTGTCGTATACTCTGGGACAACACCTTTGAGGTGGCAACATGCATACTGTACCATACTATCCCATACTGTACCATGCATACAGTGTAAGTCTTACAATCTACACCTACATTACTTGGTCACCAACAGGCCATTGTTGGCCAAAGACAAGCTTGCTCTACAACATCCGTGAGGGGGCATCCAACAAATCCTCAGAAAATGGAAGGCAATATAAGCCACACCTCAGGCCTCGTAATAAGGCGTATTAATTACTTATTTAGGTGACCTAGCGGTGCTTTGCATGAGCTGGTCATGAGCAGGTCATCAGGCTAGGCTAAAGTTGCCATTTATACACAATATCATCTGACGCAATTTGTATGATTTGATATTATATCGTACTCGCCTTTGGTCAACATCATATGATATGTCCTTCAATATCATAGGTGACCTACCGGTGCTTTGCATGAGCTGTCGTATACTCTGGAACAATACCTTCGAGGTGGCAACATGCATACTGTACCATACATACAGTGTGAGTGCTGCAACAGGAGACCTACCAGTGCTTTGCATGAGATGTCGTATACTCTAGAACAACACCTTGGAGTTGGCAACATGTATACTTTAGCATTCTGTACCATACATACAGTGTGAGTGCTGCAATAGGAGACCTACCGGTGCTTTGCATGAGATGTCGTACACTCCGGAACAACACCTTCGAGGTGGCAACACGAATACTTTAGCATTCTGTACCAGGCTACTTCCATTGACCAAATTGGCCAGCGCTTTAGCGCAGTTGAAAAAATAAAAACTGCGCTGTGTAGTGCAAAAAGCGCAAAAAATACTTGCTGCGCCCACAGGGGGTTGCAAAAAACTGCGCGAAACGCGCAGTGGGGCTCAAAAAGGCAGCGCGCGAGCGCGCGCTTTGTAGTACCCTGTTCTGTACCATACATACAGTGTGAGTCTTGCAACAGGAGACCTACCGGTGCTTTGCATGAGCTGTCGTATACTCTGGGACAACACCTCGGAGGTGGCTTCACCGCTGACGCTACACGTGGTTGCACCCGACAGGCTTTTGAACACCCAGGTCACGACGGTGCGGGTGCCTGGGGCAGCCACCACCAAGGTGGGTGGCGGGGCAGCAGGGGTAGCCCCCCCTGCAGCAGCAGCAATGTCACCAGCCCCAGCTGCACCTGCAGCAGAAGCGTTATCACCAACCTTAGCCGCAGCTCCCCCAGCAGCAGTAGACGCATCGAATGGGCCGTTGTCAGCCACATCTTTTGCCTTTGCTTTGGCGGCAGCTGCCGAGACGGCAGCAGCAGCAGCGGCTGCGTTGATGGAGCTGCCCCCCTTGAGGCTTATGTCCTTGATGCGTAGGTGCTGCTGGGGGGGGACCAGTGTCTGAGGGTGCCAGGTAGAGCGAGGTCTGTGGGGGAGAGGGCAGAGCACACAAGTCAGAGGGTGTCAATACAGGGTTGGTATCCCAAACGTCAAGTCTCTCCTCGATGCGCAGGTGCTGCTGGGGGGGGGGGGGGGGGGGGGGGGGGGGGGGGGGGGCGGCAGTGTCTGAGGGTGCGAAGTGGAGCGAGGTCTGCAGGGGAGGAGGCAGAGCACACAAGTCAGAGGGGTGTTAATACAGGGTTGGTATCCCAAACGTCAAGTCTCTCCTTCATGCGCAAGTGCTGCTGGGGGGGGGGACCAGTGTCTGATGGTGCCGGGCGGAGCGAGGTCTGTGGGGGACCTCGATGCTACCCTTGTTCCTTCTCTTCTATTTTTTTTTTTAATACCGGAATTTTGTTTGCTCTTTTCGATTTCCATTTTTTTATTCTTTGCTATTCTTCAATTATGTTTGCTTAATTTACTTTTGTTAGCTTTGTTTGATTTCTCTGATTTGTTTGATTTTGTTGATTTTGTTTGATTTTGTTTGATTTCTCTGATTTGTTTGATTTTGTTTGATTTTGTTTGATTTCTCTGATTTGTTTGATTTTGTTTGATTTCTCTGATTTGTTTGATTTTGTTTGATTTTGTTTGATTTCTCTGATTTGTTTGATTTTGTTTGATTTTGATTGCTTTTCGCACTCACCGATGAAAGCAAAGCAGCTCCTGCTTGGTCGGGGCAAAGTTGAATGTAGACAGGCCCAAACTAGGCACCGCGTGTTTGACCATGACGATGATGCCCTTGTCCCTTCTCTTCTGGTGCGCGTAGTAATGATCGTTACTAACGTTGAATCGCGCCAGGTCATTTGACACTTCACAATCCGCCATGGGGGGGCCTGCCGCCACCTCTGGCCTAGCGGGGGTTTCAAGAACAATGGCCGCAGCCCCCTGGTAGGTTGAGCCTTGCTGCACAGTGAACACCATGCGCTTGTCGTTGAGATCCAGCAGGAGGGGGGCTGCGCCCGAGGTGTTGAGCAGGGCAGCAGCGGTTGTGGGGTGCAGGGTGGTGAAGGCTGAGTAGTCGGTTGTGGTGAGAGAGATAGCAACCTTGTCTTTGTTGGCTTGGCTTGGCTTGCCAGGGCCATCCCATTGCACATTTTCGACCCAGCCCTCTTGGCGGACAGCTGCGTTCTGCGGTGGCGGTAGGGGGAAGCTAGTCAGAACTCAGCTGGTCAGCACTTGGGCTTGGGTGGTTTAGGTTTAGGGGTTGGGTGGCTTAGGTTTAGGTGGTTCAGGTGGTTTAGAAAAAGAAGTGATGACCACTTAAGTGCTGACCAGCTAAGTGCCAATCAGTTTACTAGAAGTCTTAAAAGACTTTTTTTTTTGAAGGCAAAAGCGAAAGCAAAAGCAAAGGCAAAGGCAAAGGCAAAGGCAAAGGCAAAGTGCTAACCAGCTTCCCCATACCTGTGGTGGCAAATGGCTGGACAGTTCCACCACCCAGTTATGGCCGCCACTATCAACATCCATCTCATTTAAGCGCAGGAGCTGAGGGTGGAGCCCATCTTCCGGCAGTTTCGGAGCCGGCTCAGCAGATCTGAAACCTTCGAGCTTTGGTTTCGGAGGGATGATGGATGCAATCATGCTCGTATCATCGCGCAGCTCTAGCCTATGTTCGTAAACCTGGACACCCATGGACTCCTCCTCTTCCTCCTCCTGCTGCTGCTGCTTTTGTTGCTCCTTGTCTCTGAGAAGCTGCTCCAGCTGCAGCTGCATCTGCTCTAGTGTACGGGGCGGTTCTACAGCTTTCCTAGCTGTCCTGCCGTCACCCCAGTCGATATCGTCCTCCCAGTTGTAGGAGCAAACTAAATCTGCATTTGCCTCAGGGACTAGGCCAAGCATAGGCAAGGGCTCCATTCGGCGGAGTAGCATGTGGCCTGCGCCCTCAGACTCTACAGGTTCTAGGAGCTCATAGTCGTCTTGGTCAGAGGGGCTGTCAAGTCCCATGTACGGCATTCGAGCAGCGGGGAGGCTCCTGCATGTGTGTATGGGTTTAGGGTTTAGGGTGTCCCATGTATGGCATTCGAGCAGTAAGGAGGCTCCTGCATGTGTGTATGGGTTTAGGGTTTAGGGTTTCCCATGTACGGCATTCGAGCAGCGGGCAGGCTCCTGCATGTGCGTTTGGGTTTAGGGTGTCTTATGTACGGCATTTGAGCAGCGGGGAGGCTCCTGCATGTGTGTATGGGTTTAAGGTTCAGGAATTAGGGTTTAGGGTGTCCCATGTACGGCATTCCAGCAGCAGGGAGGCTCCTGCATGTGCGTATTGGCTTTCAGGGCTGGTTACTAACGTAACCCTGTGTGATGTCTCTTGAAGGGGGGCAGTTGTAGATCACAATCCTCTCAGCACCAACACTACCAACACCAACACCTCCCCTCTCATTATTTGACAGGACACTCTGGAGGCAACATAAGTCATTCCTCATTTATTCCACATGCCGTGAAAACTACCTTCCTACAATCCTCTCGCACCACCACCACTACCACTACCACCACCACACCCACCGTCCCTCTTATTTGACAGAACACACTGGATGCAACACAAGTCATGTAGCACACCTTCCACATGCCGTGAAAACTACCTCCCTACAATCCTCTCGCACCACTACCACCACCACCACTACCACACCCACCTCCCCTCTTATTTGACAGAACACACTGGATGCAATACAAGTCAAAAAGGGCTGAGGGTGTTAAAAGCTGTTCTCATCGCACCTGCATACCACATCATAATTGCTATCCGCTGCCATATTTGTATATGTATGCTGTTCCAGTCCAGGTTAAAGTGGTAAGAAGGTGGTTTTGGGACAGCATCATCTCAAGGGCTGAGGGCGGTAACAGCTGATCGTACCTGCATACCACATCATCGTCGCTGTCCGGTGCGACCCTGGTCCACTCTCCGCCAGGAGGAACGAAGCGCAGGTGTAGCTGAAGTTTCATAGCTACTGTAGCTGACGTCTTGTCTGATACGATGGGCCCACCGGCGGGGTCCAGGGGCTTGGGCTGGAGCGGAGCGTCCCTGGGGAGGTGGGAGGTGGGAGGTGGTGGGGTGGAGTGGGGTGAGGTGGGGTGGGGTGGGAGGTGGGAGGGTGGGGTGAGGTAAGGGGTGGTGTGGTGGGGTGAGGAGTGGTGGGGTGAGGTGAGGAGTGGTGTGGTGTGGTGTGGTGTGGTGTGGTGTGGTGTGGTGTGGTGTGGTGTGGTGTGGTGTGGTGTGGTGTGGTGTGATTTGGTGTGGTGAGATCTGCATTGTGGCATGGTCCCATCTTACATCAAAGTCCAGCTTCTACCGCTGCCTCATCCTCCTGCCCCTTCTGCCCATCTTTCTCCTACCCCCCTGCCCCTCCTGCGCATCTTACCGTCCAAGTCCTGCCTCTGCCACTGCCTCATCCTCCTACCTATCCTCCTGCCCATCTTTCTCCTACCCTCCTGCCCCTCCTGCCCCTCCTACCCATCTTACCATCCAAGTCCTGCCTCTGCTGCTGCCCCATCCTCCTGCCCATCCTGTCCCTCCTGCCCCCCCTGCCCCTCCCGCCCATCTTTCTCCTACCCTCCTGCCCCTCCTGCCCATCTTACCGTCCAAGTCCTGCCTCTGCTGCTGCCCCATCCTCCTGCCCATCCTGCCCCTCCTGCCCCCCCTGCCCCTCCCGCCCATCTTTCTCTTACCCTCCTGCCCCTCCTGCCCACCTTACCGTCCAAGTCCTGCCTCTGCTGCTGCCCCATCCTCCTGCCCCTCCTGCCTCTCCTGCCCCTCCTGCCCATCTTACCTTCCAAGTCCTGCCTCTGTTGCTGCCCCATCCTCCTGCCCATCCTGCCCCTCCTGGCCATCTTTCTACTAGCCTCCTGCCCCTCCTGCCCATCTTACCGTCCAAGTCCTGCCTCTGCTGCTGCCCCATCCTCCTGCCCTGCCAAGTCCTGCCCCTCCTGCCCCTCCTGCCCTACTGCCAAGTCCTGCCTCTGTTGCTGCCCCATCCTCCTGCCCCTCCTGCCCCTCCTGGCCATCTTTCTTCTACCCTCCTGCCCCTCCTGCCCCTCCTGCCCATCTTACCGTCCAAGTCCTGCCTCTGCTGCTGCCCCATCCTCCTGCCCATCCTGCCCCGCCAGCGCAGCCAGTCTCTCCTCCTCTTTGGACACCAGCAGCTCTGTTGCCGCATGCTCTGCAAGAGCCTGGGTGGGTGGTGGGTGGGTGGGGGGTGGGTGTTGGATGGGTGGGTGGGTGTTTGCGTGGGTGGAGGGGTGGACGGGTGGGTGGGTAGGTGTTAAATGGGTGGGTGGGTGTTGGGTGGGTGGGTGGGTAGGTGTTGAGTGGGTGGTGGGTGGGTGTGGGGTGGGTGGAGGGGTGGGTGCGTGGGTGTGGTGGGTGGAGGGGTGGATGGGTGGGTGGGTAGGTGTTGGATGGGTGGGTAGGTAGGTGTTGGATGGGTGGGTAGGTAGGTGTTGGATGGGTGGGTGGGTAGGCGTTGGGTGGGTGGGTGGGTGGGTGGGGGGTGGGTTGATGGGTGGGTGGGTGTGGATGGGTGGGTGGGTAGGTATTGGATGGGTGGGTGGGTAGGTGTTGGATGGGTGGGTGGGTAGGTGTTGGGTGGGTGGGTGGGTGGGTGGGTGGGTAGGTGTTGGGTGGGTGGGTGGGTGGGTGGGTGGGTGGGTGGGTAGGTGTTGGATGGGTGGGTGGGTAGGTGTTGGATGGGTGGGTGGGTAGGTGTTGGGTGGGTGGGTGGGTGGGTAGGTGTTGGATGGGGTGACCCTGAAAGTTTGCGAAAGTTCTGGACAGGGTTCCAGGTCTCACCTCCTCCGCATCCTTCCATAGTGTGCCCCAAAGTCTACCCCCAACAGGCCATGGGCAGGGTATTGGTGGTTGGCTCCAGTGCAAGTAACAGGCCGCCCCCTCAGCCTCACGCCTTGTAATAAGGCGTACTATTTATTTGTTGACTGACAGGGTAGCAGGTCCCACCTCCTCCGCATCCTTCCATAGTGTGCCCCAAAGTCTACCCCCAACAGGCCATGGGCAGGGTATTGGTGGTTGGCTCCAGTGCAAGTAACAGGCCGCCCCCTCAGCCTCACGCCTCATAATAAGGCGTACTATTTATTTGTTTACTGACAGGGTAGCAGGTCCCACCTCCTCCGCATCCTTCCATAGTGTGCCCCAAAGTCTACCCCCAACATGCCATGGACAGGGTCTTGGTGGTTGGCTCCAGTGCAAGCAAACGGGCTGGCCCCCTCAACCTCAACACTTGTAATGAGGCGTACTATTTATTTGTTTATTGACAGTGCAGCAGGTATCACCTCCTCCGCATCCCCCTCCTGCAGTTTCCGCGTTGCTTGCAACCAGTGTTTCATTTTTTGACGATGCGTCGCCATTCCGTAGAATGCTACACCCCCCGGACCCCCCGATATCGGGACTCGCTGCCCCCCGACCCCCCCCAGGCTCCGCGCTTCGCGCTCCGCCATGCAATGGCTATGCAACTATCCTGAAATCAGGGTTGAGTAGCCCAAGTAGCTACTCAACCTGGACTACAGAAATCTGAAATAAAAAACACTGCTTGCAACGCGCCTAGGACTCCCGAAGTTTACCCCAAAGTAACGATAACGCCTGGTAGGGCGTGGTATTAAGGGAGCCCCGTCTTACGGCGGTAGAGAACGGGCTGCTGCTTTACCTGGACAAAGCTACCCTGGCAGTTGACAGCGACCGCGAACACTATAGCGCACCTGTAGGGATTCGAACCCTGCACCTTCTTGTTTCAACAAGCTACGCTTAGGACTCCCAAAGTTTACCCCAAAGTATGCCCCAATTTCATGGACAGGGTAACACACCTGTCGATGACTTTCCCAAACTTGGGGGGGGGGGGGAGGGCAACCCTCACCCTTACACCCACTCACCTCCTCCGCATCTTCCTCCTCCTGCATTTTCCTAGGACTCCCAAAGTTTACCCCTAAGTGTGCACCAAATTCATGGACAGGTTCACAAACCTGTCAGAGACTTTCACAAACTTGGGGGGGGGGGGGGGGGGGGGGGGGGGGGGGGCAACCCTCACCCACTCACCCACTCACATACCCACCCACTAAAGCCACCACTGAAGCCACCCACTACCCCACCCTACCCACCCACTCACCTCCTCCTCCTCCTGCATGGCTTAACTCAACCCAACACAAACCAACTAAACCCCACTCACCCAGCCACATACCCACCTACCCACTCACCTCCTCTGCCTCCTCCCCCTCAAGCATGGCTCGCAGCGTCTCACCCACCCACCCACCCACCCTCTTACACTCTCACACACCCACTACCCTGCCCACCTACCCACCCACTACCCTACTCACCCACTACCCCACCCACTCACCTCCTTTGCCTCCTCCCCCTCATGCATGGCTCGCAGCGTCTCACCCACCCACCCACCCACCCTCTCACACACCCACTACCCTACCCACCTACCCACCCACTACCCTACTCACCCACTACCCCACCCACGTACCTCCTCCGCCTCCTCCTCCTCAAGCATGGCTCGCAGCGTCTCCTCATCGGGAAGCTGCTGCAGTACAAGGGCCTCGTCCTCTTCGTCCAAGGGCCCCAAGGCCCCCTCCTTGTCCAAGCCCCCCTGCCCTCCCTTGGCAGAGGCCTCCCTACGCTCCTGCCTGGTCTTCACTCGGTGCTGTTTGGTATCGTCAGCACCACTGGTTGCTCCAGGGGCCACCACCTTCAGTTGTGGGTGGTGGTGTGTGGTGGTGGGTGGGGTGGTGAAGGAGGGATAAGGGGGTCAAAAAGGTCCAACAGGGACCTGTACCGGTGTGTGTGTGTGCTGTTTGGTATCGTCAGCACCACTGGTTGCTTCAGGGGCCACCACCTTCAGTTGTGGGTGGTGGTGGGTGGTGGTGGTGGGTGGTGGGTGTGGGTGGTGGTGGGTGGGGTGGTGAAGGAGGGATTAGGGGGTCAAAAACGTCCGACAGGGACCTGTACCGGTGTGTGTGTGTGTGCTGTTTGGTATCGTCAGCGCCACTGGTTGCTCCAGGGGCCACCACCTTCAGTTGTGGGTGGTGGTGGGTGGTGGTGGTGGGTGGTGGGTGGTGGTGGGTGGTGGTGGGTGGTGGGTGGTGGTTGTGGGTGGTGGTTGTGGGCGGTGGTGGTAGTTGGTGGTGGGTGATGGTGGGTGTCGGGGGGGGAGGTGACAGTGCAGGCGGAGCCTGGGCATTTCACATGGTTAGCTGTTTTGGGCAGAGCCCCCCCTTCTGGGGGGCGGGAACCCCCAGGGCCATCACGTTGTCCGTTTGTCAGACCACAAGAAACAAGAAACCCTGGCCCTAACTGTCTCGTAAACCCTGGCTTTGGTCCGCTGCACCTGTTGCTCCAATAGCCAACACTCTCCGCCAAGTCTAGGACTTGTTGTCTTATTATGTTTTGTTTGCGTGGGTGGAGGTCAGGGGGATGTAAACGAGTCATATGCAGCGTTGCAAGCGACCCGGAAAATTGGCGGAGGGTGTTGGCAACGGAACGACAGGTGGCAACAGAATGGAGCGGACAGAAACCATTTAATTACGAGACAGTTGGCTGATGTGGCAGGCTTCGTTTCGGTCGCATGGTCGTCAGTTGCTAACAGACAACGGGGTGACCCTGGGGGCTCCTGGCCCAAGAAGGGGGGGCTCCGCCCAAAAACGTCACTTTTTGTAAATTGCCTTGCTTGAATGTGCTCTTCTGAAAATTCCTTTCATCTTACTCTTTCATGCTACTGTTGTCAGATCTAGGATTTACACTTGTGTGTGACACGTTCATGAAACCTGGGAAAACAAAGCCCCCTAATTCCTCCTTCACCACCCCAACAAACACTCACCACCCACCACCCTCCACACACACACACCTTACCGTCCAACTTGCTCAGAAACTCTCGGTAGAAACGGTACGCATCCATGTTGGTCAATTTTTTACCCCTGGATCCCTCCTTCTTCACCCCAACAAACGCTCACCAGCCACCAGCCACCACCCCAACACACACTCACACTCACCACCCTCCACCCCCCCCCCCACACACACACACACACACACACACACACACACACACCTTTGGGTCCAAGTCGCTCATTAACTCCTGGCAGAAACGGTGCAGATCCATGACGGTCGTTTTTAACCCCCTGACCCCTCCTTTACCATCCCGACAAACACTCACCACCCACCACCCACTACCTTATACTCACACACCACACACCACCCTCCACACACACACACACTTTTCGGTCCAAGTCGCTCATAAACTCCCGGTAGATACGGCACAAATCCCAGCCGGTCATTTTTTACACCTCAATCCTTCATGCACTACTCCAACAAACACTGACCACCCACCACCCACTACCATATACACACACTTACCACCCACCGCCCTCCACACACACACACACACGCACCTTTCGGTCCAAGTCGCTCAGAAACTCCCGGTAGAAACGGTGCAGATCCATGACGGTCGTTTTTAACCCCCTGACCCCTCCTCTACCATCCCGACAAACACTCACGACCCACCACCCACTACCTTATACACACACTCACCACCCACCACCCACTACCTTATACACTCACACACCACACACCACCCTCCACACACACACACACCTTTTGGTCCAAGTCGCTCATCAACTCCCGGTAGATACGGTACGAATCCCAGCCGGTCATTTTTTACACCTCAATCCTTCATGCACTACTCCAACAAACACTCACCACCCACCACCCACCACCTTATACACACACTCACCACCCACCCTCCAACCTCCAACTTCCACACACACACACACCTTTCGGTCCAAGTCGCTCATAAACTCCCGGTAGAAACGGTGCAGATCCCGATCCTCCTGCTTGAATAGTTCAGAGAAGCGAAGGATTTTCTCGTTGTCGGGACCGATGGCCAAGACTGGAAGTGCTATGTCGATGTTTTCCAGCTCTTCACCTGGGTTTGCATGATAGTGGTGGGGTGGTCAGGATAGGGTGGGTGGAGGTGGGAAAAAGGGTGATTGGCTCAACTTGAGGCACAAATGATAAGTAAGTGATAGAAGCGATGGATTTTCTCGTTGTCAGGGCCGTGGGCCCAAACCGGAAGGGCTATGTCGATGCTCTCCAGCTCTCTGCCTGGATTTTCATGGTGGTGGTGGTGGGGTGGTCGGGTGGGTGGGTGGGGGCGGGGTGGTTGGGTGGGTGGGTGGAGGTGGGGGGTAAAGGGTTATTGGCTCCACATGTCGCACAAATTATACGTCAGTAATAGAAGCGCAGGGTTTTCTTGTTGTTAGGACCGATGGCCAAAACCGGAAGGGCTATGTCGATGTTTTCCAGCTCTTCACCTGGGTTTGCATGATAGTGGTGGGGTGGTCAGGTGGGTGGGTGGAGGTGGGGAAAAGGGTAATTGGCTCAACTTGAGGCACAAATGATAAGTAAGTGATAGAAGCGAAGGATTTTCTCGTTGTCAGGGCCGTGGGCCCAAACCGGAAGGGCTATGTCGATGTTTTCCAGCTCTTCACCTGGGTTTGCATGGTGAGGGGGGGGGGGGGGTTCAGGGGGGGGCGTGGTGGTGGAAAAAGGATTAAAGCACACACGCTCTCACGCGCACACACACAGGGGGAAGTCTCCCTGTCTCCATCCTGTGGCATAAATAAGTAAATAAAAAATAAACATTATGCCTTATTACGAGGCTGAGGTAGCCAGCCTGCATGCTTGCACTGGGGCCAACCACGAATCCTGTGGCGTAAAGTAGATAAGTAAGTCAGTAAGCAAGCAAGCAAGCAAGCAAGCAAGCAAGCAAGCAAGCAAGCAAGCAAGCAAGCAAGCAAGCAAGCAAGCAAGCAAGCAGCAAGCAAGCCAAGTAAGTAAGTAAGTAAGTAAGTGAGTGAGTGAGTGAGTGAATTAGTGAGTGAGTGAGTGAGCAAGCCAAGCCAAGCCAAGCCAAGCCAAGCCAAGCCAAGCCAAGCCAAGCCAAGTAAGTAAGTAAGTAAGTAAGTAAGTCAGTAAGTAAGTCAGTAAGTAAGTTACTAAGTAAGTAAGTAAGTAAGTAAGTAAGTAAGTAAGTAAGTAAGTAAGTAAGTAAGTAAGTAAGTATCTTTTGATAATAATGCTTTGATGAATTGATAATGTCACAGCCGAAGGCTGTGATCAGCCTTAAAGGCTGGAGCCGTGTAACCAAGTTGAAGTTAAAGTTCGAGCTCAAGAAACGTAGATTTTGAAAACAGTGTCGTCTCCATGCGTAGCTTTTGAAGTAACCTGAACACCCTGGTCCCCATAAACTAAGGAGGGGGGGGGGGGGGGGGGGGGAGAGAGAGGGGGAGAGAGGAAGGGGGAAGAGGGAGGGGGAGAGAGGGGATGGGGGGAGAGAAGGGAGGGGGGGGGGGGGGGGGGGGAGGGGGAGAGGACGGGGGGAGAGGGCTTGGGGGAGAGAGGGAGGGGGGGGAGAGAGAGGAGGGGGAAGAGGGAGGGGGGATTGAGAGGGAGGGGGGAAGAGGGAGGGGGGAAGGGGGAGAGAGAGGGGGGTGGGAGAGAGGGGGGGGGGGGGACGAGAAGAGGAAGAGAGATGGGAGGGGGAGAGAGGGAGGGGGGAGAGGGATGGCGGTATAGGGCGAGAGAGGGAAGAGGGGGGGGGGGGGGGGGGGAGAGAAGGATGGGGGAGAGAGGGAATGGGGGGAAGGGGAGAGAGGAAGGGGGGGGGGGGGGGGGGGGAGGAGAGAAGGATGGGGGGAGAGGGATGGGTGAGAGAGGGAGGGGGGGGAAGAGAGGGATGGGGGGAGAGAGGGAGGGGGGAGAGAGGGAGGGGGGGGGAGAGGAGGGAGGGAGAGGAGAGGAGGAGGGGGGGGAGGAAGGAGGGGGTGAGAAAGGAGGGGGGAAGAGGAGGGGGGGAGGGAGGAGGGGGGGAGAGAGGGGAGGGGGAGAGATGAGGGGGGTGGGGGGGGAGTGTCTGCCTGCCTGCCTGCCTGCCTGCCTGCTTGCTCTGAGGGTGGGAACAGGTTCCCTGAAACAGAGGACCTCAGTTTGAGGATTATTTAGATAGATTAGATAAATTATAATGTAACCAAGTTTAAGTTCAAGTTCAAGCTTGAGGTCGAGGTCGAGGTCAAGTTCAACTTCAACTTCAAGCTCCAGCTTGAGGTCGAGGTCAATGTCAAGTTCAACTTCAACTTCAACTTCAAGCTCCAGCTTGAGGTCAAGGTCGAGTTCAAGTTCAAGTTCAAGTTCAAGCTCAAGCTTGAGGTCGAGGTCGAGGTCGAGGTCAAGTTCAAATTCAAATTCAAGCTCAAGCTTGAGGTCAAGGTCGAGTTCAAGTTCAAGTTCAAGCTCAAGCTTGATGCCGAGGTTGAGGTCGAGGTCAAGTTCAAGTTCGAGTTGAAGTTCAAGGTCGATGTCGAGGTCGAGTTGAAGTTCAAGTTCAAGTTCAAGCTCAAGCGGTCAAGTTAAGGTGAGGGTCAAGTTCAAGGTCAAGATCACCTGTGGCGGGAGACGAGGCTGCAGCAGGCTCCTTCCCAGGGGTGTCCACATCCATTGCATCCCCCCCCTCTGCTTTTGCATCAGCTGCAGCGGCCTTCACCTCTGTCTCCGGCTTCTGAACTCCAGCCGCAGCAGCGGCCTTCCGTGCAGCAGCGTCCCTCTCAGCAGAAGCACCAGCAGCAGGAGCAGCAGCAGCGGCAGCAGAACCAGGAGCAGGAGCTGCGGCGGGGGCTGTGGCTTGAGCTCCTGAGCCCGCGGCTGCTCCAGGAGTTGCAACAACAGCAGCAGCAGCAGCAGGAGCAATGGTGGCTGTAAGGGGTTGGGCAGCAGCAGGCTTGTCACCGCCATCATCATCATCATCGTAGTCATCCTCTTCTTCCAAGAAGGCAGCAGGGGCAGTCCCTGCTGCGGGGTTCCATCCTGCTGGTGCTGCAGCTGGGGCGGTGGGCACGTGCCTTCTGAAGAAGGGCAGGCAGAGGCAGGTGGGGGTGAGGATGGGGGTGGGGGTGGGTGAAGTGGGGGTTGGGGGGTTGGGGGGTTGGGGGGGGGAGGGGTAAGGGGGTTGGGAGGGGTTGGGAGGGGAGGGGGGGGGGGGGGGGGGGGGGGGGGGATAAGGGTGTTGTGTGTGTGGGGTGGGGGGGGTGGGGGTGGGGGTGGGGGTGGGGGGGGGCAGTCGGCGGGAGGAGGGGGGAGTAACTTACACTGGAGGTGGCCCATGGTCCTCAATCAGTTCTGTCTCCCCAGCAAAGTCAACAGCATCTGCACGCTTTTGAGCTGGCTCCTCTGCCTCCTCCTCATCCTCCTCTTCCTCGTCATCTGCACCATCCTACAGGGGGCAGCAGGGGGGGCGCGAGATATATGGATTGGGAATTGGTACTTTTGTTTTTGATTTACACCCACCACCCCTCTCTGCCCCAGCCTCTCGCCTGTTCCTTCTTTCCTCCATGAACTTCCAACTCCCAACCATCTCCCACCCTGTCCATAATCCTGCCTAATCGCAAGTGCAGTGTTGCACATCTACTAAGGGAGGGAGAAGAGGGGAGGGGAGGGGAGGGGAGGGGAGGGGAAGGGAAGGAAAGGGAATGGAGGGGAATGGAGGAGAGGGGAGGGAAATGGAGGGGAGGGGAGGGAGGGGACGGGAGGGGAGGGGAGGGGAGGGGAGGGAGGGGAGGGGAGGGGAGGGGAGGGGAGGGGAGGGAGGGGAGGGAGGGGAGGGAGGGGAGGGAGGGGAGAAAGGGAGGGAGATACCCCACCTCACCCCATGATATACATCACACCCCATCCCACCCTACCCTACCCCATGATATACATCCCACCCCATCCCACCCCGTCACACCCCATCCCGCCCCGTCCCACCCCACCCCATGACATACATCCCACCCCACCCCACCCATGATATAAATCACACCCCATCCCACCCCGCCCCACCCCATGATATACACCTCACCCCACCCAACCCCACCCTACCCTGTCTCATTCCACCCCACCCCATGATATACATCCCACCCATCTCATCCCGTCCCACCCCTACCCTAACCTTACTCCACCCTACCCCACCCAACCCCATGATACACATTCCACCCCTCTCTATCTCAACAGTCTCCCAGGACATCCCTCTCTCCAAATATCTCTCATCACATCGCTGGCCTGTGCTCCGGTGTGCTCAACCACGATGTTCACACATTTGCTGCGGAGGAGGAAGGGGAGGGTAGGAGGGGAGTGGGGGGGGGGGGGGGGGGGGGGGGGGAAGGAGGGGGAGGGGAGGGGGAGGGGAGGGGGAGGGGGGAAGGAAAGGAGGGGGGAAGGAGAGGAGGGGGGAAGCGGTGGAGGGGGGAAGCGGTGGAGGGGGGAAGGGGTGGAGGGGGGAAGGAGGGGAGGGGAGGGGGGAGGGGGGAGGGAGGGGAAGGGGAAGGAGGAGAGGGGGGAAGGAGAGAAGGAGGGAAAGAGGAAAGGTAGGTGCCATGCGTCTATCACCACCCCACCCCAAACCCAATCCCTTTCCAACAGTCTTGCTTGTATTTGTCATCAACATCCCATGCTCATCACAGCACATAATGCTCTGGGTGCTCCTCTGTTGTCTGCAGCTGCTTCAAATGCGAGTTTTCTAGCATAGGAGCCAAATGGCAAGCTGCCCTCAATGAGCACACATCCCAGATGTCAAGATTCTCTTCGCACCAACTGGACAGTTACTGGTTGCAGTTATGCTGTTACAGGAGGAAGCTGCATGGCATGTGGGGGCTCCGCCATTCCACAACACACAATTGTGGGGGACTAGCTGCCACATGTAATTGCATGCATGTTGTTAGAAACTCTCGACAGCTGAGAGCTGTGAGCAGCCTTGCATGCTTCCCCACTGACCTTTTTGAATCCACCCAGCAGCACGGCCTTCAATTCTTTCAATCCCGCGAATGAAGCTTTCGCGTCCTGTGCAGCGACAGTAAGGAAAGGCATTCGGGGCCGTGAGCATTCGCCAGTGTGAATTAGTGCGAATTCTGAATTTCGATGGCGAGAGCACGGACATCATCAATGTAGTCGGCATCGGCCTTTCCATCCTCTCCGACATTGCCGAAGGCTAAGCCGAGGAGTAGTTTGTCCCCCTCATCCTCCTCGTCAGCCATCGAAGCAGGGAATCAAGGCGGGGAATATGGCAGCATACACAATCTGAATTAGCGATTCTTTCAACAGCCCTTGACAAGGAAATTGTTGAAGAGTGTTGGTATTGCCTGTACCGCCGTCACCGGACCCCCATAATAGGATGTCAGAGCCAGGCCACCATCTCCCTCACTACAGGTACCGGTAGTCTCAGCATCCCATTATCAGGCAACGGCCCTGTATTTTTTCGTTCTGTTGGTTCTGCTTTAAGGATTCGCTGTTGGCACAAGTGCTCATCTACATTTAGCCTATCCGTCTTGGCCTGTCCGCCTGATTCTAGGTGTCCGGGGATGCGGGCCATCCTGGGCCCGGGTGCGGAGGCCAGGGCGGAACCAGTTGGGGGTCTGAACTTCCCACCTTTTGAGGCGGAAATCGTTATCATCAAAATGCTTTTGCCATTAACTCGTGATATGATATATCATCAAGTTAGCTACCCTGCACTCCAGGAACGCACATAAATTCAATAAAACAGATGCATTGGATTGAAAAGCGAGACGTTGCGCCTTACTATTAAGACCCAGAATCCTTAAATAATTCCACGTTATGCCTCTTATTTAATTACCGTATTTCTATTCAGGGGGGGGGGGGGGGGGGGGGGGGGGGGGGGGGGGGGGGGAGCCCTCAGTTTTGTAGGCATAGGTGTCAAAGGTTTTTTTACTCCTCGAAATAGATAAAATGTTTGCAGTAAGGCGCATAAATATGCTCTGGTTTGAAGTCTGGTGGCCTGACAGCTGCTTTGACCAGAGGGGCAGCAGACCCAAGCCTCTAAATCCTCATATTAGTAAAGTCTGTTATAATCAATCCATATAGCCAAACTCGTTGTAATTGTAATTGAAGGCCTCACTCACTCAGTCACTCCATGTCAGTCTTCTTCATACCGATTCTATGCCACTGAGCTTTCAGGCTCCTGACCACACCACTACCACTACCAAAATGACCGTTTGGTCTGCTATTATATTGCTGCCCGTTGGGCATGCATTATAGCAATTCAGGGGATGACTGGCATGTTGAGGTTAGAATTCGTACATCGTCTTCTTACACAAGGCCGACTCTCCCAGAATTATCAGATTTAAGGCCAAATTTGAAATAGGACCTTGGTACCCTAGTACGACATTCTAATTCGACATTATAATTTGAGATATGCCCTTAGTAAAACATTCTTCGAAACTCAGCCCCTAGGGTCACCCCGTTGTCCGTTGGGGTTGGGACAGCGTACCTGTTTTTTTCAGGCTAGCAAGCACCAACATCTGCTACTCAACGAGCTACTTCTTTATGCTGCGAGCAACCTCTTAGAACTCCAAGCAACTTCTCGACTTTGCACTGCTCTTGAGTGCACAACTTTAGTTTCCTCGGTTGGACGAAACAACCCCAACTGCCCCTTCGCTTCTAATTCGATGTTATACCTACTTCGATGCCAGACCTACCTATTCCAATGCCAGACCTAGCTACTTCGATGCCAGAACTACTAAGAAGCTATACAACTTCGATTAGGATTTAGGGAGGGTGCCCAACTTCGGTACTATGTCGCGACCCTTCATCCCGCGCCTTCTTTCGTTTCCCGCGCTTATTATGTTGGAGGGTGGAACTTCGATGAGGGCGCTGTACTTCTATAAGTACTGAGCTGCATGATGAGTTTCATGGTTGATAAGGTTGCACGCAAGATGGAGTAGCCCTTTCAGATTGCATGGTGACGAAGTTGCATGCAAGATGAGGTAGCCCTTTCAGGGTGCATGGTGAGAAGGTTGAATGCTTGATGAGGTTGCATGTAACATGAAGTAGCCCTTCTAGGTTGCATGATGATGGGGTTGTATACAAGATGAAGTAGCCCTTTCAGAATGCATGCATGATGAAGATGTAAGAAAGATGAGGTAGCCCCTTGAGGTTGCATATTAATAAGGTAGCCCCCTGAGTCTGCAGGATGCTGAGGTTGCATGCAAGATGAGGTTGTATGCATGATGAGGTAGCCGCTTGATGTTGTATGATGTTGAGGTAGGCCCTTTAGGTTGCATGGAGTCGAGGTAGCCCCTTGAGGTTGCATGGTGTTGAGGTAGCTACTATAGGTTGCATGATGTTGAGGTACCTCCTATAGGTTGCATGATGTTGAGGCAGCCCCTTCAGGTTGCATGATGTTGAGGTAGCCCCTTGAAGTTGCATGGTGTTGAGGTAGCCCCTATAGGTTGCATGATGTTCAGGTAGCCCCTATACATTGCATGATGTTCAGGTAGCCCCTATAGGTTGCATGCTGTTCAGGTAGCCCCTTCATGTTGCAAGATGTTGAGGTAGCCCCTATAGGTTGCATGATGTTCAGGTAGCCCCTTCATGTTGCATGATGTTGAGGTAGCCCCTATAGGTTGCATGATGTTCAGGTAGCCCCTTCATGTTGCATGATGTTCAGGTAGCCCCTATAGGTTGCATGAAATTGAGGTAGCCCCTATAGGTTGCATGATGTTGAGGTAGCCCCATTGGATTGCATGATGTTGAGGTAGCCCCTATAGGTTGCATGATGTTGGGGTAGCCCCTATAGGTTGCATGATGTTGAGGTAGCCCCAATAGGTTACATAGTGTTGAGGTAGCCCCTTGAGGTTGCATGATGTTGGGGTAGCCCCTATTGGTTGCATGATGTTGAAGTTGCCCCTATAGGTTACATGGTGTTGAGGTAGCCCCTATAAATTGCATGATGTTGAGGTAGCCCCTATAGGTTGCATGATGTTGAGGTAGCCCCTATAGGTTGCATGATGTTGAGGTAGCTCCTAAAGATTGCATGATGTTGAGGAAGCCCATATAGGTTGCATGATGATGAGGTAGCTCATTCAGGTTGCATTATGTTGAGGTAGCCCCTTCATGTTGCATGATGTTGAGGTAGCCCCTATAGGTTACATGGTGTTGAGGTAGCCCCTTGAGGTTGCATGATGTTGAGGTAGCCCCTTCAGGTTGCATGATGTTGAGGTAGCCCCTATAGGTTACATGGTGTTGAGGTAGCCCTTGAGGTTGCATGATGTTGAATTTCCCCCTATAGGTTACATGGTGTTGAGGTAGCCCCTATCGATTGCATGATGTTGAGGTAGCCCCTATAGGTTGCATGATGTTGAGGTAGCCCCTTGAGGTTGCATGATGTTGAGGTAGCTCCTAAAGATTGCATGATGTTCAGGTAGCCCCTTCATGTTGCATGATGTTGAGGTAGCCCCTATAGGTTGCATTATGTTCAGGTAGCCCCTTCATGTTGCATGATGTTGAGGTAGCCCCTATAGGTTGCATGAAATAGAGGTAGCCCCTATAGGTTGCATGATGTTCAGGTAGCCCCTATAGGTTACATAGTGTTGAGGTAGCGCCTTGAGGTTGCATGATGTTGGGGTAGCCCCTATAGGTTACATAGTGTTGAGGTAGCGCCTTGAGGTTGCATGATGTTGGGGTAGCCCCTATAGGTTACATGGTGTTGAGGTAGCCCCTATAAATTGCATGATGTTGAGATAGCCCCTTCAGGTTGCATGATGTTGATGTAGCCCCTATAGGTTGCATGATGTTGAGGTAGCCCCTTGAGGTTGCATGATGTTGAGGTAGCCCCTGTAGGTTGTATGATGTTGAGTTAGCCCCTATAGGTTGCATGATGTTGTGGTTGCTCCTAAAGATTGCATGATGTTGAGGTAGCCCCTATAGGTCGCATGATGATGAGGTAGCTCATTCAGGTTGCATGAGGTTGAGGTAGCTCCTATAGGTTGCATGATGTTGATGTAGCCCCTATAGGTTACATAGTGCTGAGGTAGCCCCTTGAGGTTGCATGATGTTCAGGTAGCCCCTATAGGTTACATGGTGTTGAGGTAGCCCCTATAGATTGCATGATGTTGAGGTAGCCCCTATAGGTTGCATGATGTTGAGGTAGCCCCTTCAGGTTGCATGATGTTGATGTAGGCCCTATAGGTTACATAGTGTTGAGGTAGCCCCTGTAGGTTGCATGATGTTGAAGTTGCCCCTATAGGTTACATGGTGTTGAGGTAGCCCCTATAGATTGCATGATGTTGAGGTAGCCCCTATAGGTTGCATGATGTTGAGGTAGCCCCTTCAGGTTGCATGATGTTGATGTAGCCCCTACAGGTTGCATCATGTTGAGGTAGCCCCTGTAGGTTGCATGATGTTGATGTAGCCCCTATAGGTTGCATGATGTTGAGGTAGCCCCTATAGGTTGCATGATGTTGAGGTAGCCCCTATAGGTTGCATGATGTTGAGGTAGCTCCTAAAGGTTGCATGATGTTGATGTAGCCCCTATAGGTTGTATGATGTTGAGGTAGCCCCTATAGGTTGCATGGTGCTGAGGTAGCCCCAATAGGTTGCATGATGTTGAAGTAGCCCCTTGAGTTTGCATGATGTTGAGTTAGCCCCTATAGGTTGCATGATGTTGAGGTCAGAAACGTTTCTAGTTAGTTCTGTCTGGATGAAGGTATCTTGAATTACTATTTGGCCATACCTTTGGTGATTTCCCCCAGTGCAAGCAAACGGGCTGGCCCCCTGAACCTCATGCCTTCTAATAAAGCGTTATATTTCTGTATTTATTTATTTATTCGGCTAGACCTCAAACCAGTTGTGTAACACCTGTCAATATAGGGGGGGGAGAGAGAGAGAGGGAGAGAGAGAGAGAGAGAGAGAGAGAGAGAGAGAGAGAGAGAGAGAGAGAGAGAGAGAGAGAGAGAGAGAGAGTAATGGAGAAAGTCTGAGTGTTGTTGTTAAAGTCTAGGTGTAGCCAAATAGGCTTTAGGGACTCGCCAAATCTCGAAAAAACAAGATTCATTATCTATTATCAGAAGGGGCTGAATTTGAACAGCCTTGTATGAAGTCCCCAACAAATCGCAAATAAACGACGGAGACCCTCATTTCCAAGCTACGTGTCCTTCGAACTGCAAAAGACGCCGAGCAGCAAAATTGCTGGCTGGCGCCGTGTGATCAAGTTCACGTCAAAGTTCTACCACGACCTATGAGCACTGCCCAGGAGGATGTTTGATGATGGACGTCTGAGTTCATTATTTATATTGCCAGAACGAAGTCTTGGGAGTCTATTACGGTTGTATAAAAACGAGTGGTTCAATCGTCGACCCTAAATATAGCTTTCTTTGACTTCAATATGAAGTGTAATTTATGATGGTGATTGGATGTATGTTGTTACAGTCTAGGGGGTTGACCAAATGGGCCCAATGGACTTTTCCAACCATGAATTGAAATTGAACTTGGTTACATAGCTCCAGCCAGCAATTTGGCGCAATTAGGCGCTGTCTTTGGCAGTGAAATTAATTACTAGGGGGAAACAACAAACCATTTCCCAAACATGGCAGAAGGGGCTATCAGCTTAAACACTTCAAGAGTGGAGAAAACTCGCAGCGGTCAAACGCGCCAATCTGTACACGGAGATGAGAATGGTTAAAGCACTGGGGAAACCCTCTTAAGGGAAAACACCATGTGGTGGGATTAGGGTATAGACAGCAGGGTCTATACCCTGGCTAGACAGCGCGTGGCAGTATCAGCATGTATAGCGGTGCTCTCACGCGTTTTATGACTTGGTGACTACTTATGTACTCCCTTAGAACTATCGGCTCTCCTGAGCCAGCTTCCCGTGGGACTGAGTCATCTTGAGATGACTCAGTGGCAGCTTCCTGTCACCTACGTCTCCGGTCTGATCTGTACCCTGTTAGGTTCCTGTCTACCGCCTCCTTTCACCACAGGTGCCCCTTTATGGGTCTCCTGTGTCTGTAACGTTATCCTTGTCTCCGTGTATAGATTGGTGCGTCTGTTCCGCTGCTTTAATCTACTGTCCACTCTACCGGAGTGATTTCAAGCTGATAGGTTACTGGGCTCCTCATCACTACCACTGCTTTGATAATGCAACTTCCGCGAGGGCCTCCTGCCGGCCTTGTGAAACTTACCAAACTAAATGGTGTTTCATGGGCTCGTGGGATCCGCAGTGTCATTGTGAGCAATGGATGCGACCGAATCCTCCCAACGGGGGTGAAGGTTCCTCTAGATTGGCTAGACGACTGCGCGCCAGCGGCCTCTGCTGCCGGAGAGGAGGATCCTTCCGCCATCGTGGAAGTAACCCCCCCCGATCAATCCTCCAACTTTACGGTTCCTTCTCTCAATGTTCGACGCCTGTCCTCTGATGTTGAGGATGTCCTGATGAAGCTGTGTTGTGTACAGACACAGATCATCCGTTGTGCATCAGACCCGCAGCCTCATTGCGTCCCCTTCAATTATGATGAAGACTACTCTACTACTACTGATGATGAGGAGGACTTGAAGAGTGCTACGAGTGCTGACTTCGGTGGCGTGACCCCATCTGCTGCTGCCACTCGTGTCTTTGAGACTTCCGCTGTTTCGCCGGTGTATGAGCCTCCTGATCAGCAGATGCCTAATCGAGAGCTTTCGCCTGTGTATCAGCCTCAGCCTTCGTCGGCGCCTCCCTTTGAGCCTGTTCCCCCGGCTTACCCGGAGGTGGCTAAGCCCACTTTCTTGAAGGGCTTTGCTTCTTTTTCCTCTGCATCTGCCCCCATGGAGCGTGGCCTCCCTGGCTACCACACTCGCTCTCGCGAGGCTGCTGTTTCCTCTGCACGCACCTCTGCTGCTGGTGCCTCCCTGGAACCCCCTCCGCCTCCGCCGGTGGAGCTGCCTCCTGCCCCTGGCCCTCCTCCTATGCTATATACGCGGTCATGCGAATCTTGGGAGCATCTGCTCACTGGTGGATCTCCTCCGACTTTGAACTTGCGGGACTACCGCCTGATCAACCAGGATCGACGGGATGGTGAGTCCTTGAACCGCTCTTTGTACGGTCGGATGGATATGCAGGCTACAATGGCAAATGTTAGTGTGAAGCTGAGGCATCGCCGAGTGATGGCTTTCTCTGAGCTTGGTACCAGGTGTCGTTCTTTTCTTGGTCCAGTCACTTCTGGGATTCTGTATCCCCCAGATCATGGTGTTTCCTTTGGTGGTACGAGGCGTAGTGATCACGAGAAGCTTGGTTATCAGTTTGTGCGAGTGCCTGTCCCTCTGTGTCCTGTTAGCCCAGATTTCGAGCTGCTTATGAGTGTTGCGAGGTCCATTCCTGTGATTAGGAACATAGACGACCAGCGTGCTCTTGACGCTGGTCTTGCTGCGGAGTATTTCATGGACATTCGTAGGTCCTTGGCTCCTGTCCCTTCTGCGATTGGAGCTGGGTCTAATACCCTCATTCATGGTGAGTCTCGGTTTGATCCTGCACTGTTGGGGTTCAGTGCACTGCCTCTCGAACGTCAGGAGTTCATGTGTTTAACTATGATGCTCGCGAACATGGAGGACGATATGGTCAAGGTATACCAGGACTTTGCCACCCCTCGGGATATCCTTTTGGATATCCGGAAGACGCAGTCTGATGCCCTTGCCTCTAGAGTCCCTCTCATGCGTATCGAACTTCATAATGCGCACATGGGCCCTTCTGACCGTGTCGATGATTTCTTTCGCATGGTTCGCAGTCTGTGCACTGACCTCCGCAGTGCTGGACATCCTGTCACTCAGCGCCACGCCATGGAAACCATTGTGAATGGGATCCGTTTGATCCGATTTGAATCGCTGCGGATCCAGTACGGTATGATGTTGGCTAACAGACAGACTGTAGATTACTGGTCTTGTCTGGAGGCATATCGGTCTCTCGACATTTTGAACATTGCTCTCCCCAGGTCCGACTCCAGGCATCCTGGTTGGTCCCGGGACGCTCCCCAGGATCCTGCCAATGCTGCGTTTCAGCGTGGGCAGGGATCTGGTTCTCAGGGTTCTGGTTCCAACAAGCGACGTCTGGATTGCACTTGGGGCCCATGCCTCAGCAAGACGACCCACTCGGAGGATCGCTGTTTCACGAAGCATCCGCACCTGCGTAAGACCAAGCCTGGTGCACCGGTTACCAATCCGGTGCCCATGGCCTTGGCCCTTCCAGGTGTGCTTACTCCGCGGCAGCTGGCCTCCTTGCAGGCTCAGATTGATGGGTATGCTTTGGACAAGAAATAGGAGGTACGCTCTGTCCTTTTCTCTTGCACTGCGAAATTTTCAAATGTCTGCAGCCCGAGCCTGTCTGAGGGTGTCTGGCATGTTGATTCTGGAGCTGGGATGTCAATCACAGGTGATATGTCTTTGTTCACTGTGTTTCATGCTTCTGAGACTGGGCCAGCAGTTAAATTTGGTGATGGTGTGGTTCAACGGTCTGTGGGTTCTATTGTGTTATGTAGTGATTGGTTACCAACACCAATCACTTTAACCAATGTTCTCTACATCCCACACTGTCCGGTGAACCTCATGTCAGTAAATGCTGTTGCCCATGCTCACAACTGCAAGATTTCTTTTGATAGTCTCAGTTGTACTACCACACAGGGCTCTTCTGTTCTGTGGTCTTTCCCTGCCTCCAGTGATGGTGTGTACAAGTTTGCATGTAGGCCTTGTCACACCCCTCGTGGCCGTTTGTATGGTGCTGAAAATTATCCAGCTTTTGCTCTTGATGTTGATGAGGATGGTGGAGTTGTGATCCCTACCACTCCTGAATGGTTGTGGCATAGGCGGCTGGGTCACCCTGGCTATGATGCCATGCACAACCTTGTAAGGAAGGGTTTGGTTCAGAACTTACCCCTCACTCTCCAACAGGTGCAAAGACTGTCTAAGATCCCATGTGATGCTTGTCAGAAGGCAAAGGGAAAACGTATCCCTTTTCCTAAAGAAAGCAAAACTAGGATCCGTGCCCCATTACAACGCCTTCACTTGGACATCATGGGGCCATTTAATATTAGGGGCTTGCGTGGGGAGTTTTATGTTCTGTGTCTCACTGACCAATACTCTGGCTATGCTGAGGTATTGTGCTTGAGAACCAGGGAGGAAGCTCCCTTAGCAGTTCAAACTACCATCCTCAGATGGATGACTCAGCTGCATGGTTTTGTTTTCAAGTGTCTTAGGTCTGACAGGGCTAAGGAATTTATAGTGAAGTGGTTCGAGGATTGGTTAGAATCGGTTGGTGCTGTGCATGAATTGTCCATGGCTTACACTGCTCAGCAGAATGCGACTGTGGAACGGTACAATGGGGTCCTTCAGAACGTAGCTAGGAGCATTCACTTAGAGTCTAAGCTCACTAAGTCCTTCTGGCCCTATGCCTTCCTCGCCGCTTGTTACCTACGCAACCGGCTGCCTAATCAGGGTGACAAGACTCCTTATGAGTTGTTCTTTGGGGTTCTACCTGATGTATCGTTATTGCGCGTGTGCGGGTGCCCATGCTATGTTACCTTAGTGAATGGGAAGAAACGCAATAAGCTAGACGAAAGGGCGTTATCTGGTAGACTGGTTGGGTATTCTCTGGTGAGTAAGGGTTATTTTGTTTGGGTTCCGAAGTTGCGCCAGGTGGTAGAGAGTCGTGATGTGCTCTTCTATGAACAGTTTAGCTATAACTGTATCCCTGGGCTCTCTCCCTATGATGGATCTCAGTATTTTTCTCGCACCCCTGCCGCTATCATCGGTAAAGGGCTTGATACTACTGACAATGTCCTGGGCCCTTTACCAACCCCGATTGTTGACCGCTTTACTGGTCATGGGATGACGATGCGTCCCAGGCCAGGTAATGATGGTGCTGTATCGCGTGCGGCGGCATTGGGCCAGGGGGAGTCTGATGTTCCTTCAAGCTCTAATTTATTCGAATCTCAGGGGGTCGCCGGGCCTTCCTCTGCGCCACGTTTCGTCGGTGAAGTCGTAGGATTAGGACAGCCTCGGGTCATAGTGGAACCTAGTACAGGTCCACTGCCCACTAGTCGCCACCCCCCGTCCACCTATTCGGATAGCTCGCGGGAGTTGTTGATCACTTCACCCCCTGCTATACCTGGTGGTTTATACCGGACCAGGCATTGCGACGATGTGGCCGTCACAGATGATGTGAGTGATGACCTCGAACACTGGTCCGGGTCAGATACTGCGTATGGCTGGGGTGTTCCAGTGTACCCAGGCTTCGACGATTTAGAGGCAAAGGAGGCCGGCCTTGTTCAACCACGCATGAGTGCTGCGCTGGGGGCTTTATTACCGGTTACTGCTGATACTGCTGATATCCCCGCTGCCCATGTACAAGTACACTGCTTGTACGTGGGGGCTTTTATTTCTACCTCTACTGAACTCTCTTATAAAGCTGCAATGTTACCTACCAACCCTGACAGAGATCTCTGGCTGCAGGCTATGAAGGATGAGATGGCCTCCCTCCATGCTCATGGCACTTGGGTCCTCACTCCACAGCCTCCTAGGCAGAGGATTCTATCTGGCAGATGGTTATTTGTCAAGAAACATGGGGCTGATGGTTCTTTGCGTTTTAAAGCTCGTTTTGTAGTTCGTAGTTTTCTGCAACGTCCTGGGCTGGACTACCATGATGTATATGCCCCCGTCTCCTCTAAAGCAGGTCTTCGTGTGCTCCTTGCTGCCATCACTCATAGAAAAATGTTTGTGAGGCAGCTGGACATCAAGACTGCATTCTTGAATGCCAAGCTGGAACCTGGTCTGGACCTGTTCTGTTACCAGCCTGAGGGCTTTCATGAACTTGGTCCTGACAATGTTCCCCTTGTGTGCAAGCTGATTAAATCTCTTTATGGTTTGAAGCAGGCACCCAGGGCTTGGAGCAAAGATGTAAAGCAGGTTTTGGTTGCCCACGGTTTTACCATGTGCAAAGCTGAACCTGCTCTGTATTTCAGGAGGGATTCTACTGGTGGGTGGAGCTATGTTCTGACCTATGTGGATGACTTTATCTGTGCTTTTAGTGAGCTGCATAGGTATGCCTTGCTGATCAAGGCTATGGAAGCAGCTGGGTGGGAAGTCAAGGAAATGGGTGTACCTGTCCAGTTCCTTTCATTGGACATGACTTGTACACTTGATTCTGACGGCAGGTGTGTTAAGATCGACCTCTCCCAGCACTCCTACATTGTTGAGCTGGTGGAGCAGTTTGGTCTCACTGCTGCTACCAAGCCCAAGTTTTCAGTTCCCATGGCCAAGTGCACTGTCACTGATCCTCCTGGAGAACCTCTGGCCTCTAATAGCCAGTACCTCTCTCTTGTGGGGGCTTTGCTGTACCTGGCTACCTGCACAAGGCCTGATATTTCTTTTGCTGTTAGCTACCTGTCCAGGTTTTCTGCTCAACCCACTGCCCCCCCTGTGGGCTGCAGCCAAGCGCTTGCTTTTGTATTTGAGAGAACATTCCCATCTGGGCCTCACTTACACTCACAGCCCTGGTTTCTCTTTTACTGTCTTTAGTGACTCATCCTTTGCTGATGATGGGTCTGACAGGAGATCTCAGACTGGCTATGCTGTGCTTGCTGGGGGCTGCCTTGTGAACTGGATGAGCAAAAGGCAACCCACTGTTGCTGTTAGCTCCAGTGAGGCTGAGTATCAGGCCCTGTCTCAGACTGCCCGGGAGGTGCAATGGTTGAAAAAGTTGAGAATTGATCTAGGGCTGCCTTGTGACCTGGTCACCATTCAGGGTGACAACTTGGGGTCCTTGAGCTGGGCCAATGACTGTCAGCTGCTCCCTCGCAACAAGCACATTGATGTCATCCATCACTATATCCAGGAGCTGGTGGAGGATGGCCAGGTGGATGTTGCCTATGTTAACACTAAGGACAACTGTGCTGACCCCTTCACCAAGCCCCTTGATCCTATGGTGTTCTGGCGTTTCATTCGCATGTTTGGAATGAATGCTTCTCCTTAAACCAATTTTTTTGGTTACATGTATTCTAGAATTTTGGTTACATGTATTCTGGAATTTTTGGTTACATTTTAGGGTTTCTTTGGTTACATTTAGAGTTTCTTTAAGTTATCATTGATTGGCATTAGGTTCCTATTCCCGGATCGGGTTTTCTATACCGTTGTTACCCGACTTTGATATTTAGTTGTCCTCTTATATCCACTTGGCAAATTTTGGTTCTTTGCCTTGCTTCATACCTTCCCTTACACCCTTTGGGTTTCATTTGAAGTTTCTCTCGATTTTTTTTTTCCGTAGTTCTTTGATTTTTTTTTTTTTAATTTGTTACATATAGTTCTATGTCACCAGTGCCATAGGTGGAGTAGTACTATTTTATGTCACCTGTGTCATAGGTGGAGTATCAGCATGTATAGCGGTGCTCTCACGCGTTTTATGACTTGGTGACTACTTATGTACTCCCTTAGAACTATCGGCTCTCCTGAGCCAGCTTCCCGTGGGACTGAGTCATCTTGAGATGACTCAGTGGCAGCTTCCTGTCACCTACGTCTCCGGTCTGATCTGTACCCTGTTAGGTTCCTGTCTACCGCCTCCTTTCACCACATGTGCCCCTTTATGGGTCTCCTGTGTCTGTAACGTTATCCTTGTCTCCGTGTATAGATTGGTGCGTCTGTTCCGCTGCTTTAATCTACTGTCCACTCTACCGGAGTGATTTCAAGCTGATAGGCAGAAAGGACGCCAGGGGACGCTGCTCACGGGAAGCTGGCACTGTGTCACAGAGTGAGACACAGTACAGACAGAAAAGCAGTTACTATCTACAGCTATAGTTCTAAGGAAGTACAGTAGTAGTCACCAAGACATAAAATGATCGAGTGAACCGCAATTGATGCTGATACTCCACCTATGACGCAGGTGACATACAATACTACTTTTCCACCAATGACACCAGGGTCAGAGAACGATAAACTGGTAGTAAAAAAAAAAAAACGGCTGAAAAGCAGGAAACCAGAAGAAAGCCTTGACTAAAATAAAAGGATGAGAAGGATGAACCAAAAACCACTGTAGTACTCCGAAAATGTAGAAGCAAAAAACTTGGGTCAAACCGAGCTGAGCTGAAAACAAAATGGAAATTGTAACCATCCTTGCTAAGCGCAAAAATACCATTCTTCCAGAATAGTAGGCACCAAACCAAAAAAAACCACAGGGAGGCCAAACAGAAATCAATCCTAATACCAAAGGAAGGGGAACAACGGTGACTGAAAGAACCGATAACTTAACCTAAAGAGAAGACTGAAATATCGTGTGAGAGCAGCACACGAGAGAAACAAAGCCTAAAGTACGCAGACAAGAGGACACTTACAGGCAGCTATGGTAATTAATCCGATGGAAAAACCCCGACCTTAAATACTATTCGTAGCATAGTATTCATGACTAGGCTGGGATAAAAAACCCATGTGAAACTGGTTTCTTACGCAAAGAGAGGAGGTAAGAAGATGTAAGAAGGGAAGAGGTAAGAAGATGAAGTTAATTATCATAAATCCCCAGCTACGGCACTAACTAAAATCATTCTAGGAGGTGGGTATCGCACCGCAAATAACTCGTGCACTCGAGACAAACCAATTGCCTAACCACAAGCAAATCAAACCTGCAGCAACTGAAAATCCAAAGAATGCGAAGATAAATTTCAAGAAACTTGCACCCAACAAAGGAAACACAGTTCAATGAACAATAGAAGTTTAGACGTACAAACACAGTACTAAAAACCTATTGTCCACTTGAAAAATAGTAAACGCAGAAAAAGGACTTAAAAGAATTTGCTGCAAAGGATGGACTGAAAGGGCGCCTTAAATACACCCGGAAGAACAAGAAAGAGGTGCGCGGCGTTACATCTGCAAGTACAACTGCAAGATTACCCAGTCCACCAATTTACAGTAAAATCCGAAGGGAAACAACTACTACACTCCACATAATGTACTAATCACCTGAGGGGCTGGTGAATTAAAAACAGTGTGGAGTATAAAGAAATAGCTAATCTATTATGAGCTCCACCGAATGAACCATCTGCCCATGGAACTAAGAGTCAGAAACTATCATGACGCTATAACGGTGGTCTGAATTAATTACCACCTTCCACCAAAACCAAGAAAGACAGCTAAAAGGTAGCTGCCTAAACAAAGCGTCGTAACGCTCCACCAATCTAGACTACCCTATAAGACAGTCCAGTGGAAGTAGAGATATATGCACCCACATAAAGGCAGTTAATCCCCATATGAGCAACATGTGTATCAGCAGGTAGTACAACCCCCAGCTCAGGACTACTGACTGGTTGAACAGGGTCGGCATTCTTTGCCTCTAATTCAATGAAGCCTGGGTCGACTGGATAACGAATACGCACTAATGAACTGAACCCCAAACAATCGATGATTACATGTCCTGCCCCCCTAGCTACTGGAATCCAGATGTGTCAAGAGGGAATTCGAAGTGAAGGGCACAAATACAAATGTCGTTGCGGTACGTGAGATCGAACTTGGTTATATTGCTCCAGCCTTTAAGGCTGCTAGCCATCTTCGGCAGTAACATAAAAAAAAAATAACGCCTGGAGGGGCGTGGTGTTAAGGGGACCCTCCCGTACGCCGCAGCTGGGGAAAGTCACCATGGCAGACATAGTAAGTGTCACCCTCCAGGCGGGAGGGACTCCTTCATGCGACGTGTGGCAAGAATGCTGGTACAGGAGGCGGTAGATTCTCTGTGCAGCTTAGAGATGAGTTTGTCTACGTGTTCGCGACTGATCCCTAAGGTGGAGAGATTGGTAATAGTTGTGATTGGTATGGTACCAGTGGTACCTATGGTGAAGACTAGGTAGTGGACAAGGAATCCTTGTTGTTGAAGGATACATTGGAGCTCCTTATGCTGAACGCTCTTTTCCTGGAATTTGATTTGGTGGTTAGTGTCTGAGCAGTAGCCCAGTTCAACTAGGTAGGCTTTTCTTGGTTTGGATTCGTCGTCAATGAGGAGGAGATCAGGCCTGTATTTATCCCATGTGTCTTGGGGAAGATCAGGGGGTTTGAGGGTGGTTGGGGATCTTGTGGGAATGTCGGAGGTCGCTTCACAAGTGCCTGCATCCATGTACATGGGGAGAGCCCCCAGAGCTCCTTTGGCTACTGCCTTTTGGATGATTTGGACCGCCTTATTATGTCTGTTAATATACATTCCTTTGAAGACAGGGTGGCTGCACACAGCAAGAATATGGCCAGCTCCGTCCTGTGCTTTGCGACAAAGAGGGCAGTTATCATCAGAGGGGGGGCTAGTGCTAGTACCATAGGGGCGTTTGTATCTGTACGCCAATTTCCTAGTCCATAAGCGTCCCCACCGAGCCTTGTGGATTTGTATTTTTTGCCACCATTTCATGTCGGTGGATTGCCAGAAACGATTACTAGCCTGAGGGAGGAGGAAGGGGTTGGCTTGCTCCCACATGGAGGAGTATATGCCCGTGGTGTTGGCATGCCCGGTGTGCAGGGGGGTGGGGAGGTTAGCCTTGATACCCTTGGTGAGATTGTTGGCCGGGTGCCGGGGGGGCTGGTCCCCATTAATAGATTTGGGGGGCCGGACAGACGGCCAATGCATATTGAGGTGCGCAGGTTCCCCCGTTTTAACTGGCCCAATTACATTGTATCCTGTCGTCGCTTCTTTCGCGAGCGTGTCTGCCTCGTCATTCCCTATGATTCCTGAGTGAGATCGGACCTTAAGAAGGCGTGTGGTAGCAGCAGCGTTGTGTCTGTTGATAATGTGGATGGCGATGTCTTGCAGGAGGTCGCGGTGTTTGTTTTCCCGGGTCCTGCTGGGATGGTAAATGTGCAGGTTAATAAGCTGCAAGGAACATAAGCTGTCGGAGTAGATGGTGAGTTCTTCATCTATTTCGGAGTGTATGAGTGCTTGTTGGATTGCCACGAGTTCGGCGCGATTGATGTCGGCAGTGATGCCCTGTCCGCCAGGGTCTATGCGGAGGCAACGTGCAGCGGCCCTGGGGGAGTATACGCCTGCCCCTAGGCGTAGGACGCCGTCTTTGTCTATGATGGCACTTCCATCTGTGTATAGAGCGAGGCCTGGTGCTTGTAGGATAGCATGTGTGCACGGGAGCACGGGGGGTGTTATGGGTGTGGGGTCTATCTGCATGGGGTTGGGTTGTTGTGCCCAGGTCTTGAGGAGGGAGCTAAGTGCCTTGGGTAGGTGGGTGGTAGGAAGGCCCAGTTGGGAGAGGGGGGGGGACCTGGTCGTGGGATGGAAGTGGCCCCCATGTCCCTCATGGTTTGGGCCCATGTGGTGGGTGGGTTGTGGAGGTACTTGGCATGGCCAGCTGGGTTTGAGATGGCAATGAGTTTGTAGGTTCCTCTGTGTCTCTTGGCAGGGTTGAGTTTTCCCCCCGTCCAGATTAGGGAGGGGGTGAGGGGTTTGGCCTTGGGAGGCAGAGTGGCTAGTTCCATAGCCCATGGGTGATTTAGGAGGGCGTTATGGGCATATGTGGGTTTGTGTGGGACCAAGAGAATGGTGCACGCGGGAATATCAAGGGTGTGAGCATGTATGGCACTGCCTAGTGCCCATCGAACAGCCTTGTGGGCCTCTTCAGGGTTCTGGCTGGTGAGGTGTGTGTTTCCCCCGTACCAAGGTTGGGTGTAGCAGTGGGGTCCTAAGCCAAACAGTTGGCCAATGGGGGTGGGGGTGTTGCCCATGGGGAGGTGGGAACTCATTAGGAGGGGTGATGTGTCAAGGTCCGTTGTCATCCCCAGGGTGGACATAGCTTTGTGTATGGCAGGGGAGACATTGGAGATGGTAGTGTCTTTGTGCTGTGATAGGAGGGTGGCTACGTCTCCAGCGAAGGTTCCTGTGCTGTGGAGGGTCCAGAGGTGGGAAGAGTGTGCCTTGGTGGTATGGTATCTGTGGTGGAGGAGGTGGAGTTGGGAGAGGGGTATATGACCGACACATTGGCCTGTTGGTGAGTAGATGTAGGTGGTGTCTCCGTTCTTGAGTTGGGGAGGGAGGTGGTGGTACCTGTCATTCAGTGTACCAGCCTGTATGTCGTATTTGCCGGGGGGGTGGATATCCCAGTCTGGGTGGTGGTCTGCCGTGTTAATGATGAGGTTTTGCCTGAGTTCGCTATACCATTTGGCATCAAACTCTCCTCCCTCCGCCCACTGTCCTTGTTGTTGGAGGTTAGTGAGGTGGAGGTCTTGTCTGGGTGGAATGGAGGGGGAGGGGGCTTTGGGGGTAGTTTCAGTGTTGTAGGCATGGAGGAGTTCCTGAAATCTGGTGGGGCCAACCAGCAGGGTGATTTGTTCCTCTGTGAGATGGACGGGGGACCAAGTGACCACAATGGAGGTGGCAGAGGAGTAGTTGTGGGAATGCACGGGGAGGCCAGCAGATATGTAACAAGGGAGATGGTGGCAGAGAATGGTGCATGGGGCTTTCTGGACCCTCCAATATATGTGATGGGGGGTTTCTCGAGGTTCGTTAGCCTTCCTCTTTTGGGCTCTGAAGCCCAGGAGGTGGGTCAGGCTGTGTTGGTTTCCATATAGGAGGTGGAGGAGCTTGGCTGGGGTTGGGGGAGCAAGAAGGTCTGGGGTAGAGACAGCATGCACCAGGTCGTCGGGGGAGCTGTTCTTACGGATGGTGTGGTGTTTGTAGTAGGAGGCGTCAGTACATTTGTGGGTGTCATTTCTGATGAATTGCATTCTGGCAGTCCAAGCAATCTTGGGGTCAGTGCTCCAGGCTTGAGCATACTTGGTGGGGTGAAGATAGGACTCTCTGGCCCACCACATGTGTGCATTGGAGGCAGGGATCTCCTCGATATTATGCGTGGGGGGCTGTGTTGTGGTTGGGGTAAGGATGCCGGCATTGGGGGTCAAGGGTCGGGGCAGTTTGGGGGCGGTGTCCCAGTTGTTAAGGTGGTGGCTGATAGTATATGAGGAGAACTTGGTAATGTGCCGTTGGGGAATGCGTAGGTGGATGGGGAGGGTCCTCGATGCCAAGGGCAGGGGGCTGTGGCAGGAGTAGGGTTGAGGTGGGCTTCCAGGTGGGGGTGGAGAGCACAGGTGTAGGCTGAGTCTGTTGAGGGCAACTTTATGCCTAGTGGAGACTCTGGTGCCATAGGTGTGCGAGAGGGTATTGGATGGGATGATTGTGGTCCCATCAGGGCTCACAATGTCAGCTAGGGAAGTAATGCCCAAGGGAATGAGGGTTTTGAGAAGGTTGGGGGGAATGGTGTGTTGGGGTAAGTCCGGGAGGGAGTCTTGAAGGGGGTTGAGTAAGGTTTCATCCTCCATATGGATTTGGATGGAGGCTCTTTTGAGGATGTGCATTTGCCTGGCCAAGGTAAAGTATTGAAGTGTGTGGCTGGGCAAGGTAAGAGGATCCATACCCTGGAGCATAGCAGCTTCTTTGTGGAGGAGGGCTGTAGTGAGCCTGCCTAGTTTCCCTGTGTCGTTGAGGGACCTAGTGAGGTGGGCTGCTGTAATTTGAGCATAGTCCACCAATAGGGAGGGGATACCCAATCCTGCCTGTCCCAAGGGGAGGCAGACACTAGCAGTTGGGAATGAGGGGTGTAGGTCACAGCATTTTTTAGCCAGGGTCCATAAGGCCTTGTCTAAGATGCCTATATCCGAGTAGCTGTAGGGTGCTACAGTCATAGGGTAGGTGATAGCAGGTTTAATACACGTGGTGATGAGTCTGAGACATTGGAGAGGGGTGGCGCCTTTTGGTTTGGCAGTGGTGAGGATTTGGTGTCCTTTACTATGTATGAGGGCCAAGGCTTGTTTCATGAGGGGTCTCCAGTTTAGGGTGAGGCTAACCGGCACCCCTAGATACTTGTATGGTTCATTTGGGGGAAGGTATGTAGCCCATGTGTCGTTAATGAGGATGTTGTTGTGGAGAACTTTGGTTAGGGCCTTGTGGTTGGTGGGATCCTTGGGGTGGGAGCCATGCAATATGCCAGTGATCATGCATTTACCCCCGTTAAGAGGAATCCCAGACCAAGTACTGAATTGTTGCACTTTAAGGCATTGTACCTTGAGGTTGTCTGCTGTGTTAGTGACCACACTGGTGTCATCAGCATATCCTAGGCTACCTGTTTTATCTTGGTCAGTATTGGATGTTGAGGTAATGCCTTGCTTGTATCCTCTGCCCCCGGCTTGTAGCCATCTGAGGAGAGGTTCGATGAAGATGATGAAGAGTAGGGGGGAGAGGGTGTCACCTTGGATGGTGCCTCTTGTGATTTGAATTTGTTTGCCTTGAGTGTTGTTGAGGTACATGTGGGTAGTAGCCCCGTTGTAAATTCCTTTCACTGTTTCAATGACATCTACCGGGATTCCAAGGTCATACATAGTTTGGAGCAGCTTGTCATGGTCCACCATATTAAAGGCAGATGAGAAGTCAAAGTAGGCAGCAAACAGGTCTCTTTTTGAGTGGGCCGCATCCTCGATGTCAAAGGAAACACAGTTCAATGAACAATAGAAGTTTAGACGTACAAACACAGTACTAAAAACCTATTGTCCACTTGAAAAATAGTAAACGCAGAAAAAGGACTTAAAAGAATTTGCTGCAAAGGATGGACTGAAAGGGCGCCTTAAATACACCCGGAAGAACAAGAAAGAGGTGAGCGGCGGTACATCTGCAAGTACAACTGCAAGATTACCCAGTCCACCAATTTACAGTAAAATCCGAAGGGAAACAACTACTACACTCCACATAATGTACTAATCACCTGAGGGGCTGGTGAATTAAAAACAGTGTGGAGTATAAAGAAATAGCTAATCTATTATGAGCTCCACCGAATGAACCATCTGCCCATGGAACTAAGAGTCAGAAACTATCATGACGCTATAACGGTGGTCTGAATTAATTACCACCTTCCACCAAAACCAAGAAAGACAGCTAAAAGGTAGCTGCCTAAACAGAGCGTCGTAACGCTCCACCAATCTAGACTACCCTATAAGACAGTCCAGTGGAAGTAGAGATATATGCACCCACATAAAGGCAGTTAATCCCCATATGAGCAACATGTGTATCAGCAGGTAGTACAACCCCCAGCTCAGGACTACTGACTGGTTGAACAGGGTCGGCATTCTTTGCCTCTAATTCAATGAAGCCTGGGTCGACTGGATAACGAATACGCACTAATGAACTGAACCCCAAACAATCGATGATTACATGTCCTGGCCCCCTAGCTACTGGAATCCAGATGTGTCAAGAGGGAATTCGAAGTGAAGGGCACAAATACAAATGTCGTTGCGGTACGTGATTTCGAACTTGGTTATATTGCTCCAGCCTTTAAGGCTGCTAGCCATCTTCGGCAGTAACATAGTCTACTCAAATCAAAGCATGATTATTAATATTTGTTTGATTGAATATATCCATTCAATCATTCATAAACAAAGTCAACTTCTCACGAACGTTGTTGCGTTACGGATCTGATGTCAGAAGTTACACAAGAGGGCCAAAGCGTGTGTGCGCCATATGCCCAGGGGTACCGCACTCCCATGCAACTCATCCATATAGATCCCCTGGACAGGCACCCTGACATCCCAGCCCCTGGACAATATCATATCCGAACAGGCCTCCTCCCCCATGCCCAACCCTATGGAGCTGGCCACCCACCCCACCACCACATACATGTACTCCCCCTCTAGCAATTGCGTTGGTCACCTCCCCACCTCCTCGACAAAGAGCCTCCAACACCAAAACAACACCGCCCAAGCAACCATACCCAGCCTGGTGCGCTCACACACCCAAGGGTCCTGGAGACCTAGCCAGCCTATTCCACCGTCTCAAGACCCCCACCCCCACCGCTCCTCACCCCACCCTCCTTCAAGCCCTCACGTTGTTTGGGGTCCAAACAGACAGGTCAACAGGGCAACTCTTATGCCACCCATATCTCCCCCACTGTTCCTCCCCCCACCCTCATGAACACCTGTTCGGGGCAAGCCCAGACCCATACTCTCACCCATGGACAGGAGCATCAGTGATACACTCCCTGCAGGATGCCAAGGAAGCCCAGAAGGCAGTCTGATGGGCACTCACCAGTGCCAAGGCAGCCCAAACTCACTTCATCCCAACCCGCACCCTCCTCTTGGTCCCACACACAAAGCACAAAGCCTACGAAACACATACCACCCATCCCTGGGTCCAGGTCCTAGATATCATCCCAGCCGGGGCCCCCAGTATCCACCACACTCGGGGAAGTGACAATTTCGCTAAATGTAGGCGAAAGACACGATTTGCAGCGGAACTACTGATAAATGTAGGCGTACAGTGGACGAAATGTCTCGGCTCACCGCAAACCAGCGATCCCGACAGACACCCAGAACTTATCGTAGACTGAAGCGTGACCAATAACTCCTCGATCGCACGTTAACAACTGAGTTGTAATACGCGAAGGGGTATTCAGCTTTCTGTCGCTCGAGGGTCTGTTAGCAACCTTTTCGAGGGGTCATTCTTGCGAACCTGCGAAGCTCTGCCAGCGATTCCGAGATAGGGTGAACAATTAGGCAACGAAGTACTAGCGCGAACTTCTTGTTGGCGAATAGCTTTCATTCGGGAAAAGGTCACCCGAAGTCACCGATGTGCTTTCGCTGCATGCGTCGAAAATGGCGCTGTTGTAGGGCGAAACCAGGACGATTTTAATCACTGTGATGAAAGCCTAAGTCACACTGAAATATTATTGTGACTTGCGATGACCTGTCAGTGCTCTTACTAATTTTGATAGATGTTTTCGCAGGGTGTCCTTTCACCAGCCTTTCACGTACGTTAGCCAAGGCGGATTGGACGCGGCATGGCGAGATGGCCGTACGATTAGAGCCTTTGCAATATGGCCAAGGTAAGCCACGCCAACCTTCACTCTACCTCTCGTACTCCTACATGATATTCTTCCCTCTCTCGCCCAGCGCATGTGTTCGTTGCTACTTGATATTTTTGGCGTCCTGCTTTGTTACCTCCTTTCTTTCCAGCTTTCTTTTCAGATTACTGCGCAACGCCCTCTGCCGCCTTCCGCATGGACAAGCGCGGGGTAGTGCGTCAGATTGTTTTTGAAATTTGACCAATGCTCTCGTCCTATCTCCTACACAAATTCCCTTACATCGGTTCCGCTAATTCTCGCAACCGATCCGTCTATGCTAGACCTCTGTAGGTTGTCAGTGCATCTGCTGGATGCATGGTATCTTGCAGCCAGCGGCCCTTTCGTCGTCAACTCCTCAACCAGGAAGCCCGGTCGGCGCTGCTGTACTGCCACCGCATGAATAAGCTGCATAAATTGCAGCATCTCGGCAGCCCACCCGACGTTGCTCTGGACACGGTCAAATATGGTGGTATGTGGAGTGTACTGTCCCAGGAGCATGGCTTCAGCTTGGGGTGGCAGCATGATTAGTTGGCTCTGTGCAAAGTAGGATGATGGGACAACTTGCTCCCAACTCTTATGTGAGTCATACTTCCACCTGTTCTCTCCTGGGCCTGAGTAGAGCTTGAAAGGACATGGGGCCTTACACTCTAGTGGGATCATGCACTGCCCTGGCTGCATGGTGCCCTTGAGCATTGTATCAGGAGATCATGCGTGGCAGTTATCCCTTGAGACCCTGCATGATAGATGGTGGCAGCACTGTGTATATTTGGCTGACGCACTAGACCCATGTCCATGGCATGCATCTTCACATTGGGTTCACTCGTAGTGGTTGTGGTAGTCTTGGAACGTTGCCTCTTGCGTTGTGGTGGAGACTGGTTCTCCTTGCTTTGCTGGGTGTTGGGTGACAGTCCAACCTTGTCTTTATGCTTGGGTCTTTCGGATCCATTCTGCATGGTAAACTCAGGCAAGTGTGGACAATGCAAGGCTGGGGTAGGACCTGAGGTTCAGGTACCTAAGCTTGAGGCAGGTTGTACTTCCAGGGGGATCTCCCTACCAATACGCAAAAACAACACAAAGGGTGTCAATATATGTAACTATGTCCGCCCTTCTTTTTTGCAGGGACCCATGCTCTGTGTGGAAGCGGTCTGAAGGTTGCTTGTAGGTAGGGTTTCACAACAATGTGGCCTAGGGAATTCTGACTTGATCACATGCCTAAATAGTGTCCACCTGCTTGCATGCCTCCTTTCGTGCATGCCTGTCTGTATGCCTGCCTTTTTATCTTCCTCCCTAGTGACTGATTGGCTGACTATCTGGATGGTGACTTCTGCTTGGAGGTGCTAGGCATAGAGTGTTCGGCCCATGGAAAAGTGGCTTGGTTGCCTGCCTGCGTGCCTGTCTGTTGCACGCATGTTTACTTGCTTGTCTGTCTGCTTGAGCGCTTGGCCATTGTTGACACAGGAGAAGAGGGTTTAACCTATCATCAAAAATGAAGTAAAGGGTGCTACATAATTTAACTATGCCTACATTCTGTATTTGCAGGGACCATTGCTCTGTCTTCCCTCCCAGTTCTGATGTTCCATTGTCACATGAGGCTGCTAGACAACAACGTAAGTGATAACTGAAGCTTGCTTGTAGGTGCGGTTTCGCAACAGTAGTGTGGCATAGGGAATTGTGTCTTGATTCATGCATAGGTAATGCCCACGTGCATCTGTCTATGTTTGTGTCATTGTCTCTGTCATCGTCTCTGTAACTGCATCTGTAATATGCTTCTGTCTATGTCCTGCCCTCCATTGATCTCTAGCGCATACCCTGCTCTGCACGTCACTGTCCTGCTCCTTGCCGTCCTCCCTGCCCTTCATTGCTCTGTAACACAGGCCATGCTCTGCTAATCATCATCCTGCCCCTATCCGTGCTCCCTGCCCTTCATTGCTCTCTAACGCCTGCCCTGCTCTGCCCATTACTGTCGTCCTGTCCTTTCCCATTATCCCTGCCCCCCTTTGCTCTCTAACACCTGCCCTGCTCTGCTCATCACTGTCATCCTGCCCCTTGCCATTATCCCTGCCCCTCTTTGCTCTCTATCGCATGCCCTGCCTTGTTCATCACTGTCATCCTGCCCTTGCCATTATCCCTGCCCCTCTTTAATCTCTATCGCATGCCCTGCCTTGTTCATCACTGCCGTCTTGCCTCTTGCCATTATCCCTGCCCCTCCTTACTCCCTACGACCTACCCTGCTCTGCTCATCACTGTAATCTTGCCCCTTGCCATTGTCCCTTCCTCTCTTTGCTCTCTAACGCCTGCCCTCCCTTATTCATCACTGTCGTCCTTCCCCTTGCCTTTATCCCTGCCCCTCCTTACTCCCTAACACCTACCCTGCTCTGCTCATCACTGTCGTCTTGCCCCTTGCCATTATTCCTGCCCCTCTTTGCTCTGTAACGCCTGCCCTCCCTTGTTCATCACTGTCGTCTTGCCACTTGCCATAATCCCTGCCCCTCTTTGCTCTCTATCGCATTCCCTGCCTTGTTGATCACTGATGTCTTGCCTCTTGCCGTTATCCCTGCCCCTCCTTACTCCCTAACGCCTACCGTGCTCTGCTCATCACTGTCGTCTTTCCCCTTGCCATTGTCCCTGCCCCTCTGTGCTCTCTAACGCCTGCCCTGCTCTGCTTATCACTGTCCTCCTGCCCCTTGCCATTATCCCTGCCCCTCTTCGCTCTCTAACGCCTGCGCTCCCTTGTTCATCACCATCATCCTGCCCTTGCCATTATCCCTGCCCCTCCTTACTCCCTAACACTTACCCTGCTCTGCTCATCACTATCGTCTTTTGCCCCTTGCCATTATCCCTGCCCCTCTTTGCTCTCTAACACCTGCCCTCCCTTGTTCATCAATGTTGCCTGGGCCTTGCCATTATCCCTGCCTCTCTTTGCTCTCTATTGCATGCCCTGCCTTGTTCATCACTGCCGTCTTGCCTCTTGCCATTATCCCTGTCCCTCCTTACTCCCTAACGCCTACCCTTCTCTGCTCATCACTGTCATCCTGCCCCTTGCCATTGTCCCTGCCCCTCTGTGCTCTCTAACGCCTGCCCTGCTCTGCTCATCACTGTCCTCCTGCCCCTTGCCATTATCCCTGCCCCTCTTTGCTCTTTAACGCCTGCCCTGCCTTGTTCATCACCATCGTCCTGCCCTTGCCATTATCCCTGCCCCTCCTTACTCCCTAACACCTACCCTGCTCTGCTCATCACTGTCGTCTTGCCCCTTGCCATTATTCCTGCCCCTCTTTGCTCTGTAACGCCTGCCCTCCCTTGTTCATCACTGTCGTCTTGCCCCTTGCCATAATCCCTGCCCCTCTTTGCTCTCTATCGCATTCCCTGCCTTGTTGATCACTGATGTCTTGCCTCTTGCCATTATCCCTGCCCCTCCTTACTCCCTAACGCCTACCGTGCTCTGCTCATCACTGTCGTCTTTTGCCCCTTGCCATTATCCCTGCCCCTCTTTGCTCTCTAGCGCCTGCCCTGCTCTTCTCATCACTGTCCTCCTGCCCCTTGCCATTATCCCTGCTCTCTATTGCATGCCCTGCCTTGTTCATCACTGCCGTCTTGCCTCTTGCCATTATCCTTGTCCCTCCTTACTCCCTAACACCTACCTGCTCTGCTCATCACTGTCGTCTTGCCCCTTGCCATTATCCCAGCCCCTCCTTACTCCCTAACACCTACCCTGCTCTGCTCATCACTGTCGTCTTGCCCCTTGCCATTGTCCCTGCCCCTCTTCGCTCTCTATTGCATGCCCTGCTCTTCTCATCACTGTCCTCCTGCCTCTTGCCATTATCCCTGCCCATCTTCGCTCTCTAACGCCTGCGCTCCCTTGTTCATCACCGTCGTCCTTCCTCTTCCCATTATCCATGTCCCTCCTTACTCCCTAACACCTACCCTGCCCTCCCTTGTTCATCACTGTCGTCTTGCCCCTTGCCATTATCCCTGCCCCTCTCTGCTCTCTATCGCTTGCCCTGCTCTGCTCATCACTGTTGTCCTGCCCCTTGCCATTATCCCTGCCCCTCTTTGCTCTTTAACGCCTGCCTTGCTCTGCATGTCTTGCAGGGCAAGAGGATGGATGGAAATGCTACAGCTGCGATGAAGATTGCTGCCACGAAGGAACTATAAATGCCGAAGACGGAAATATATAATAGAAGCAGCGATGATATATAGATGTATAGCTTTGCTTGGACGTTTCTACTTAGTGGATATATGGGCGTATGTCTTCATGAGTAGACAAATGGATAGCTGCCTGCAGGCTGCCTATATACTTGTACTTGAACTTAATTAGCTACATGGCTCCAGCCAGCAATTTGGCTGCTCGTCGTCTTTTGCTCGCTGTCTATCTATGGTTAATGGATATAGAGGAAATATATGGGATGTAGCGGATGTACATGTGTAAGGATGCTTACATATATATATAGGTAGATCAATAAGTTAATGGATGCATACGTTAGTTTATTATGTTTGTAATCTATCTTCTCGAATCCTGATGTAATTGAGAAATGCTCCTGGAAAATATTCCTGAAAATGTGACCTCTCCGACCACCGTGCCCAAACCGCCCTGCAAGCGAAGTACAGGCGAAAAGTCTCAGAAGACCGAACATTTTGCCTCATTACCGTGAACAAGCCGCCGTGCGTGGCGAGATGCCGTCGAAATATCTCAGAAGTCTGAGACATTTCGACCACAATCCGCCTAGGCGAAATGTAGGCGAAATGTCTCAGGATTCTGAGCTACACGCGACGCGGGTATAGGGCTTACCGCTAGAGTCAGAAGTGCCAGGTCATTAAAGGACTATGACTAATCGCGGACCCCGCGTGCATTCCGCTGCGCTCGTACGCATTTAGCGATCTGTCGACTTCCCTGAGTGCCAACCATCCATCTGGACTGGGGGGGAAATCACCTCCACCATTGCAAGGACTAAGGGGCACCAACTCCTCTTCATTGCCAACCCCCTGGGCCACCACGGCCCGGCCACCCCCTTTACCCAAGCATGGAATGAGGCTATGCACCGCCTGCCTCCCTCCCACAAAAGCATCCAACCCATCCCCAACCCTGCCATCGACCCTGCCCCCCTATCCTTCCCCCCGCCACCCAAGGCTCTCCGACTCATCCTACAGGCCCCTTGGAGTGACCCCCCCCCCCCCCCCCTCCCTATCCCCCACACCACTCCCCTAACACCTTACCTCTGCAACTTCCAAAATACCCCCCATATAGGCCAGCAGCTATACACCGATGGCAGCCAGATCCCCCTGCTCGAGGGCCCGGCCCTCCTCGGGGCTGCGGTATACTCTCCATTGTTGGGCAAAAGCTTTACAATCAAACTAGGGGGTATTGACATCACCAGAACCAACAATAGAGCAGAACTATGCGCTATCCACCATGCCCTAGCACGAACACCCCCAACAACCTCCGTCACCATCTACACTGATAGCCTTTGTAGTCTCTATCTCATTCGGAGACTTATCCATAACCCCCACTCTGTCGAGGAATGTACCCACAAGCAACTCCTTGAGGCCATTGGAAAACACCTCCTGGCCAGAGTCCTTAGTGGAACCCCCACCACTCTGGCCAAGGTGAGGTCCCATGCAGGTATCCATGGCAATGAGGAGGCAGATAAGCTGGCCAAGAAAGCCGCCCACTTCCCTAAAAATACCTCTGTCACTAACAGTATTGGAGAGGTGGCTCACATGGACCATATCTGGCCATCTGTCCAGCATCTGGTGGCAGCTGACGGCACCCTGCCCCCTAGGATAGCAACACCCAACCTCACCAGGGGGGTCAAGGCTAACCTCCCCACCAAAATCCACACAGGGGGGACCAACATGCATGGCATATATGCCTCACTGTGGACCATAGTATCCCCTGAGCACCTCCCACATGCTATACACTGCTTCTGGCAGCAGGCATCCTTCCCCTGGTGGCAGAAAATCCATAAGGCTAGGTGGGGCCGTCTATAGAACAAGAAGCTGGCCTACCGATGGAAAATGCCATATGGTAGTAACCCCCACCCACCCTCATCATAAACCTGCCCCATTTGTCACACATTCCAAGATGGGGCTAGTCACATGCTGGCTGGCTGCAAGCACTCAACCTTTCCTGGGATGTATATTAATCGGCACAACCTTGCAGTAAAATTAATACAAAAAGCAATTTCCAAAGGGGAACAGGGGGGAAACTTATGTATATGGACGCTGGCAAACTGGAGGACCTCCACATTGAGGTACTGGGGAACAGGCCGCCCTCGTGGCTGAAACCCCTGAACATGGCCCAAACCACCTGGGACAAACTCAGACAATAGTCGCGTGCAGAGGACACATGGAACAGGCCAAAAACCCTCCCCCGGGGGGATGATAGCCCCCCCCCCCCCCCCCCCCCCCCCCCCCTTTGGGGGGGTTTGCCCCAGTGAAAGCAAACGGGCTGGCCCCCTCAACCTCACGCCTCATAACAAAGCAATCTATTTATTTATTTATTGCGCCATATGATTGGGTTTGTAAAAGCGAGCGTCTAAGCGGGTTGATAGCCATTTAAAACCTCTCTATTAGTCTTTGGATTCTTTCTAGCAAAAAAACATGCACCAGGATTGCACCCAAGACGAATTTCATGAGTGTTGGTGATTAAAACTTCTACATGCTCTGTCACTTTAAAGATGGGTAAACAGCAAAGTAGGGGAGCTGCATAGAAGCTGCTGCATGCGGCCAAACAAATATATTTTAGAAAAGACTATAATACGAATGAGTGAGATATTCCTGGGCTATTTACCGTCATCAATGTAGCAGAGACTCGACGGTGCCACCGGTTACACCGGATACGGTGCCACTTAGACCTAAGGGTCGACGTTGACCCAGGCCTCCATCTCACGCCACCTGACGATGGCACATAAACTCAACAACTCGCAACTCAACTCAACTCGCAACTTAACTCACAATTCGTAAATCAAGACTCAACAACTCGCAACTCAATAACTCGCAACTCGCAACTCAACAACTCAACATCTCGCAACTCAACAACTTGCAACTCACAACTCAATAACTCGCAATTCAACAACTCAGCAACTCAACAACTCGTAACTCAACTCAACCCAACAACTCGCAACTCGCAACTCAATAAAACGCAACTCAAAAACTCGGAACTCAAGAAAGAAAAAAAAAGCCAGCTGATCGCAAAAAAAAAACCACCCCAAGCCAACTGGCCTTAGATAAGGGCAGTCAGTAAATTTGGAAATAAAGAAACAGAATCACACCGACACAACTGAAAGATGGTTACATATCCATCTAGGACAGCTGCCTAGAAGCTGCTGTATGTGGGCAAACAAAATCATGCTGCCCATTCTAGAAAATACGAAAATAAAAATGAATGAGCTATTCCAGGGCTATTTGGGAATACAGAAACATAATAATTCCGACACAACTTAAGGATGACTAAATAGCCAACTGGGGAAGCTTCCTAGAAGCTGTTGATGCGTCCAAACAAAATAGTGCTGCCCTTTCTATAAAATACAAAAATAATCACTAACAAGGTATTCCTGGGCTATTTGTAAATAAATGGATGTTATCCTTCTAACACAACTCGTTTGTAATTCTACCACAGCAGTAGCCATCCGTTTGTAACCGGCCCATGCTTTGCCCCATGCCTCAATTTATCCACTGGACACTGCCCTGATTTCATTGTGGAAAGGCGAAAACTAAATATCTTATCTTCTTCTGCACATACACTAAAGCGTGCCTGCTAATCACAGGCGTGCAGTCAAGAGCATTATGCAGTTAGGCGCAGCATGCGACTGTCAAACACTGCTGCACAATCACAATCAAGGGCACCATGCACAATTGATCAAGCACGGCTGCAAAGTCACAGTCAAGGGTAACAGGTACAGCCAGGCGCACCATGCGCAATCAAGGGAGTAAAGAAAAAAACAAAATATCTCACTCCAATCTGGACTGTATGTAAAGTGGGGCGGTAGCCAACTGTGTGTTACTAAACCATGCGCTGCCCCAAGCTCCCAATGTGTCTTATGGGCACTGCCCCAATTGCTTTGTGGAAAGGCGCAAACTCCATATCTCAGCTTCCTTCTACTTCATTCCTTTGTTCTTGATATCATGCTTGGCAATGTATGGCGCACACTCTGCTCGGTGTTAGAAAATTTATTGGGGAAAGATACATGCATTACAGGGAAGGTATCTGCTCTTGGTCTTGGTGTTGCTGCTACTGCTGCTACTGCTACTGCTGGTGCTGCAGATGCTAGTACCTGTCTTGGTGACACTGCTACTATCAGCTTGGATAACACTCCGGAGAGTGGACTTAGTGTGTGCAGCACGCCAATCTATAAATGCGGAGACGAGAATAAATATTACAAAAGATAGTGGAACCATAAAGGGACACCAGCGGAGGAAAGGGGGGCGGTAGCCTGGAACCTGATCAGGGTACAGGTTAGACAGCGCGTGTCAGAAGAACCGATGACGCAGTCAACAGTAAGCTGACATAGTACTGTCAGGACCGATAGTTCTAAGGAAGTACATAAGTAGTCACCAAGTCATAAAACGCGTGAGAGCACCGCAATTCATGCTGACACTCCACCTATGACACAGGTGACATAAAATACTACTTCTCCACCTATGGCACTGGTGACATAGAACTATATGTAACAGATTGAAAAAAAAAAAAAAAATCAAAGAACTCCGAAAATTCGAGAGAACTTCAAATGGAAACCCAAAGGTTTATAGGAAGGAATGAAACACGGCAAAAACCAAAATTTGCCAAGTTAGAAAAGGATGAAAACCGAATATCAAAGATGGGTAACAACGGTATAGAAAACCCGATCCGGGAATAGGAACCTAATGCCATACAATGATAACCAAAGAAACCGATGTAAAAAAAAAAAAAATTATATACCCTAAGAAGAAGCGGTCATCCCAAGCATCCGCATAAACCTCCAGAACACAGCAGGATCAAGGGGCTTGGTGAAGGGGTCAGCACAGTTGTCCTTGGTGTTAACATAGGCAACATCTAGTGAACCGTCCTCCACCAGCTCCTTGATGTAGTGATGAATAACATCAATGTGCTTGCTGCGAGGGAGGAGCTGCCAGTCATTGGCCCATCTCAGAGACCCTATGTTGTCACCCTGAATGGTAACTAAATCACAAGGCAGACCCAGATCCACCCTCAACTTCTTCAACCATTGCACCTCCCTGGCAGCCTGAGACAGGGCCTGATACTCAGCCTCACAAGAGCTAATGGCAACTGTAGGCTGCCTCTTGCTCATCCAGTTCACTATGCACCCTTCAGCCAGGACAGCAAAGCCAGTCTGAGATCTCCTGTCAGACCCATCATCAGCAAAGGATGAGTCACTAAAGACAGTAAAAGAGAAATCAGGGCTGTGTGTGTAAGTGAGTCCCAGGTGGGAATGTGACCTCAAATACAAAAGCAAACGCTTGGCTGCCCCCCACAGGGGGACGGTGGGGTGAGCAGAAAACCTGGACAGGTAGCTCACAGCAAAGGCAATATCAGGCCTGGTGAAAGTAGCCAGGTATAGCAAAGCACCAACAAGAGAGAGGTACTGGCTATTAGAGGAAAGGGGTTCTCCAGGTGGGTCAGTGACGGTGGACTTGTCCATGGGGGCACCAAACCTGGGCTTGGTAGCAGCAGTCAGACCAAACTGCTCCACCAGATCAACAATGTAGGAGTGCTGGGAGAGGTTGATCTGAACACACCTGCCGTCAGAGTCAAGTGTACAAGCCATGTCCAAGGAGAGGAACTGAACCGGCACACCCATCTCTTTGACCTCCCAGCCAGCTTTCTCCATAGCCTTGATCAGCAAAACATACCTATCCAGCTCACTAAAAGCACAGATAAAATCATCAACATAGGTTAGGACATAGCTCCACCCACCATTAGAATCCCTCCTAAAATACAGAGCAGGTTCCGCCTTGCACATAATAAAACCATGTGCAACCAAAACCCGCTTGACATCCATACTCCAAGCCCTGGGCGCCTGTTTCAAACCATAAAGGGACTTGATCAGCTTGCACACAAGGGGAACACCGTTAGGACCAAGTACCTTAAAGCCCTCAGGCTGGTGGCAGTACAGGTCCAGACCAGGTTCAAGGGGAGCATTCAGAAATGCAGTCTTGATGTCCAGCTGCCGAACAAACATCTTCCTATGAGTGATGGCAGCCAGGAGCACCCTCAGACCTGCTTTAGAAGAAACGGGGGCATATACATCATGAAAATCCAACCTAGGACGCTGCAGAAAACCACGAACCACAAAACGTGCCTTGAAGCGAATAGAACCATCAACCCCAACCTTCTTCACAAATAACCACCTGCCAGACAGGACCCTCTGTTTAGGAGGCAGTGGAGTGAGCGCCCAAGTGCCATGGGCATGTAGGGACGCCATCTCATCCTTCATAGCAAGGAGCCATTGATCCCTGTCAGGGTTGGTGGGAAGCATGGCAGCTTTGAAGGTCAGTTCAATGGAAGTGGAAATGTATGCTCCCACGTACAAGCAGTGTACTTGTACATGAGCAGCGGGGATATCAGCAGTATCAGCAGTAACCGGTAGTATAGCCCCCAGTGCAGAACTACTGCCTGGTTGAACAGGGCCGGCCTTATTTGCCTCTATATCAACGAAGCCTGGGTCGACCGGAACACCCCAGCCATACGCAGTATCGGAACCCGACCAGTGTTCCAGATCATCACTTGCACTATCGGCAACGGCTACATCATCACATGGGCTTGACCCGAGTAATCCACCAGGGACGACAGGAGGCGTCTGAATGAACGACACCCGCGAGCCATCCGAGGTGGTCGGAGGTTGGCGACTATTAGTCAATGGACCTGATCCAGGTACCACTATGATCGAAGGCTGTCGTAATCCTAAATCTTCACCGACGAAATGTGGCGCAGAGGAGGGCCTGGCGACCCCCTGCGATTCGGCTAAGATTTTATCTGAAAGAACTGCAGAATCTCGCCCGCCCAGTGCCTTCACACACAAGACAGCACCATCAGCCCCTGACCTGGGACGCAAGGTCATCCCATGATCAGGGCAGCGGTCGACAATTGGGGTTAGCAAAGGGTCAAGGGAATTAACCGTAGGCACAGGCATATGTCCGTTGATAGCGGCAGGGATGCGAGAGACATACGGCGACCCGTCATAGGGAGATAGCCCAGGAATACAGTTATGATCAAACTGCTCATAGAAGAGTACATCACGACTCTCTACTACCTGGCGCAACTTAGGAACCCAAACAAAATAACCCTTACTCACCAGGGAATACCCAACCAGTCTACCAGATAACGCCCTTTCGTCCAGCTTGTTGCGCTTCTTCCCATTGACTAACGTAACGTAGCAAGGGCATCCGAACACGCGCAACATCGACACATCAGGCTGAACCCCAAAGAAAAGCTCATGAGGAGTCTTATCTCCCTGATTGGGCAAGCGATTACGAAGGTAACACGCAGCTAGGAAGGCATAGGGCCAGAAAGACTTAGTTAGCTTAGACTCCAGGTGGATGCTCCTAGCTATAGACTGTAAGACCCCATTGTACCTCTCCACAGTTGCATTCTGCTGTGCAGTGTATGCCAAAGATAACTCATGCACTGCCCCAACCGATATCAGCCAATCCTCAAACCACTTTACTATAAACTCCTTAGCCCTGTCAGACCTCAGGCACTTAAAGGCAAACCCGTGCAGCTGATTCATCCATCTGAGGATGATAGTCTGAACTGCTAAGGGAGCTTCATCCCTGGTCCTCAAGCACAACACTTCAGCATAGCCAGAGTGTTGGTCTGTGAGGCACAGAATATAAAACTCCCCACGCAGACCTCTAATATGAACTGGCCCCATGATGTCCAAGTGAAGGCGTTGGAGAGGTGCATTGATCGGAGTAGTGCTTGCTTTAGGAAAAGGGAGACGTTTGCCCTTAGCCTTTTGACAAGCATCACAAGGGATCTTAGCCAGTTTTTGGACCTGGTTGAGTGAGAGGGGTAAGTTCTTAACCATACCCTTCTTGACAAGTCTATGCATGGCATCATAGCCGGGGTGACCCAGCCGCCTATGCCACAGCCATTCAGGAGTGGTAGGGATAACAACTCCACCGTCCTCATCAACATCAAGTGCAAAAGCTGGGTAATTGTCAGCACCAAACGAACAGCCACTGGTGGTGTAACAAGGCCTACATGCAAACTTGTAAACACCATCACCGGAGGCAGGGAAGGACCAGAGAATAGAAGAGCCCTGAGTGGCAGTGCAACTAATACTATCAAAAGAAATCTTGCAGTGGAGAGAATGAGCCACAGCATTTACTGACAGGAGGTTCACCGGACAGTGAGGTATGTAAAGAACATTAGTTAGAATGATTGGTGTTGGTAACCAATCACTACATAACTCAATGGATCCCTTACCTACTGCCCGTTGAACCACACCATCACCAAATCGAACTGATGGCAGATTCAGTGGAACATCAAACACAGTGAACAAAGATCTATCACCTGTGATGGACATTCCAGCTCCAGAATCCACATGCCAGACACCCTCAGACAGGCTCGGACTACACACATTTGAGAACCTAGAGGTGCAGGAGAATAGGACAGGGCTTACCTGCTACTTCTGCATAGCAAACCCATCAATTTGAGCCTGCAAGGAAGACAAACGCTTTGGAGTAAGGTGACCTGGAAGGGCCAGGTTAGCAGGCAACGGTGAAGGAAGCGTTGGTTCTGCACGACCAGGGACCCTTCGCAGGGCAGGGAACTTCGTCCAGCAACGGTCCTCCGAGTGACCATCCTTGTGGGGGCATGGTCCCCAGGTGCATTCCAGGCGCCTCTTGTTCGACCCAGAACCACCACCAGTCTTCTGCCGCCGCTGAAATGCAGCATTAGCAGGAAACTGAGGAGCGGTCCGGGACCAACCAGGATGCCTGGAATCCGACTGAGGGAGCGCTATGTTAAGAATATCTAGCTGCCTATATTCCTCTAGACAGGACCAGTACTCAACAGGTTGCTGGTTGTATATCAGGATACCATACTTAATCCGCAGCGTTTCGAACCGGGGCAGACTCGCACCTTGAACTATAATGCCCATGGCGTGACGCTGAGTCTGCGGAAACCCAGCACTGCGCAGGTCAGTGCACATACCGCGAACCCGACGAAAGAAAGCGTCAACGTGCTCATGAGTGCCCATGACCGAAGCATGATACTCCTTCAGCAAGAGAGGGACACGCGAGGCAAGGGCATCGGACTGCTGCCTCCGGATATGCAAAAAGATATCCCGAGGTGAAGCAAAGTCCCTATACACCTTGACTAGGGCATCCGTCATGTTGGCAAGCATCATGGATAAGATCATGAACTCTTGGCGGGGTAGGGTAAGCGCACTGAAACCCAACAGTGCAGGATCGACACTAGACTCACCATGAGAGGCCGAAGTTCCAGCAGCAGGAGGAGCACACCGAGGAGCTAAAGACTCACGAATCGCCAGAAAATACTCAGCAGCAAGACCAGCGTCATAAGCGCGCTGGTCATCTAAGTTCCTGATGAGATCTAGGGAACGCGCAACACGCACAATGAGCTCGAAATCAGGACGAATAGGACAGAAAGGGAGTGGCACCTTAATAAACTGGTAACCTCGCAGGTCACTGTTCCTACGCCCAACCCCTCCAGAGGTCACACCATTAGCAGGAGGGTAGTTAATCCCTGGCATAACAGGTCCCAGAAAAGCCCGACACTCTAGACCTAGCTCAGAATAAGCCATCACACGCCTAGGCCTAGGGCGACCCTTGCTATCAACCATAGCCTGAGTGGCAGTCATATCCAGCCTACCGTACAGAGTGCGGTCCAAGGATTCCCCAGCATGTTGAGCTTGGCGGATAAGACGGCATTCCTGCAGGGATAGACGCAGAGGATGTCCGCCATCGAGCAGATGCTCCCAGGAGTCGCATGACAGCGAAGGAGGCACATATGGCGGAGGGCCAGGAGCAGGGGGCTGCTCCACAGGCGGAGGCGGGGGTGGAGGGGGCTCCTGCGAAGGGCCAGCAAAGGATGCGCGGCCAGCAGCAGCAGCAGAAGCCTCTCGAGCACGAGTATTGTAGCCAGACAGACCTCGGTCCGGAGGCAAGGTGAAAGACGCAGACTTCTGCATCAAAGACGGCCTGGCCACCTCCGGGTGGACAGGTGGGAGGGGCGCAAGCAGAGGCGCAGAGACTGGATCAGGCTTAAACTCCGGGGAAGGCGCAAGAGCAGGTGCCGACAGAGGCTCATACACAGGAGAGACGGTAGAATTGAACACTCGAGTAGCAGTGGAAGGAGTGACTCCACCGAAGTCACCACTCATAGCACTCTGCAGATCTTCATCACCATCATCAGAGTCATCAGCATAGCCATCTGCACGGCGATGACGAGCAAGTTCTTGATAGTCGTAGTCAAAACGGGCATCAGGAGGTGGAGGCGCCCTTGCGTACTGGATAATCTGAGTGGAAGCACAGCAGAGTCGCATCAGAACGTCCTCAATCTCAGGAGAGAGACGTCGGACAGTAGCAGAAGGAGCCGTAAAGGTGGAGGATTGATTGGGGGGGGTTACTTCCACGATGGCGGAAGGACTCTCATGACCGCTAGCAGAGGCAGCTGGTGCACAGACGTCTAGCCAATCATCAAGAGGACCCGGGTCCTCCTTAGGAAGGACACGGTCGCAGCCATTGCTGATAATGACAATTCGCATCCCGCGCGTCCAAGATTCTCCATTCTTGTCGTGGAGTTTCTCAAAATTAGCGGGAGGCCCTCGCGGAAGTTGCATCGCAAAGCAGTGGTAGTAAATGAGGGACCGTATAACCTATCAGCTTGGATAACACTCCGGAGAGTGGACTTAGTGTGTGCAGCACGCCAATCTATAAATGCGGAGACGAGAATAAATATTACAAAAGATAGTGGAACCATAAAGGGACACCAGCGGAGGAAAGGGGGGCGGTAGCCTGGAACCTGATCAGGGTACAGGTTAGACAGCGCGTGTCAGAAGAACCGATGACGCAGTCAACAGTAAGCTGACATAGTACTGTCAGGACCGATAGTTCTAAGGAAGTACATAAGTAGTCACCAAGTCATAAAACGCGTGAGAGCACCGCAATTCATGCTGACAGCTACTTCTGCTTCTGCACACGCATACACACACACACACGCACACCCACACACCTGAAGGTATCATGCCATGCACACACACACACAGGCACACACACACACACCTGAAGGTCTCATGCCATGCACACATACGCACACACGGACCATGGACACACACACAGCCACACACACACACATGCACACACACACACACACCTGAAGGTCTCATGCCATGCACACAAACACACACACAAACACACGAACACACACCTGAAGGTCTCATGCCATGCACGCACACTCACACACTGAACCCTGAAGGTTTCATACAATGCACACACACACACTCACCCCTGAAGGTCTCATGTCATGCATGCACACACACAAACTCACCCCTGAAGGTCTCATGCAATGCACGCACGCACACACACACACTCACTCTGAAGGTGTGTGAATGGCATGGAGCTCCTTCTTATGCTGGGCCTCATTTCCAGCTACAGGAGCATCGAACCTCTCGAGCTGGAAGTCCGCGACCAATGTCCCTCGCAGGGTGAAGCGAGCCTTCTTCATAGCCTTGCTCATGGTAGAGAGAAAGACATTTAAACACGTGGCAGTTTCTTGACAGGAAGGATGCTATACCCTAGATTCGAGAAGGAAAGGAAAAAAAGAATGATAACAAAGAGTAAAGTAAAAAGAAAGAAAGAAAGACGAGGAACCTGTCAGCATGAATTGCGGTGCTCTCACGCGTTTTATGACTTGGTGACTACTTATGTACTTCCTTAGAACTATCGGCTCTGCCAGTACTGTGCCAGCTTCCCATAGTGACAGCTTCCCGTAGACTGAGTCATCCTTCTTGACTCAGTGACAGCTTCCTGTTAGCTGCGTCACCGATCTAGCCTGTACCCTGTTAGGTTCCAGGCTGCCGCCCCTTCCTCCACTGGTGCCCCTTAATGGGTCTCCTGTGCTTGTAACTTACTCTCGTCTCCGCATTTATAGATTGGCGTGTCTGCTCACACTTTGTCCACTCTCCGGAGTGCTATCCAAGCTGATAGGTTATACGGTCCTTCATTTACTACCACTGCTTTACGATGCAACTTCCGCGAGGACCTCCCGCTAATTTTGAGAAACTCCATGACCAGAATGGTCTTTCCTGGACGCGCGGGATACGCAGTATCATTCTCAGCAATGGCTGCGACCGAGTCCTTCCAACGGAGGACCCGGCTCCTCTTGATGATTGGCTAGATGTTTGTGCGCCAGCGGCCTCTGATAACGGTCATGAGAGTCCTTCCGCCATCGTGGAAGCCACCCCCCCCAGTCATTCCTCCATCTTCTCTTCCTTTTCCTCCCCTGCCGTCTGTCGCCTCCTCCCGTCTGTCGTAGATGACTGTGACGTGCAGACTCAAGTCGGCGACTAGCCTGGACATCGGTGGAGAAACCCTGTCTTCGTCTGCTCGCGTCCTTGACGTCGCTATCATATCTCCGGTGTTTGAGGCTCTGCCTGCATACCGGAGGTTGCCAAGCCGACCAAGCTCCCTGCTGATGTCTACGTCGTCTGTGCCCCCCTTTGCTCTGCCCAGCCGACGGTCGGCTCCTGGCATGAGCTTGCGCTCTAGTGGCTCTGTGCTACCTTCTGGAGAATTTTTTCGATCGAGCTGGCGGACCGCCGGCACTGCCGTAGGGTTCGCCAGAGGAGGACGACCTACGCGTCTGGACCTGGAGATTCTGGAGGTGGTAGGAAGCAGGGGGGTATGGTCAGCACCACTACGGGTGCTGCTCCCTCTACCCCCCAACCGGGTGAGTCGAGCGATAGAGGGGGGGACTTGGGATTGACTGATCATCGACGGCGGGATATTAGGACCTTTACATGCCTCGGCTCTGCTCTTCGCATCCTAGCGATAAATTTTCGGATTCTGCCCTTGCGATTTGCGATTTTCTGCATTGGTGCGATTTTCTGCACCAGGTGCGATTTGCTGCGCTGTCATTCTCGTCTCCTTTTTCCCATACCTCAAATCTCGACTTCGACCTAACGCTTCCCCACCTTCTGTGATCCCAGGTCTCGCAGCGCCAGACTTCGCTCATGCTAAAGGCCGAAGTGGACGCCGTCCTGGCCCTAGTCCAGCGGCCGTGGAGGATCTTTGGCATGATATCTTGGTGGATATTTTTTCTCTCTTAGGATCCTTGGGACCCCTGGGTGCGTTCCGTGGTTCGACAGAAGTCGCTACTTTGTCTTACCGTGCCCCCGGTTCCCTCTTTAGGTGTATGCATCAGCTACGTGAGTTTGGGTTCAAGTGTTTGAGTTCTGATAGGGCTTAGGAATTTTTAGTTAAGTGGTATAGAGGCGTGGTTGATCTCGATTAGTTGGGGCAGTCATGAGTTGTTGATGATGACACTGCTCAGCATGGTGCTAGTGTGTTATCTTCGCAATCAGCTGTTCAACTAGGGAGACAAGACTCCTTTGGAGCTTTTCTTTGGGGTTGCACCTGATGTGTCGTTGTTGCGTTTGTTTGGTTGCCCTTGCTATGTCACCTTAGTATTGGGAAGTAACGCAACAAGCTAGTTAAAAAGGCATTATTTGGTAGACTGGTTGGGAATTCCCTGGTGAGTAAGGGTTATTATGTTTGGAATCCGATGTTGCGCCAGTTAGTAGGGAGTAGTGATGTACTATCTATCTCCAGTTAGTCTAAACTGTCTTACTGGGCTCTCCCATTAGTGTGGGTCCCCGTGCCCGCTTGCATCCCTCCTGTCATCAAACGGTGATATGTTACGTGTCGCCGGTAATTCCCTACGCCCTTTAACAACCCCAATTGTTGTTGGCTGGCCTGGATGGGATGTATTATGATTGCATTCCAGACCAGGGCCTGATCTTGCTGTATTGTGTGTGAAGTTTTAGGGCGGGTGGGAGTTGTATATCCAAACTATAATTTAGCCTAATCTCAGGGGGTCGCCAGGCCCTCCTCTGTGCCACGTTTTATCGGTGAAGCTTTAGGATTTAGACAGCCTTCGATCATAGTGGTACCTGGATCAGGTCCATTGCCTAATAGTCGCCAACCTCCGACCACCTCGGATGGCTCGCGGGTGTTGTTAATCCCTTCGCCTCCTGCCATCCCTGGTGGATTATTCGGGTCAAGCCCATGTGATGATGTAGCCGTTGCCGCATGTGTAAGTGATGATCTTGAACACTGGTCTAGCTTGATACTGCGTATGGCTGGAGTGTTACAGTCAACCCAGGATTCATTGTTTTAGGTGCTGCTGGTTCTCATACGTAGGTTAACATGGCCCTATGTGTGGGTGCCTATTCCTCAGCACCGCCTAGACTGTCTTATAGGGTGGTCTAGATTGGTGGAGCGTTACGTCGCTTTGTTTAGGCAGCTTCCTTTCAGCTGTCTTTCTTGGTTTTGGTGGAAGGTGGTAATTAATTCAGACCACCGATATAGCGTCTTGATGGTTTCTGACTCTTAGTTCCATAGGCAGATGGTTCATTCGGTGGAGCTCATCATAGATTAGCTATTTCTTTTTACTCCACACTGTTTTTAAATCACCAGCCCCTCAGGTGATTAGAACTTTTTGTGGAGTGTAGTAGTTGTTTCCCTTCGGATTTTACTGTGAATTGGTGGGCTGGGTAATCTTGCAGTTGTCCTTGCAGATGTACCGCCGCTCACCTCTTTCTTGTTTTCCGAGTGTATTTCAAGCGCCCTTTCAGTCCATCCTTTGCAGTAAATTCTTTGACGTCCTTTTTTATGCGTTTACTATTTTTCAAGTGGACAATAAGTTTTCTGTACTGTGTTTGTACGTCTAAACTCCTATTGTTCATTGAACTGTGTTTCCTTTGTTGGTTACAAGTTTCTTGAAATTTATCTCCGCATCCTTTGGATTTTCAGTTGCTGCAGGTTTGGTTTGCTTGTGGTTAGGCGCTTGGTTTGTCTTGCGTGTACAAGTTCTTTGCGGTGCGATACCCACCTCCTAGAATGTTTTTTGTTAGTGCCGTAGCTGGGGATTTCTGATAATTAACTTTCATAAATCTTCTTACTTCCATCTTTGAGTAAGAAACCAGTTCATCATGGTTTTTCATCCCAACCTAGTCATGGATTCTATGCTAAGAATAGTTTTTACGGTAGTGGATTTTTCCATCGACTTTTTTTTATTTAGTGGACTTTGGTGTCCTCTTGTCTTCGTCCTTTAGGCTTTGATACTCTCGTGTGCTGCTCTCACACGATACTTCAATCTGTCTCTTTGGTTATCATTGATTGGCGTTAGGTTCCAACTCCCGGATCGGGTTTTCTATACCGTTGTTCCCCAACTTTGATATTCGGTTTTTTCATCCTTTTCTACCTTGGCAAACTTTTGTTTTTGCCTTGTTTCATTCCTTCCTCTAACCCTTTGGGTTTCATTTGAAGTTCTCTCGATTTTTCGGAGTTCTTTGATTTTCCCCCCCCCCCTCTGTTACATATAGTTCTATGTCCCCAGTGCCATAGGTGGAGAAGTAGTATTGTATGTCACCTGTGTCATAGGTGGAGTGTCAGCATGAATTGCGGTGCTCTCACGCGTTTTATGACTTGGTGACTACTTATGTACTTCCTTAGAACTATCGGCTCTGCCAGTACTGTGCCAGCTTCCCATAGTGACAGCTTCCCGTAGACTGAGTCATCCTTCTTGACTCAGTGACAGCTTCCTGTTAGCTGCGTCACCGGTCTAGCCTGTACCCTGTTAGGTTCCAGGCTGCCGCCCCTTCCTCCACTGGTGCCCCTTAATGGGTCTCCTGTGCTTGTAACTTACTCTCGTCTCCGCATTTATAGATTGGCGTGTCTGCTCACACTTTGTCCACTCTCCGGAGTGTTATCCAAGCTGATAGAACCCAAAGCATAAAGCTTAGCTAAAGCTAATCTAAAAGAAAGAAAGAGATAGAACGCACGTCGGCGTGGCTTGATGCCTAACTCGACGGTGCCGCACCAGAATTGCACGCGATATGTATTTGTTAAACTGGCCGGGTGCCGTGAGATGGAAAGTACACACAGGAAAAAAGGAAGGAAAGAGAGAATAGGAATTAGAGAAAATGGCGTGGCTTTGGATAGGGAGAAGTTGCTCGAAGAAGTCACCGCGAAGAAGTCACCGCGAAGAAGTTGCTCGAACGGAAGAGGTCGCTCGAAGAGGTTGCTCGAAGAGGTTGCTCGAGGTTGCTCGGAGAGGTTGCTAGCGTACACCCTGGGGAAAGAGGTTGCTCAGTCCCTACTTTAGACCTGTACCAGGGGGGGGGCAGAGAGGGCTAAAGCGAGAAGAGAGTGCGCCCTATCTGCTGATGGAACCCCAGGTAATTCCTTGCTATTTCGAAATAATCGCTAAGGGGTAGGTCACACTGCTCTTGCTTTTGGTCGATTTAGCTTTTGCTTTTGGTCCGATTTTGGTCCGATTTTGGCCCGATTTTGGTGGGGACCAAAAGCGACCAAAATCGGACCAAAAGCGGACCAAAAGCTAAATCGAAAGCAAAATCTGGTCTTTGAGACAATTTATTGATCCGATTTTGCTTTCGATTTTGCTTTTGGTCAGGTTCTTAAATACAGTAGTATAACTGATTGTTTTCAAGTCTAAAAGCTGTAATGTTTTTGAACTGATGACAATTTTTTGACAGCCCCCGAAGTGCCGATGCCTTCAAAAAATGTGCGCTGTCAAAAAAGCAGGGGATGCTGTTTGCTTTAATATGAGTGGTCTAGGCCTGAGAATCCAGGAGTACTTGGCCATGCCCCAAGGCTCACAGCCTCGACATATTGATGGGGTGGAAGCAATGCCGTATTTAGTTGGCGATGGTGCCTTTAAGTTGACAGAGCACGTCATGAAGTGTTATGAGGTGGGCAACCCTACACCTGCCCAGTTCAACTTCAGCTATGCTTTGATTAGAACAAGGCGGGTTGTTGAGTGTGCATTCGGTAGACTGAAGGGTCGATTTAAGCTACTGTACAGTACACGTCTTCGAGACCCTGTCACTGCGGTCAAGGTTTCTCGGATATGCAGATATGCTGTATTGCTGTGCCTTGCACAACTTCTTGGAGTGCAGGCATCCTTATCCTCAAGACATGCAGATGGAACCTGTTGTTCCCTTTGATATCAACACAGTCAATTGGGAACCTGGTACCATGGGTGCATCTGGTCACAAGAGGAACTTGCTAGCTTCCTACATGGAGAGGGTGCTCGGGGTTGAGCCCGTAACCTACACACACGCACAGTTGGGAAACCTTTTTCATGGCCCACTCGGATTTGAGGGATAGCAGGCACCATCCTCGTTCTGACCTAGAAACTTACCTAGAAACCTAGGCTGCCCAGGCCCCGGTTTCTAGGTTAGTCAGTGCCAGTCCAGGGGTCAGCCTATGACATGTCTAGGTCAGTGTGTGACAGTCCAGGGGTAAGCCAAATAGACTTGCCCAACCGTGACAAGAAGTGCTGAAAGAAAAAGCGTTGAAAAAGCTGAGTAGGCAGTTGCTTGACAGGACACACCTAATGATCATGTGCAAGCCCAATAGACTGAAGAGACATCCCCAATAGCGAGAGAGAGTTGGATGATTTCGTATTTTTTATACAATTTATGTAACATGTTCCTTCTCATTTGCAGCTATTTGGGCCATATATCAACACAATATCAGCTTGCGACTGTGCCACACCCTCTGAAATTTTTGAAGACTAGAAGCAACAATAATTAAGAATTGGATAAGAAAAGGTATGAGTGAAACAACGAAGATACGGAAAAGATAACAACAGAAAACAATGTAAAGTTCCAGAAAAAAATCCGAACCAAGAGCAAAATCGAGGCAAATACCCCCCCCCCCCCCCCCCCCTGATTTTGCTTTTGCTCGATTTAGCTTTTGCTTTTGGTCCGATTTTGGTCCTGACCAAAATCGATTCTGGTCAATGTTGTAGTGTGACCACTAAGATTTTGGTGATAGGCAAAATCGACCAAAATCGGACCAAAATCGGCCGGACCAAAAGCAGTGTGACCTACCCCTAAGGGGTAGGTCACACTGCTCTTGCTTTTGGTCGATTTAGCTTTTGCTTTTGGTCCGATTTTGGCCCGATTTTGGTGGGGACCAAAAGCGACCAAAAGCGGACCAAAAGCTAAATCGAAAGCAAAATCTGGTCTTTGAGACAATTTATTGATCCGATTTTGCTTTCGATTTTGCTTTTGGTCAGGTATTTAAATACAGTAGTATAACTGATTGTTTTCAAGTCTAAAAGCTGTAACGTTTTTGAACTGATGACAATTTTTTGACAGCCCCCAAAGTGCCGATGCCTTCAAAAAATGTGCGCTGTCAAAAAAGCGCACTTGCCTTTGAAAAAGTGCGCTCACACCAGTTTTTTAGTTTGCTTTTGTTTTTTTCTCAAAACATGCAGATGGAACCTGTTGTTCCCTCTGATATCAACACAGTCAATTGGGAACCTGGTACCATGGGTGCATCTGGTCACAAGAGGAACTTGCTAGCTTCCTACATGGAGAGGGTGCTCAGGGTTGAGCCCGTAACCCGTCGGGGTTGAGCCCGTAACACACGCACAGTTTGGAAACCTTTTTCATGGCCCACTCGGATTTGAGGGATAGCAGGCACCATCCTCGTTCTGACCTAGAAACTTACCTAGAAACCTAGGCTGCCCAGGCCCCGGTTTCTAGGTTAGTCAGTGCCAGTCCAGGGGTCAGCCTATGACATGTCTAGGTCAGTGTGTGACAGTCCAGGGGTAAGCCAAATAGGCTGTCAGACTTGCCCAACCGTGACAAGAAGTGCTGAAAGAAAAAGCGTTGAAAAAGCTGAGTAGGCAGTTGCTTGACAGGACACACCTAATGATCATGTGCAAGCCCAATAGGCTGAAGAGACATCCCCAATAGCGAGAGAGAGTTGGATGATTTCGTATTTTTTATACAATTTATGTAACATGTTCCTTCTCATTTGCAGCTATTTGGGCCATACAACACAATATCAGCTTGCGACTGTGCCGCACCCTCTGAAAATTTGAAGACTAGAAGCAACAATAATTAAGAATTGGATAAGAAAAGGTATGAGTGAAACAACGAAGATATGGCAAAGATAACAACAGAAAACAATATAAAGTTCCAGAAAAAAATCCGGACCAAAAGCAAAATCGAGGCAAATACCCCCCCCCCCCCCCTCCCCCCCGATTTCGCTTTTGCTCGATTTAGCTTTTGCTTTTGGTCCGATTTTGGTCCTGACCAAAATCGATTCTGATCAATGTTGTAGTGTGACCACTAAGATTTTGGTGATGGCCAAAATCGACCAAAATCGGACCAAAATCGGCCGGACCAAAAGCAGTGTGACCTACCCCTAAGCATAACCCAGCACAGGAGGATGACAGGAGCCATAGAAAGTCAGGCACGGTCCATGTCAGGGTATCGGGAAGTTGTGTCGGGTAGGGGATCACGTGATCTATCGATACCCCCAGGTCCGGTGCCATTCTGAGGACTTCAGCCTTCAGGGCAGGGTATCCCCCCCCCCCCCCCCCCCCCCCCCCCCCCCCCCCCCCCCCCCACATCTATCCCGCCCCATATGAACTTTTTCCTAACTTTTTTCTCACTGCTCCATTTCGCCTCTGGATAAGCGCAACGACTTCGTCTCGATGCAAGCGTGCTGATTCTGTAGTTTTCAGACACGTGCTATGTAATTCAAGTTCGATTTCCATTTCGAGTTCGAAACCTTGTTTCACCGGTGATCTCTGGCTTATCCTGGTTCGAGTTCGGCATGGATACTTCCAATAGAAAATCCCTGCATGTCAGTTTGGGAAGGTCTGGACAGCTGCTGATGATGTTGAGAGGCACAGAGCATCTTGTTTTGTGTACAAAGCCCTTGAACCCCTTCCTGGACAGCTGAAAATCAGCAAGTTCTTTGGAGTCAAACCAGCCCAGCCACAGCCACAGCTGCAGCCCCTTGATGGAGATGATGCAACTGCAAGTGCTGAGCCCTAAACACAGCCCCTTGATGGATATAATGCGACTGCAAGTGATGAGCCCCAGCCACAGCCCCTTGATGGAGATTGTAGGCTACATGCAGCAGCTTCTAGACAGCTCCCCTGGCTGGCAATTCAGCCCAAACTAAAGCGAGCTAGCGCACCTTGAAGCTGACATATTGATGGTGGGCGCAGGTGGGCGTTACATTTAGACCTTTTGGTGGGCTTCATGTAGCAAGCCCATGCAGTTTTCATGCCAATAATGGACAAGTCAGTTATAAAGGATATTGAAGGAAGGAAAGGAACTATAAGGAGGCTCCAGGAAGCTGAAATATTGAGATATCTAGGTTGCATACTCGAATAGCTTGTAATCGTGTTCAGGTCGTGTTTAAAAACATTCCACTAACATTCTCAGGGTTTTAAAAATGCAGGGTACTAAAGGAGATGATTTGCCACAACATAGGCTAGTTTTCATCTAAATTGGCAGGGTCCCCCCCCCCCCCCCCCCCCCCCCCCCCCTTTTGAATATTCAAACTTTTTGGACGGGGTACCAGATATTTCCCGTTTGCCAACCTCCCGGCCAGAAAGGTAGCTTATCACGTACGTGTTTGTGTGACGAAGCCCCAAAACACGCACACTACGGAGGGGTGTCTGGGTGGGTGTCTGGGTGGGTGTCTGGGTGACTGGGTTTGTTTTTCACGCACGTTGTAGCGGGGATGTGCGTGTTTTCTCGCATGTGTTTGACATTTTCCATGTTTTGACTGAGACGTGCGTGTTTCCCCTGTTTTTCACAGCTGTTCACGCACATCTGGGGTCGGGTTTAATACTTTAAAGGATTCTAGAGCTGGCTTCCAGAGATTGAACGCGTAGATCTCTGGCCTACCCTACAGTCAGCAAGGCTAAATCGCCGCAGGTCTAAAGTCTATCCGCCCCCTAAAGTTAATTATAATTAGGGGGCTGTGCTTGGTGTCACGTAAACTCTCAGAGTAGTGCGGTTCAGAGACAAGTCGACCTTCACGAAAAAATCGAATTTGATGCAGATGAAAGCGCGTGCGAATGCAGACACATGCAACTATCTAATTTCTCGAACCGCGCAGTTTTCGAGGAGATGTGTTGCTTTCGAGGCTCGTGTCGGTTGGTGTCGGTTGGGCCCTGTCGTATTTGAGGCAACCCTTGAAGTGAAAATCTTCGAAAAATCCGCGTGCGCGAAAATTTCCCCTGCTTCTTTGTTGCAGTGCGATTTCATTCGCTGTTATCTAGTTGTTCAGACCGCAGGAGTCAGCGAAGCATTTCTTTCTCTCCCTTCCTGGCCTAAATTGGGATTGACTCCGTATCACCTCCGGGCTGCAGCGAGGAGGCCCCCGAGGAGCGGAGCGACAGCTTGGTAGTCTACGAAGGTTCCTACGAGATGGTTAGTCCTCCAGAAAATGCTTTATTCTGCTGCAATTATAATTTCGGTCGAAGGGTCTGGGGAGGGTCAGGTGCCGGAACCTTGTGTTAACGTTGTAGCACTGCTCGGAGCGTTGTAATCAGAGACGATGCATAAGGGCCCTATGCATGTATGTCCAGCAGCATTCGATGATCGGAGATGGCTAGCGTAAACTAGCCCTACATTGGCACTACTTCATGGCACTACTTCACTGAGCGGCGGAAGTAAGCGCCCGGCGCCCGACGGGCTTGGATTCTAGGCTGAGTAGGCCCGAGTAGGCCAGTAATGTGTGTGTTTGAGCCAGAGGTTTGAGCCTATAATTTGAGGTGAATAGCCTTGGGTCCTCCCAAAGTTGCCCAAATGGGCGTACTGTAGGAGTTGTCTAATAGCTCTATGGGGTTCCTGGACTATGTGGCCAAAGCGATGGGTGAAAACATTGGGCGGATCAAATTTTAGAGGCCTCTCAAGTGGGGTGGTTCGGTGCAAAAACTGCATGCAACCTATTTCTTGCCATTTTTTTGCCACATTCCACTTTTTTTTTTTACTATTCTGAAATGTCCCCATCAATATTTTCATATTTATGGGCCCTTACGAAATTTTGCGAGAGTGAGCCTCGAATTTAAAAGCACTTTTGGAGAAAAAATCACGGCAACAAATAAATGTGGGTCCAAAATCAAAAAAATGTTGTCGACAAAATGTTCTAAAAATTTAATTTGTCTCAACCATCATTCCTAGTTAATTTGGGTCAAATCGGAAAAAGTCGCACTACAGAGGGCTTTGGACGGACCTGGTAGCGGACATATTTTCCGCTACCATCGCACTTACGACTGCCGTACGCCAGAAGTACTGACAACCAGTTATGGAGCTGCCGATGTTATGAGAACGCTGCCCGCTTGTTACCTAAAGCCACGCCGACTAGGCGTTTATCTTTCTTTCTTACCATTTGAAGGTACTCTCTCAGTTCAGCTTCTCTCGACGAAACAGTTCGCTTCTGTCGCATTACTAAAAAAACAGTGGTTCCGCAGCGTTTTCTCTTAGTTGAGCTGGCTGCTTAGGCTTCGTTTTCCGTATTAAGGTCGTCCTGATCACGCCAGTTTCGATTCTTACCCTCAGAAATTTCCGAGAGCACGTCTGCGATTCCTCGGAAACTGCGCCTGGTCTTCAATTCCTCTGCTTTGTGTAGTACCTCCACCCTCTTAAGGGGCCACGGATTCCGTTGTCCTACTCGCCAACTTTCCTACGAGCTCCCAGGTTAGTTTTTTCGTACTCAGCGTCGATGCTTCCATCTTCTGTTCCCCGATCATGACACAAGTCCCGTTGGATACCGCTCTGGCAAGTCCCCACGCACACCACCCATAATACCTTCCTCTCGTCCTCATGCTTTGCAGGCAATGCCGAGGTCCGATGCAGCGAAGGCTGTGACTATATAACGTTCAATTAGATGCCACAGATATGGGCAGGAGCTGCCCCTGATTGTGGATTGAATTTCAGGTCTGCATCTTATTCAAGTGTCAAAACCAGGTCTGGAGAGCAATCCAGGAATGGGGTTAGTGAAGGGCGCAGAGCAAACATTGCAGCGGAACACTCAGCTCAGAATCCAGCTCAGTTTCCAGCACATCCTGATGTGGAGCAGAATGATAGGCAGGAGGGGGAAGAGCGTGCCTCTTGGCCTGTATCACGACATAGCCATCCAGGCCTGGTCCACTCCTTTTCTGTACAGTCCCATCGGAAGGAAGATTCCACAGGGTCTGTGTCCGTAATCAAAGGCCAAGTGGGGAACCCCACAGCCCAGCTTCAAGACACACCTGAACATAGCTCACGACAGAGCCTTGAAGAGAAGAAGAGCTTTAGACCAGAAGAAACACTTCGATACAATCCAAGGACAAGAAGAGTAAGCGATGACGAATCGTCACCTTTCTACCGACTTCAGCAGGATGCTAACCCTGGCGTTCGCAGGTCCCACCCCCAGGTAGGATCCCAAACTCCACTGTTTTTCTTTTCGGCTACCAGCACCAGCTTCTAGGCAGCTCCCTGAAGCTGCCACTGGGCCAAACTAATGAGACAGTGTTGCCTCTGGCCCGTTTGGGGGTAAATATCAAGACGTCTTATGCCTGGCAGACTTTACGTTTCCGCCTCGGTCAAAAGGCAGAGCTTATCACATTTGACAGTTACGCTGATATCCTGCGAAGCGAAAAATAATCTGAACCAGGGCTTGGGTGAAAATCCAAGACCCTCTTCTCTGCAGGCCTGCCAGCCAGGAGATAGGTACAGCTGGCCGGCTGGCCTGCAACGCAGAGGGTCCAAGTGGGTCGAGTTTTTTTTAGTTGTGAAAGGTATTTCACCCAGGAGGTGGGTCTCCCTACACAAACCAGCGGCACCGAGGATTAAGTTCGAATGGCGATGCCACTCCTACAAAAGTGTTGCGCTTCTTCTTTTTCCGGCAGGATGTCATCACAACTGTCACAATTTTAATAAAGCTATACGAATCATTAATTTTAAGTCTTATAAGGTAAGGGCTACTAAACAAACATGATAATTATTACAGGATGTCATCACTGGCCCAACTGTTATTGATGTGTTACTTTACCTTGTTGACTGGCCTGTATATTTTGCTGCAATGCTGCCTGGGTGTATTTTTCTGCTCGAACCTACCACCAGGCTCTCTACCTACTTATTTCTTACTGGAATCTCCATCTTCCATGTGCCTCTTCTACCTTCATTTATACCGAGGCTGCTCTCGATCGAAAGGTAGTGATTATCTTTCCTAGGTGAAATACTTGTGTAGAAGGAAAATGTGCCAGGTTTTTGGCACAATATCTTAATGTAGCATCCAATTTGGTACACCTCACTTGTGGGATTTTAGAGCAGCAGCGTGTTTGCTGTCAGTATTGTTTCTTTTTTGAGCTACACGTATCAGCTTCTGGGTAGCTCCCTTTCCCCATTTTGGGGCTGTACCGAAAGCTAGCTGATGTGCCTTAAACCTGACATGACATGACATGCATTCCAATGCAGCTGTAGGCTTGATCCAGTGGCTGGCTAATGGAGCTGGCCGGTAGCTGCCATGCGTAGCCCAAAAAACAAACAGTGGCTATTAGGTGTTGCATGTGCTGTTCAGATTAAGAGAGCTTGAGCTGTCCACCCCTGTTGCCACCACTGCTTAGCTTATTTGAAATATGTTTTCGTCTACACACCTCACTCTGGTCTTATACTTCACTTGATGATTTTGATGGTGTGTATTCAAGTCCGAGGGCAGCCAGATTGGCTAAATGGGACTTGTCCACCCATGAGATCAAGGAGATAGCACTGACTTACATACAACACTAATTTTGACACTGACATACATACAACACTTCTTCTGTCACTCAGCACCCCCAAGCCCCCAAGCCACGTACTCGTGAAGTAGAACCCGAGGTCCCCTGGGTACCCGACCAAGATGTGCCCAATAACACTCGAACTCAGCAGGCACCCAGTGCGTCTTCTGACCATGGAGTGTCTATCAACGCTCTAGATTGTCAGGCAACCAATATGTCTCCTGTTCCAGTGTTCAAGACGCCTGTAGCACCGCCAATCACTGGTATGGAGATCAGCGATTTATTTTCCAATAAGGCACTTCGTGATGTGACACCTGAGGGCAGCCTGCTCTCCAGCACGGGGCTCTGTTCCAATACTGGGTTGAGAGCAGAAGAGAGTCATGAGCTGCTGATAGATGAAGAATGCAGCTATGTGGACCTGGCCAGCCTTTCCCCCACACTAAACCGTCCAGTTGCAGATGGGAGGCTAGGAAGTGGTAAGTCCGCTGAGTCAGAACTAGTCTATTATGACAAAATCAATGCAAGGGCGAGGAGGAGCCTTGAGGAAGCCAGGCAGAAACCTGATCGCCGTGACAGCAACGTCGGTTTGTCTGCCCGTGGAAGCTTGGAGGGGCAGAGAGGCTACTACCTATCTCGAACTAGCCAGGATGCTGTACGCTTCCAGTCTCGGACTAGCCAGGACGCAGGGCGCTTCCTGTCTAACACTATCGGTGATGGATTGCTGGCAACAAGTATTCGGCTGGGCAAGCAGGTTCGACTTAACGAGAGACTCAGCCTGCAAGAGGATAGGCTGCAATCATTACCTACCATCACCAGTGCAAGGGCAAGTACATCGGAAAATGGCTATTCTCCGCTCTCCCGGACAGGGAGAAAGGACCAGACCAGCGACATTGCGTGGATAAAGACGAAGGCCAGCGCCCCGGAAGCACGCAGGGAGGAGACCCCATCCCAAGCCACCAAACCGGTAGTTAAACCTGAAAACAACTGCACGTTTTGCCTGGGCTCAGCCGTCTTTGCTCTCGTGTTGGCTCTGTTTTTGATGGACTTCAGATTTTTTTCAGCTCAGCCAAGGATAGACTAATCCTGTGTCAGTGTGGCTGAAATAGAATGCAGATTTCCAGCACAGACAAGTACAGACTAAGCCTGTGTCACTGTGGCTGCATGATATTTAGCCCTCCCCCATCCACCCATATGAACGCAGCCTTGCACGCATCATCCTGGCCTCGCCATCTTTGATGTAGTGCTTGCTTTCTTTTTATGGAGTTTTGATGGAATTTGACTGCAGATTTCCAGCATAGCCAACGGCAGACTCAGCCTGTGTCAGTGTGGCTGCCTTACATCCAGCCCTCCGCCATCCACCCATCTGAATACGTACGCAGCCTTGCACACATCAACCTGTTGTGCTGTGTTTTTGTTTTGTACTCTGATGGATGGATGTAGCTGATGGATGTAGCAGATGGATGTGGAAGATGGAGGTAGGCATAAAAGCTGCATGGAAGTTGCATGGCTGCATGGATGTAGCCACAAAAGCTGCCTAGAAGCTGCATGGAAGATGCATGGATGTAGCCACAAAAGCTGCATGGGACCTGCATGGAAGCTGCACGGCTGCATGGATGTAGCCACAGAAGCTGCATAGAAACTGCATAGAAGCTGCACGGCTGCATGGATGTTGACACAAAAGCTGCATGGAAGCTGCATGGCTTCATGGATGTAGCCAAAAGCTGCATGGGACCTGTATGGAAGCTGCTTGGCCGCATGGATGTAGCCACAAAAGCTGCACGGGACCTGTATGGAAGCTGCATGGATGTAGCCACAAAAGCTGCACGGGACCTGTATGGAAGCTGCATGGATGTAGCCACAAAAGCCGACGTCAAGCTGTTTGGAAGCTGCATGGATGTAGCCACAAAAGCTGCATGGGACCTGCATGGAAGCTGCATAGCTGCATGGATGTGGCCACTAAAGCTGCATTGGACCTGCATGGAAGCTGCACAGCTGCATGGATGTAGCCACTAAAGCTGCATAGGACCTGCATGGAAGCTGCACAGCTGCATGGATGTAGCCACAAAAGCTGACTACAAGCTGTATGGAAGCTGCATGGCTGCATGGATGTAGCCACAAAAGCTGCATAGGACCTGCATGGATGTAGCCACTAAAGCTGCATGGATGTAGTCAGGGGTTGCATCAGCTTTGGCTGAATAGCCAGTCAGGGGAGCTGCCTAGAAGCTGCTGCTCTTAACTGAAAAGAAAGACACTGGTGTTGGCACTCCTCTCCACTATTTGCTTGTCCTTGTTTCCACGTGAAGCATTGCCGCATTGGTGACAAGAAGGTATGTGGGTTTTTTCTCACAACTCTTTGCTAATCCTCGTGTCCACACAATGATTAGTGTGTAGCGTTTCTTGTGTTGCTGAATGTTTTTGATTTGGCAAAACAGATCACAGTGCATCTTCTATGCTTGCTTGATGGAATGAAATCACACGCACAGATTGATTATCCTTCTTCACCCAACCTTAGTCTATGCATGTACAGTCCAGGAGGTGGCCAATTTCGGCTATAGGGACACCCAACCCTTCAGTCCAGGGGGTAGCCAAGTTTGGTGAAGGTGAAGGGGACCCCAAGCTTACAGTCCAGGGGGTAGCCAACTGTTGCTTAAGGGACACCCAACCCTTCAGTCCAGGGGGTAGCCAACTGTTGCTTAAGGTACACCCAACCCTTCAGTCTAGGGGGTAGCCAACTGTTGCTTGAGGGACACCCAACCCTTCAGTCCAGGGGGTAGCCAACTGTTGCTTAAGGGACACCCAACCCTTCAGTCTAGGGGGTAGCCAACTGTTGCTTAAGGGACACCCAACCTTCAGTCTAGCTTAAGGGACACCCAACCCTTCAGTCTAGGGGGTAGCCAACTGTTGCTTAAGGGACACCCAACCCTTCAGTCCAGGGGGTAGCCAACTGTTGCTCAAGGGACACCTAACCCTTCAGTCTAGGGGGTGTCCAACTGTTGCTTAAGGGACACCCAACCCTTCAGTCCAGGGGGTAGCCAAGTGTTGCTTAAGGGACACCCAACCCTTCAGTCCAGGGGGTAGCCAAGCTTGGTGAAGGGAAAGGGAACACCCAAGCTTACAGTCCAGGGAGTAGCCAAGTGTTGCTTAAGAGACACCCAACCCTTCAGTCCAGGGGGTAGCCAAGTGTTGCTTTAGGGACACCCAACCCTTCAGTCTAGGGGGTAGCCAAGCTTGGTGAAGGGAAAGGGAACACCCAACCCTTCAGTCCAGGGGGTAGCCAACTGCTGCTTAAGGGACACCCAACCCTTCAGTCTAGGGGGTAGCCAAGCTTGGTGAAGGGAAAGGGAACACCCAACCCTTCAGTCCAGGGGGTAGCCAAGTGTTGCTTAAGGGACACCCAACCCTTCAGTCCAGGGGGTAGCCAAGCTTGGTGAAGGGAAAGGGAACACCCAAGCTTACAGTCCAGGGGGTAGCCAACTGTTGCTTCAGGGACACCCAACCCTTCAGTCCAGGGGGTAGCCAAGCTTGGTGAAGGGAAAGGGAACACCCAAGCTTACAGTCCAGGGGGTAGCCAAGTGTTGCTTAAGGGACACCCAACCCTTCAGTCCAGGGGGTAGCCAAGCTTGGTGAAGGGAAAGGGAACACCCAAGCTTACAGTCCAGGGGGTAGCCAACTGTTGCTTCAGGGACACCCAACCCTTCAGTCCAGGGGGTAGCCAAGCTTGGTGAAGGGAAAGGGAACACCCAAGCTTACAGTCCAGGGGGTAGCCAAGTGTTGCTTAAGGGACACCCAACCCTTCAGTCCAGGGGGTAGCCAAGCTTGGTGAAGGGAAAGGGAACACCCAAGCTTACAGTCCAGGGGGTAGCCAACTGCTGCTTAAGGGACACTAAACCTTAGCCTCTTGTGATTGTTGCTCCTTGTTGCACTTGTTGTCCATTGTGTCGCATCGGGTAGGACCCAGACCTGCTCTGAGCTGTGGTTAGGTGAAATGGTTTGGTTTGGTTTGATGAAATGGCCTTCTAGTCTTTAAGATGCTCATAATATGCAGGCAGAGTAAGCATATGCAGTATAAACACAACAACATCACACTCTCGCCTACAGATTGCAAACGCATGCTTTCGAGAACAAGAGTGAATAAGCTGCTCAATGTATGTGGGCAGAGTAAGCATAGGTAGTACACACACTACAACATCACACTGTCACTTACAGATTGCAAACGCATTCTTTTGAGAACAATAATAAATAGGCTGCTCACCGTATGCGGGTAGAGTAAACGTAGGTAGTCCAAACACTAAAACATCACACTCTCGCTTACAGAGTAATAACGTTCGCTTTCGATAATAATAATTACACGGCTACTCACCTGATTCGGGCAAAGTAAGCAAAGGTAGTAAAAATACTACAGCATCACACTCTCGCATACTGAGTGCAAACGCATGCTTTCAAGAACAAAAATAATAATTGATAGGCGCATTTAGCTCTACCAACGAGCTGCGCTGGTCATTGTGTTTGGTGGAGCCCCCCCCTTCTGTGGGTGGGAGCCCTTAGTGTCACCCCGTGGTTCGTTTGTGTGACCTACCAACTAATCGACCGACTCGCGACCGGGACAATGCCTGGTATGTCATCCAACTGTCTTGTAACTAACTGGCTTCGGTTCACTCCATTCCGTTGCCACCTGTCTTTTCGATAGCCAGCACTCTCTGTGTGCGCTTGTCGTGACGTTGTCTATCATAACAATATTGTACACCCGATCTTATTACATAATAATATCAGGTGTACAAAAAATGCTGTATTGCTGTCAAGACAATGCCGTACTACTGAGCTAAGAAATACACCGGTAAGTTAATGACATGAGATGGCTGCGGCGAACGGTCGATGAGACGTATATTACCTTTGCATGTGTACCGTGATATATGGGTTCCATATCATTCACACTACTCCCGTGGCTGTAAGGATTGTGCGTTACATCATTACATGAGTTCGACTTGTCTCTGACTTGACATGCTGGCCCTGACCATTACGGTAGTGACAGATGTTAAAGTCTTTGTTTGCTTTGAATGACGGTTTACTGATTAAGTATCACTTTCTCCGCCTTTCATTCTTATCCCTCGGCGTGCGCTGCTGTTTTGTGTGCAGGGTTCCAATTCCTGGGGTGAATATCCGTAAACACATATATACTGAATTGGCTAGCTTCTAATACTAATACGTCTTAGGCGTTTCGCAAGCAGAGAGTGTTGCCTATTGGCTAAGCGACAGGTGCCACCAGACACTTCGTTGGACAGGGGATTTACGCCCTGAAGAATGCCTCAACTAATGAGGAACACGTTAAGCAGACACTTATTATAATAGTTGGGCAGTCGAGCACCCTTGCCCAGAAGCTGGGAGAATGGAGACGCTTCTTCCACGGTTCACAGCTCACTAGAAGCTCACAGCCCACTAGCTAGAAGCTAGCTCAGGTCAATCTGGTGCAGGTCTGGTGCAACTTGCGATTCACTGTCTGGGCGTGCCATTTGGGAAACCTCGATGGGTAGGAGGTCGTCTACACTGAAGCCCTTCCGTCCCATCCCGTACTAAGGTAGAACATATCAGGATATTTCGGGCAGGAGGTAACTGGGTGTCCAGGCGCCAGGCACCAGGCGCGAACTTGACAGTCAACAAAAGAGACCCCACGCCCAGGCCCCACGCCCCACGTCAGCGTCAGGACTGTTCTGTTCAGCCAGGGGGCCCTGGTTCCAGCTCACAAATGGTGTGCGAGGCTGCCAGGTAAGCTATGTTCGAATTCAAAAATACGTACCGTATGTAGGTACAGGTAGCTCTTCCTACACGCCCGATCAGTTGCGAGCGCTTGTGGCGCCTATCGCTGACATAATAGTTGCTTCTTTCCGCACAATCGAATCCCCAATCCTCCCTGTGATGCCCCTAGAGCGTTTGGAACACTAGCAAGCCTGACATTCGTAATAACCGCTACTATAGCCTAATGCTCGTTCCCAAGACTTCTGGATCTGTCGCTCTTAAGGCTCGCGGTCAGGTACGCGCTGAGGCAACTCCACTGTAGGGAGGTGCTACTGCCCCCATACTAAATATAATTGTTGGCCAGGCGGAGCTCCAATGCCCCATATACAGACAGTTACAGCGTATTGCCCACAAGGCTTGCTAAGAGAGCTCACTACGTGCAGGTGCCCGCCCTCTCATCGCCAAGCGAAGGCATCCGCTTCACCAGCCGCGCAAAGCGCAAGGTCGCAGTTTTCTCGCTCCACCCTTACGGGAGAGAGGTCTTCTCCGAGCCCGCTGACCCTCCGAGAGAATTTATCAATGACGAGGAAGTTGCGAGCTTCGTCGACCGCATTATGCCCCTGCCGGGGTCCGAAAGGTCCGCTGAGGCTAATCCACGAGGAGGACGAAGCACGTCCGAGTTCGAGGACGAGCCACGGATAACCTATTCTGTGCCCGCTTTTCAGCCGGTTGCCGTACCTGAACCAGAGCTCAAGCTCATCAGCCGCTTCAAGAATCCCTCCGAACAAAATTCCTGGGGCCAATTTACAAGCAAATGTGCGATGGCGTGGGATGTGTTTTTTCCTTCCAAGCCTGTGGTTCTGTCACCTGCAGAGGCCATGAAGTCCAGGCTCCAGGTTATCCTTGTATCCGACAGGTGGGGGCTTCTTGGCAGTGCACATAAAATCCTACAACGGTACATCACATTGGTTGCTGTTGTGATTGTTGCATTTACAATAGCGTACTCTCTCTCAGCTATCTCCAAACCCCTTGATTGCCCCCCACCCACCCACCTCCCACCCCCCCAACCCCCCCTACGACCACCACCACACCCCACCACCACATCCCACCACCAAACACCCCACCACCAAACACCCCACCACCACACACACCATCACCAAACACTACCACCACACACCACCACCGAACACCACCACGAAATACTACCACCACACACCACCACCAAGCATCACCACAACACACACATCACCACAAGCACAACCACACACACACCACCACCAAATGCCACCACCACACACCACCACACAAACCACCAAGACCACGTCCACCACCAAACACCACCACACACACACCACCATCACACACCACACGCACCCACACCCACACAAACACGCCACCACCACCGCACTCCACCACATACATCCCCGCCACCACCACACACACACCACATACACAAACCCATACAAACTCTCATACACACCCATACACACTCATGCACGCTCTCATACTCACACTCATATACACACTCATACACTCTCATACACACACCAATATATACTCTCATACGCACACTCATACACACTCTCGTACTCACACTCATACACACACTCATACACACACTCATACACACTCACACTCAATCACACTCATGCACACTCATAGTCATTCAAACACACACTCACACAATTCACACCCATTTACACTCACAGACTCATAGAATCACATGCACGCTCTCATACTCACACTCATACACACACTCATACTCACACTCACACACTCATGCACAATCATAGACACACTCATACACACAATTCACTCTCAAACACACTCACACTTACACACACTCATACACACACACACACACTCATACACACTCATACACACTCGCACACACTCTTACACACTCTTAAACACTCGAACACACTCATACACACACTCATACACACTCTTAAACACTCGAACACACTCTCATACACACACTCACACACACTCATACACACTCGCACACACACTCATACACATTCATACACACGCATACACACAATCCACACAATTCACACTCATAAATCCTCTTTCACCCTCTCAAACACACACTCATACACTCTCTCTCACTTTCACACCACACTGAACCACCGGTGTGGACTGGACTCACTTCATCAGTGAAACTTTTCGTTTGAAGCCCCTCCTGTCACAGTTGGGCAGGTACCTTTCGCCTATTTGGCCTACCCCTGGACTGTAACAATATACATACATACATACATACATATATACAGGTGTAGGGTGGATGGCCCCAGTGCATGCAAACGGACTGGCCCTCTCAACCTCACGCCTTGTAATACGGCGTACTATTTGTTTATTTATTTATTTGTTCATTTGCAGGTGTGGACTGGACCTCCCAACGTTGATGAAAATCAAGGAGGATAGTATGGAAGCCATGGCAGCAGACAATAACTGGGAAAGTGTTGCAGAATTAGAGCTCCAGGTAAGCCTTCAAAAATGTTTAGGGTTGGACCACAGCAGATATAAATAGTAGGGTGCCCTGGCGGGTCCCCTGGAGGTCGGCCCTGGGGCTCCTGCGTCGTACTGGGTGAGTCGGACTATTAGGTGGTAGTAATAGCAACGGGGGCGGTGAGCTACTGTGTGCATTCAGTTACAATATGGCTATGAAGGGTCGGAATACACGGGTAGCGATGATGGGTGCTGAGTCGGGATGCCACATATGAAGGAACGTTGTGCTTGAGGGAGAGAAAGTAGTGAAAGGCGATGGGTAAAAGGTGTTCTGGCCGCCTTGAGTCAACTGGGTCCCGGGTACGGGGGGTACGAGAGTACCTGAAGAGAAGCAGGGAAGTTTGGTACGGTCGATAATGTCGTTACACATTGCGAGCTTTCGACTGGCTATTTCTGCAATTTCCGGTGGTTTCGCTAAACCTACCATTTCCCTACCCACGAATTGTGGTATCAGCCGGTTATTTCGCCCAAACCCGGCGATTTCAATAACCGTATTGTGGTGTCGATGCATAGGTCTGGCTGCCTTCGGGCCGACCAACAATCAATGCCTATTTCTCAAATCAACCTTATATACGTCGAATAAAAATGTATACTATTTACATGTTACACCTGGGCATATATTGCTCATGAAAAGCGCACTCAGGCGATTTACTCCACGGCTAAGCTCGACAGCACTCGCAAGAAGAAAAAAGACAGGGGGGCCCAACCATACCAGTGGACTCATACATAAATAGTACGCCTTAATACGAGGCGCAAGCTTGAGGGGGGCAGCCCGTTTACTTGCACTGGGGCCAACCACCAACCATGCCAGAGCTCTCCCTCCATGTATATCTTACTGTAGCCCGAGGATACCCATCTGCCACCTGCACCCAGCCATGTCTCTGCGCACCCCCCATCTCATGCCTGCTGATCTGGTGCTTGTGCAGGTGGAACGTGTTCAGGCGAGCAGAGAGCAAGTGACTGTGTTTGTCCCCCCCCCCCCCCCCCCCCCCCCCCCCCTGCCCCCTCCCGTGTGTGCTTTCTGTGACCTAGTGTTCATGTGCATGCAGATGGAGCATGTGAAGGCGAGCAGAGAGCAAGTGACTATCTTTGTCCAACCATGCCCCCCCCCCCCAGAGATGCATGCATGTCCGTACCCTTCAACAGCACTAGCAGCACCACTCACTACGCCGCCCCTGCACCACCCCCCGTGCGTGCTTTTTGTGACCTAGTGTTCATGTGCATGCAGATGGAGCATGTGAAGGCGAGCAGAGAGCAAGTGACTATGTTTGTCCAACCATGCCCCCCCCCCCCCCCCCCCCCCCCCCCCCCAGAGATACATGCAACAGCACCATCAACTCAACTCACCCAACACAACTCACCCAACACAACACAACTCACCCACTCAACACAACTCACCCACTCAACACAACTCACCCACTCAACACAACTCACCCACTCAACACAACTCACCCACTCAACACAACTCACCCACTCAACACAACTCACCCACTCAACACAACTCACCCACTCAACACAACTCACCCACTCAACACAACTCACCCACTCAACACAACTCACCCACTCAACACAACTCACCCACTCAACACAACTCACCCACTCAACACAACTCACCCACTCAACACAACTCACCCACTCAACACAACTCACCCACTCAACACAACTCACCCACTCAACACAACTCACCCACTCAACACAACTCACTATGCTCCTGCTCCACCCCCACCCCCTGTTGCGTGCTTTTTGTGACCTAGTGTTCATGTGCATGCAGATGGAGCATGTGAAGGCGAGCAGAGAGCAAGTGACTATGTTTGTCCAACCATGCCCCCCCCCCCAGAGATACATGCAACAGCACCATCAACTCAACTCACCCAACACAACACAACTCACCCACTCAACACAACTCACCCACTCAACACAACTCACTATGCACCTGCCCCACCCCCACCCCCTGTTGCGTGCTTTTTGTGACCTAGCGTCCATGTTCATGCAGATGGAGCGTGTAAAAGCTAACGTAGATCGAGTGAATATGTTTGTTAAACCATGCCCCCCCCCCTCCAGAGATACATAAAAACCAGTGCCCTCCAACAGCACCTCACTATGCCCCTGCCCCACCCCCATCCCCCCGTGCGTGCTTTTTGTGACCTAGCGTCCATGTTCATGCAGATGGAGCGTGTAAAGGCGAACGTAGATCGAGTGAATATGTTTGTCCATTGATGCCCCCCCCCCCCCCCCCTCCAGAGATACATGCAAAGCAGTACCCTCCAACAGCACCTCACTATGCCCCTGCCCCACCCCCATCCCCCCGTGCGTGCTTTTTTTTGACCTAGTGTTTATGTTCATGCAGATGGAGCGTGTAAAGGCGAACGCAGATCGAGTGAAAATGTTTGTCCATTGCTGCCCCCCCCCCCCCCCCCCCCCCCCTCCAGTGATACATGCATACCTGTACCCTCCAACAGCATCATCAACACCACTCACTACGCCCATTCCCCTGGCCCCCCTCCCGTGCGTAATTTCTGTGACCTCATGCTCATGTTCATGAGGATGGAGCGTGTAAAGGTGAACGGCGAACGAGTGAATATGTTTGTCCCCCCCCCCCCCCCCCCCCCCCCCTGCCCCCCCCCCAGAGATGCATGCATACGCGTACCCTTCAACAGCATCATCAACACCACTCACTACGCCCATTCCCCTACCCACCCTCCCGTGCTTGCCTGGTAGCAGATGGAGTGTGTCAATATAGCACGCTCCATCTGCTACCAGGTAACCCATGTTCTGAACTGAAAACAAACTCTGCGTCTGACCTGGTGTTGTGCAGATGGAGCGTGTACATGCAGCATGCTCCATCTGCTACACAGTAACCCACATTCTGAACTGAAAACAAACTCCTGATCTGCTTTTGTGCAGATGGAGCGTGTCAAGGCGAACGGAGAGCGTGTAACTATGAACCTTCCTCTGGGCGCCATTCCCGACTCAGATAATCTGAGGGATTCCCGGAACTACCACTATGAGGAGGGAGCTGGGGGAGATGAGAGGTGGCGGTAGGATGGAGGAGCTTCATGCGGGGGAAGCGTGTAAATGCGAGTGAAGAGCAAGTGACTATGTACCTGCCACTAGGCATTCTTTGGGCTTGACTCAGTCGCTACTGGAGCTGGGTGGAAACTGCTGCGAGTGGCCCGAAAATGAAACAGTGATTGTCAGCTCTGCATTCCTGACTCTGGTAATCTGAGATATTTTCAGTACTACCACTATGAGGAGGGAGCTGGAGGAGATGAGAGGTGGCGGTAGGATGGAGGAGGTTCATGCGGGGGAAGCGTGTGAAGGCGAGCGGAGAACGAGTGACCATGAACCTGCCACTGGATGTCACACCCGACTCTGGTAATCTGGGAGATTCTCGGAACTACCACTACGAGGAGGGAGCTGGGGGAGATGAGGGGTTGCGGTATGATGGAGGAATTTTATGCGGGGGGAGCGTGTAAAGGCGAACGGAGAGCGAGAGACTATGCCCCCCCCTCTGGGCGCCATTCTTGACTCTGGTTGTCTGGGGCATTCTCGGAACTACCACTACGAGGAGGGAGCTAGGGGAGATGAGGGGTGGGGGTATGATGGAGGAGGTTCATGAGGGGGAAGTGTGTCAATGCGAGCGGAGATCGAGTGACTATGACCCCCCCCCCCCCCCCCCCCCCCCCCCTGGGTGCCATTCTTGACTCTGGTAGCCTGAGAGATCGCACGAAGAAGAAAAAAGTGTCACTGGTTTGCCCTGATCAGTGTTCGTTCACACTCACGCATGCAGTGGCTACTGGTGGTAAGAGGTGTTATGTGGTTAATACCAGAGACTATTAGCCACATAACTTACAGTGGCTAATGGTGGTAAGAGGTGTTATGAGCCCATCGACCCACACTGATTTCATCATCCAGTCTGGAAGGGAGTGGATTGCAAATTTTTAGGTGGCAATCTTATGTTGATTTAGTGATTTATATGCCCGATCCGGGAACTTCAGAAAGCTGTGCACTCAGAGCTCAGAAAAAGTATATAGTATAGCTCAATGTGAGATGGCCTCAAGGTCAGATTATACTTATACACGACTGGGTGTATGGGACAGGCAGATGTACCCATGCAATTAAATAAATGAGGGTAGTTGCCCCTGACATAGTATGGGTTGGATTTTCAGCCAACTCTCAAACATTCAAACTGAATCCTCGGTGTCGCTGGTTTCTGTCGGGAGACCCACCTCCTGGAGTGAAAATCCTTTCACAACTAAAAAAAAAAAAAGTTTTTCAGCCAACTCTGGGCTGCACAACGTCTTCCAATTCCGATTTCTCCCGTGCGATACCCACGGAACCCAGGAAGCATACCACTGTTTATTTGTTGTGCTACCCGTAGCAGCTTCTAGGCAGCTGCCCTTTCCTTGAGCCAAACCTGAAGCTAGGTAGTGCGACTGAAAGCTGATATGGCAAGCATTCCAATGTAGCTTCAAACATCAGATTTGGCCCAGTGGCCGGCTGTTGGAGCTGGCGGAAGCTGTCATGAGCAGGGTACTACTTCTTGCCAAATTTGTCAGCGCTTAAAGCGCACACACATCTAATCGGTCAGCGCTTTTTGGTGCAAAAAGCGCAAAAACTGCGTGCTGTGCCCACTGGGGGTTGAAAAACTGCGCGAAACACGCAGAGAGGCTCAAAAAGGCAGCGCGACACCGCGCTGCTGCGCGCGCTCAGTAGTATCCTGGTCATGAGTAGCAAACAAATGAAATAGTGGAGCATACAAAGCAGATGTATGCTGCTTTGACCATTGACTGCAGCATGCAATAGTTTTTGTTTGCTGCCCTGGAGTAGCCTGACCGTTGAATGCATGTATTTTTACAACTAGAATAATCAGGGCGGCAATCAGCGGTATTTTTACAACCAGAATAATAAGGGCGACAAGGAGGAATGCTAACTGCTGCCCTCCCGATCATTGCCACTGAGCATGTCGAGTGAGATTTTGTAGCACTAATCGAGTGAGATTTTGTTCGATTACATGGTCTATCAGCCTTTAGAATGCTCACTGTCTGAGGGCAGATTAAACGTGGGGATAGAAACTACACCACACTTATGAGTTTAGAATGCAACCACAGGTGTGCAGATAGCGTCACAACATGTCCAGGTCAATCAATTCATTGAGGAGCAATTTATAATGAAGTTTGAGTTTGTAATTTTTTGTGAGTGTGATTTGGATCTTGTATAAATCCAGGAATCCCAATTGATTTGCTATGGTCGGATTACTTACCATATAAGTCAGCAAAATGACAGACTGCTGACTGCACCTTGTTTGGGGCTGTGTAGGACCACACACATGTGTAAATTGAAGTGTTACAAGCCTTTTCGGCCAACTCTGGGCTGCTCACCCCATGAGTGATAACAGCGGAAATCAGGGAGTGAGGGAGCATACTCAGCGGATAAGGCTGGTAAATATAGCGGCATGAATTTTTGAGAACTTTGTGGTTGGAGTCGTAAGGAGATGAGGAGAAGAATAACTTTCCAAGACCGGTGTCGATAACACCACGTCCTTGGTAGGGTCAACTGTCCCCGGCAGTGTGACTTACTTGGATGTTCGAATTTTCATTTTTTTTTTTACTTTCCAACAACTCGTAATTTCGTATTGGGGATCCCACAGGGGGACTGCGGTTTCAGCGCTTTCTGTGAGTAACTGAAAAGAGGAAAGCGCACTTGTTTTCAAAAAGATAGCGCGCTGAGCGCACAGGGGTTGCAAAAACTGCGCTTAAGCGCGCAAGGGTGTCAAAAAGTCAGCGCCCAAAAGCGCAAAAGCGCGCGCTTTGAAGTACCCCAATTTGGGGTACCCCGAGATAAGGCCTTAATGATAAATATAACGGATTTGAGCCATTCGCTGGGAGGTGGAGAAATGGAGACAATTGATACAATCCGTCCACTACGATGGCATAATAACAAATTATAGAAGATGGCTCAAGCCGGGATTCCAGACAACTAGTTGAAAGGCAGGCAGTGATTTTATTAGGCACGATTAATCGCGCAAACCCGATACTAAACGATCTTCGCCGTTTTGGTCCATCGCGCTCCCAGTTGTGGGAAACGTTTACGGATTTCAGATGCTTGGGCACCTGGCTTGAGCATCGCGCATGCCTAATAATGTTAACGTATTTCAGATGCTTGGCTTGAGCATCGCGCTGCCTGATACATGACTGCCCAAATCCTTTTTATAATCAATGAAGGCAGGCGTAAATCACAATTCAGAACAGAGGGCTGAATCAGAAACACCGGGCTGCATGGATTATGCTGGCGGCCTAGTGTGTAGGTGCATGTTTGCGTGCACGTTTTTGCAAGTCGTGTATCCCCCTTTGTTGCAAGGGGCACGTTCCGTACAGCTCTTCCGAGACCTGTCGGAAATCGCGAGTTCGTGACCTACGAGATACGAGACCTGCGAGACGAGAGATTGAGACCACAATCAACTGCCAACTATCAGGCAGCAGACCAGCCAGGGCTGACTCCGATCGGGTTCTGTGACATATATTCGGATGCGTCCAGCAGTTGGAACGTGTGGTAATCTAGTCCCACATCTTGACTCCCCAACATAGCTCACACACGGATAGCCCCTGATTAACCAAACGCAAAGTTCCTAAGGCAAACAAGCAGCAACAAACATGCAAGGACGATTGACGACCAGCATAAGGGGGGTGGAGAGGAGGGCATTCGCCTCTAACCGTGCCCAAGCCACCCGCACCCATGTCGCTGCTCCCACCGCTCAAGTCCGCGCATCCGCATCTGAGCAGGAGGCTACCTCCTCACGTGACCCTGCCTCTAGCCTCCTGTTGACGAAACGCCAGGCTGGAGTCGCCGCGATCGGCATGGTGCTTGGACAAGCGTTGATGCCTTCGCTGCCTGCGCATGCCATCCAGGGTCTTACTCCGGGTCGTGTCCCAGGTGGGTACGTAGATTTGCATAGATTAACGGTGGCGTGCGGTGTGAAGAAGATGATACATACGAGTTGCATGGTCCTACATGCTATCGGGCGTCTAACTGTCTGCGGAATACAATTCGTCCCACCGGAAGTGTAATCTGCCATCCTCGGAAACCAGGATGGATAAGCACCAGTGGTCGTCAGGGGGCGAGTTTTAGGCCGTTGTCTCCACAGAGCGTGCAACGGAGAGTCTCCGCCTCGGAACGTTGGCAAGTCAGATCTCGTGGTTCCGGGGGCACGCGCGTCACTCAGTCTGATTCAGGTTGCAGCGGGGTTGCAAACGAGCATGCATGCTACCTCTTTGCTTGGTCAGAAGCACTGAACTCCACTAACGATTAAAGCGCGGAAGTGTTGTTGTTGGTGTTGGCGGGAGGTTAGATGTGGAGTGGGTTGCTTCCAAGTTGGACTGCCGGTCTACGGTATCGTCCCAGTGTCTTGGACTAGCGACGATTAGCGTCCAAGTTGTGCTCGTTCACAATCGATCGTCCATAGCCTCGGGAGGGGTAAAAAGCGCATGGTGCCCGATGTTCTTTCATCTCGAGTGCTCTTTCACTACTCATCAGGCACCGAGTCTGTCAAACATCGCCTCCGCTGTTGTGCCCCATTTAGATTGAGCAGGCCTGTGAACCTGCATGGCTGCTTGACGCAACGGCATGCACTTTGATCGGAACATGAACCAGCATCTCGATTAGTTTCCAGGCTTGGACAGCCTGTGTAGGGTTGTAGGAAGAGGGGAAGATAGTAGACATTGATCTGGGGACTAAAATCTTTGTTTCATGCTAGCTCATAGGCGAAGTCACAAGGCATACGAAAAGATACAAGACCACAACTACTTTAGGGGGTCCCCTCCTTTTTGGCTGAGATCAATTCGAATGGCCAGCGCTATGTGGGAACTTGTGGTTACTGCTGTTTGGTAACTCAATGGCTACTGCAGAATGGCATCTGTTGTTTCATGCTCTGCAATATTACCAATCGCCTTGCCTGTGTCATGTTTCCATGCAAGGTGATTCTGCAAGTGCTGAATGGTACCTGTTGCAGAACTTTCATGCTCTGCAATGTTGCTAATTGCTTGCCTGTGTCATATATTAGTTCATGCATTGTGGTTATGTGAGTGCTGAATGGGATCTGTTGCGGAAATTTCATGCTCTGCAATGTTGCTGACTGCTTGCCTGTGTCATGTTTTCATGCATTGTGGTTCTGCGAGTGCTGAATTGCAACTGTTGCGGAAATTTCATGCTCTGAAATGTTGCTGACTGCCTGACCTGTGCACTATATTCTCATGCATTCTGGTTCTGTGGGCAAATCTGTGCTGGTTGTGTATACGTGGTTTGTCTGTATGCACATGCATGCACTGATGTAAGCATCTTTAATTTGTTATTTCACATATGCAGGCAGTAGTGCATGCATGGTGTGTGCATGCATCTCTGCAAGCACTGATGTGCGCAGTTTGTTTGTACAGCTGTGCATGCAGACAGTGGTGCATACATGGTGTGTGCATGCATCTATGCATGTACTGATTTGTGCAGTTCGTTGTACAACTGTACATGCACTCAGTGTCGCATCAGTGTTTATTTGTTATTGTACGCATATGCATGCAGTGATGAATGCATGGTGTGTGTATGCACATGCAGGCACTGGCGTGTGCATGGTGTGGGTACATACATGCATGCAGTGAAGCATGCATGGTTTATTTGGTATTGTGCACCCATGTGAGTAGTGATGCATGCACAGTGATGCATTGTATGTGTGTACACACGCAGACAGTGGCAAATACATTCTGTGTGTTCACTCATGCAAAAGTAATGAGAACGCCTGGTGGGGCGTGGTATTAAGGGAGCCCCTCATGGCGGTAGATAATGGGCTGCTACTTAACCCTGATAAAGCTACCATGGCGGTTGACAGCGAATGCGAACACTAAAGCGTACGCGTAGGGATTCAAACCCTGCACCTTCATCAGTTCAACAAGATCAACCATTGAACCATTTGTCGAAACGGGACGCCCATGCAAAGAATGATGCATGCATTTTTGTGTTCCACATATGAAGATGGAGAAGCGTGCAGTGTGTGTCTGTACGTACATGGAGTCAGTGGTGTTTTCATTGTGTGCGTACAGACTTGCTTTGTACTCTAGGGGATACATGTTGATTTAGGTAGCTCATGTGTAAGCCCTTGATCTCCTCTGTCACATTATCCAATAGAATTGAAGATTCATAGTGCCATTTTTGAGAAAAGTGGAACACATTTATACAGAAAACATGCTTTTGTAATCATCACAATTTCATAAACCTCGCTGTCACCAGAATCATCATCCTCACCACCACCATCATCATCATCATTGTCGTGATGACCACCAGAATTATCTTCATCGCCACCATCATCATTGTCATTGTTGTCACCACCATCACCTGCACCATCACCTGCACCATCATCACGGTAATTGTTGCACCACCACCATCGTCGTCGTTGCCATCATCACTATTACCACCACCATCATCATTGTCGTCATCACCACCATCACCACCCTCGTCATCATCACCACCGCCATCATCTTCCACACAGGTCGATCTAGCACACCTGATGATCAGGGCTTCTACACGTACACCAGGCCCGAGGGCAAGTCTGGTGGGCATGGTGTGGGATGGTCTGAAATCCCTCGCTACTCATTCAAGATCCCTGATGGATGGGATGAGACCCCAGTGTCCATTGCTGATTTGGGGGGAACTGAGGTGCGTGCATATGCTTGCTGGTGGTGTTTAAAAAACAACTATATGTAAAGTGTGAATAACAACTCTGCATATATGTATGTGAATATCAGCTTGACTGTGAACATTGGCTTGACTGTGAAAATTGGCTTGGCTGTGAACATTGGCTTGGCTGTGAACATTGGCTTGGCTGTGAACATTGGCTTGGCTGTGAACATTGGCTTGGCTGTGAACATTGGCTTGGCTGTGAACATTGGCTTGGCTGTGAACTTTGGCTTGGCTGTGAACATTGGCTTGGCTGTGGAAATTGGCTTGGCTGTGAAAATTGGCTTGGCTGTGAACATTGGCTTGACTGTGGAAATTGGCTTGGCTGTGAAAATTGGCTTGGCTGTGAACATTGGCTTGACTGTGAAAATTGGCTTGACTGTGAAAATTGGCTTGGCTGTGAAAATTGGCTTGGCTGTGAACATTGGCTTGACTGTAGCCATCACGCAAGATTATGTTCCCCTACCTTCCCTTGTGTCCCATGCTAGGATATAAACATTATAATTGTAGAATTTAATGATCATTGTATGACGAACTCATGGCCCCCATCAGAAAATCGATTGTTTGGGGTCCAGTTCATCAGTTTTTTCGTTTTCGCACCCCCTTACATCATGGTTGGGAAAGTGCCTTCCGGCTATTTGGCTGCCCCAAGTAACCCTGGTTACACTGGTTACATACATTAAAACATCAATCAATTATAGCAACATACGTAGAATCAAGAACAACATACATAGATAGAATCAACGACAACATACATAGATTCAACAACACATATAGAATCAACAACATTCATAAAAACAAGCAATCAGAACAACAGTCATAGAATCAAGCAATCAGAAAAGCCTACGTAGAATCAAGCAATCAGAACACCATACATACACACATCACGATCAGGGTACTTCAAATGGCCATATTGGCCAGCGCTTTAACAAACTTGAAAACAAAAAAACTGCGCTTTGTAGTGCAAAAAGCGCAAAAATTGCTTGCAGCGCCCAAAGGGGGGTGCAAAAAACTGCGCTTAAAGCGCAGAGGGGGTCAAAAAGTCAGCGCTCAAAAGCGCAAAAGCGCGCGCTTTGAATTACCCTGATCACGATAGCTTTTGTTCCCCTACCTTCCCTGGTCAGTGTTTTTTATTTGTGCGACCGGTCGCATATTGTGGCTACCAAATTGGCCTGAAGATTTCTGAAATAAAAAACACTGTCCCTGGTGTCCCATTGTACATTGCAGATTGTTCTCAGATACTTCAATCAGCAGCATGGCAAAATTGTCATTGTCATTGTCGTCACCACTGTCACCTGCATCATCATCACCATCTTAGCAGATCGATATCAGATACTTCCAACCAGCTGCGCGGCATTTTTAATATGATTCCCCTGGTATCCCGTTCTACCAATTTTTCCCTGGTTTCCCATTCTACACATGTTGATTTGATTTCCCTGGTATTCCATTCTACACAATTTTGTTTGATTTACCTGGTATCCCATTCTACACCTTTTGATATGATTTCCTTGTCCCATTCTACCCTGCAGATCGATCTCAGATACTTCGACCGGCAGCACAGCAATATTTCCTTCCACCTTGGTCTCCCCCCCCACCCACCCACACACACACACACACGCACACACACACACACACACACACACCCTCCACTCTTAAACAATTTTAATAATTGTGATAATTGCTAGGTCTATAATCCCACCCCTACCGCCCTTGCAGATTGATCTCAGATACTTCAACCAGCAGGACGGCAACATTTTGATTTGATTTCCCTGGTATCCCTTTCTACAAATTTGAGTTGATTTCCCTGGTGTCCTATTCTACCTTGCAGATCGATCTCAGATACTTTCAGAAACCAGCCGCAGGGCAAAATTGTCATTGTCTTTGTAATTGTCGTCACCACCATCATTGCAGATTGACCTCAGATACTTTCAACCAGCAGCACGGCAAAATTGTCTTTGTCTTTGTCATTGTTGTCACCACCATCATTGCAGATTGATCTCAGATACTTTCAACCAGCAGCACGGCGAAATTGTCATTGTCATTGTCGTCACCACCATCACCTGCACCATCATCACCATCATTGCAGATCGATCTCAGATACTTCAACCAGCAGCAAGGAAAAATTTCCGTTGTGGTCGCTCCCATTTTGCGTTTTTTTGATGTTGGATTCAATGTCAACGTCAATATCAAGGATCTTGGCACGCCCGAAACCATCATCCGAGGCTTCGCACCCGAGCTGTATGGCGGACCTCTAGATGAGGATGATATTATGGAGATGGATGTAAGTGGTGGGGGGATGAGTGGAGGTGCTGCTGCTGCTGGTACTGCTGCTGGTGGTGGTAACGCTGATGGGAGGTTGAGTGGAGATGGTGGTGGTGGGGGGATGAGTGGAGGTGATGCTGCTGCTGGTACTGCTGCTGCTGCTGCTGGTACTGCTGCTGGTACTGCTGCTGGTGGTGGTAACGCTGATGGGAGGTTGAGTGGAGATGGTGGTGGTGGGGGAATGAGTGGAGGTGATGCTGCTGCTGGTACTGCTGCTGCTGCTGCTAGTGGTACTGCTGCTGGTGGTGGTAATGCCGATGGGAGGTTGAGTGGAGATGGTGGTGGTGGGGGGATGAGTGGAGGTGATGCTGCTGCTGGTACTGCTGCTGCTGCTGCTGCTGGTGGTACTGCTGCTGGTACTGCTGCTGGTGGTGGTAATGCCGATGGGAGGTTGAGTGGAGATGGTGGTGGTGGTAATGCTGGTGGTGGGGTGAATGGGGTTCTTTCTACCAGTGGGGGGATGAGATGGATGGAAGCGGGGTGGGAGTGGGGTGGCTAATTTGGTCTGTCATTGGTTGAGAGTGGGGTGGCTAACTTGGTCTGACATTGGTGAGAGTGGGTGGCTAACTTGGTCTGACATTGGTGAGAGTGGGGTGGTTAATTTGGTCTGTCATTGGGTGGGAGTGGGGTGGCTAATTTGGTCTGTCATTTTATAACATCGCACCACGCCACACCATGCCACACCATTACGTTACACTCATTACACAGCATGACATCACATTTCACGTATGGAAGTGTATGAGTGGTTGATTTGAACAATCATTTCATCACATCGCACCACACCATGCCGCACCACTACATCACATAACACTAGATTGCACTACATCATATCAAATGCGTAGCCAAAAATAGAAAAGTGGTTGGCCAGTGTCCTCCTCATGTGGTATCATGTTATCATGTGATACTGTATGATGCCTGCAGTTTGACTGGGCTAGAGTTCCATTTATTTACAACATCATATGATGCAATTAGTATGATAGCATATGATATCATACTCGCCTTTGGTCAACATCATTTGATATACCTGTCCCTATTCATAAGCCATCTTCACCCCCTTCCTCCTAGCCTGCAGACTCGGGCCCCTGTCTGTTCAGCCATTTTTAATTGTATATCAATTTATATTATATGCCATGTCCCTCGGTAGTAAAAATGATTAAATCGATCAATATGTTGCAACAACACTAGGGAAAGTTTTATTTAACAAACCCTGTAAAAGGAAAAAAACTAAACCCTAACCCCCTCCAACCCCAACCCCTATACCTTAAACCCAAAACCACTGGACCCCCTAAACTAAACTGGGGCTAAGTTCCCCAGGACAAGAAAAAAGGGGATGAAGATGGCTTGTGAGGAGGATGCTTTCTTTTGTCACTTCCCCACTATTTATTTTGTCACTTCCCCACTACTTTCTTGTTGCCTGCAGTCTCGGGTATCCGACAGTGGCCTGGAATACTACTTCTGTAAGTCTGCCTGTTGACCCTGGATTTATGCGTGCTAGCCAGTTGTTTCTAGAAGGGAATGAACCAGCGTCTTGACGTGGCACCATGGTGCTTCTAGTAGCCTTTGGAGTGGTACTAGCAGCTCCCCCCCCCCCACCCCCCACCCCACCCCATCCACCCCACCCAAAAAAGTGACCCCAAAAGTCTGAAACGTAGCTCCCTGAATACACAGTTATTAGTTATTACTGGTGGCACAAGCCAGTGTCTTTTTTTCAGAAATCTGGAGGTCATTTTGGTAGCCACAAGTGGCGACCATAGCCTCATTCTGAGACGGTGCGGTAGCCACAAGCGCTAAATTACAGTGTATTAAGTGATATTTTTTATAATATTAATTTATTACTGTATAATAACAGTAATAAATTTATTACTAATACCAGTAGTACGAGCGCTAAACCAGCATCACAAGTCATAATCAGCGTCGCAAGCGATGCGGAAAATTGGCGGAGTTTGTTGGCACCGGAACGAAATATGGCAACGGAAATGGAGCTGGCTTAAGCCAGTTGGTAATAAGACAGTTGGCTGACGTGTCAGGCTTCAATTTTTCAGTCGGATGGACAAACAGACAACAGGGTAACCCTGGGGGCTCCCGCTAAAACACTTGTCAAAACCTGTCGTGTGATCAACCGGCAGCATAACTGAAAAGAGGGAGGGATGGGAGTTTAAAGATCGCAATGTCACAGAGCAACAGGGGACGGGTCGGGTGGTTTATAGATTGCAATAGGATAGAGCAAGGGGGGCGGGTCGGGGGGTCAATGATTGCCATGTCACAGAGCAGCAGGAGGACGGGATGGAGGTTGACAGATTGCCCTATTATTGAACAACGGGGGATGGGTCAGGGGTTTATGGATTGCCATGTCACAGAGCAACGGGGAATGGGCCGATGGGATGGGAAGGGGTTTTCAAGTGCATCTTCATGCGAGGTATCGTATGATGTAGTCTGTATGATATTATATGATATCATACTCGCCTTTGGTCAACATCATATGATATGCTGATCCCTACACATGAGACGTGTCGTATGAGACGTGTCATGATATTCATGTATGGATTTCACGGACCTCCCGCTGCAAGTCACTGCTGGGGTAAATGTCTGGGCACGTTCCATGAAATTTGGGTGGTTGGGCCTTCTGGCTACCCTGTTTATTTTCAAACGTGACCAAGGGTGTGTGGGTAGGCGACATAATACATGAACACAAAACACGAGACGAAACGTGGGGTGGAGGATGGGGCAAAACATGAAAAATAGCTGAATACAGAACATGATACAAAATGTTGGACAGAGTATGGAGCAAAACACAAGGCAAAACATGATTTCACAAGACAAAAACATGATTTAAATTAAACATTATTCAAACGTTATTAAAATGTTATTGAATTAAACATTATTTAAGCGTTATTAAATTAAACATTATTTATTAAATGATTAAACATTATTAAATACAATAAAAATCAATTATCTCCATAGGTGCCTAAGACGAAAACGCCCTAAGTCAATACAAGAATGTGATACAGAGCCATACATTGCCCAAACTGCTCGGTATCGAATTCTGTCAGGCTCATATTGTTCGCGACGGTGTCAGCTATGCGCGCAGCTACTTTTCGTTTGCGTTCGCATCTGGTTGGAGCAGCCTTGTTCGGCAGGCCGGTGGCAGTACATCAGATGGGCGATAATTAGTGATACAAATCCAGATCGCGTCAGATACGAGGCCGCGCGAGCTATTCCAAAGAAAGGTACCTCGGGACGAAAAGCTTATCGAACCCCTATTACAAGGTCGGAGGCTGCGCTTCAGCCTTGGCCTCGGAATCTACTGGAATAGCTGTACATCTCAAGATTTCACCTCCCTGTGGCCTACCAGACCATGTCTCAGGATTAGGGTGTGTTTTCAATGATCTACCCCAAATCAAAAACTGAGTTCAGATGTGGATGTTTGAAGACAAATTAAAATAACATTTTGCTTTTTGAATTTATTTTCAAAACATATTTGAATTTTGAATTTTCGAAAAAAAAGAAAAAGTTGTTCTGCACGTTATATCTTGAGATAGAGCAAAACCGAGGCCCAACATGTTTCAATTGAGGCTGTGCAACTCAGACCTAGACTTGGGACACCCACGAAATGTAAATTATCAGTGTTTTGGGGGTCTGCACTCAACTGTACTGCCTGTGTACTGCCTTCCAAGACCTTCCGTAATAACTACTGGTAGGGAAAGATGTTCCACAACATTTGTACCCAGTTTTCTTTTAAAATGGCTTTTTTCGGTCGCGATAGGCTCCGTATCACTTCCTACGTAAAACCCGTATTGACTTAGGGAACCCCATGGTAACAAATTAGCATGTTTCACTTGACCTGGTCCCCACCATTTGAGAAAACCCAAATCCGAGTATTTTTGTGTTGAACTGATGTGGTTGGGCAACTTATTAGCAAAAAATCTTTGTTTTGGGACTTGAGGGCATAGGCTTAATCCATCCGTATCACTCAGGGTCTGACTTAGGCACCTAAATAAATAGAACATTAATTAAACGTTATTAAAGCATTATTTCACATGATAATGCAAGGCATGAGGTTTGTCCGCAACTCCATTCCCTTTGTACACTTAACAGACAAGCTAAATAAAGGCCGTCTGGTGGCTGCCACAGCTGTCAAGAACAGGCTGTTCCTTCTCGCAATCACAGTGAGTTCTTGACTTCCCCACTTTGCTCGCTCAAAATGTGTCAGACAAGCAGTCCCCTCTGAGTACATCCTTGCCTGGCCTTGCTATATGTCACTGTGTGTGTTGCCCACCAGGAAACAGGCTGTTAGCGCAATAACTGTGAGTTCTTGACTTCCCCTCTTTCCTCACTCAAAATGTGTCAGATAAGCAGTCCCCCCTGTCCATCCTTACCTCTCCTTGCTATATGTCACTATGTGTGTTGTCCACCAAGAGACAGGCTGTTCATTGTTGCAATAACTGGAGTTCTTGACATCCCCACCTTCCTTGCTCAAGATGTGTCAGCCAAGCAATCTCCTCTGTCCATCCTTACCTCTCCTTGCCATGTCACTACGAGTATTGCCCACCAAGAAGAGGCTGTTCATTCTTGCATTCACTGCGAGTCCTTGACTTCCCCACCTTGCTCGCTCAAAATGTGTCAGACAAGCAGTCCTGTCTGTCCATCCTTGCCTCTCCTTGCCATGTCACTATGTGTGTTGCCCACCAAGAAGAGGCTGTTCATTCTTGCAATCACTGCGTGTTCTTGACTTCCCCTCTATGCTTGCTCAAGATCTGTCAGATGTGACCGAGTATGTCAAATGTTAGCGGAATAGAACGATAGATAAGAGAGGCGAAAGGTCAGGCTTGCTCAAAATCTGTCTGGTGTGAACAAAGGTGACCAAATGTGTCACACTCTCTTAACACCAAAAATGTGACACACTCTCGCAATCACTGCGAGTTCTTGACTTCCCATCCATTCTTACTCAAGATGTCAGATTTTACCAAATATGCCAAAATGTCCATGTGTCCAAAATCCGTCGGATGTGACCAAATGTGACTAAATATGCCAAGATGTCCATGTGTCCAAAATTTGTCAGATGTGAACTTGTGTGATCAAATATGTTAAAATGTCCAGGCTTGCTCAAAATCTGTCAGATGTGACCAAATATGTCAAAATGTGACAGATCTCTAGCATCTGCTCCCCCCATGATGCTTAAACCTGCAGAGCTCCTCCCAGTATCACACTCTGTCCCCTGAATCTGAACCACGTTGCTTTCCGTATCGACTGATTAAATACCTGGCCGCCTGCACCCTCAAGGTGATTTCTCAGCCCACCGAGCCCCTTTCGCCGATTTAACACTCCCTCCATTGAATCTTAACTGCGTTGCTTTCCGCATCGACTGATTACTGACCCGGGCGTCTGCTGTCCCCATTCTCAACCCATAGTCCATCTCGCGACTACCTATGCCATGTTCTTGTCTTCTTGCCCCAGACCTGACTCCCTCACTAACACCTGAATCTGAACGACACTCCTTTATGCACTGCCTGATTACCGACGTGACCATCTGCTGTCCCATAACCACTTTGTTTAACCACTTACGCCACCTGACCGCCCTTATCCACCTGAGGTGATCCCCCCACGTCGCGGGTTCATGCCGCAACATAGGTATAAGTGGGACCTCATCCGGTGTAACAGTGGAGTCTCTGCTGCATAGAGGGCGGTAACGATTTCTGAACCACAACAGTATCTCTTGCCAATAAACACTCCCTCCCCTGAATTTTAACTTTTCTGTATGCTCTGGCTGATTACTGACCTCAGCACCTGCTCTCCTCATGACCTCTTTTTCCCTACAGAGCAACTCTCGCCAATATAAGAGATTCGAGGATCAGCTGATAACCATTCGGGACTCTTTTTCAGTAGATAAGGAGGTCGTCAAGCCTATGGCCTAAACAAGACACGAGTTCTCTCTCAGGTTCACTGCTTCTCTTTTTGGCTACAAGCAGCAGCTTCTAGGTAGCTACCCTGACTGGCTACCCAGCCAACATGAAGCACCGAGAGCACCCCGGGCAGGTAGTGGCCATTGTATCCTAGGGGGGCTATGCAGATCAGCTTCTGGCTTCTAACTAGCTCCCCCTGCCAGATACAGGGGGGCAGGATGAGCAGCTTCTAGCTAGCTCCCCGAGCCAGCCACAGGGGGCATGCAAAGCAGCTTCTAGATAGCTCCCAAGACAGGTACAGGGGCTACGCAGAATATCTATTAAGTAGATTCCTGAGCCAGATACGAGGGCTGTGCAGACTAGCTTCTAGGTAGCTCCCAAACCAGATACAAGGGCTACGCAGAATAGCTTTTAAGTAGCTTCTTGAGCCAGATACAAGGGCTGTGCAGATTAGCTTCTCGGTAGCTCCCTAGCCAGATACAGGGGTGTGTGTAGAGCAGCTTCTAGCTAGCTCCCTGGGCCAGACACAGGGGGCACTCAGAGCAGCTTCTAGATAGCTCTCAAGACAGATACATGGGTTGTGCATAGTAGCTTCTAGATAGCTCCATGAGTCAGACACAGGGGCTTCGAAGTAGCTTCCCGAGCCAGATACAAAGGCTAAGCAGACCAGCTTCTAGGTAGCTCCCAAGCCAGGGACTGCGCAGAGCAGTTTCTTAGTAGCTTCCCGAGCCAGATACAAAGGCTATGCAGAGCAGCTTATAGATAGCTCCCAAGCCAGATACAGGGGCTACGCAGAGCAGCTGCTAGGTAGCTCCCGAGCCAGATACAGGGGCTACGCAGAGCAGCTTCAAGTAGCTTCCTGAGCATAGGTACAGATGGTCTATCAGCCTTCAAGGTAATGATAATGCCTGGTGGGGCGTGGTGTTAGGGGAAACCATCGTACTCTGGTAGGAAGGGGTCTTCTAACCCTTAACTGGACAAGCTACCATCGTGGTTGACAGTGACCTGCAACGCCAAGAGCGATCGAAGGGGGGATCGAACCCCCGACTCTTCATCCCAGGAGTGATTTGGTGTACCACTGGACCAATGTATATCACTGCAAGGGGCTATCAGCCTTCAGGCTGCTCACTATCTGCAGGTGGAGTAAACATGGGTAGTCTAAACACTTATACACCACACCAGGGTACTTCAAACGGACCCCAGGGGTTGCGTCCTGGGATGCACCCTAATTCGGTAGGTTGCGTCCTTGGACGCAGTCACATCTTTAGGCTGCGTCCTACTATCAATAGAACCCGTAGCCCACGGGAATTGAGTGGTGGTGGGCCAATCAACTGATGGGTGAGATGCGACCAACATCCAGAACCCGCGTCTGGGACGCAACGGACCCTCCCATGTTGCGTCCAGCACTACCCTGCACCACACCCTTGAGTGTAGAAAGCATTCATATGGATTGAGGCATTTTAAAGTCAAGTCAAGGTCCATTAGAATGCTATTGATATTTATAGAATGATGATTTTATTTTGGGTATTGATGCATGTCCAGATTTCCGACTTGAAGTCCTGTGCACCCGTCAGTTCAATGGCACAGGAAACAAGGTGGCCAATTTTGGCATGTTTTAATTTTTCATATTTTATGCATGCCACGGTAGTTGTGGTGTGTAAGGAATCTTGACTTCCCTTTTGTCAACGTAACAGGTGATATCTGTGGAGTTTAAGGAATCTGAACTTCCATCGGTCAATTTGAGAAGTGATATGACATGGATGGTTAGATTCCGTGGTAGTGACTACTGAAGTGTTGAATTTAAATGTAACAATATTTCACTTTTCAAGATTTTCAGCTATCTCTGGCCTATGGGCAGCTTACCGTCCAACAATTATCGGAAGAAAACAAGTCGTCTGTGCGATACTACGAAAAAGAATTGACACTTTAATTAGGGACCGGCAAATCATATGATGCTGACCAAAGAGGAGTATGGTATCGTATGACATCATACACAAATCATATGATTCAATATCATATGATATGATGCCCCTGGCCAAAGTTACCTAGTCAGACCTCCGGCATCATATGATGACATGATATCATATGATAAATGCCGACGGTGACTATAGCTAGCTCCGGCTTACGCTATGGTGTCCTTAACTTCACGACCTGTGAGTAACGGTTCTACACGGATGTAACAATTTCAATTTCAATATGATAAATGCCGATCCCTAATTATAACAGGCCGGCCATTTGTTGACCCAAGACAAGCCCCCTCCTCACATCAGAGGAGGTCATCGAAGTTAATCTTGGACTCGAACATTTCGGACCTCACCTCAGGGCCGTGCGTGGGGTGGGCAGGGGCAAGCCTCGCCACCTGCCGTTGGAAAACAATCGCATGGGTGTACTTTGACCGAAGACATCCCGTGCTCTGAGAATAACCCTTCTTTCCACTAGTGCAATACCTCTTATTCGTCCGCTGTTTGGCGTTTCCGCCGACCTTGGTGCTTGCGCCCAGACCGAGATCGGAGGCGGCCTGGTGGACATGACATGCGGAGCGGAGTCAACAATGCTACAACATATATCGATTCAATGCAATTCAATTACATCCAATTAAATTCAATCCAATCAAATTCGAATTAATGCAATTCAAATAAATTACATGCATTCAATTCACGTCAATGCAATTCAATTTGATTAATTTAAATTGAATGAAGAAACTCATTAAGAGACATTAAATCAAAATCAATCAAAATCAATTCAGAACTCTGGTAATTTCATTCGGGACGGGCCTCCAGGCGCCCTTAATATTAATGGGAGTTCAATGATAACGGAAGACTAAATAGTGACCATAGGGGAGGCCAATATCTAGGTAACAAAAAATTTGGTTGTGTTTACCGGTAGATAGCACAAGGCAGGTTTTGTGGACACTGAGATGTTTATTGTGCTCCCTGGTTTATGTGGATATCGCACGGGCGGGGGGGGGGGCTTGCAATTGGAAGACGGTGAGCAGCCCAGATTTGGCTGGAAAACCATGTAACAATCAAATCCAATATTTGGTGTTGACGACCTTGGGTGTGCGGAAACGATTTTTCACGATTCTCAATCTTCATGAGCAGAAGAACGACAACAAACCATAATAATAATATAATCCTGTTTCGATGAATGGTTCAGATGGAACATTCGCCATAACGACACAGGTGCGGGGTTGGAATCCCTCCGTTTGTGCAACATGCAAGTGTCATGCATCACCACATGTACAGGCGTTCTGGTAACAGAGAATGAAATGATCACAGTAGCACAAACTCAGGGCCCCCGTCGGTAAAACGATTGTTTGGGGTTCAGTTCATAAGTGCCTTATATTTTTAAGCCCTTCTTACTACGGTTGGGCAAGTCCCTTTAGCCTATTTGGCCTACCCCTGGACTGCAATATATATACACATACATACATACAAAGCCGACCAACGGCTTGGCACCTAGTATTTTAGAAAGGGTGAGTCCTTACTTCACCAGTAGTATCGCTGACTCTTCTTGCCCCTCGTGACTCTCAAACAGTCACTACCGCATGTCTGCTTACTTGCTACCACAGTCATCCACACATCTGTGACTGAAAGTGTCCTCGATACCAAGCATGCAAGTGCCGTCACCACATATGGGGGCGTTCTGATAACAGAGCTGACCAAAGGCTCTGCACCTGGCATCCGAGCAAGGGTGTGTCCTTCCGCAACAGTATCGCTCACTCTTCTTGCCATTCTCGACTCCAAAACAGTCATTACTGTTCAAACAGTGCTCACCCAGGCCAGCCGAGCACACACCATCTCCCGCAATGTAGCGGGTGACTAAACAGTCGTTGGGGCAAAGAGAGGGGGTCTCACCCAGTTCACAGATGTTGTTGAAGTTGCAGGAAGGGGTTCTTGGAGGGGGTACTGGAGGGGTTCCTGGAGGGGGTACTGGAGGGGGTACTGGAGGGGTTCCTGGAGGAGATCCTGGAGGGGTTCCTGGAGGAGGTACTGGAGGGGGTACTGGAAGGGGTACTGGAGGGGATCCTGGAGGAGATCCTGGAGGGGGTACTGGAGGGGGTACTGGAGGAGATCCTGGAGGGGTTCCTGGAGGGGTTCCTGGAGGGGATCCTGGAGGGGTTCCTGGAGGGGATCCTGGAGGGGGTACTGGAGGGGTTCCTGAAGGAGTTCCTGGAGGGGGTACTGGAGGGGATCCTGGAGGGGGTACTGGAGGGGATCCTGGAGGGGGTACTTGAGGGGATCCTGGAGGGGTTCCTGGAGGGGTTCCTGGAGGGGTTCCTGGAGGAGTTCCTGGAGGGGGTCCTGGAGGGGGTCGTGGAGGGGGTCCAAGAGGTGGTTGGGGTGGGGTGGGAGGGTAGGGGGGTAGCAGGTTATGGAGGGTACTGTACAGGCGGTACATGCAGTACAAAGCAACAAATCACTGATTATTTGCACGTTTTAGGAATCCCTAATTATGTCCGAAACTGCACAACCTCAACTGCATCAGTTTAGGTCAGTTTATGAAGGACAGGGAGCAGAATCACTAATAAACATGAAAAATCAAATGTCAAATCCCACTTGAAAACATAATTTGAAAACGAACTTTTTGTTTGTCTTTAAACATCCACATCTGGAGTTCAATTTGGGGTGAACTCGAGTTTACTGTTATTCCGATTCCAAATTAGGGTGTTTGGGGGATTATGAACCAATAGAGATATGTATAGGGAGAGGCGTCGATCTATATAGAGATATATCTATATAGATCTATATATATATGTATATATCTAAATTGGCGAAGCTGGATTTTTGAAAATCGGCATAGGGCACCTTACAAAAATCAAAATCTGGTTTTACAATTATGGCATAGGGCACCATATCATATTGCAGGCGCTTCGACTGGATTTTCCGGTGTCTATCTGATGTAACTGCATATGTTGTAGATATACACAATATATCTATTTGCTATATATAGATCTACATAGATCTATATTTTTGGGCAATATAGATATATTTGCCGCCCCCTAGATATGTAGTGTGTGTCTTGCTAGTTACATATGGCTGAATTAGAAATGATTTAAGGATTAATAGGAACCTGGTACACATGATCTCATTGATAGGGATTAATAGGCAATACATGTGCGCACTACAAGAAACTGTATAACAACTGAAGGGGTCTCCTAGTGCCCACGACTAGTGTATCAGAGCCCTTGTGTCAAATCACTCACTTGGGTGCATACATAGTACGCACACTAATAGCTTACAACATGGGGGCTAGTAGGACATTGGGCACATGACGTGTGACTTGGAAGTTGCTGAGTTTGGAAGCCATGTCAAAAGGGGCAGCTATGGGCACCAGCACTATGTTGTCCCAGCACACACACACACACCTGTGCAAGTTACTCCATTGCCAGTGAAACCGCTGTTGCAAGCACAAGTGAAGCTGCCTGGAGTGTTGGTGCAGGATGCTTGGGCATTGCAGTTATCAGTGCCGGCCGTGCATTCGTCCACATCTGCAAGAGCCAAAACACATGGGACAGAAATTGGGTCACCACCATTTGGGAATCATGTTTGTAGTGTATGTGTGTCTTGGTTGGGATGGTTCCATGGGGCTGAATTACTTGGGATGGTTCCATGGGGCTGAATTTGGGATGGTTCCATGGGGCTGAATTACTTGGGAGGGTTCCATGGGGATTACTTGGGATGGTTCCATGGGGCTGAATTACTTGGGAGGGTTCCATGGGGATTACTTGGGATGGTTCCATGGGGCTGAATTAGAAATGAACTAAAAATTGCGCAGGAACCTGGTACACGTGATCTCATTGAGAGGGATCTATAGACAATGCATGTGCGCACTACAAGAAACTATACAATGACTGAAGGGGTCCCCTAATGCCCACGACTAGGGTTTCAGAGCCCTTGTGTCATATCACTCAGTTGGGTACATACATAATATAAGCACTAATATATTACAACACGGGGGCTAGTAGAACATCGGGCACATAGCGTAAGACTTGGAAGTTGGTCATTTTGGCAGCCATAGCCTCTTTCAGTGATATACATTGGTCTAGTGGTAGACTAAGTCACTTTAAGAATGAAGAGGCGGGGGTTCGACTCCCCCTTCGGTCGCTCTTGGCGTTGCAGGTCGTCGTCAACCGTGATGGTAGTTTGTCCAGTTGAGGTAGGAGACCGCTCCCCACCCGCGTACGACGGGCTCCCTTAACCCCACGCCCCATCAGGCGTTATCATTATCTTGGCAGCCATGTTGAACGGGGCAGCTATGGGTACCAGACTGCCAGCACTGGGTTGTTCCTCACCTGTGCAGTTTACTCCATTGCCAGCAAAACCGTTGTTGTAAGTGCAATTGAAGCTGCCCATAGTGTTGATGCACAGTGCATTATCACTGCAGCTATCGGTGTTGGCCAAGCATTCGTCCACATCTGTGAGGGCTAAAACACATGGGAAAGGGTATAGGGTTTATTGGACTTGGGTCAGCAACAGTTGGGGTGTCAGTGCATGATGCTTGGGCGTTGCAGCCATCAGTGATGGCCAAGCATTCGTCTGTCCACATCTGTGAGGGATGAAATACGTGGGTTTGGGGTTAAGAGGATTTGGATTGGGTCAGCAGCAGTTGGTAATCAAGTTTGTAGTGTGTGTCTTCATGGTTCCATGGGTTTGAATTAGAAACTAAAAGCTACGCATTGCATATGATCTGTGTGATCTCATTGTGAGGGATTAATAGACAATTCATGTGCTAAGTACAAGAAACTACCGGTAAACAACAACTGTAGGGGTCCCCTAGTGCCCACGACTAGGGTATCAGAGCCCCTGCGTCAAATCACTCACTCAGGTGCATACATAGTATGACCACTAATAGCTTACAACATGAGGGCTAGTAGGACATCGGGCACATAACATGCAACACAAAGGTTGTGATTTTGGCAGCCATGTCAAAAGGGGCAGCTGTGGGTACCAGACTGCCAGCACTGGGTTGTTCCTGCTCAAGTACCTGTGCAGTTTACTCCATTGCCAGCAAAACTGTTGTTGCAAGTGCAATTGAAGCTGCCTATAGTGTTGATGCATAGTGCATTATCACTGCAGCCACCGGTGTTGGCCAAGCATTCGTCGACATCTGTGAGATCCGTAACACATGGGAAAGGGTTTAGGGTTTATTGCACTTGGGTTGGAATGTCAGTGCATGATGCTTGGGCATTGCAGCCATTGGTGTTGGCCAAGTGTTCGTCCACATCTGCGAGAGATTGCTTGGTCGGACGGTTGGTCGGCCGGTAGGTCAGTTCTAATTACTGTACAGGTAATTCAAAATTAAATTGACATTTACCTAAACCAACGTAGTTGACATCCATCCAGTACTGCCCCAAGCTGCTGTTATTGCTGCCGTGGAAATGCTAGATTCGTGCTACAGTGAAAACTTAAATTTAAATTTAAACTGACCTTTTGCAGCGTGTTCAGTTTCCATCCAGTACTGGCCCAAGCTGCTTAAATACTGTAGAGGAAATTTAAATTTAAATTTAAATGTACATTCACCTGCGGCTACGTAGTTGACATCCATCCAGTACCGGCTCAAGCTGCTGTTATTGCTGCCGTGGAAATGCTAGGTTTGTGCTACAGTGAAAACTAACATTTACATGTAAACTGACCTTCATCAACGTAGTCATTGTACATCTCAACTACTGTACAAGAAAATTAAATTTAAATGTACATTTACCTGCGGCTACAAGGTTGACATCTATCCAGTACTGGCCTATGCTGCCATAATTGCTGTAGCCACTGGAGTATGCACCCGATGCAGTAGGAGATCCATAGCCCACACCTGTGTCAGACAAAATGATTGTTTGTGGGTGTATGTGTATGTGTGTGATTATATTTATGTGTGTCTGTCTGTGTGTGTTTATGAATGTGTATGTGTGTTTGTGGGTGTGTGTTTATTCATAACCCACACCTGTGACAGACAAAATGATTGTTTGTGTGTGTGTATGTGTGTGATTACATGCGTGTGTGCATGTGAGCATTTTTGTGTGTATATGTGTATGTGTGTGCATGTTTGTGTGTGTATGTGTGTGATTATATGTGTGTGTGTGTATGTGAGCATGTTTGTGTGCATATGTGTATGTGTGTGCATGTTTGTGTGTGTGTGTGTATGTGCATTGTGTGTGTGTGTGAGAGAGAGAGAGAGAGTGGATGTATATGCATGTATGCGTATGTGTCCCTTTGGCCTATTTGGCCTACCCCTGGACAGTGACATAACTACATGCGTGTGTAGGTGTTTGTATATTCATAGCCCATGCCTGTGACAGACAATGTGATCATATGTTTGTGTGTTTGTGTATGTGTATGTGTTTGTGTATGTTTATGTGTGTGTATGTTTATGTGTGTGTATGTATGCGCATGTGAGTGTTTACATGAGTGTGTACGTGTGTGTGTATGTGTCTGTATGTGTTGATATGTGTGTGTATGTGTGTGTGTATATGTGTTTGCATGTGTATGTGTGTGTGTATATGTGTGTGTATGTGTATGTGCATGTTTATATGCGTGTGTATTTGTATGTGTGTGTTTATATGTGTATGTATGTGTATGTGTGTGTTTATATGTGTGTGTATGTGTGTGTGCGTGTTTTCTTTTGGGTATGTGATTGCGTTTGTTTATGGTGTGTCGTAGTGATGTGTTTGTTTATATGTTGTTATGTGTTATGTGTATTTAAAGTGTTGTATGTGTATGTGTTCTTTTATATGTGTGTGTTTGTTTATATGTGCATGTGTATGTGTATGTGTTTGTGTATGTGTATGTGTATGTGTATGTGTATGTGTGTGTGTGTGTGTGTGTGTGTGTATGTGTATGTGTATATGTATGTGTATGCGTATGCGTTATTGCGTATGTGCTAGGTATGGTATTGCGTATGCGTAGCGTATGTGTGATGTGTAATGTGTATGTGTATGTGTATGGTATCGTGTATGTGTATGGTATGTGTATGAGTGTGTGTGTGTGTGTATGTGTATGTGTATGTGTATGTGTATGTGTATGTGTATGTGTATGTGTATGTGCATGTGCATGTGTATGTGTATGTGTATGTGTATGTGTATATGTATGTGTATGTGTATGTGTATGTGTATGTGTATGTGTATGTGTATGTGTATGTGTATGTGTATGTGTATGTGTATGTGTATGTGTATGTGTATGTGTATGTGTATGTGTATGTGTATGTGTATGTGTATGTGTATGTGTATGTGTATGTGTATGTATGTTTGCGCATGTGTGTTTATATGTGTGTGGGTATGTGTGTGTATTTATATGTGTGTGTATGTGTATCTGTGTGTTTATATGTGTGTGCATGTGTATGTGTGTCTTTATATGTGTGTGTATGTGTATGTGTGTTTATATGTGTGTGTATGTTTGCGTGTAGATCCATTGCCCATATCTGTGACAGTCAAATCAATTGTGTGGGGTTCAGTTCATCCATGCTTTTCCTTTTAGCCTCTCCTGCCAAGGTTAGGTAAGTCCCTTACTGTTGGACCACGGCTAGGTGTGTGTGCCTAGAGGGGGGATGCTAGTATGCACAACGCCAGTACCCACAAGCCTGATCTCCTACACCCTGGACTGTAACATACATACGAGACAGCCCCTCTATTAAGCCAACACTTTAGCCTATTGGGGTTACCCCAGGACTGTAACAACAAGCTTACCTGTGACAGACAAGTAGTAGGTGCCAGCAGGCTGGCTTGATTCTGGGAGATAGGAACCCTCACTAGGACTTCCTACAGGCACAGAGACCAGGATACCAGCCCCATCATGCAACTGAATCTGGGCGTTCAAATTGGGCCTGTAGATGTCTCCAGTAAGGGTAGCAAAAATACTGCCACCGGAGTGTACAAACGAGAAGTAGTCAGATTGGCCCGAGGTAGAGATCGCGCCGTCAGTGGACACACTGACTGATCCGGTGGAGGTGGGGATGAGGGGAGTGGCCTTGGCGGGGCTGGATCCATGGTCATTAGTGCGGGGGGGGAGATAGGTCGAGATGATGGCAAGGTCATCCTGGAGCTGGTTAGAATCCATGTATTCTCCCTTTGACCACTGGACAACTTCCTGTGAGGAGAGAGTGGGGTGAGAGGGTGGTAGGTGGGGAGAGGGTGAGAGGTGAGGATAGAGGGCGGAGGGAGAGTGTGAAAGGAAGAAACAGAGTGGGACAAGAGGGTGGGAGGTGATGAGAGAGGAGAGGAGAGGAGAGGAGAGGAGAGGAGAGGAGAGGAGAGGAGAGGAGAGGAGAGGAGAGGAGAGGAGAGGAGAGGAGAGGAGAGGAGAGGAGAGGAGTGCATGGAACGTAAAACATCGACGGACGCATATCCCTTGCGATGGTCTCCCTTGTGCACCCACAAGCACACAAACACCACCGTACTCCCCCCCCCCCCCCCCCAGTTATCTCCACCCCCCCCCCCCCCCAACCATGTACCCCCGCCCACAAACATACTCCCTTACTCTATCCTGCCATAAGTTTCCTGACTCCATCCCTTCCCCCACCCCGAAAGTGGGCGAAGGAAAGGAAACGAGCAAAGAAGCAGGTAATGAAGGGGATAAGTAAAGGCAAAGAAAGGCGGAAAGGAGGGGAGCCAGAGAGCGGATAAAAAGAATCGAGACCAAACCAAGAAGGTTAAGACGGAGCAAGAAGAAGAAGAACAAAAAAAAAACCCGTAAAACAAACAAAGAGAGGGAAAAAGAGAATACGGAGAGTAGAGAGTAAAAACCCACAAACCCCCCAAACCCCCCACCCGGCCAAGAGCAAAAAAAACATGCTCAACACGCGTAAAACAAAAGTAAGACAAATGGGAGGAAAAAAATACACCAAAGAGAAAATCAAAAAAAGAGGAGCAAGAGAGCATCGCAGTAAATGAAACGAAAAAGAAAGAAAAAAAAACGAAAAGAAAAACGCGAATAGAGTGATAAACAGAGGGAAAGAAGAGGAAAAATGGAGTCCGAAAAAAATACCAAAAGAAGGGACACGGATGTGGGATAAAAAGGAAAAGAGAAAGCGCCCCAAAGAACAGGAAAACGAGAAAAAGAGCCAGAGGAAACTTAAAGAAGGGAAGAGAAAACAGGAAAACGCAGAAGAAGAAAATAAGGGACAGCTCAGACACAAAAAAGCAGGTAAAGCCAGGCAAAAAAAAACTAAACAGGGCAAAAAAAACAAACATCCGAAACTGGGAAAAAGACCGGGGGAGGATTAACAAAAGGAAAGAAGCAGAAATGTCAACAAAACCCGCATGGGAACAAGCCACGCAAGGACGGAAGCAACCAGACAAACAACAGAAAGTCAGGAAGAAAAGAAAAAGACGAATAACAATAACACGAAACAAAAAGGATGCAGCGAAGAATGAAGGGAAGTAAACAAGAGGAGAAGCGAAAAGAACAAACAAACAGAAAAAAATGATACGAGCAGACAAGACCGAAAGTACCGGGAACCAAGAAGGATGCCAGCCCCCACCCTCTCCCCACTCTCATCCCTCCCCAGCTCCCCTCCCTCCTACACGCTCCCACCAGCACACGCATACTCCATATCTGCCTCCCTCCACTTCAGCTGTGGGCTTTGCCATAGCTGAAAGGCAAACGGGACGAAGAGCATCGACAACGTTTCCGCTAAAAGCATCGGACCTGCTTCCCTGCCACCTCAGCTTTGATCGATAGTCGACCTCACTGAAAAAGCTGAACCTGCGCAATCGCAACTGTACATAACTCAAGCTTCTTCTTAGCGAGCATATATTCAGTTCGGCCGAAGAATAATCCTGTTCACCGCAACTGCTCCCGAAGTCAACTCGATCTGAGACTTGGAAACATCGCTAGGTTCATCCATTCAACTTTGCCGCGTGCTCGCTTTAGCTCAATGCACGGCGACGACATGTTTCTCGATGCAGTGGGAAGAAGTTGCAGTCAAGTTGCTGATTTGAGATGTTCGGTCAAGTCAGGGCGAGAATGCTCAGCGAGATTTTTCATTCGGTCAACTTTGATGCGTACTTGCTATGGCACAATGCGGAGCGACATGTCTCTCAATGCAGTGGGAAGAATTTGCAGTCAAGTCTGTGACATGGGATGGATGCGATTCGGACATTTCTGACAGGTCGGCTGACTCACCACGTCACCTCCCGTTGTGCGCAGCGACAGGTCTCTTGACGCAAGGGAAAGGTCTTGCAGAGATGCAGGGGGAAAAGCTTGAAGGAAGACGAACTGTAGCGCTACCGAAATCAGGTGGATGAACTCAGGCGGGAAAAGGAGAAATCGGGCGGGGTGCGCAACAGGTAGAATACGCAGGAGGCGAAGGTTGCACAAGGCAGAATTCGCAGGAGGCCAATCAGGCAGAAGTTGAAGGCGGGAATTGGCTGGGCGGGAAGTCGGTTAAGTCGGTTACGCGATGACACCACCACGACCACCACGACCACGACCACGACCATGATTTCTTTATATATATATATATATATATATGTGTGTGTGTAGTTTTTATATCAGTCATTTGCAGTTGTTTATATATCTACATATATTTTTATAGTTTGTATATGAGTCATATGTAGTTGTTTATATACCTCTCTATATATTTTTTCTTCTTCTTTATTTTATAGTTTGTGTATGAGCCATATGTAGTTGTTTTTGTATATATATATGTATACATTTGTATTGTTTGTGTATGAGTCACATATATTATATGTATTATATGCATACTTCTGATATATATATATATATATATATATATATATATATATATATATATATATATATATATATATATTTTTTTTTATTTATTTTATGTCTAACATGCATATGTAGGGTTAGGAGGGGGGGGGGGGGGGGGGGGTAGGAGCCAAGTGCTAATAGCATACTTCGTCATACGTAGCCCTACATAGATTTACGTACAAGCCCTACATAGTCCTGCAGAGCCCATCGTAGCCCGTCGTAGCCCAGTGTATGTACCCTATGTAGCCCTACATAGCCCTACATATGTAACCCATCTTACGTACCCGACATAGCCCTATGTGTCCCTTCGTACCCCCTCGTAGCCCCTCGTAGCCGGTTGTATGTACCCTACATAGCCCCCAAAATAAACAGGAGTCTAGAGTTTGGACAGACCCATCCAATATGTTTGCAATATTCTGTTATGTACTTTTATACCTATTTTCCTCCAATGTAACGCGTTTATATAATAGTACGGCGATCACCGTTCGCTTCCGCAGTTATGAGCTACTTCATTATGAATTCATGATGGTCAGATCATACACAGTTTTCACTAAGGTCAGTAGGATGCATAACAACACTCTCCTAGACACAGGGCACTTTTTCTGGGTTGTTTAGGCTAAGTTTGACTAAATTAGTTTTTCACTATTAGGGCAAAATGAGCTAATGGCCCTATTAGGGCTAATTTGGTCCAAAGTAAGCCCTAAACTCCGAAGCCTATGCATATGTCATGTATATGTATTCTACGCATACTTCTGATGTATATGAGTCTTATTAATGTTATGTCTTACATGCATACGTCTCAAATATATGCATAGCAGAGAGGAGTGCCATAGTTGAGGTTCTTTTTGTGCAACGCGTCGCAAAGAGTGTCTCAGTGCAACCCCAGTGCAATGCAGTGCCCCTCAGAGCCCAGGATCAAGTCCAGGGGGGCATTTCTGACAAGTTTAAGCAGACCCATCACATGCAGCGCCATGAAGCGAAAGAATGGCGACGGAATGGCAATGCATCGTTGGAAAAAACAAAAGAGGCCATAGCAGAGGAAGGTTACCCACCAATGTGGTGATGCCCACATCGCTTTAGCCTAAGTGTCTGGCTACCCCTGGCCTGTAACATACACCAACACACATGGCAGGGAGGAGTGCCATAGTAGAGGAAGGTTACCCACCAATGTGGCGATGCCCACATCGCTTTAGCCTAAGTGTCCGGCTACCCCTGGCCTGTAACATACACATACACACATGGCAAGGAGGAGCGCCATAGTAGAGGGAGGTTACCCTATGGTCACTGTGGTGACGTCCAGGGTACTTCAAATGGCCAAATCGGCCAGCGCTTTGGCGCACTTGAAAACAAAAAAACTGCGCTTTGTAGTGCAAAAAGCGCAAAAATTGCTTGCTGCGCCCACAGGGGGTTGCAAAACACTGCGCTTAAAGCGTGGAGGGGGTCAAAAAGTCAGTGCTCAAAAGCGCAAAAGCGCGCGCTTTGAATTACCCTGGTGACGTCCCCATCCCACGGGGAAAAGTCTTCTGCGACTTATTAGTATTCAGGAGCCCCCTCTTCAAGGGGGCGGGAACCCCCAGGGTCACCCTGTTGTCCGTCTGTGCGTCCGACCGACCGACCGCAACCAACCAAAAATTTGAAGCCTGACACGTCAGCCAACTGTCTCATAACTAACTGGCTTTTGTCAGCTCTAGTCTGTTGCCACCATTCGTTCCGCTGCAAACACACTCCACCAATTTTCCGCGTCGCTTGCGACGCTGCATAGGACTTGTCCACATGTCGATGACCATTGTCCTCTTTGTTCCATATTGTTCTACTCAACATACATGATTACATGTAACAATGTATATAAAACAACATATGCATGGATTTTGAAACATAGTTGCGGGCTACCAACTACCGTGGTGAATTTCACCTCCCACATGGAAGAGTCCTTGGCACCTCCTGCACATGCTGATGATCGTAAAACCTAAAACCTAAAACCTAAAACCTAAAGCCTAAAACCCACCACTGTGGTGACGTCCACCTCCCACGGGGAATAGTCCTCTGCAAACTGGCGCCATATATATGCTGATGATCCAAAACCCTAAACCCTAAAACCCATCTCTGTGGTGACGTCCACCTCCCATGGGGAATAGTCCTCTGCAAACTGGCGCCATATATATGCTGATGATCCAAAACCCTAAAACCTAAAACCCACCTCTGTGGTGACGTCCACTTCCCACGGGGAAAAATCCTCTGCAACCTGGCGCCATATATAGGTGATTATTGTTCTCTCTAGGTCGCTGAATACGGTTGTGTTGCTGTCAATGTCATAAGGAGGGCAAGTAAAGGGTCCATCGCTTCCGACGAAGTCAGTCCAGTAAGGATCATCAACAACAGCTCCAGTGAAGTCCAAGTAGATGACCTGCGGTGTATATATGTACGTACATACAGTCCAGGGGTAGGCCAAATAGGCTAAAGGGACTTGCCCAGCCGTATAGGAAGGGCTTAAAAGACAAAGCACTGATGAACTGAACCCCAAACAAACGTTTAACTGACGGGTGCCCTGAGTTCGTGCTAGAATATATAGTGATAATTTAATTCAACAATAGAATTAAATCGTCATCTCAACTAGGATGATAATTTAATTGTGCGATTATTCTCGCCTTATTTATAAATTGAATTAAGTACTTCCATGGTGTGTGTGGGGTGGGGTGAGGGGTGTTGTTGTTTGTGTCTGGTGTGGGTGTGTGGGGTGTGAAGTAGACTGGGAGATAGGGGGGAGCATTAAGCCACTCATATCTAAAAGGATTCAGTTCAGTAAGGTTCATCAACAATGCCCCCAGTTAAGTCCAAGTATATGTGGTGTGGTGTGGTGTGGTGTGGTGTGGTGTGGTGTGGTGTGGTGTGGTGTGGTGTGGTGTGGTGTGGTGTGGTGTGGTGTGGTGTGGTGTGGTGTGGTGTGGTGTGGTGTGGTGTGGTGTGGTGTGGTGTGGTGTGGTGTGGTGTGGTGTGGTGTGGCTGATGTGTGGTGATGTGTGGTTGATGTGTGGTGATGTGTGGGTGATGTGTGGGTGATGTGTGGGTGATGTGTGGTGAAGTGTGGTGGTGTGTGGTGAAGTGTGGTGATGTGAGGTGATGTGTGGTGATGTGTAATGATGTGTGAATGTCATGCCAGCTGTCATCTTGCCAAGTGCCTGCGACTGGTGTCATTCTCCAAGCCTCTGCCTGCTTTTGTTGGTGGCTATGGTGATACAGCTAGGCTGAAAATAGCCCATAAAAGAAACAGTGCATAATACCCCACACACCCTGTTTGCCCCAAGATGGGAGTGCAGGCTGAAGGCATCAGCGATGGCGATAGGCGCTGGGCCTAGAGACTGCAGCGGGTGCCATTCTCCACCACCTCTTCCTGCTTCAGGTGGCGGTGATGTTGACACAGCTAGGCTGAACATAGCCCATAAAATAAACAGTGCATATTACCCCTCGCACCCTGTTTGCCCCAAGGCGGGAGTGCAGGCTGAAGGCATCAGCGTTGGCAATGGGAGGCTGGGCCAAGAGACTGCGGCGGGTCCCGTTCTTCACCACTTCTGCCTGCTTCAGGTGGCGGTGATGGAGGTGATGGCGATGGTGGTGGTGGCGACCGGTTTGCTCACTGAGACCCTCGCAAGCATAGAAGAGCTTGTCTTTCTTGAACAGCCAGATGTCCTTGTCCCTGATCACAGCTTGCAGCTGAGCTACACTCATACCATACTCTGATGCAACCTGGCCAAACCTGTTGCCCAGGACTGATGCAATGGCTGTGGGAGGGAAGGTAGGGGTTGGATTGGGATAATTTGGGGTTGGGTTTGGGTTGGGTTGGGTTGGGTTGGGTTGGGTTGGGTTGGGTTGGGTTGGGTTGGGTTGGGTTGGGTGGGTTGGGTTGGGTTGGGTTGGGTTGGGTTGGGTTGGTTGGGTTGGGTTGGGTTGGGTTGGGTTGGGTTGGGTTTGGGGGTTGGGTTGGGTGGTTTGGGTTGGGTTGGGTGGTTGGGTTGGGTTGGGTTGGGTTGGGTTGGGTTGGGTTGGGTTGGGTTGGGTTGGGTGGGTTGGGTTGGGTTGGTTGGTTGGTTGGGTTGGGTTGGGTTTGGGTTGGGTTGGTTTGGGTTGTGGTTGGTTGGGTTGGGTTGGGTTGGTTGGGTTGGGTTGGTTGGTTTGGGTTGGTTGGTTGGGTTTGGGTTGGTTGGGTTGGTTGGTTGGTTGGGTTGGGTGGGTTGGTTGGGTTGGGTTGGGTTGGGTTGGGTTGGGTTGGGTTGGGTTGGGTTGGGTTGGGTTGGGTTGGGTTGGGTTGGGTTGGGTTGGGTGGGTTGGGTGGGTTGGGTTGGGTGGGTTTGGGTTGGGTTGTTGGGTGGTTGGGTTGGGTTGGGTTGGGTTGGTTGGGTTGGGTTGGGTTGGGTTGGGTGGGTTGGGTGGGTTGGGTTGGGTTGGGTTGGTTGGGTGGGTTGGGTTGGGTTGGGTTGGGTTGGGTGGGTTGGGTTGGGTTGGGTTGGGTTGGGTTGGGTTGGGTTGGGTTGGGTTGGTGGTTGGGTTGGGTTGGGTTGGTTGGTTGGGTGGGTTGGGTTGGGTTGGGGTTTGGGTTGGGTTGTGGGGCAACAACCATACAATACTCTGAGGCGAGCTGATCGTCTTGTTGCCTAGGACTGATGCAATGGCTGTGGGAGGGAAGGAAGGGGTTGGATTTGGTTAATTTAGGTTGGGGGTTGGGGTTGGGGTTTACTACTACTACTACTACTACTACTACTACTACTACTACTACTACTACTACTACTACTACTACTACTACTACTACTGTTGTTGTTGTTGTTGTTGTTGTTGTTGTTGTTTTTGTTGTTGTTGTTGTTGACTTGTTGTTGTTGTTGTTGTTGTTGTTGACTTGTTGTTGTTGTTAATGTTGTTGTTATTATTATTATTATTATTATTATTATTATTATTATTATTATTATTATTATTATTATTATTATTATTATTATTATTATTATTATTATTATTATTATTATTATTATTATTATTATTATTATTATTATTATTATTATTATTATTACCCTTATAATTATAAGTTTCTTCAGCCTCGGAGTGACTCACCTGGGCCTCGTGCGTGATCAGGAATAGTACGATTGTTGTTCTTGGGGCCAGCGTGTGTTGCCACCACAAGCATAGCGCACAGCAGCAAACGAGCAGTCGCAATCATGACGAGTAAGGAAGAAACGCCGAGCTCGGGGAAAGGGAGAGTCGATCAGACGAAGAAAAATGAATTGGGCGGCAGGGTGGTGCGCGGAGGGCTGGGGGATTTCTGGATGGGGTGGGATGAGCGTTAGTTCAACGCTGTGCTGGTCCGATCTGCTGCGACGTGAGGGGGCTGCGGTGCGCTGATTGATGCGCTCTCTTCCAGCTGCTAATTTCGAAGCATGTAAGCTTATAGGAGGCACCAAATTGCGAATCGGTTCGAAGTCTGAACCTCATACCCTGTAGTGAAGCGATAGGCGAACGGGCTGTGCGGTTGCCGGTTGGTGTTGCCTTTACACACCTGCACTATACCTCTATTGATGACAGCGTGGCAGAACGTTTCAATGGAGCCCCTTCGGAAGCGGAATCTCGCGGGAAATCCCATAGTCCCACTTAAAACAGCGTCTAGCGCATGAAGGAAACCTGCTGACCCTGAGGATGCAGCTAAGATGCAGTGAATGCAGCTGACTATGCATTTCTATCAGAATCCGGACGTTCGTGCACACACGCTGCCCAACCGTCTTAAACTTCCAGAATTCGGACGTTCGTGCACCTCCGCTACGCCACCGTCTTGGACTTCCATTATCTGGACGTTCGCCCAGCTCGCCGTTACCATTCCAATCGTTGACTGGCGCTATTCTTTGGCTGCGTGGGTGGTAATGGAGACCTGATATGGCTGTGTGGGACTGTGGGTTGTGGTTGGACACTCGCATTCCCGTAGGGGTGGCCCGGTGGTGGACTGGTGGGGCCCTGGTATGGCCATGTATGTGCACGCTCATGTCTCTGTAGATAGGGATGATGGGACCCCACCCTGGCTGTGTGCACGGTGTTGTCCATTTTCATGGCTGTGTTGTTGGTGTTGGAATTGGTGTTGGTTGCATAGCAGACTCAAATTTTGGAGGGACCGTTGCATCTCTGGGGGTCTGGGTGCGTCGTAGACAGAGTTGGGGGGTCCGTCGCAGATGCAGATTTTGAAACCGGTTGTTCCTCAAGAAGCAGATTCCCCCCCCCCCCCCCCCCCCCCTGATGAAGAACAAAAAAAGATAACGCCTGGGGGGCGTGGTGTCTAGGGGTCCCTCCCATACGCTACAGCTGGGGAAAGTCACCAAGGCAGATATAGTAAGTGTCACCCACCAGGTGGTAGGGACTCCTTCATGCGACGTGTGACAAGAATGATGGTACAGGAGGCAATACATATTTCTGTGCAGCTTAGAGATGATTAGGTGTGTATAAATGTTACAGATAAGGGGTAGCCGTAGCACGAACTCTGCCCCCCCGTCGATAATACGATTGTTTGGGCTCGGTTCATCAGGGCTTTCCGTGATAACCCCTCCCTCCTGTTATTGTTGGGCAAGTCCCTTTAGCCTATTTGATTGATACCCCTGGACTGTAGCAACATACAAGATAAGGGGCAGGGTACTTCCATGGACCAAATTGGCCAGCGCTTTAAAATGTCTGTTAGTCAGTTAGTTACTTACTTAGTCCGTCATAAAACAACGTTGTCAGGGTTCATGAAAACCGTCAAAAACTTGAACATTCTATATCTTCGAAATATAACCGTACATGACTTATTTAGACCGGACATATTCTCACGAGAGCACATATGAGTATCGCAATTTAAGAAAAGGAACGAAGGTTTGTGTGTGTTTGGGCCCAAAGCTACAATTAAAGGGTAATATTTTCAACATTTCAAATTTGTACCACCCAAACATGTGCTCATCAAATTCTTAAAAATAAAGCCAACCTACATATATGCATTGCATAAGATTATAGGCACGTTCAATACATAATAACAATCAGAAACCCTGCAAAATTGCCCGATTTCGTCATTTCGTAGTCAACAATGCTACAACATCCATCGATTCAATGCAATTCAATTACACCCAATTAAATTCCATCCAATCAAATTCGAATGAATACACTTCAAGTAAATTAAATGCATTGAATTCACGACAATGCAATTCAATTTGATTAAATTAAATTGAACGGAAAAACTCAACATTAAATCAAGCTCAATGAAAATCAATTGAATTCGGAACTCTGATAATTTCATTCGGGAAGCGCCTCCAAGCTCCCTTAATGATATATAAACTGCATCACTACCCTGTCCGGCATACCATGGACCTGGACAAGCCTTTAAGCTGTTTGATCCTTTTATTAGTATGCTCCAGGTATGCTCCCTAGATAATGTGTATATGTATGTTACAGTCCAGGGGTAGGCCAAATAGGCTAAAGGAACTTGTATTAATATGCCCCCTGGTATCAAACGTGGGTATCAAAAGTGGATATGAAACGTGGGTATCAAACGAGGGGACTTGGATGTGCAAAACGGTGAGCAGCCCAAAGGTGACAACCAAGTAACAATCCAATTCAATATAAAGCTAGGAGAACACGAAAAGTACGGTAAACAACTAAGCAACACAAATAGTTTTAGTTACAATGTTTCCTTCAAGGGCTACGCATAGCATGAAAGCAGCTTCCGACCAGCTCCATTAGGCAGCTACTAAGTCAAGCCAAGCCAGCTGCATTGATGATTATGATTATTACATTTTTCCTGGTGCCCTAATAGACTCCACATGCACCCGCAGCAGGATAGAGACAATAGGGACTTCTGAACATCACGAAAAATATGGATCGCCCGTCATATCAGCTTGAAGACACATATGCTAGATTCAGATAAAGTCCACGGGTGGGGGAAGGGAGCGGCCTAGAACCTGCTATGCGTAGCCCAAAACTTGCATTCAGCACTCGGGAGTGTGCTCAGTTTTTCTTTTCGGCTTTTCATAGCAGCTTCTAGGCAAATCCCTGAGCCGACCACTTGGCTAAACATAACTATTTCAGCAGTTCTGGAAAGCTGTTTATGGCAGCTTCCAGGTGATCGAGGTTGCCACGTTTGGCCCAATAGCCAGTCATGGGAGCTGCTTAGAAGCTGCTGCTCGTACTGGGAGTATGGTGTAGTAGAGTGTTTACTACCCATCAGGGTTCTTCACGGGGACCCCCAAATCTGCTTCTCGAGACGCAGCCTGTTTCAGAATCTGCCTCTTGTAAGGCAGCCGGTTTCGAAATCTATAACTGCAACGCAACCGACCCCCCCAAATATGCGTTTGCGACGCACCCAGACCCTCCAAATGCAACAGAGCCTCCAACATATGTGTCTGAGCCCCCCCCCCCCCCCCCCCCCCCCCCCCCTCCCCCCAAATATGCGTCTGTGACGCACCCAGACCCTCCAAATGCAACGGCTCCTCCAAAATATGCGTCTGCGACGCAACAGATCCCCCAAATCTGCGTTTGCGACGCACCCAGACCCTCCCAATGCAACAGAACCTCCAAAATATGCATCTGCAACACAACAGACCTCCCGAAATCTGAGTTATTGACGCACCCAGACCCTACAAATGCAGCGGAGCCTCCAAAATATGGGTCTGCGACGCAACAGATCCCCCAAATCTGCGTTTGCGACGCACCCAGACCCTCCCAATGCAATAGAACCTCCAAAATATGCGTCTGCAACACAACAGACCTCCCAAAATCTGAGTTTGTGACGCTCCCAGACCCTAAAAATGCAGCGGAGCCTCCAAAAGATGCATCTGCAACACAACAGACCTCCCAAAATCTGAGTTATTGACGCACCCAGACCCTACAAATGCAGCGGAGCCTCCAAAATATGGGTCTGCGACGCAACAGATCCCCCAAATCTGCGTTTGCGACGCACCCAGACCCTCCCAATGCAATAGAACCTCCAAAATATGCGTCTGCAACACAACAGACCTCCCAAAATCTGAGTTTGTGACGCTCCCAGACCCTAAAAATGCAGCGGAGCCTCCAAAATATGCGTCTGTGACACAACAGAACCCCCCATATCTGCGTTTGCGACGCACCCAGACTCTCCCAATGAAACGGAGCCTAAAAAATATGCGTCTGCGACGCAACAGACCTCCCCAAATATGCGTCTGTGACGCACCCAGACCCTCCCAATGCAAAAGAGCCTCCAAAATATGCGTCTGCGACGCAACAGACCTCCCCAAATCTGTGTTTGCGACGCAACCAGACCCTACCAATGCAATGGACACTGCAAAATTTGCATCTGCGACGCAAACGACCCACTGGATCTGCGTCTGCGACGCAACGGACCCTCCCTCCACGCTACGTCTGCAACGCAAGACACAACGTTCTGAATAACCCTGCTACCCATGCTTACTCCGCCCGCAGAAGGTGTGCAGCCTCCAGGCTTACAGAGTTATAGCTCTGCAAAGTTGAGGGTGTTTCCGGCCCTTGTTTTTGCAACCGTACGGTACCCAACTCACCCTGAATGCACCCTCATAACTTTATAACCCAAATAAAAGGGGGCCGTAGACCCCCCAGACAGTAGTCTGAGTTCAGGCGCAGTAGCGGTCTGCGAAAGCAAAGCCCACTGTAACCATTCCCCAGTGCAACCGAACGGGAAAGTTCCTTCAACCTCACGCCCGTGTCAAGTTGTAGCAATTTTCATTTTTCTGTAGACCCCCCAAACTAGCAGTGTAGACCATGTAATAAAACCAAACCAGAGGGTTTGCTTGACCATTTGAACAACTTCGACTAAATCAACAAGTAAGACCACGCATTGATAGAGCTTGTCGAGAGGATCACTTCACACCCCACTTCAACCCCCAAATTAGAGTTGCTCGAGGAATATTGGCCTCACTAACTTGGAAGGAGGGGGGGTAGGGGGTTTGGCAAAACACAAAAACTTCAGTGCGTAGGGTATCAAAAGCCTTCCTCGTGGGCCTCTGGCCGTAGACCCCCAAACTAGCAGTGTGCACCATGTAATCAAACCAAAACCAGAACCAGACACAGTGCTCAGTGCTCATGATGAGCATTCTCCTCTCTAATGTTAGCTTGGCGATCCTGCATTTCTGATCAGACCCGTATGGTTAAGGCAGCGAAGTAGGCAGCTACAATGAGGAATGGATACTGAGCTCAGGAGCTCACAATAGACGTAATCAAACTAAAACCAGAAACAGTGATCAGTGCTCATGATGAGCAATCTCCTCTTATGTTAGCTTGACAATCCTGCTTTTCTGATAGGACCCGAATGGTTAAGGCAGCGAAGAAGCTAGCTACAAAGATGAATGGATGCTGCTGTGCTCCTGAGCTCACCAAATACCATGTAATCAAACCATTACCAGGAACAGTGCTCAGTGATCATGAAGAGCATTCTCCTCTCTAATATAAAACTGTAAATCCTGCATTTCTGACGAGACCCATATGGTTAAGGTAGCGAAGTAGCTAGTTGCAAAGAGAAATGGATACTACTTAGCTCTGGAGCTCTCCATAGATCATGTACTCAAACCAAAACCAACATCAGAAACAGTGATCAGTGCTCATGATCAGGGTACTTCCATTGACCAAATTGGCCAGCGCTTTAGCACACTTGAAAAAATAAAAACTGCGCTTTGTAGTGCAAAAAACGCAAAAATTGCTTGCTGCGCCCACAGGGGGTTGCAAAAAACTGCGCGAAACGCGCAGTGGGGCTAAAAAAGGCTAAAAAGTGGGGCTAAAAAAGGCGCTTGGAAGTACCCTGCTCATGATGTGCATTCTCCTCTCTCAGCTTAGCTTGACAATCATGCACGTCTGATCTGACCCGAATGGTCAAGGCAGCGAAGTAGCTAGCTACAAAGATGAATGGATACTGAGCTCAGGACCTCACCATAGACCATGCAATCAAACCAAAACCAGAACCAGTGCTCATGATGCGCATTCTCTTCTCTGATATAAACCTGTCGATCATGCATCTCTGATCTAATCTTAAAGGCCAAAGCAGCTAAGTAGCTAGCTACAAAGAGGAATGGATACTGAGCTCCTGAGCTCACGATAGACCATGTAATCAAACCAAAACCAGAAACAGTGATCAGTGCTCATGATGCGCATTTTCCTCTCTAATGTTAGCTTGACAGTCCTGCATTTCTGATCTGACCCAAAAGGCAGCGAAGTAGCTCCTACAACGATGAATGGATGCTGCTGCGCTCCTGGGCTTGCCATATACCATGTAATCAAACTAACACCAGAATCAGTGCTCAGTGCTCATGAAGAGCATTCTCTACTTTAATATAAACCTGTTGATCATGCATTTCTGATCAGACCCGAATGGCCAAGGCAGCAAAGTAGCCAGCAACAAAGAGGAATGGATGCTGCTGCGTTCCCGAGCTCACATAATCATTCCTCAGGAACATGGTTGACCATATTGCATGGTGGACAGCAATATATCTCCTGATCGGTACGCGTTCAGAGTGGGTGAAGCTGAAGATTTCGAAGGGTATTAGAAGCTGTTGATAGTAGTGGGAGTTGTACACGGGAGCTAACCCACAAAATGGCAGGCAGTACATCACAGTCCTGCCAATGCCGACACACGCCATCCCCACTGTCAGCTGGTCGAGCCGTTTTGTTTTGCAGAGCATCAGGTTTACGAGAAGCAGAGCCAACATCAGTATCAAGCAGAGGCTTGTCAGCCAGGAGGCGCCACTCCAAAGTGATATAGCCAATTGTAAGCAAGTAATCACGCTATACCAGGTGTGGAAGATGACAGTAGAGGATAGGTGTCTTAATTGCACAAATCGCCAAAATCTCTTCTCATCCTCGCCCTCGAATCCTGCGATCAGCTGACGCAATTTGTCTAATATCTTCGGGCTGGGGGTAGAGGGAGGAGGATCGCTAGGGGTAGAATCGCCCAGGCTGGAGGAGTATTGACGGGGAGGGGGGTGGAGGGAGGAAGCGCTAGGACCACTGAGCCCTCCTGCATAATTGCTGCCCCCCTGTGTGCTGGAACTTGGCTGCTCAGTTACAGCATGGTTGATCTGAATGAGCCGTCCTGCAGAATTGCCGCCCCCCTGTGTGCAAAAAGTTGGCTGCCCAGTCACAGCATGGTTCATCTGAATGAGCCTTCCTGCTGTATTGCCGCACCCCTGTGTGCTGGAAGTTGGTTGCCCTCCTCCAGAATTGGTGCCCCCCTGTGTGCTGGAACTTGGTTGCCCAGTCACAGCATGGTTCATCTGAATGAGTCCTCCTGCAGAATTGCCGCCCCCCTGTGTGCTGGAAGTTGGTAGCTCAGTCACACCATGGTTGATCTGCACCATGGCGATTGCGTCTTTATCAGCTGTATCAGTTATATCAGTTATGCCGGGTATATAACTTCAACTGTTCAGCACCACCAGTCTATGGGTAAAAGTCTGCCTGGCGATATTCTCACTACCTTTCAGCTAGTACCTCTCAAATCGTTGCAGGCAATAGTATCGCTGGCGATATATTCACTACCTTTCAGCCAGTACTTCTGCAGTCAATGTAGGCAATAGAATCGCTGGCGATATACTCACTACCTTTCAGCCAGTACTTCTGCAGTCAATATAGGCAATAGTATCGCTGGCGATATACTCACTACCTTTCAGCCAGTACTTCTGCAGTCAATGTAGGCAATAGTATCGCTGGCGATATACTCACTACCTTTCAGCCAGTACTTCTACAGTCAATGTAGGCAATAGAATCGCTGGCGATATACTCACTACCTTTCAGCCAGTACTTCTGCAGTCAATGTAGGCAATAGTATCGCTGGCGATATACTCACTAGCTCTCAGCCAGTACTTCTCTTGTTGTTGCAGGCAATAGTATCGCTGGCGATGTACTCACTAGCTCTCAGCCAGTACTTCTCTTGTTGTTGCAGGCAATAGCATCGCTGGCGATATTCTCACTAGCTCTCAGCCAGTACTTCTCTTGTTGTTGCAGGCAATAGTATCGCTGGCGATATTCTCACTAGCTCTCAGCCAGTACTTCTCTTGTAGTTGCAGGCAATAGTATCGCTGGCGATATTCTCACTAGCTCTCAGCCAGTACTTATCTTGTTGCTGTAGGCAATAGTATCGCTGGCGATGTACTCACTAGCTCTCAGCCAGTACTTCTCTTGTTGTTGCAGGCAATAGTATCGCTGGCAATATTCTCACTAGCTCTCAGCCAGTACTTCTCTAGTTGCTGTAGGCAATAGTATCGCTGGCCATATTCTCACTAGCTCTCAGCCAGTACCTCTCTACATGGAGAACAAGTGGATGAGCTAGGATGGGGGCATACTGCTTCCTCCCCAGATGTACGACAAGGCTACCAGGTTGTAGGTGTACTGCAACCAGAGAAGGTGTGGACAGCATTGAAGAAAGGCAAGCAAACAAGCAACCATGACCTAAAGCCACAACATTTCAGGTGAGGGGATGATTTGGAAGTTGGGTTTTCGAAAAATGTCCGACTTGGGAATTCGTACCTCAAATTTTGCCTGAAATCTGAGAATACTGGGAGAATTCCGTGAGATTTAGCCTGAGAACAAGTATGAAGTCCCCTCTGACGAAGTCTGACCTCTGAACCCAATTCATCGCCTGAATTGATTTAAGTAGGGGTCGGCTATGTTATATAATATGAGTGAATAAATAATATTATACAATATTATATAATATTAGTCGGACGAGCCGTCTCACCAGAATTTCGAATTTATTTGAAAAACTAATATTATTGTGACACTGTAATAATATTAGTTAATATTAGTTTTTCAAACACTAATATTAGTTGCCGTTCCCTAGCTATAAGCGAAGCAAGCACCTTGACATGCACTGACGAGAATCAAATAAACAAGCTACTAAGAACCAAGGTCAGCTTGCAGCAGTTATTCCTTCCCCTCTCGATATTGAAAAAGGCAAGAAGGAAGGTTCGCCAACAGCGCACGAAGGGTCAGACGGAGGGACATTTGAGTGCGACAGGTAAGCTGGACAGCATTTGAGTGCGACAGGCAAGCTGGACAGAGCAATTATTGGAGAGAATATCTATTTGAGGACAAGATTCGACAGGGAACGATACATTAACGATACAAACAAATACGGAGGAATGATTATAGAAATTGAGCGGATGATTTGAATTCAGGTTTTCAAAACACCTAAAACTTGAGAATATGGCCTGAGCAATCTGGTGTTTTGGTCTGAGAATCGAGTGTTGAGACAATTCTGAAAATTGCCGGAATTTTTGCCTGAAAAAGTGGAGGTACGAACTGCAAAATACGATACAGATCATCCCCTGTATCAGAATATTATTCCCGTGTGGGACTGTGTGGGATGACGATCTAATTACAATTGTTTAATTAAATTATGACTGCAGCACAAACTTAGCGCACTCGATGGTATAAGAGATTGAAGAAGATAAGAAAACATACTGAGGGGATTAAGAATACTGAGCAGGAACAAGAGGAATGAGAATGAGGGCATCCGAAACTGGGTCATGGTCAAGGGCCAGGGCACTGGCATGGGCAAGGTCATAGTCATGGTCGTGGTCGTGGGCAAGGGCAAGGGCAAGGGCAAGGGCAAGGGCAAGGGCATGGGCATGGGCATTGTTGCGAATATCCCGGAAACTGGTTCATTCACACCTTGTTATCTACACCTTGCAAAGATTCGTCGGCTATCTTCCTGTCTTAGTGCTAATTGCGCATCACGCAGGTCGCCGTACTGCAGGTCGTAGAGATATTTTCACGTTGGGATACCGGCTAGATAAGAAAATAGTCTAACCAGTAAAACGGAGAGAGGTGAGAAGGTAGATTTCCAAAGGGCGTAGCAGCCTGGAGTGGTGTGTTGGCTGGGGGGGGGATACAGCAACATAATAGGGACAACAGTGATCTTCAGCAGCCCTGTAGGGGCAACGAGCGACATTAGGGGTCCTGAAACCCGACCCCATGTCAAAAGTTCACGCGCGCGTCAGTATACGCGTCAGTATCCCTCAGCGCCTTCATTGATTGACTTCTTCCTATTCGATGCAACATTTCCCACTGGACGTTCTCAGAACCGAAACCTCTAAAAACAGCTTTCTCCAGGGAGCGCAGCTATTGGTTCCAAAGGGCTCGATAGTCGAATGCTTACTCTAATCAATTTATATCGCCGTGCATTTACCGGAGACGGAGGTCCGAGGGTTGCGGAAAGCCACAGAAACCTTTCGACCCCCGTGCATAGGGAGCCGAAGACGCTAGGAGCTCAAAATAGCGCTGCGATTCTTCAATAGGCCACTGGCAAAGATTGTGTTGTGTTCCTAGCTCCAGTCGTGCTGAGTTAAAATTGCATGCTGGTGCAGCCTGTGTAAGTCTGTGCTGCTCCACTAGAGTTAGGTTTGCATGCATATTATGGTATAGCATTATTCTGTAACCGTTTAGTTTTGGGGTGGTAATATACTGGTACCCATGTCAGCCCTAAGGATATCAGCAACCAGAGGGAAGACAAGTGTTGCATATGTGGGGTGGCCCATCCCAGGTCAGCCTAACGGGATGTCATGGGCAGGTGGGTGGATGTCTGTATAGGTGGGTGGATTGATGATAGGTGGGTGGATTGATAGAAGGGTGTGTGGGTAGATGGATGGCTGGGTGTTTGGGTGGATGGGTAAGTGGGTGTTTAGGGGGATGGATGGGTGGGTAGGAGGTGGGTGGGTGTTCGGGTGAATGGGTAGGTGGATTGATGGATGGGTTCGTGGATTGGTAGGTAGGTGGAAGGGTGGGTGGATTGGTGGGTGGGTGGGTGGGTGGGTGAATTTTTTGTTGGAAGGGTGGGTGAATGGATGGGTGGGTGGATTTGTGCGTGCTTGGGTGGATGGATGATATGTGGGTGGGTGGATTGGTGATTTGGTGGGTGGATGGATGGATGTACGGGGGTAGTTCAGCATATCCTGTGTGTGGCTAGCTGGAGCTGATAGAGGCACAGTAGTGGATGACTAGTGCACTGGCTAGCGGCTGCCATAAACCCACATCTATGTTTGCAGCGTAGTGGACAAGTGGTCCCTTCAAAATTGCGATTGAGACGTGAAACGTGACATTTTGAACAACCCTAACTATGGCTTACTGGCTACCTTCATGTATGGTGCATGTTCTAGGATGAGGAAGAGACATATCCATTTTGACGTTGCATGCATGCCCTGAGGCCCTTAACTCCATAAGCTAAATACATGTAGGCATGTATGTAACTATATATGTTACAGTCCAGGGGTAGGGCAAATTGGCTGAAGGGACTTGCCCAACCGTTACTAGGTAGGGCTTAAAAAGAAAAGCACTGATGAACTATAGGATGTGTTGAAAGCTGGAGCGACGGTGGAGGAACCCGGTACCATTTAACAAAATGTGTAGACCTGGCATCCAGTCACTGGCCAATGTCTACCTCTGGACAACGAAATACACAAACCATTATCGTAGCAATTGTTTTATTCCACGAGTCCATGAATGGTCTGGAGTTCTGTGCGGGCGTGAGGTGCTGTGCCTTTTTCCAGTCTTATCTTTAGACGTCAATCTTGACGATTTGTATGTGTAAGAGACTGAGAAAGAAAGAAATACAGACAGGAAAGGAAACATTGCAGTTGTACACAAATTCGTATTAAGGTATCCTAAGAGTCATCAAATACCCAACAGCTAAGGAGCAAGGAGCAATTTGGCAAAGTAGTATGGTTCGCATAGCATGGTTAAATAAAGGTGTTCTTTTTATTGAAGACAAAGTATCTAGCTACAGGTGTAGCTAGATAGATACAGGTGGATAGATAGATTACAGGTGTAACTATCTAGCTACAGGTAGGTAGATTACAGGTGTAACTATCTAGCTACAGGTAGATAGATTACAGGTGTAACTATCTAGCTACAGGTAGATAGATTACAGGTGTAACTATCGAGCTACAGGTACATAGATTACAGGTGTAACTATCGAGCTACAGGTAGATAGATTACAGGTGTAACTATCTAGCTACAGGTAGATAGATTACAGGTGTAACTATCGAGCTACAGGACAGTAGCCAAAAAAAGAAAAAGTGATTGTACCACATGTCATTAATGGAGGTGCATGGTGGTAATCCTTGGATGTACCAATTTATAGCCTGTATGATATGAACATGATGATGAGTGGTGTGATCTATCTACAGGGACTCTTTTTTGATGTTGCAAGGATTTTCACCCCAGGAGGTGGGATCCCTTACACAAACCAGAGCCACAGAGGATATGTAAAGATTAAGCACCAATACATACGAGTTGTGTAGGCCTTGCCTGTTTGCAGTCCTGAGGTACAGCTCTTCCTTGACAGGCCGCGCTACCCTCACGATTGATGAATGAGCATGAATGCAATAGCGTATGTCAGCATGTGGCATCATCAATTCCCCACATGTGGCATATGACATATGACATGTGGCATCAGCAATTTCCCACATGTGACATGTGGCAAGTGGCAAAAGCAATTTCCCACATGTGACATGTGGCATATGATGATATGACTGGTAGAATGTGACATGTGGCATGTGGCATATGACATGTGGCCTGTGGCATCAGTACTGTCCCACATGTACTCTACAAGATCAACCTTGCTTAGGTGCCCCTAGAATCTTGTGGCTGCACAGTGTTGAGACAGTTTTATGCACAGTGCGCAGTCTCACTATTAACGTCCCTAGCTTCAAATGAATACAAGGGGCGGTGGCATGGAATGATGTCCCGTGAGTCAAGCCTGCACCAGGTATTTTATTTTCGGCTACCATCAGCAACTTTTAGGCAGCTCCCTGAGACTGCCACTGGGCCACACCCAAGCATTCCAGGAGCACTGGAAAGCTGGCGATACTAGCTCCGAGGTGCACTAGGTTGCTGTAGGTTTGGACGAAGAGAGAACCTGGGGAGCTGCCTCGTAGCTGAAAAGAAAAGCACTACCGCCAATACAATGCGAAGCAGAACCCCTAGGCAGCTAGCACTATCGCCACCCTTGCCAACATATACAGGGGGGAGAGGAGATGTGAGCTCAGGATATAGTGACTCCTGCTAGTTCCGGCTTACGCAGTGGTGTCCTTAACCTCACTTCCTGAGAGTGGCTCATTACTCGGATGTAACAATTTAAAATTTTAATTTCAATGAGCTCAGGATATCCTGTAGTTGTAGCTGATATCCTTTAGTTGATATCTTGTAGTTGTAGCTTCTTCCGCTGCGATATTTGTCTACATGCTCCTGTGCTTGTGATCTTCGTCATCTTTGTCACTGTCGTCGTCATCATCTCTTGACCTGTCCTCCCTATCTTCCTTATCCTCCTTATCATCATCATCTGTAGACCTGTTCCTGACCTCCTCGTCGTCCTTGTCGTCGTCCTCCTCTTCCTCCTCCTCTCGGGGTGAAGGTGGGCGAAGGGGGCGAGGGGATTGGATGGGGCTAGGAGATTGGACAGGGCTGGGGGATTGGATGGGGCTGGGGGATTCAATAGGCTGCTGTGGGGAGCCAGGTGGTGGGGGTGAGAGGGGAGGTGGGGGTGAGAGGGTTGTAGGAGGAGGGGGAGTTGGTAGGGATCCAGGAGGGGGAGAGGGGAGGGTTGGAGGAGGAAGGGGAGGAGGGAGGGATGGAGGAGTAGGGGGAGGGGATGGTGGTGGATAAGCTGGGGACCACACAGGTGGTGGAGGAGGAGTAGCACCTTGGAAGCCTGGGGGTGCACCGACTCCAGGGGGGAATGGCGGGCGGAGGGGAGGTGAAGGATTGGGATTGGGGCTGGGGTTGGTTGGAAGGGCAGGAGACGAGGGGGACGAGGGAGAAAAGGGAGGAAGAGAGGGGACAGCAGGAGGAGGTGGTGGAGATGGGCTTGAGGCGAGAGGTGGCGGAGGAGATGGGCTCAAGGCGAGAGGTGGAGGAGGAGATGGGGACACTGGTGGTAGGCCTACAGAGGAACAGATAATGGTGTTAGATATTGAGTCTGTGTGAGGGAGGCGGTGGAGAGGGGCTCAATGCAAGAGATGGTGGAGGAGTAGGGGACACTGGTGGTAGGTCAACAGAGGACCAGATAATAGAGTGGTAGATACTAGTTTTGACAGAGTCAAACATACCATGTAATTCATGCCATGTAGTGCAAGCACATACCATGTACTTCAAACACATACCATGTACTTCAAACACGTACCATGTCCTTCAAGCATATACCATGTACCTAAAGCACTTTCAAGCACTGATTCAGATGGGGGCTATGACAGATTTGGTTGACATGGATTCATAAACCAGCGATTTACTTGAGCTGTTGAGTTACCACATAACATATGTATGGCTTGATGACTATGAGCGAATCAGTGTCACCAGAACATGAAAACATAAACATAAACCAGCGAGTCACTTGAGCTGTTGCGTTACTACATAAACTATGTATGGCATAATCAACATGAGCAAATCATTGTGGCCGAAACACTAAAGTAGAAACAGAATATTTAGATCAAGTGCTTAATTACATTTTTGGTGTGGTGTGGTGTGGTGTGGTGCAAACTTAGATTCGGTGCTTAATAACATTTAACTTAGGTGCTGAAGACCAAGTTTATCTGCTAGTTCTAAAATTATAATAAAATAAAGAATCTAATTATAATTGAAACCAGGATTTTAAATATAATTGAAACCAGGATTTTAAATATAATTGAAACATATAATTGAACCAGGACCAGAGTCACCGAAACATTGAAAGAGAAATAGAAACAGATACTGGACTTCCATTCTGCTGCAGCACAAGATGGTGATGGTGATGGTGCAGGTAATGGTGATGGTGGAGGTAATGGTGATGTTGCAGTCGATGGTGAACCATGTGCCAGGACTGTCACCAGAACGAGGACTTACATTCTGCTGCAGCACAAGATGGATCCACATTCATGGTGAGAGTGGCTTGGTGGTAGCTGTCCCGCTTGCTCTCTGACCAGCTGACTAGGAGTTGGACGGCACCTGGGGCACATTAAACGGATGAATACAAGCAATTAGTTTATTCATGGTGAGAGTGACTTGGTGGTAGCTGTCTGTTTGATCTCTGACCAGCTGACTAAGACTTGGGCGGCACCTGGGGCACATTAAACAGATGAATAAATGAATGGATGAGAGGATTAGGGATTCAATATTTTTGGAAGGCCCCAGGGCATGCCAACAGGCTGCCCATCTCACCTTCACGGCTCGTCATAAGGCGTACCATTTATTTATGTATTTAAGCAAGAGCTGCAACCCAAAATGTAGCACGTTTGTATTATGTTTTGCAAGCTTCTGTCAGCCTGTAGCTAAATGGGTTTATGGTGTGTGTGTGACTGTGTGTGTGTGTGTGTGACTGTGTGTGTGTGTGTGGTGGCGGTGGTGGTGTGTGTGGTGGGGGTAGGAGTATGTGTGCGTGAGCTTGTGTAAGCCTTCAGCTAGATGGGTTTATGGCTGTAATTTTTAATAAATGCGTTAAGAAACGTAAAGTTAAATTATCTGCATAGCACGAACTCCGGGCCCCCGTAGTTTACGATTGGTTGGGGTTCAGTTCACAAGTGCTTGTTTTTTAAACTGCCTTTCCTGTTTTGAAGGTGGAGCAAGTCCCTCAAATCTATTTGGCCACCCTTGGTCTGAAATTTACACAGATGGCTAAATACGTCACATTGAACAAATCCTCGAGTCTAGGGATCGCGCACGGAGACCCTTTGGCACACAAATTCTGTACACAGATGCTCAACCTACACAAATGCTTACCTGTCATGTCACAGGTGATAAAATACAACTGCTTACCTGTCATGTCACAGGTGATAAAATACAACTGCTTACCTGTCATGTCACAGGTGATAAAATACAACTGCTTACCTGTCATGTCACAGGTGATAAAATACAACTGCTTACCTGTCATGTCACAAGTGATAAAATACAAATGCTTACCTGTCATGTCACAAGTGATAAAACACAAATGCTTACCTGTCATGTCACAGGTGATAAAACACAACTGCTTACCTGTCATGTCACAGGTGATAGCCACGGTGTCTGTGTAGGAGTTGTCAGCAGATGTGAGCCAAGCAGCAATCTGGTTGGGGCAGGCAGCGGTATATGGTTTCCCAAAGGTGCCTTGGCTAGTGGTCAGAAAAAACTCGGCGTCAGGGGAGGGGAAAACCACCTGTACATTGTTGGAGGGATGGCATGTGAGGGATGGTAGGAGGGATGGCAGGAGGGATGGCAGGAGGAATAATTACCAGGAAAATGTAAACGCGAACAGAACTTTTTTCATTTTTTGCATGGATTGAGGGATAAGGTTGTCGGGTTGACCGGTGAGGTGGGAGAGATGGCAGATGAGGGAGAGGATGAGAGAAGGGTAGGAGGGGACTGAACTGGTGGTAGGGGCAACGTTATTTCCACATACACACCATTGTGTATGTGTACACGTACACATGGGATGGGCATGCCTTTCTTTCTAGGTCCTGTGTGCTGCTGTGTGCTGCAACTGGTTTGTGTTGCTGACCGATCTCCTTGGGTGAAATCCCAAGTCCCAAATAGGACTTACCCTTAGGGAGTGGGTCTGTCCAGGGCACAGAGCTGCCTGCCCACTGGCACTGGTGACAGCAAAGGTGGCGGAGCTGCAATGTGTGAGGGGTGTGCGGGGTCAGAAGGGTGTGGAAGGTGTGAGGGGTTTGAAAGGTATGAGGGCTGTGAGTGGTTTTAGGGGTGTGAAGGGTGTGAGGGTTGTGAAGGGTGTGAGGGGCTTGAAGGGTAAGAAGGGTGTGAGGGTTATGAAGGGTGTGAGGGTTGTGAGGGGTCTGCAGGGTGTGAGGGGTTTGAAGGGTTTGAGGGGTGTGAAAGGTGTGGAAGGTGTGAGGGGTGTGAAGGGAGTGTGGGTGTTACGGGTATGAGTGGAGTAAAGGGTGGAAGGGGTGTGAGGGACCGGAAGGGAGGGATGGGTTGGAAAGAAGGCAGGAGTGAGAGAGGTAAACTGTATATGCAACATGTGGTCGAATGCTTCATGCATTTGGGGTGGGAGGTGTTTGGAGGGTGTAGATGTGATCGCTGACCATGACCGAGGCCTTAACTGTCGAGCACAGGTCCCCCGTGGACTCCATACCCTGAAGTTGGATGGGTAGGAAAGAAGGAGTGGGAGAGGAGAGGAGAGAAGGTGGGAGTAGGAGTGGGAGTAGGAGTGGGAGAGGAGATAAGGTGAATGCTTCATGCAGTTGGGGTGGGAGGTGGTTGGAAGGCATAGATGGGTTACTGGGAGAGGTGAGGAAGTGTATGCACCATGTGGTAGAATGTTGCATGCAGTTGGGGTGGTTTAGGGTTAAGGGTGGTTGAATGCTTCATGCAGTTGGGGTGGGATTCTTCAGTTTTAGGGTACCTATCATGTTTGAGCAAAAACATATGTATGTATAGCTGTGAAAGGAATTTCACCCCAGGAGGCCAGGGACACCAAGGATTCAGTTCGAACGGTGCTGCCACTCCTACAAAAGAGCAGACGCACTTAGGTATACCGTCTCGAGACTGTATGCGAAACACTGTACATAATGTTTTTTTATGTGTTTACTGCCTCGAGACATTATCTTGTAGAATTAAATGATCTGTGTAGCACGAAGTCAGGGCACCCGTCGGTAAAATGATTGTTTGGGGTTCAGTTCATCAATACCTTTTCTTGTTAGCCCTTCCTATCACGGTTGGGCGAGTCCCTTTAGCCTATTTGGCCTACCCCTGGACTGTAACATACACACTATTACTACTTGCGAAACACAGTACGTAATGTTTGCCATCTCAAGACAGGATGTAAATATAAGTCAAACCGAAAATGTAAATTAAGGAGTAGATGTGATTGCTGACCGTGATCAAGTCCTGACCTGTCCAGTACCGGTCCCCCATGGACTCCATACGCTTGACTTGGATGGGCAGTACATGAGGGAGTGAGCTTTGCCCAGTCGCTGCGGAAAGTAGCGGAATGCAAAAATGGGTCAGCCAGGATTACATTAACATTACGTTGTCATCAACAGGCCATTTTTGGTACAAGATAACAAGACAAGCCCGCTCCACAACATCTGGGAGGGGGCTTCCAATAAATTCAAATACAGATAGGCAATATTGCAGCAAGCGAGCAAGGTTGTAGCAAGCAAGCATTAAGGTTGCAGATCGCTAGCTGTGGACTGTGGGTTGTGGCCAGTGAGAAGTTAGTAGAGGGGAAGTGGATGGTAGGTAGGTTGGAAAGTGGAGGGGATTAAGTCTGGGGTGTAGTTGATGGGTACGTGGGTAAGTGGGTAAGCGGGTAAGTGGTTGGTGGGCAGTGGGTGTGTGGGGTGGGGGGTGGGGGTGGGGTGCGTGGGGGTGGGGTGCGTGGGGGCAATCCGTTTATAACATTCTGCTAGCCTGTGCAGAGAGTATCACAAGGCCCTTCTCCATTGTGCAAAAATAATTCGCTTTAACCGGCGTCGTGTTGAATTAACGAGCATTGGCGAGAGCAGCGAAAAATGAGTGTTCCAGAGGTAAGAAGCAAAAATGCACACACAATATGCTCCTATGCTGTCGTAACAAATAAACGAATTGTGAGCCGCTTACCAATCTGATCCAGCGCTGTAGCTTATGCAAGGCTCTTTCCCCCCCTCCTCGTTTTGCAGGCAGCGAATAACTTGACGCAGGTGCTTTCTGGGCTCCGGCACACCTTCGTGGTTGCAGATGCCACGCTTCCTGACATGGAGCTCATCTATGCGAGCGAAGGCTTCTATGACATGACTGGATATGGCCCCGATGAAGTGCTTGGCCGCAATTGGTGCGCTGCAGTTGAGCAGCTATGGCAGTAATAGCTGTAAAAGCAGATATGCGAAATCTTGACGGGATTGTGGTGGAGTGACCCAAGCCAACGGTTCCTTATATTCCTTATAATCGGCTCTACCTTCTCACACCAATGGACTTGCGCGACATGTGCTGCGAACGGCGGTCTGCCCACTAGTCGGATAAGATCTTCTGATCGAACATCCGAAAAACCGAGGCAGAAAGTACGAGAAATTATGCTCTTTGTCCAGCAGGGTGCGTTGGCCAATCAAATAATACTCATTGTTTCATGCTTCTATGCGCCTTCGGGCGTGTAACCGCATGCTGAACACAGAACGTCCCCCCGTGCAATACTTGCGGGAATCAGGGATTGAAACCTCCAGGATTCGAGCCTGAGTCCCGACGTCTGCAGATGCCCCGACGTTTGCAGAAGCGTCTGGGGCATGCAACCTGGTTACCCACTGTTACCTTCCATCCACTTGCTATGTTCGCTGTCTATCGCGCTCTGCGATGCTTCGACCATCTTCATGCATTCCTGGACGCAAGGGCATGGGATTTGCAATTTGATTGGTCGCTTCCATTGCTCGGACTGCTGTCGTTTTGTTTCCTGCGTAAAGACGACACGAGTTGCAAGTTTTAAACTAGGGGAGGGGAAAAGGATGAGAAGCTTAAACCGAACTTTGCTGGACTTGAATTTTAATCCATGCCTCCCAACACTGCTGCTTTAAAAGAGGAGCTGGATAAAGTAGGAGATGGCCGCTCTCTGCAAGTAGTGGTGTGGCGTGACATGGTGTGGTGTGGGCTGGTGTGGTTTAGGTCAATCTACGACGAGTGGCGTGGGATGCAGGCTTTTGTTCAGCCTGAACCAGTTAGGTTAAACGACTCCCCCTCCAAGTTGCGCTTCTGGCAGTATGGCCGCGGTACGAAGGTTGGTCATGCAAACAGGGGCGGTAAACAAACTTCATGATCTGGTCAGGGGCAAATCGCAATAACCAGGGATCAAGTAATATTTCAATTCCATAATTTTTCATCACTAAGCACAGCCCAGCCGGTAGATATTTTAAATGTTATATATAGAGACATGTCCAGGCCGCATGTGTATCTGGTGCAGCAGCCTGGTGATGCACTCTGCAAGCCTCACTATTTATGGCTTGCTTTTGACTGTTTTCATGAAGACAAGCAAGCAGGCAAACAGGCGAAAAGTGATAGAACACCCTGCCAGCACTGCGCTCTGCAGTTTGCTTGAGCAGCAGTTTACTTTTTCTCCCAACCAGATAAATGACAAGTTGTATGAGTTCTGCAGACTTTCATCAAGCGGTTGTGGGGATATCTGCCCAACAAGCGGTTTCGGGAATATAGGGTTGGGCACATATCCCCAAAATCGCTTTCAACAAGCTGTTTTGGGGATATCTGCCCAACCCTATGTGGCAACTGGGTACCAGAAACTGATCCATAAAAAACATTTTGTGATGGTTTGCAATGGCTTGGGAGCTAGTAAAAAGATATTTACCTGACCCCTCATATTTAGGGACCGGCGATATGATAACATATGATATTATGTCAGGCGAGTATGATATCATATGATATACAATAGCATATGATGCAATTTGCATGATATTATATGATATCATACTCGCCTTTGGACAACATCATATGATATACCAGACCCCTCATATTGTTCTTCCTGCAACCGTTTCCTCCAGAGTGAGGGTACAGATCCCAAGGAGGGTAATAACATCATTACATTAAGCAAGCAAATAAACAAACAAGCACCCCGCCAGCTCTGCGCTCTGCAGTTTGCTTGAATAGCAGTTTGCTTGATATCCCAACCAGATAAATGACAAATTGTATTGCTCGTGCTGCAGCCGATTCCTTCAGGGTGAGGGTACAGATCTCAAGGAGGTTGATAACAACAAGCAAGCAAACAAGCACCCCGCCAGCTCTGCGCTCTGCAGTTTGCTTGAATAGCTGTTAACTTGATATCCCAACCAGATAAATGACTATTTGTATTGCTCGTGCTGCAACTGTTTCCTCCAGGGTGAGGGTGCAGATCTCAAGGAGGTTGATAACAACAAGCAAGCAAACAAGCACCCCGCCAGCACTGCGCTCTGCAGTTTGCTTGAATAGCTGTTAAATTGATATCCCAACCAGATACATAACAAATTGTAGTGTTCTTGCTGCAACTGTTTCCTCCAGGGTGAGGGTACAGATCCAAAGGAGGTTGATAACAACAAGCAAGCAAACAAGCACCCCGCCAGCACTGCGCTCTGCAGTTTGCTTAAATAGCAGTTAAGTTGATATCCCAACCAGATAAATGACAAATTGTCTTGTTCGTGCTGCAGCCGATTCCTCCAGGGTGAGGGTACAGATCTCAAGGAGGTTGCCAAGATCAGCCAGGCCTGCAAGAAGGGCGAGGCTGTGTCTGTTCGTCTTCTCAACTACCGTAAGGACGGAACGCCCTTCTGGAACCTTCTGACAATGACCCCTATCAAAGCACCGGACGGCACGGTCACCAAGTTCGTGGGTGTCCAGGTTTGTTACCATCTCTACTCATCTGTTTGTTATGATTGTTAAGTGCTCTTCAATATGATGAGGTGGGGTGACCACCTCTTGGTAAACCAGCGACCCATGGCAGGGGATCTAGAATGAATCTGTGCAAGTGTTTGTTTTTTCAAGTATTTTTAAATTAAATGTAATGCAATGCAATTCAATGCAAGTGTTTGTTTTGCAGTCCTTCAATTCAATGGACACAAACAGTCAAACAAACAGTCTGACAAACAAACATGCAATCCAACCAACCAACTCAAACACATACTCACACACACACACACACACACACACACACACAAAGACACAAGGAAGCAAGGAAGCAAGCGGACAGTCAGACAAACAAACGGACTAAATAACTAACTAACTTGCTTACTATCTAAGTAACTAACTAACTAACTAAATAACTAACAACCCCTATTATGTCAGCATCCCACTTACCCATTGTGGCTGCACCTGCACACTGGGTGTGAGTGGCCGAGTGGGTGCGAGTGTGTGTGTGCGAGGAGCATGGTGTGAGGGTGGGTGGAGTGTGAAGCGTGGTGTAAAGGTGTGGGCCTTTGCACCATGATGGCCACCTCCTTACCCCCACGATTCTCCCTCACCTTGGCCTTGAACAGTTGTGCAGGTGGACGTGACCATCTGGGCAGTGGGTCGGTGGGTGTGAGTGTGTGTATGAGAGAGTGTGTGTGTGTGTGTGTGTGGAGCATGGTGTGAGGGTGTAGGCCTTTGCATCACAATGCCCACCTCCTTACCCCCACGATCCTCTCTCACCTTGGCTCTAAACACTTGTGCAGGTGGACGTGACCAGCAGGACAGAAGGAGCAACGGGTGCAGATGTTCCTGTCCTGGTTAAGTACGACAACCGTCTGAGGGAAAACGTTGCTAAGAAGATCGTCGACGAAGTCAACTCAACGGTTGAATCCTGTGAGCCGGGGCTGCTGAACGGTCAAGTTGGGAAGAATGCCAAGGCGTTCCCACGTGTTGCACTGGACTTGGCCACGACAGTCGAGCGCATTCAGCAGAGCTTCTGTATTGCAGATCCAAGCATCCCAGACTGCCCGATCGTGTTTGCCTCCGATGCCTTTCTAGACTTGACAGGCTTCCAGAGGCACGAGGTGCTTGGCCGGAACTGCCGCTTCCTCCAGGGGCCCGAGACAGATGCGAACACTATTGCCGAGATAAGGGAAGCCATCAAGGACGGAGATGAAGTGACAGTTCGCATTCTGAACTACAAGAAATGTGGAACCCCCTTTTGGAATGTGCTCACCTTGGCGCCCATGAAGGATCATAACAACGTTACTACCTTCTTTGTCGGTGTCATTGTAAGTGCTTGCAATATTTAAAACAACCAACAACTAAATTGAACTTGGTTGTAGCCACATCTCTCTTGCCTTTTGGAATGTGCGCACCTTGGCGCCAATGAAGGACCATAACAACGTTACTACCTTTGTCGGTGTCATCGTGAGTGCTTGCAATATTGAAAAAGCCGACAACTAAATTGAATTACTCGCAGTTACATGTCTCTAGCCTTTAAGGATGTCCTCTCCTTGGCGCCCATGAAGGAGCATAATAACGGTAATATTTTCCTGGCATCCTAGGAAGTGCTTGCATAGTCAAGAAGTCACCCCATCCCACATCCCACACCCCACAACGTGACTGCAAGGTAGCCCATGGGCAGATACACATTTCTGACCTCCTTTCACACACACACCTTGCAACAGGTGGACGTGAGTGCTGTAGGCCACAAGGTTGCTCATGATCAGATATGCATCACTGCCTTATTTTCACACACAAACCTTGCAAGCTCTCACAACGTGGCTGCTGTAGGCCACAAGGTAGCCCATGAGCAGACATACATCACTGACTTCCTTTCACACGTACACCTTCTTTTCACACACCTTTTCACACGCCTTCTTTTCACATACCTTATTTTTCACACACCTTCTTTTTACACACCTTCTTTTTACACACCTTCTTGTCACACACCCCCTTTTCACACACCTTTTCACACATCTTCTTTTCACACACCTCCTTTCCACACACCTTTTCACACCTTCTTTTCACACACCTCCTTTCCACACACCTTTTCACACACCTCCTTTCCACACACTTTCTTTTCACACACCTTTTCACACACCTTCTTTTCACACACCTCCTTTTCACACACCTTTTCACACACCTTCTTTCCACACACCTTATTTTCACACACAACAGGTGGACGTGACTGCTGCAGGCCACAAGGTAGCCCATGACCAGATTCCCCTGTGGAATAAGGCCAAAGAGGAGGAGGTGATGAGCGCTGTTAAAGCCCAGAAGGCTACGGGTTTGATTGGGAACGCACTTGAAGACCACCGTCATGGCTCCAACCCATGGACTGAAATTGATACATGTGTTTGCAAGATGAAGCCTCACAAGCAGAATGATAAGGCTTACCAGGCCTTGCTGGAGATAGAGCAGCAGGATGGGAAGCTTAAGCTGTTGCACTTCAGGTGGGAATGGGGTGGGTGGGGTGGGGTTATGGGGATAGAGAAGCAGGACAGGAAGCTGGAGCTGTTGCACTTCAGGTGTGTGTGTGGTTGGGGTGGGTGGGAGTGGGTGGGGTGGGGGTAGGGGGATAGAGAACCAGGAAAGGAAGCTGGAGCTGTCGCACTTCAGGTGTGTGTGTGTGTGTGTGGTTGGGGGGCGGGGGGGGGGGGGGGGGGGGGGGGGGGGGGGGGGGGATAGAGAAGCAGGACGGGAAGCTGGAGCTGTTGCACTTCAGGTGGGTGGGGGGTTGGAGTGGGGTGGGGGTGGGGCGCGTGGGGTGGGGGTAGGGGATAGAGAAGCAGGACAGGAAGCTGGAGCTAATGCACTTTCGGTGTGTGTGTGGTTGAGGTGTGTGGGGGCGGGTGGGGTGGGGGGTAGGGGGATAGAGAAGCAGGACAGGAAGCTGAAGCTGTTGCACTTCAGGTGGTTGTGGGGTGGGGGTAGGGGGATAGAGAAGCAGGACGGGAAGCTGAAGCTGTTGCACTTCAGGTGTGTGTGTGGTTGGGGTGGGGTGGGTGGGGGCGCGTGGGGTGGGGGTAGGGGGATAGTGAAGCACGACGGGAAGCTGGTTCTGTTGCACTTCAGGTGTGTGTGTGGTTGGGGTGGGGCGGGTGGGGGTATGGGGTTAGAGAAGCAGGACGGGAAGCTGAAGCTGTTGCACTTCAGGTGGGTGGGGGCAGGTGGGTGGGACAGCTTTAGCTTCCCGTCCTGCTTCTCTATCCCCATACCCCCACCCCACCCGCCCCCACCCACTAATGCCAAACCCACACCCACCTGAAGTGCAACAGCTTAAGCTTTCTGTCCTGCTTCTTTCACCACCGGTGGGGCGGGTGGGTTTGGGGGGGGGCTCTGTCACGAATTGGTGAATGGCGCAAAGGCATGTAACAATTCAATTCAAGCTAATGCACTTGCGTGGACTTGCTGATCCTTGTCCTTTAATTTAATTGTTACATGGCTGTGTACTGTCCACACAGGAGCAAACAACATGGACCTGTCATCCTTACAAAACCTGAGAAGGGCTGACCCCCCCCCCCCCCCCCCCCCCCCCCCCCTAAATAGAAATAAGAGGCTCTGCTTGAAAATGTATATGGTTCTGGGTATTCACGGTCCACACAAACAAATTGAATTAAATCAAATTGAATTTGATTTAATATAATATAATTGAATTGAATTGTTACATGGGTATTCACCGTCCACACAAACAAATTGAATTAAATCAAATTGAATTTGATTTAATATAATATAATTGAATTGAATTGAATTGTTACATGGGTATTCACCGTCCACACAAACAAATTGAATTAAATCAAATTGAATTTGATTTAATATAATATAATTGAATTGAATTGAATTGTTACATGGGTATTCACCGTCCACACAAACAAATTGAATTAAATCAAATTGAATTTGATTTAATATAATTGAATTGAATTGAATTGTTACATGGGTATTCACCGTCCACACAAACAAATTGAATTAAATCAAATTGAATTTGATTTAATATAATTGAATTCAATTGAATTGAATTGTTACATGGGTATTCACCGTCCACACAAACAATTGTTCGATACTTTGGGGTTCAGTTCATTGGTGCTTTTTCTTTTTAGCCCCTCCTAATTCCAAGTTTGGGCTAGCCCCTTGAGCCTATTTGACTACCCTCTGATATATCCCGTTTCTACTAATACCTCAATGGTAGAGCTCGTTGAAATCAGAAGATGCAGGGTTCAAATCCGTTCGGTGCGCTTTAGTGTTTGCTGTCCCTGTCAACCGCCATGGTAGCACTGTCCAGGTAAAGTAACAGCCCATTCTCTACCCCCGCAAGACAGGGCTCCCTTAATACCACGCCCCACCAGGCGTTATCATTACCCTCTGATGTCTAAGCTTAGAAAATTCCTAAATTACTTCTCTCTCAACTAGTCAGAAATACCTTCCCGAACCTCCCAGGCTCCGCGCTTCGCACTCCGCGGCATTCGGGGGGCAGCGCGTCACACTGGGCTCGCACCGAACTGCTCAGTTTGCAACTTGTCGCACAGAAATAAACAATAAACAGTGGGAGCAGCTGGGAGCAGGTGATGTCGGAGCTGTTAAACCTAAATCTTCAACCTAAACCTTGAACCTTTACCTTCAATTGAAAACTTCAACCTACATCTCAACCTAAATCTCAGTCGCGTGAAGCATCTGGGTGGGGGTGATGTCGGAACGGTTAAACCTAAATCTTCAACCTAAACCTTCAAACTAAACACAGAACCTTAAACCTAGACCTTAAACCTTAACCTTGAACCTTCCACTGAAAACTTCAACCTAAACCTAGAACCCAAATCTCAGGCGCGTGAAGCAGCTGGGGGCGGGTGATGTCGGAACAGTAGACCTGGTTCAGCTCAAGGGCACCGACCTTCGCTTTGCTATGAAGACTCTGGACAAGTATGAGATGCAAGAGCGCAACAAAGTGCAGCGTGTAATGACGGAGATTACAATCCTGTCCAACATCGACCACCCCTTCCTCCCCACCCTCTACTGCACGCTTCAAACAGACACACATCTGCACTTCATCATGGAGGTGAGAACTTGTTTTTCCTCTCTTACAGACTTGGGTGGTTCACCAAGGCGCTGTGTGTTATGACTAGGGTTGGGAAGCAAACGTATATTTTCATTTTTATATGCCGTATAAACGTATGAACATATTAACATATGCATGTAAACGTATAAAAACGTATGAGTAATTATTGCACTTCTTGGGAAAAGACTTTTACATGGGTTTAAATGTATAGCCGCGTCGCTAATTTCATTGGCTCCACATGTCAACTGTCAAAAAAATATTCTGGCAATTTTAGGTTATCCAAATTTCAGAAAAAGAAATCACGACCAGAAAGCGCGTCGACCAAGGAGCGCGGTGCCAATCTAAGGGATCCATTCAATGCCTATAATATATTAGTATTGTCCATGTTCACATCATTATTTATACGTAGCTCCCCTCAGCTACTGGTTTCAGACCAAGTATGCTGCAGCTTCTAGGCAGCTCTGTGAGTCAGCTACAGGTTTCAGACCAAGGATGCAGCAGCTTCTAGGCAGCTCTGTGAGTCAGCTACAGCTTATAATAACACAAGTATACAATTCTATTGCAATACTGTCAATCTTCACATTGCACTAGGCTTGCACCATCAATCCTGCAAGCCTACGTAGGAGCTTGTGGAATGGAAGGCTAGGTGGCGCTCTGATATGTGTGCCATCCTGGATATATAAATCAAACTGTAGGCCACATTTAAACAAAATGGGAAGCGCGAAAGCTTTATTTTATTGCATATTGTGATAGAGGAGGTCAACAGCTTTCCAATGAGCTATATTAATGATAAATTGAATGAAAACCAAGAAAGTTAATTGCCGTGAACTTTTCAAAGGACAACTCATACGTTTTTATACGTTTATACTCATACGTTTCGACAAAAAATATACGGCGTATATATACGTATGAGCTTATAAACGAATGAGTATACGTTCATACGTCGGCCCAAACCTAGTTATGACAGAGATTACTATCCTGTCAAATATCGACCACCCCTTCCTTCCCACCATCTACTACACCCTTCAAACATACACACATCTGCACTTCATCATGGAGGTGAGAACTTGTTTTTCCTCTCTTATAGACTTGGGTGGTTCACCAAGGCGCTGTGTGTTATGACAGAGATTACTATCCTGTCGAATATCGACCACCCCTTCCTTCCCACCCTCTACTACACCCTTCAAACATACACACATCTGCACTTTATCATGGAGGTGAGAACTTGTTTTTCATCTATTATATACTTGGGTGGAACACCAAGGTGCAGCGTGTTGTGACGGAGATTACAATCCTGTCCAACATCGACCACCCCTTCCTCCCCACCCTCTACTGCACCCTTCCAACAGACACACATCTGCACTTCATCATGGAGGTGAGAACTTTTGTGTATCTATTATATACTTGGGTGGTACACCAAGGTGCTGCGTGTTACGACAGAGATTACTATCCTGTCCAACATCGACCACCCCTTCCTCCCCACCCTCTACTGCACCCTTCCAATGAAGACACATCTTCACTTCATCATGGAGGTGAGAACTTGTTTTTCATCTATTATATACTTGGGTGGCACGACAAGGTGCAGCGTGTTGCGATGGAGATTACTATCCTGTCCAATATCGACCACCCCTTCCTCCCCACCCTCTACTGCACCCTTCCAATGAAGACACATCTTCACTTTATCATGGAGGTGAGAACTTGTTTTTCATCTCTAATATACTTGGGTGGTACACCAAGGTGCTGCGTGTTATGACAGAGATTACTATCCTGTCCAACATCGACCACCCCTTCCTCCCCACCCTCTACTGCACTCTTCAAACAGACACACATCTGCACTTTATTATGGAGGTGAGAACTTTTGTTTAAACTAGGAATCTAGGAGACTAGGAGACCAGGAAAATAGGAGACTAGGAAACTAGGAGACTAGGAAACTAGGAGACTAGCGAGCAAGCCATTGGAATGCGAGCGATAGGGCGGATGGGGACCAAGTTTAGGGTTTATATTATATGCTTGGGTGGCACGGCAAGGTTCAGCATGCTATGAAGGAGACTACTATCCTGTCGAATATCGACCACCCCTTCCTTCCCACCCTCTACTGCACGCTTCGAACAGGGTGGGGAGAAGGGGGTGGTCGATGTTCGACAGGAAACAAAATCCAACATTCCCAGCATTCCCCACATTTACCACCCTGATCCATTTCCATACCAATTCACTGTTTCAACCATTTCCAGCATTTCAAGCATTTACCATCCTAATAACTTTCCATAAATTCCCAACTCGTATACCAGTTACCAGCCTGATAAATCTCGAAGTTCTCAGCAAAGCATGACCCTCTAATATCTCCTTGAGAAACTCATAATCCATTTATCACCCTGATGCATCACCATACAATTCCACCATTTCCAACATTCCCAGCCTTTACAGACCCGATAAATTTCCATCAATTTCCAACTCCCATTCTATTTACCAACCTGCTAAATCTCTAATACGGTGTGTGGCGGTGTAGCGCTCTACGGCCTCATGAATACACAACCCACAAGCCGCTTGTGCCCTAAACCCTAAAACTAAGCAGGACACCCTAAGCACAACGCCATTTGAATGTGTGTGATGGCGGAGAGCCGTACGGCCTCATGAATGCACAACCCTAAAATTGCTTGTGCCTTAAACCTAAACCCTTTGAAGGTGTGTGATGGCGGAGATCTATACGGCCTCATGAGTGCATTCTAAACCCTCAAATTGCTTGTGCGAGTTGCATGTGCGCATCTACACTGCAGAGGTGCTGTTAGCCTTGCAGCATCGTCACCTACTAGGCTTCGTCTACCGCGACCTGAAGCCCTCCTAAACTTAAAAACGCCCACTTGAACCCTACCCTACTAACTACCAAAAAAAGGGTCACTGTAAACCCTACCCTACCAAGAAAGAACCACTGTAAACCCTACCCTACCAAGAAAGGGCCAATTTAAACCCTCCCCTATCAAGAACAAATGTCCTATCCTACCAAAGCCTACCAAAGTCTACCCTACTTAAGCCCCGTCCCTGATAAATTGTGATGGTGTGCGATGGCGGTGAGCTGCACAGCCTCATGAACGCGCAACCCACTGAGTACTTGTGCCCTAAACATTTAAAGCTAAACTCTTTGAAGGCGTGCGATGGCGGTGAGCTGTACGGCCTCATGACCGCGCAATTCACTTAGTGCTTGTGCCCTAAACGTTTAACGCTAAACTCTTTGAAGGCGTGCGATGGCGGTGAGCTGTGAGGTCTCATGACCGCGCAATTCACTTAGTGCTTGTGCCCTAAACGTTTAACGCTAAACTCTTTGAAGGCGTGCGATGGCGGTGAGCTGTGAGGCCTCATGACCGCGCAATTCACTTAGTGCTTGTGCCCTAAACGTTTAACGCTAAACTCTTTGAAGGCGTGCGATGGCGGTGAGCTGTACGGCCTCATGAACGCGCAACCCACTGAGTGCTTGTGCCCTAAACATTTAACGCTAAACTCTTTGAAGGCGTGCAATGGCGGTGAGCTGTACGGCCTCATGACCGCGCAATTCACTAAGTGCTTGTGCCCTAAACGTTTAACGCTAAACACTAAATACTAAACACTAAACCCTTTGAAGGTGTGCGATGGTGGTGAACTGTACGGCATCATGAATGCGCTATTCACTAAGTGCTTGTGCCCTAAACATTTAACGCTAAACACTAAACACTAAACACTAAACCCTTTGAAGGTGTGCGATGGTGGTGAACTGTACGGCATCATGAATGCGCAACCCTCAAAACGCTTGTGCCCTAAACCCTAAAACTAAACCCTAAACGCTAAACTCTTTGAAGGTGTGCGATGGCGGTGAGCTGTACGGCCTCATGAATGCGCAACCCACTAAGTGCCTGCGCGAGTCGCATGTGCGCTTCTATACTGCTGAGGTTCTATTAGCCTTGCAGTATCTCCACCTGCAAGGCTTCGTCTACCGCGATCTGAAGCCCGAGAACATCTTGCTACAGGCATCGGGTCACGTCCTGCTGACAGACTTTGACCTTAGCTACGTGAAGGGGACTACCTCCCCCTCGGTTAAAAAGACCTTGAAGAAGGTACAGTACTTTATTATAATTATAATTATTCTATCTAAAATAAATAATAAGAATACTTATCATTATTGTATATGTAATAAGAGTAGCCAAGAAGAAAGACAGTGGTATGTGAAGGGTTGTCAAGTACGATACCGAGCCATCATGGATATATATATATATATATATAGGGAGGGGCAGGAAATAAGCTGCCGTACCTCATCTTTGCTTTAAATATAGCTTATCCTTGTGATCCGATTCCAACTTTTTTTTACCCAAAACAAAGTTGAGCAGGAAGTTGGAGGTCTCCGAAGTTGTTTTAACCCAAATCTTAACTTGGCGATTTGGGCAACCCTGTGAAAGATGTAAGATCATAAATGGATAGGGCAGTAGAAGATCTTTCGAAAGACCCCCATTTTAGGCAGGGTAGGGGAGGTAAGGGCGTTTTAGGGGAGGGGGTGGGGGGGTAAAAACTGGGGGTGTGGGGGGGGGGTGGGGGGTAAAAACTTGTTGTCAACTTTATCTCCCCCCTCCTTTTGTATGAAACTTCCACAATTCCAACTCCCATCTGAATCGGACACCGTATTGAGCATGCGGTCAAAAATCTGTCTTCCTGCCCCCCCCCATCCCCCTCCCCCCTGTATATATATCGCATGATTTATTATACGATATCGTATGGTATATCGTACGCTATCGTACGATATATCAACATATTGTACAATACATTGTCCGATATCATATGATATAATGCCCGGTAATCTTGTAGCCAGAACGATATTGAAAAGCCTGTGAATGTTTGACCCAGTTTTTTTATATATTTTTGAAGACCAGGCTGGGTAGCTACTTGGGCAACTCAAGCATGATTTGGGCATTGTTGTGTAGCCATTGTATGGTAGAGTGGGAAGCGCGGAGCTCGGGGGAGCAGTGCCAAACCCATGCGTCGCCATGCAACGACGAAAACAAACTGCATCTAACTTACGGTTCGTAAGCCAGGTCATGACAGCCCTGCAGGCTTAGCACTGGCAAAAGGCCATTGCTTGGGCCCCCCCTGATAGACTGGAACGACCAGGAGGAGGAACGCGGCGTGACCCGGGGGTGGTCTGATGCGCCTACGTGTGTGGAACGGCATTTTGTCTATGACTTGCCCCGGCGATCACCCTGGCAGGCCTTAGGCTGTGCCCCCCCCGCTGCAGACGGAAACGACCCAGTGGAGGGAGGAACGCGGCGGACCCGGGGGGGGGCGGATAGGCGCCCCGGGGGTGGTGGGAGCGGCGGGAGGGACGGCCCGCGTCTTAGCACCAGAACGAGCCGGGGGGGGGCCCCGGTCCGATGGAAACGACCAGGGGGACGGTATCCCCGTGACCACTCTACCACTGACTCACCACCGCCTCACACCACCCACCACCCAGACCACCAGACGCCACCACCCACAGCACCATCCACCCATCGCCCACCCATCATCCACTCAAATCAACGCCCACACCACCAACAAGCGCCACACGCCACCCACCAACGCCAAATCGCTCCACACCCCCACCAACGCCCACACCACTACCACCAACAACGCCCACCACCACACATCCACCACCAAAGTCCCACCTCACCACCGAACGCCCACACCATCCACCACGACCCAACAGTGACGCCCATCACCCTCACACCACCACCACCAACTCCCACACCACACCACCACCTCCCACACCACACCACCACCACCCCGCCCGACCACCGGGCACACCGCCACCACCGCCCATCACCCACCAACCACCATACCGGCCTCACACCACACCACCAACACCGGCCCACACTCACCACCAACACCGCCCGCCAACAACACCAAACAACACCATACATACCCCAAACAACACGACCACCAACGCCGCCCACACCACCGCCAACACCACCGACAACCACCTAACACAGCCTCACTACACCAACAACACCGCCACAGCACAACAACAACTAACCAACAAAACCGCCACCAAACACCGCCCCACACCTCCCACCACCCAACACCTACAACACCGCCCCACACCGCCAACAACCACCGCCCACACCACCACGCACCAACGCCCACACCACACCCACCATCCGCCCACACCACACCACGACATCTCACCGCGCCACACCCTACATTCCACGCACCGCCCACCACCACTACCACCTACCGCCCACACCACCACCACCCACCCCTCCCCGGCCACACCACCAGCCACCAACGCCCACACACACCACCACCAACAAACGCCCACAGCACCACCACCACACCGACCCACACCACACACAACCGCCACTCCTCACCCACCACCACCGCCTCTACACAACCGCCACCGCCCACACCACACCACACCATCCCACGCGCTCCTCAACACCACCACCACCGCCCTCCACCACACGCGCGACGACCTTACCACTCACACTCACACCACCACCCGCCACACCACCACCACCAACGCCCACACCACACCAATTCCACCCACCACCGCCCACACCACTACCACCCACCACCAACGCCCACACACACCACCACCACCAACGCCCACACCACCACCACCACCACCAACGCCCACACCACCACCACCAACGCCCACACCCACCCCCAACTCCCACTACCTCACACCCCACCACCACCGCCCCACACCACACCACCTTCAGCTCCACTACCACCCCCTACACTCACCATACACCTTCCCACCACCACAACCCCCAACGCCCACACCACACCACCACGACCCAACGCACTACCACACCCCAACACACCCACCTCCCACACCACACCACCACCAACTCCCACACCACCACCAACACCTCCCACACCACACCAACACCTCCACCACCACCACAACACTCCCACACCACACCACCACCAACCTCCACACCACACCACCACCACCAACTCCCACACCACACCACCACCAACTCCCACACCACACCACCACCACCTACTCCCACACCACTACCAACTCCCACCTTGAAATACAATTGAAGGTAGCCAGGAAGTCTGGGAAGGAGGTTAATCAAGATGACTACATTCTCAGCGCTGAACCGATGGCAAGGGCGAACTCCTTCGTGGGCACAGAGGAGTACTTGGCGCCAGAGATCATTGAAACAGAAGGTAGGGGGTGCTGGTCAGGATATAGTTTATTCATCACAGGCACAGTCAGAATCTGGTTTGTACATCACAGGCACGGTCAGGATCTGGTTTGTACATCACTCGCACAGTCAGGATCTGGTTCGCCTGAAGGAAATCTTGGTCAGTAATAAGTTCAATCCCATTTTTTTTTTGGGGGGGGAAAAACCTCTGGTAGCGTTTCTCAGCGGGATTGTTGTTCTCGCTCAGGATCAGAGGATCATCGACCAATCCCCCCTCTACTCCCCCCCCCCCCCCCCCCCCCCCCCCCCCCCCCCCCCCCCCAACTCCCATCAACCCCTCCTCCCCTCCCCCTCCCCCTCCTATCACCCACAACCCCTCCTTCCCACTCTTACACCGCAGGCCACTCTGCCCCTGTCGATTGGTGGTCATTTGGAATTCTGATCTATGAGCTGGCATTCGGCTGCACGCCCTTCAGGGGTGAACAACGAGACGACACCTTTGCTAACGTGCAGCATTCTCCGCTCAAGTTTCCGGCAAGTCCATCTGTCTCTGAAGACTGCATGGATTTGATGAGAAAACTGCTGGTGAAGGTGGGTGATGCATTCTGCTCTACTTTTATGTACTGCATACAGCTGCACGCCCTTCAGGGGTTCAGAACAAGACGACACCTTTGCTATCGTGTAGCATTCTCCGCTCAAGTTTCCAGCAAGTCCATCTGTCTCAGAAGACTGCATGGATTTGATGATAACACTGCTGGTGAAGGTGGGTGATGCATTCTGCTCTACTTTTATTTACTGCATACAGCTGCACGCCCTTCAGAGGTTCAGAACAAGACAACACCTTTGCTATCGAGCAGCATTCTCCGCTCATTCCGGCAAGTCCATCTGTCTCAGAAGGCTGCATGGATTTGATGAGAAATCTGCTGGTGAAGGTGGGTGATGCATTCAGCATTCTGCACTACTTTCATGTACTGCGTACATCTGCACGCCCTTCAGGGATCCTGAACAAGACGGCACCTTTGCTAACACACAGCGTTCTCCGCTCAAGTTTCCGGAAAGTCCATCTGTCTCAGAAGACAACATGGATTTGATGAGGAAGCTGATGGTGAAGGTTATCCAGACTGAACTAAATTGTATTTAATATCACACAATTGTCAGTTATCCAGACTGTACTACTAAATTGTATTTAATATCACACATATTCAATGTCACACAATAGTCAGTTATCCAGACTGTACTGCTTTTATTTTCTGCATACCTCCATCGGTATTTTGCTTCTTGTCTTTCCTGCTATTAGCAGCATCTTCTTTACATTGCATTGACAGGGCATCGCAATGCTTTGCATAACATTACTTCACATTGCATTCCTTCCCGTTGCATTGCATTGCATAGACAAGGCATCACACGATGGATTGACACCTTGCTTCTCTCACTGCATTGCTTCCCATTGCATCGCATTACATTACATCGCATTGACAGGGCATCGCAATGCTTTGCATTACATAGCTTCAAATGGCATTGCTTCACGGTGCATTGCATTGCATAGACAAGGCATCACACGAGGGATTGACACCTTGCTTCTCTCACTGCATTGCTTCCCATTGCATCGCATCACATTACATCGCATGGACAGGGCATCACAATGCTTTGCTTCACATTGCTTCCCATTGCATTGCTTCCCGTCGCATTGCATCGCATAGACAGGGCATCAATGAGGGATTAACACCTTGCAACTCTCATTGCCGTGCTTCCCATTGCATTGAATCGCATTGAATCGCATAGACAGGGCATCACAATGCTTTGCTTCACATTGCTTCCCATTGCATTGCTTCCCGTCGCATTGCATCGCATAGAATCGCAGAGACAGAGCATCACACGAGGGATTGACACCTTGCTTACCTCATTGCATTGTTCACATCACATCGCATTACATTGTATAGACAGGGCATCAATGAGGGATTAACACCTTGCAACTCTCATCGCCTTGCTTCTCATTGCATTGCATCGCACTGAATCGCATAGACAGGACATCACAATGCTTTGCTTCACACGATGGATCAATACCTTGCCTCTCACATTGCCTTGCTTCGCATTGCATTGCATAGCATCACATTGCATCGCATAGACAGAGCATTACACAAGGAATTGCCACCTTGCTTCTCTAATTGCATCGCTTCCCATTGCATTGCATTGCATCGCTTAGACCAGCGATCACACGAGGAATCAAACACCTGCTTTCTCTCACTGCCATGCTTTTCCCATTGGCATTGCATCGAATTGCCTTCGCTTTAGACAGGAGCATCAACGATGGTCAATACCTTGCTTCTACATGCCTTGCTTCGCATGCAGTGCATTTAGCATCACATTGCCTCGCATATCAAGGCATTACACAAGGAATTGCCACCTTGCTTCTCTAATTGCATCGCTTCCCATTGCATTGCATTGCATCGCTTAGACAGAGCATCACACGACGGATCAACACCTTGCTTCTCTCACTGCATTGCTTCCCATTGCATTGCATCGAATTGCATCGCTTAGACAGAGCATCACACGATGGATCAATACCTTGCTTCTCACATTGCCTTGCTTTGCATCGCATTGCATTGCATAGCATCACATTGCATCGCATAGACAGAGCAGTACGCAAGGGATTGCCACCTTGCTTTTCTAATTGCATTGCTTCCCATTGCATAGCATTGCATCGCTTTGACAGAGCATCACACGATGGATCAGTACCTTGCTTCTCTCATTGCCTTGCTTTGCATTGCATTACATAGACAGAGCATCGCAATTGCATAGACAAGGCATCAAGCTAGGGATTAACACCTTGCTTACCTCATTGCATTGCTTCCCATTGCATAGCATTGCATTACATAAACAGAGCATCGCACGAGGGATCAACACCTTGCTTATCTCACTGCATTGCTTCCCATCGCATTGCATTGCATAAAGAGGGCATCAACGAGGGATCAACACCTTGTTTCTCTCATGACATTGCCTTCCCTCGCATTGCATTGCATTGCATAGACAGGGCATCAACGAGGGATTCACACCTTGCCTCTCATTACATTGCCTTCCATCGCATTGCATTGCATTGCATAAAGAGGGCATCAACGAGGGATCAACACCTTGTTTCTCTCATGACATTGCCTTCCATCGCATTGCATTGCATTGCATAAACAGGGCATCAACGAGGGATTCACACCTTGCCTCTCATGACATTGCCTTCCATCGCATTGCATTGCATTGCATAGACAGGGCATCAACGAGGGATTCACACCTTGCCTCTCATTGCATTGCTTCCCAGCGCATCGTATTGCATAGCATTGCATTGCATTGCATAGACAGGGCATCAACGAGGGATTCACACCTTGCCTCTCATTGCATTGCTTCCCATTGCATTGCATTGCATTGCATTGCTTCCCATTGCATTGCATTGCATTCTTCATGTGCATTGCCTTGTCATTGCATTGCATTGCTTACATTGAATTGCATTGGCATGCATTGGCTTTCCCATTGCCACTTGCATTGCTCCCATTGCATTGCCCATTGCATGCATGCTTTCCCATTGCATTGCCATTTGCATTGCATTGCTTCCCATTTATTGCATTGCCATTGCATTGCTTCCCCTTGCATTGTTGCCATTGCGCATGCATGTTCCATTTGCATGCATTGCATTGTCCCATTGAATTGCATGCATTGATTGCATTGCATGCCATTGTTCCAATTGCAGCATTGCATTGCATTGCCATTGCATTGCATTGCATTGCATTGCTTCCCATTGCATTTGCTTCCCATTGCATTGCATTGCTTCCCATTGCATTGCATTGCATTGCATGCCTTCCCATTGCATTGCATTGCATTGCATTGCTTCCCATTGCATTGCATTGCATTGCATTGCTTCCCATTGCATTGCATGCTTCCCATGCATTGCATTGCATTGCTTCCCATTGCATTGCATTGCATTGCATTGCTTCCCATTGCATTGCATTGCATTGCATTGCTTCCCATTGCATTGCATTGCATTGCTTCCCATTGCATTGCATTGCATTGCTTCCCATTGCATTGCATTGCATTGCATTGCATTGCTTCCCATTGCATTGCATTGCATTGCATTGCTTCCCATTGCTTGCATGATTCCCATTGCATTGCATTGCTTCCCATTGCATTGCATTGCATTGCATTGCTTCCCATTGCATTGCATTGCTTCCCATTGCATTGCATTGCATTGCATTGCTTCCCATTGCATTGCATTGCATTGCTTCCCATTGCATTGCATTGCATTGCATGGCTTCCCATTGCATTGCATTGCATTGCTTCACATTGCATTGCATTGCATTGCTTCCCATTGCATTGCATTGCATTGCTTCCCATTGCATTCATTGCCTTGCTTCTGCTTGCTTCCCCCATTGCATTGCATTGCATTGCATTGTATGCTCCCATTGCATTGGCATCTGGCTTCCCCTTTTTCATTGCATCTGCATTGCATTGGCTTCCCATTGCATGCATTGCATTGCATTGCTCCCATTGCATCATTGCCATTGTTCCCTCTGCATTGCATTGCATTGCATTGATTCCCATTTCATTTCATTTCATTGCATTGCATTTGCACTGCACTTGGCCCTTCATTTCTTCCCATTGCATTTGCATGCATTGCTCCCATTGGCCTTTGCTTGCCTTGCATTGCTTTCCATTGCTTTTGCATTTGCAGCATTGCCTTCCCATTGCATTGCATTGCTTCCCATTGCATTGCATTGCATTGCTTCCCATTGCATTGCATTGCATTGCATTGCTTCCCATTGCATTGCATTGCATTGCATTGCATTGCTTTCCATTGCATTGCATTGCATTGCTTCCCATTGCATTGCATTGCATTGCATGCTTCCCATGCATGCCATTGCTTCCCAATCGCATTGCATTGCATTGCATTCTTCCCATTGCATTGCATGCATTGACAGCATTGCTTCCCATTGCATGCATTGCATTGCCTTCCCCATTGCATTGCATTGCATTGCATTTGCATCGCATTGCATTGCATGAATTGCATTGCTTCCCTTTGCATGCATTGCATTGCATTGCATTCTTCCTATTGCATTTAATGCCTTTCCCATTGCATTTTGCATTGCATTGCTTCCCACTGCATTGCATTGCTTGCTTTGCATGCTTGCAATGCATCTGCATTGCTTGCATTGCTTGCATGCTTGCATTGCATTTGCATTGCATTGCATTTGCCATTGCTTGCATTGCATTGCTCATTGCTTCATTGCATTTGCATTGCTTCGCATTGCTTTGCATTTGCATTTGCATTGCTTGCTTGCTTGCATTGTCCATTGCTTGCATTGCATTGCCTTCCCATTGCATTGCATTGCATTGCATTGCATTGCATTGCATTGCATTGCTTCCCATTGCATTGCCTTGCTATTGCCTTACCATTTTTTTTTTGCATTCTTCCATTGCATTGCATTGCATTGCATTCTTCCCATTGCATTTGCATTGCCATTATCTTCCCATTGCCTTGCATTGTATTGCTTCCTTTTTGTTCTCTCCTTCCCATTCATTGCATTGCATGCATTGCATTGCTTCCCATTGCATTGCATTGCTTCCCCATTGCCATTGCCATTGCCTTGCTCCCATTTTCATTGCCTTGCATGGCTCCCATGCATTGCATTGCTTCCCATTGCATTGCATGCATTGACAATGCATTGCCATGCTTTGCTTTACTCCATTGATTGCATTGCATGATTGCATTGCTTCCCATTGCATTTGCCATTGCCATTGCCATTGCATTTGCTTTCCCCATTGCTTTGCATTGCTTCCCATTGCATTGCATTGCTTCCCATTGCATTGCATTGCATTGCATTGCTTCCCATTGCTTTGCATTGCTTCCCATTGCATTGCATTGCTTCCCATTGCATTGCATTGCATTGCATTGCTTCCCATTGCATTGCATTGCATTGCTTCCCATTGCATTGCATTGCATTGCTTCCCATTGCATTGCATTGCATTGCATGGCTTCCCATTGCATTGCATTGCATTGCATTGCTTCCCATTGCTTTGCATTGCTTCCCATTGCATTGCATTGCATTGCTTCCCATTGTATTGCATTGCATTGCTCGCATTTGCTGCCAGTTGATGCATGCCATTGCATTGCCTTCCCATTGCATTGCAGTGCATTGCATTGCTTCCACATTTGCATTTGCATTGATTTGCATGCTTCCATTGCATTGCACTTGCTTGCATGCTCTACCCATTGCATCTGCATTGCATTGCATTGCTTCCCATGAATTGCATTGCATCTACATTGCATTGCATTGCATTTGCTTCCATTGCATTGATATGCATTGCTTCCCATTGTGCATCTGCATTGCATTGCATTGCTCCCATGACATTGAATTCTTCCCATTGCATTGCATTGCATTTGCATTGCATTGCATTGCATGCATTGCTTCCCATTGCAATTGATTGCATGCATGCATGAAGCTTCCAATGCATTACCTGCATTGCATGATTTCAATGATTTGAATTTGCTTCCATTGCATTGCATCTTCCCATTGGCCATTGCATGCATTGCATTGTTCCCATTGGCTTGACATGCTTCCCATGCATTGCATTGCTTCCCATTGCATTGCATTTTGCATTGCATTGCTTTCCCATTGCATTGCATTGCATTGCATTGCTTCCCATTTGCATTGCATGCATTGCTTTCCCTGCCCTTGCATTGCATTTGCATGGCTTCCCATTGCCTTGCATTGCTTGCTTGTTCCCATTGCCATTGCATTGCAGTGCTACCATTTGCATTGCCTTGCCATTGCATTGCTTCCTATTGCATTGGCATTGCTTGCTTCCCATTGCATTGCATTGCATTGCTTCCCATTGCATTGCATTGCTTCTGCATTGCTTCCCATTGCATTGCATTGCATTGCATTGCATTGCTTCCCATTGCATTGCATTGCATTGCATTTGCTTCCCATGCATGCATTGCATTGGCACCATTGCTTCCCATTGCCTATTGCATTGATTGCTTCCCATTGTCATGCATTGCATTGCTGCTTCCCCCTTGCATTGCATTGCATTGCATTGCTTCCCATGGTATTGCATTGCATTGCATTGCTTCCCATTGCATTGCATTGCATTGCTTCCCATTGCATTGCATTGCATTGCTTCCCATTGCATTGCATTGCATTGCTTCCCATTTCATTGCATTGCATTGCATTGCTTCCCATTAGCATTGATGCATTGCTCCCATGCATTGCATTGCATGCTTCCATTTCATTTCTGCAATTGCCATGCATTGATGCTTCCCATTTGCATTGCATGGCATTGCATTGCTTCCCATTGCTTTTGCATGCATTGGCATTGCTTCCCATGCTTGCATTGCATTGCATTGCTCCATGCATCATTGCTTCCCATTGCATTTGCATGATTGCATTGCTTCTCCATTGCCTTGATTGCATTGCTTCCAAATTGCATTGCTTCCCATTGCATGATTTGCCATTGAATTGCTTCCATTGCATTGCATTGCAATTACTTCCCATTGCATTGAATTGCATTGCTTCCCATTGCATTGCATTGCCTGCATTGATTGCATTGCTTGCATTGCTTCCCATTGCATTGTGCATATTGCTCCATGTTGCATTGCCTTGAATTGACTTTCACCATTGCATTTGATGCATTTGCATGCATTGCTTACCATTGCATTGATTTGCATTGCATTTATTGCTTCCCATTGCACTTGCATTGCATTGCATTGCTTCCCATTGATTGCATGAATTGCTTCCCATTGCTTTGCATGCTTCCAATTAGCATTAGGATTGCTCACATTGAATTTCTTTGCAATTGCATTGCTTAAATTGATTGCATTGGCATGAACTTCCCATTGCATTGATATTTGCATTGCAATGGCTTCCCCATTGCATGCATGCATTGCTTATATTGCATTGAATTGCACTGCTTCACATTGCATTGCATTGCATTGCTTCCCATTGTATTGCATTGCATTGCTTCTGCATTGCTTCCCATTGCATTGCATTGCATTGCATTTGCATTTTGCTCCCATGCAGGGCATTCATTTGCATGCTCCCTCCCATGCATGTGCATTGCATTGTCATTGACTTCCCAGCATGCATGCATTGCATTGCATTGCTTCCCATTGCATTGCATTGCATGCTTCCCATGCATGCATTGCATTGCATTGCTTCCCATTGCATTGCATTGCATTGCATTGCTTCCATTGCATTGCATTGCTTCCCATGCATGCATGCCGTGCATGCCTTCCATTGCCATTGCATTGCATTGCTTCCATTGCATTGCATTGCATTGTTCCCATTGCATTGCATTGCATTGCATTGCATTGCATTGCATTGCATTGCATTGCATGCATTGCTCCATTGCCCTTCCCATTGCCTTGCCATGCATTGCTCCAATTGCATTGCCCTTGCTCATTGCATGCAGCATTGCTTCCCATTGAATTGCCATTGCATTGCATTTGCATTGCAGGAGTCCATTGAATGCATTGCATTGCATTGCTTCCCCATTGCATGGCATTTGCATTGCATTGCTTCCATTGCATTGCATTGCATTGCATTGCTTCCCATTGCATTGCATTGCATTGCTTCACATTGCATTGTTTTGCATTGCATGGCATTGCATTGTTCCCATTGACTGAATTTGCATGTTGGATGCTCCCATTGAATTGCAGTGCATTGCATTGCTTCCATGCATTGCATTGGCATGGCATTTGCATTGGCTTCCAGTGCATTGATTATTCCCATTGCATTGCATCTGCATTTGTCATTGCATTGCTTCACATTGCATGGATTTCCATTGCATGCATGCAGGCTTCCCCATTGAATTGCCTTGCATGCATTGCTTCCCATTGACATTGCAATGCATTGCATTGTTCCCATGGCACATTTGCATTGCTTCCCATTGCATTGCATTGCATTGCATTTGCTTCCCATGCATTGCATTGCATTGCATTGCTTCCCATTGCATTGAATTCATTGCATTGTTCCCATTTGCATTGCATGCATGCATTGCATTGCTTTCCCATTGCATTTGCATTGCTTCCCATTGCATTGCATTGCATTGCATTGATTGCTTCACATGCATTGCTTCCCATTGCATGCATTGCATTGCTTCCCATTGCATTGATTGCATTGCATGCTTCATTTGATTCATTGCACTATGCATTGCTTCCCATTGCATTGCAGTGCATTGCCTTCCATTGCATTGCATTGCTTCCCATTTGCATTGCATGCAGTGCTTCCCATTGCATTGCATTGCAAGTGATTCCATTGCCAATTGTATTGCATGGGATTGCTTCCATTGCATTGCATGTGCATTGAATTGCAATTCATTGCTTCACATTGCATTGCTTCAATTGCATGCTTCCCATGCATTGCATTGCATTTGCATTGCTTCCATTGAATTGAATGGCATTGCCTTCCATTGCATTGCATTGCCATTGAATTGCATGCATGCATTGCTCCCTTGCATTGCCATGGGGCATTTTTTTGGGCCATGCTTCCCATTGCATTGCATTGCATTGCTTCCCATTGCATTGCATTGCATTGCTTCCCATTGCTTCCCATTGCATTGCATTGCTTCCCATTGCATTGCATCGCATAAATAGGGTATCAATGAATGATCAACACCTTGCTTCTCTCATTGCATTGCTTCCCATTGCATTGCATCACATAGACAGGGCATCAACGAGGGATCAACACCTGGCTTCTCTCATTTACAGGACCCCGCTAAGCGCCTCGGATCCCCGACTGGGGCCGAAGATTTGAAGCGCCATCCTTTCTTTGCCAAGGTTAACTGGCCTCTTATCCGAAACGGCACGCCCCCCTATGTTCCTCAACCCACCATACAGTAATCCCTCGTTTAATAAACTAAGATGGACGGACATATGGTGGCTTGTCATTATTCGGACGAGGGATTTTTGTTTTTTTGTTTTTCAAAAGGATTTTTGGCGGAGCCCCCCCTTGTTGGGGACGGAGCCCCCAGAGTCACCACGTCGTCCGTCGGTCCACATGAAACAAGTCACAAGTCGTTCTGGCTTCGGTCTGCTACACTTGATTCTGTTGCCACCTGTCGCTCCGATAGCCAACACTCTCTGCCAGTTTTCCGCGACGCTGCCGAGGACTTGTCACCCCAAGATTCCGGGGACACCGTACACAAACCAGCGCCACCGAGGATTCAGAAAGAAAGGCGGAGAAATTCTTACATTCCTAAAAGTGGGGATTAGGAATTCCTACATTCCTACAAGTAAGAATGTAGGAATTCCTACAGTCTTACATTCCTTCAGTCCTACAAGTAAGAATGTAGGAATACCTACAGTCCTACAAGTAAGAATGTTGGAATTATTACAGTCTTACATTCCTTGAAGTAAGACAGTAGGAACACTTACATTTTTCCTACAAGTAAGAAAGTAGGGCTTCCTACAGTCCAAAATTCCTTCAGTCCTTCAAGTGAGAATGTAGAAATTATTTCAGTCCTACATTCCTACAAGCAAGACAGTAGGAATACTTACATTCCTACAAGTATGAATGTAGGAATTCCAACAGTCCTACAATCCTGCATTCCTACAAGTTAGAATTCCTACATTCCTACAAGTAAGAATTCCTACATGTAGGAACTTCAAGTTGGGATGGCAAAAAGGATTGACTCCTTGCTCTTCTGAACTGCAGGACCTTAACACCTTGCCTCTCTCATTGCATTGCTTCCCATCGCATCGCATTGCATTGCATAGACAGGGCATCAATGAGGGATCAACACCTTGCTCCTCTGATCTGCAGGATCCCGCTCATCGCCTGGGAACTCTTACAGGGGCGGAAGAGTTGAAGCGCCATCCATTCTTTGCTCAGGTCAACTGGGCTCTTATCCAAAACAGCAAGCCCCCCTATATTCCTCCATCTCAATGAGGCGAGTCCGTTCAGCCTATTTGGCATACTCCTGTACTATAGCATACATACAATGAGGTCGGTCAAGGCAGGCATTGTTTCTTTTCGGGGCTACAAGTAGCAGCTTTTAGGCAGCTCATTTCCCCTTACCTTGTGCCAAACCCGAATCTAATCTAATCAGTGTGTCCCAAAGCTGACATGATGAGCATTCCGATGCAGCTGATAGCTTTGTGCTTGACCCAGGGTCTGGCTAGTGGAGCTGACTGGAAGCTGCCATGAGTAGCCCAAAAAGGAAATAGCTCTTGAAGTGTGTTTGTGAGAGGTACAACAGTACAGGTTTCTAAATAGGCCACAAGGGACCCAGGGCTGCTCTTTCTGCCTTGCCTGGAAGCTTCTATGCAGCTCCCTGGGCCAGCCACTGGGCTCTACCCGGTAATGTCAGCTTTTTAGAAAGCAGTGTTCCATTTCTAGACGACGTGTCGCCATTCCGTCGCCATTCCGAAGAATGCTACACCCCGGACCCCCCGAAATTGGGACGCGCTGCCCCCCGACCCCAGGCTCCGCGCTCCGCCATGCGATGGCCACGCAACTGCCCTGAAATCAGGGTTGAGTAGCCTAAGTAGCTACTCAACCTGGACTACATAAATCTGAAATAAAAAACACTGATCAGCTTGCAGAAAGTTTTCATCGATCGAATCAAGATACAATTTTAATTGAAAGAGAGCACTTCAAATATGGTCTTGAAAAGCTTCGCTTTTTTAGGGACCCTATTAAGAGAGAGCACTTCAAATATGGTCTCGATAAGCTTCGCTTTTTTAGGGACCCTATTAAGAGAGAGCACTTATAAACATTCTCTCCAACGCCCTAGCGGGTTTATATGGTCTCTGAGGCAGTTGTCAAAAGGTAAACAGAACATCCACGATCATTGTTATAAGCTAGAAACACCGACATATTGATTGTCGATGTTTCTGGCTTATAATTAAATATAAGCTAGAATTCAATTCACTGTTGATTTAATTCCCTGTGTGTATGTCAGGGTATAACATTTGGTCATTCTGGGTTGCTTCAACAGCGCAACAGCCTCTTTTGGGATTGCGCTTTTGACTCAGCTGAAAACGAAATCTGCGCGCTGCGCCCAGGGCGGGGGGTGAAAAGTTGCTTCAATTGCGCAGACGGGCTCCTAAACTTTCCTGGAGACCCACAGTTGCGTGCCACTGTCCTTGGATTCCGACCTACAAATTCAGTTTACTGGTTTACCCCCCCCCCTCCCCCCCACCACCACCACCACCACCACACCACACACACACACACACACGCGTGCACTGCCAGCAAGTAACTTGATGACTCCCCTTCTACGTTTTTCACGTAACCCAAAATGGCAAAATGGTATACCCTGCTCTACTACTCAACCCAGAGTAGGCAGAAAATCAGTGTGCCATGAAATCTGACGGTTGCCTGCCAGTCAGCACTGTTTTTTGTTTTGTGCGAAGTGTCGCAAATTGAGCGACTCATTGTGAGCCAGTGCGACGCGTTGCTCCCCTTAACCCCACAGAGCGCAGAGCCCGGGGGTTTCAGAGGGCTATTTCTGACTAGTTTAGACAGACCCATGTGTTGCCATGCAGCGACGGAATGACGAGGCGTCGTCGGAAGAAGAAAAAAGTGCCAGCCAACAATTGGTATAAAATATGACTGTTGTCTGTCATTCGATCCCCACACGTGCAATGAAATATGACTGTGGTCTGCCAGTCAACATTGTTTTTTGTTTCGTGCCAAGCGTAGCAAATTGAGCGACTTGGTGTGACCCCTGTGCGACGCGCTGCCCCCCAAAATGCGCAGAGCGCAAAGCGTGGAGCCCCAGGGGTTCAGAGGGTCACTTCTGACTAGTTTAGACAGACCCATGTGTTGCCAGACAGCAACAGCAAGACGAAGCGTTGTCAGAAAAAAAGAAGTGCCAGTCAATACTTGGTATAAAATATGACTGTTGTCTGCCAGTCAATCCCCACACTTGGTATGAAATCTGACTGGTGTCTGCCAGTCAATCCCCACACTTGGCATGAAATCTGACTGGTGTCTGCCAGTCAATCGTCACACTTGCTATGAAATCTGAGGGTTGTCTGCCAGTCAATGTTCACACTTGCTATGGTATCTGGCTGTTGTCTTCCAGTCAATCGACACACTTGCTATGAAATCTGAAGGTTGTTTGTCAGTTATCAATGGTCACACTTGCTATGGTATCTGGCTGTTGTCTGCCAGTCAATCGGCACATTTGCTATGAAACCTGTCAGTTGTCTGCCTGTCAATGGTCACACTTAGTATGATATCTGGCTGTTGTCTACCAGTCAATGGTTACACTTGCTATGAAACCTCACGGTTGTCTGTCAGTGAATCATCACACTTTGTATGGTATGTGGCAACTGTCTGCCAGTCAATGGTCACACTTGGTATGATATCTTGCTGTACTCTTCCAGTCAATCGTCACACTTGGTATGATATCTGGCTGTACTCTGCCAGTCAATAGTCACACTTGGTACGATATCTGGCTGTACTCTTCCTGTCAATGGTCACACTTAGTACGATATCTGGCCGTACTCTTCCTGTCAATCGTCACACTTGGTATCATATCTGGCTGTACTCTGCTAGTCAATCATCACACTTGGAATGGAATCTGGCTGTTGTCTGATAGTCAATGGTCACACTTGGAATGGAATCTGGCTGCTGTCTGAAAGTCAATCGTCACACTTGGTGTGATATCTGGCTGTGCTCTGCCAGTCAACCGTCACACTTGCTATGATCCCTGGATGTTGTCTGCCAGTCAAACGTCACACTTGGTATGAAACCTGTTGATTTTCTGCCAGTCAATGGTCACACTTGGTATGATATCTGGCTGTTGTGTGCCAGTCAATCGTCACACTTGCTTTGAAACCTCACGGTTGTCTGTCAGTGAATCATCACACTTTGTATGGTATGTGGCGACTGTCTGCCAGTCAATGGCCACACTTGCTATGAAACCTCTCAGTTGTCTGCCAGTCAATCGTTACACTTGTTATGATATCTGGCTGTACTCTGCCAGTCAATGGTCACACTTGCTTTGATATCTGGCTGTACTCTGCCAGTCAATGGTCACACTTGCCTTGAAATCCGAGGGTTGTCTGCCAGTTAATGGTCACACTTGGTATGAAATCTGAGGGACGTTTGTCAGTCATCAATGGTCACACTTGCTATAACATTTGACGGTCCCACGGCAATTTTACTCCGGGTCAGGAGTACGGGATTAAGGATGGCCCAGAAATTAGAGGCAGGCCCAGATGAGACACGCATGAGCGTGTGCACAGCTATCATTATTTATTTATTCACTTCCCTCTCTTCCCACCATTGCAATGATATTTGCACTATGCCCGGTATCGTACCTGACAGCCTAACGTATGAACATTTTGAATTACCAGCTGACTGCCTGTATCCAGTGTTTTTCTTAGGGGCTATTCGTAGCAGCTTCTAGGCAGCTCCCTGAGCCAGACACAGGGCTAAACCCCTAGATTTCAGGGGCACTGGTAAGCAGACCATGTCAGCTGTCAGATGCACCAGCTTGCGCTAGCTATGATCGAGTAGCCAAGCATGGGAGCTACCCAGAAGCTGCTAGATTTAGCTCCAAAGAAAAACACTGCATGAATCCAATTCACTATCTTGATCTGCCTACCACATCAGAAGTAATGATAACGCCTGGTGGGGCGTGGTATTAAGGGAACCCGTCGTACGCTGGCAGAGAACAGTCTACCACCTCAACTGGACAAGCTACCATCATGGTTGACAACGACCCGCAACGCTCAGGGCGGCCGTTGGGGGAATCAAACCCCCGACCCTGCTTTGTTTCAGCGATTTGGTGTACCACTAGACCAATCTATATGACTAAAACAGGCTCCCGCATCAGGATGCCTATAAGAAATTGCAAGTAGTTTCCAGCAGTCCACTTTCTTCAGTCCTTGGCGAGCCCTAGCTTACATGGCGCTTAAGCTATAAGTCTACAACCTTTGGCTTCTCAAGGCTTCCATGTTACTGCAACTGTGGCCGCTCTCACATACCAGAAGGGCATCAAAGGTTGCCTGCCAGTGTGGAAGGTTACCTGCCAGCGTGGAAGGTTGCCTGCCAGCGTGGAAGGCGAAGGCGTCTGAGCCAGGGAAAAGACCATCTCGCTAAGCGTTCTCGCCCTTGCACTGCCTATCCCATGTATTTTTTGTCTGTATGTTACAGTTTCGGGGTAGGCCAAATAGGCTAAAGGGACTTGCCCATGTCTGCAACCTCTTCCTATTGCATGGAGAAGCCTGTCACTACGCATCATGCGATTGTGAGCCCGGGTCAGAGTTGAATGAATGATCCAATTCATGTACCCAAGTGAAGTCCAAGTTGACTGAATTTTCCGGTCAACACCCCAGCTTGGGTAAATGCGAAAAGAAGAAGCTTCGGGTATGAGCTTTGCGATTGCGCAAGTCTATTTTTCTTGTAGGGAAACAGTGGGAAAAGGTAGGGGAGTGTGTGTGTTTTTGATAGCGCTCGGGGGGATGGAGGGAGACAGTGGGGGGGGGGGGGGGGGGTAGGGTAGGGTAGGGTACTTCCATTGACCAAATTGGCCAGCGCTTAAGTGCACTTGAAAAAAACAAAACTGCACTCTGTAGTGCAAAAAGCGCTAAAATTGCTTGCTGCACCCACAGGGAGTTGAAAAAACTGCGCTAAACGCGCAGAGGGGCTCAAATAGGCAGTGTGTGTGTGTGGTGGTGGTGGTGGTGGTGGTGGGGGGGGGGGGGGTACTTGAGCTTTGGCTTGGTTACATTGCTCCAGCCAGCAATTTGGCTGCTTGCCATTTTCAGCAGTAAAAACGACACCAGGAAGAATATGGTATGACCGCACACAGGCACTTGGGGCTGTTGTATGCTTCACAGGCTTCCAAGAAACAGTCCTAGGGTTGAGTAATCCAATCCAACCCAAGTCTTAACGTTTTATAGATCCAAAGACTCCACCTTCAGATTCAGATCTGTATGATCTTATTTCACATTCTTGACATATTTCACCTTCAGATTCAGATCCAGAACCTCATTTCACAGTCTTATCATATTTCACCTTCAGATTCAGATTCGGATGATCTTATTTCACAGTCTTGTCATATTTCACCTTCAGATTCAGATTTGTCTGATCTTATTTCACCCATGTGTGTCGTCTTGTCTTATTTCACCTTCAGCTTGTAGTATTATTTTTAGGCCCATCCCCTACTTTACCCCCAGGCTACCGTATTTGTTGTAGTCCTGGCGAAGCGATGAGGGCCCTATTCCACGACGATAGTTGTAGTTGAGAAGGTTGGTCATTGTAATAAGCATGAACGCCACCACCATAGGATGGGCTGATATAATTTCAATTTTAATTGTAACATGGGTTTCCAGCCAAATCTGGGCTGGTCACAGTCTTCCAATTCCAAGTAGTACCATAGGATGCACTTTTAGTCATTGTAACGGTGATCAGTGATTTTTTTAGTTTTGGCCTGAACTGTAATAAGCAAACGGTGGTTGGGAGCTTGGTTTGTTTGTCCTCGACACACCCCTGATGTAATGTTGGTGCCAACTACGTCCGGGACAGTCACTTGTCTCCACGTTTTTCTACAAGCTCGACCCGCCCGCCCTTGGCAAGAAGACAGCTTCCGAGACTGCAGAAGTCGTGCAGGCCGCTGCAAGGCTAAAATGATCGCACAATTAAAGTATCATCCCAGCTGAGATGATGCTTTAATTATATTGTATAATTAAATTATCTCTGTAGCACAAACTCAGGGCCCCCGTCGGTTAAACGATTGTTTGGGGTTCAGTTTATCAGTGCCTTTTCTTTTTAAGCCCTTCCTATATGGTTGGGCAAGTCCCTTTAGCCTATTTGGCCTACCCCTGGACTGTAACATATATACATACATACAAGGCTAGCTGACAAGGGAAACTTTGCTGAAGCTGAGAGACCAAGAAGTTTTAAGATGTAAACGCTTAAATGTTGTCTTCCACTGTCTGCAAGTAAATTGCCCTACAATTAAATGTGCTCACTCTCCGCAGAAAACATTGGATGCAATCCCATCACATGATTGGGTGTACAATTTATTACTTTGCGCCCAGTTACCGTATATCAGTTTAATATGCCTAGGCCCAGCCTAGGCCCAGAGATTGACATATTTTTATGGGATATTGAATGTGGCTTAGATGGAACTGCCATGGCCAAAAATGCGTTTTTTAAGTGCCAATTACTAAGTGAAGCATGGCACTTGGGCCGTTATATATTAGTAGGATATGAAAATCCTCGATTGCTCGAATCCTCGAATCAGACGTTTTCATTTTTTTTTTACGTCTAAGTCTTAACTACTTTTACATCTATTTTTATAGAAACCTAGTTAAATTGAAACCTTAGATGTGAATCTGAGACTAATCAAACCCGTTAGGTATTAGTAGGTCATGACTAAAATGATGAATCACGAATGAGTACAAGTTGTTCAGGCTGTACATGCTCTGGGTGTGTGATGACTCTCCAGATTGCACTGAATTGGGACTCGCTCAAACCCCTGCCTTGGCCCCTGTTTGCCCATGCAGATGAGGGAAAGCTGCTGGTCATATGCATACAAATAACACCCCCATGTGCATACCATCTTGACAAATTGATCCTTGAACCAAATAAAAACCCTAGATGCTCATCCCATCAACCAATTCCAAACAATTCCAAAGAAATCCACGCAATTTCAACAACTGGCACAGGGTGAAGTATCCTAGTACCTCAGTCAAGATCGGAGTGGCCACATTCCTTGTGCCGGGTACTACTCCTGCGCGGTGGTTCGCTGGGATTGGCGGCGAATCTCCACTTCACAAATTGAAGTCCTTCCCCCTGGTGTCATGGACAGCGCCACACCTGCAGTGCCACGGATGATCGAGTTGGGGCTGGGTTTCAAGAATCGGAACAGGAATTGACCGCATCGAGATGGCGATCAACCATCGGAGGATGCAACCAAGAGCACCGGCGAATCATCAAACATGTCCGGAGCAGGGATGTAAGTTGCAAGAGTCACCCACCTCTTGCCTCGGTCTCGACGGTGACAGGCTGAAGACTGAGGCGACTGCTGGACATGCTGAAGGCGCTGCATTCTTGAGCAATTTAGGCCTCATCCCCCCCCCCCCCCCCCCCCCCCCGGCATAGCCATTTTGTAGGTAGAAGCGGCGGATTGGAAGTTGTATCGCAAAGTTCTCCAGAATTCTCCAGAATTTCACCCATGGTGACCGCGTAGAAGGTCTCCGTGCTAGTCCAGACGAAGCCCGCGAGGAGAATAAAGGCGAAGAGCTTGCTCGTGACAAGGGATCACGAATGGGGTCAGGGGACCTACGGAGAGGATGCGAGGGAGTGGGGTCGACAAACGCGAAATGGCTGATACTTCACGGGTAGATCTGGGTAGATATGACAGCTATGGTGACAGCTTGAAGACGAATGTTTTTCTTCGACCCCACTTCGACTTCATGCCACCGACAGCTATGGCCGACACAGGCGATGAAGGGCGCAGCAGACCCAGCTATGGCCGACACAGGCTGAAGGGCCCAGCAGACCGAGCATGCTGGAGTGGGTACGCGTATAACCACAATATATAACCACGAGCATCGCCAGGCACGAGAACTTCAGCCTGGCTGGCTGGCACCATCAATCATTCAAACCAAAATTAGAGCGTGGTAAATTTCGCCTCACAGCAATACAAATATAAAAATATAACTTGCTCGCAACCAGAACGAAATATTTACAAAATCGAGGAATGGAGGATTACCAAACTTTTGCGTCTGTTTTTAGTAGGATATGGTTCTGTTCAGATTCTAAGTTTCTAACCCCCAAAGTTTGGACACAGGGTGATTTAGTTCACTTTGTTTTTACAACTGCCAATTACTAAGACCTCCAACAATTCAGACGCCTACGGTATTGCTTACATTCTGGCTCAACCAATAAACTCATATTTCGGTCACATTTTGGTAGGGCTGTCAATATTGTACGATATTTTCAATTATTGCATGATATATCGCACGATTATCGTTTCGTACACCCCTTTCGCGATATTTCACGATATCCCACGATATTCCACGGCCTTGCTTCAAGTTTATCCGTTTTTTTGTTGTTTCAGTACGATATCAGTACGATATAAGTTCGCCACACAGAACGATACCGGTATACCGGTATCGTACAAGAACTGAAAATAACGGAATAACGTAATATACCGCCATACCGGTATAACGTACCAATTGATTTCTTGTCATCGTGATTTAACACGATATACATTGCGTATGATACATATATATCGCCTGATATAGTCTTCGACAGCCCTACATATAGGGCTTAAGGCTTGAGCCATTAGGGTTTTAACCCACCTGAGTTAGGGGAAGTTGCCTTTGCTGGTTTTGATGATGACCAAACCATTCGAAATTACGAATGTGAATGCATTGCGTACCGGTATTCGGGAGTGGCGTGTAACAGAAACTTGGTAGTGTCTGTACATTTTCACTGTAGCACGAAGTCGGGGCCCCCGACGGTAAGACAATTGTTTGGGGCTCAGTTCATTAGTGCCTTTTCATTCTTAGCCCTTCCTGTCACGATCGGGCAAGTCCCTTTAGCACATTGGGCCTATCCCCTGGACTGTAACAACATACATACGTTACATGCAGCCTTTAAAACTTTAAAAACAGAAACAGAAAGATTCTCCGAATTGTGTATGCGTGTGTGCGTGTGTGTGTGGAGGCGGGGTGGGGTGGGGTGGGGTGTGTGTGTGGGGGGGGGGGGGGGCAATCAGGCATACCCCAACTTCTGCCAATCTACTTGGTACAGAATGTTATCACACAAGTGTGATACCATTCGGTAACCAGGAATGTGGCGTCCTGAACACTACTGGCGTAATAGTGTTCATACTACCCGGTAGATGTCATTGAAACAGTGAAAGGAATTTACAACAGGGCTACCACCCACATGTACCTCAACAACACCCAAGGCAAACCCATTCAAATCACAAGAGGCACCATCCAAGGTGACACCCTCTCCCCCCTACTCTTCATCATCTTCATCGAACCTCTCCTCGGATGGCTACAAGCCGGTGGCAGAGGATACAAGCAAGGCATAACCTCAACATCCAATACTGACCAAGATAAAACAGGTAGTCTAGGATATGCTGATGACACCAGTGTGGTCACTAACACAGCAGACAACCTCAAGGTACAAGTGCAACAATTCAGTACTTGGTCTGGGATTCCTCTTAACGGGGGTAAATGCATGATCACTGGCATATTGCATGGCTCCCACCCCAAGGATCCCACCAACCACAAGGCCCTAACCAAACTTCTCCACAACACCATCCTCATTAACGACACATGGGCTACATACCTTCCCCCCCAATGAACCATACAAGTATCTAGGGGTGCCGGTTAGCCTCACCCTAAACTGGAGACCCCTCATGAAACAAGCCCTGGCCCTCATACATAGTAAAGGACACCAAATCCTCACCACTGCCAAACCGAAAGGCGCCACCCCTCTCCACTGTCTCAGACTCATCACCACGTGTATTAAACCTGCCATCACCTACCCTATGACTGTAGCACCCTACAGCTACTCGGATGTAGGCATCTTAGACAAGGCCATATGGACCCTGGCTAAAAAATGCTGTGACCTACACCCCTCCTTCCCAACTGCTAGTGTCTGCCTCCCCTTAGGACAGGCAGGATTGGGCATCCCCTCCCTAATGGTGGACTATGCTCAAATTACAGCAGCCCACCTCACTAGGTCCCTAAACGACACAGGGAAACTAGGCAGGCTCACTACAGCCCTCCTCCACAAAGAAGCTGCTATGCTCCAGGGTATGGATCCTCTTACCTTGCCCAGCCACACACTTCAATACTTTACCCTGGCCAGGCAAATGCACATCCTCAAAAGAGCCTCCATCCAAATCCATATGGAGGATGAAACCCTACTCAACCCCCTTCAAGACTCCCTCCCGGACATACCCCAACACACCATTCCCCCCAATCTTCTCAAAACCCTCATCCCCTTGGGCATTACTTCCCTAGCTGACATTGTGAGCCCTGATGGGACCACAATCATCCCATCCAATACCCTCTCGCACACCCATGGCACAAGAGTCTCCACTAGGCATAAAGTTGCCCTCAACAGACTCAGCCTACACCTGTGCTCTCCACCCCCACCTGGAAGCCCACCTCAACCCCTCCTGCCACAGCCCCCTGCCCTTAGCATCGAGGACCCTCCCCATCCACCTACGCATCCCCCAACGGCACATTACCAAGTTCTCCACATATACTATCAGCCACCACCTTAACAACTGGGACACCGCCCCTGTACTGCCCCGACCCTTGACCCCCAATGCCGGCATCCTTACCCCAACCATAACACAGCCCCCCCACGCATAATATCGAGGAGATCCCTGCCTCCAATGCACACATGTGGTGGGCCAGAGAGTCCTATCTTCACCCCACCAAGTATGCTCCAGCCTGGAGCACTGACCCCAAGATTGCTTGGACTGCCAGAATGCAATTTATCAGAAATGACACCCACAAATGTACTGACGCCTCCTACTACAGACACCACACCATCCGTAAGAAAAGCTCCCCCGACGACCTGGTGCATGCTGTCTCTACCCCAGACCTTCTTGCTCCCCCAACCCCAGCCAAGCTCCTCCACCTCCTATATGGCAACCAACACAGCCTGACCCACCTCCTGGGCTTCAGAGCCCAAAAGAGGAAGGCTAACGAACCTCGAGAAACACCCCATCACAGATATTGGAGGGTCCAGAAAGCCCCATGCACCATTCTCTGCCACCATCTCCCTTGTTACATATCTGCTGGCCTCCCCGTGCATTCCCACACCTACTCCTCTGCCACCTCCATTGTGGTCACTTGGTCCCCCGTCCATCTCACAGAGGAACAAATCACCCTGCTGGTTGGTCCCACCAGATTTCAGGAAATCCTCCATGCCTACAACACTGAAACTACCCCCAAAGACCCCCCCCCCATCCATTCCACCCAGACAAGACCTCCACCTCACTAACCTCCAACAACTAGGACAGTGGGCGGAGGGAGGAGAGTTTGATGCCAAATGGTACAGCGAACTCAGGCAAAACCTCATCATGAACAAGGCAGACCACCACCCAGACTGGGATATCCACCCCCCAGGCAAATACCACATACAGGCTGGTACCCTGAATGACAGGTACCACCACCTCCCTCCCCAACTCAACAACGGAGACACCACCTACATCTACTCACCAACAGGCCAATGTGTCGGTCATATACCCCTCTCCCAACTCCACCTCCTCCACCACAGATACCATACCACCAAGGCACACTCTCCCCACCTCTGGACCCTCCACAGCACAGGAACCTTCGCTGGAGACATAGCCACCCTCCTATCACAGCACAAAGACACTACCATCTCCAATGTCTCCCCTGCCATACACAAAGCTATGTCCACCCTGGGGATGACAACGGACCTTGACACATCACCCCTCCTAATGAGTCCCCACCTCCCCATGGGCAACACCCCCACCCCCATTGGCCAACTGTTTGGCTGAGGACCCCACTGCTACACCCAACCTTGGTACGGGGGAAACACACACCTCACCAGCCAGAACCTTGAAGAGGCCCACAAGGCTGTTCGATGGGCACTAGGCAGTGCCATACATGCTCTCACCCTTGATACTCCCGCGTGCACCATCCTCTTGGTCCCACACAAACCCACATATGCCCACAACGCCCTTCTAAATCACCCATGGGCTATGGAACTAGCCACTCTGCCTCCCAAGGCCAAACCCCTCACCCCCTTCCTAATCTGGACGGGGGGCAAACTCACCCCTGCCAAGAGACACAGAGGAACCTACAAACTCATTGCCATCTCAAACCCAGCTGGCCATGCCAAGTACCTCCACAACCCACCCACCACATGGGCCCAAACCATGCGGGACATGGGGGCCACTTCCATCCCACGACCAGGTCCCCCCCCCCTCCCAACTGGGCCTTCCTACCACCCACCTACCCAAGGCACTTAGCTCCCTCCTTAAGACCTGGGCACAACAACCCACCCCCAGGCAGATAGACCCCACACCCATAACACCCCCCGTGCTCCCGTGCACACATGCTATCCAACAAGCACCAGGCCTCGCTCTATACACAGATGGAAGTGCCATCATAGACAAAGACGGCGTCCTACGCCTAGGGGCAGGTGTATACTCCCCCAGGGCCGCTGCACGTTGCCTCCGCATAGACACTGGCGGACAGGGCATCACTGCCGACATCAATCGCGCCGAACTCGTGGCAATCCAACAAGCACTCATGCACTCCGAAATAGATGAAGAACTCACCATCTACTCCGACAGCTTATGCTCCTTGCAGCTTATTAATCTGCACATTTACCATCCCAGCAGGACCCGGGAAAACAAACACCGCGACCTCCTGCAAGACATCGCCATCCACATTATCAACAGACACAACGCTGCTGCTACCACACGCCTGCTTAAGGTCCGATCTCACTCAGGAATCGTAGGGAATGACGAGGCAGACACGCTCGCGAAAGAAGCGACGACAGGATACAATGTAATTGGGCCAGTTAAAACAGGGGAACATGCGCACCTCAACATGCATTGGCCGTCTGTCCAGCCCCCCAAATCTATTAATGGGGACCAGCCCCCCCGGCACCCGGCCAACAATCTCACCAAGGGTATCAAGGCTAACCTCCCCACCCCCCTGCACACTGGGCATGCCAACACCACGGGCATATACTCCTCCATGTGGGAGCAAGCCAACCCCTTCCTCCTCCCTCAGGCTAGTAATCGTTTCTGGCAATCCACCGACATCCAATGGTGGCAAAAAATACAAATCCACAAGGCTAGGTGGGGACGCTTATGGACTAGGAAATTGGCGTACAGATACAAACGCCCCTATGGTACCAGCACTAGCCCCCCCTCTGATGATAACTGCCCTCTTTGTCGCAAAGCACAGGACGGAGCTGGCCATATTCTTGCTGGGTGCAGCCACCCTGTCTTCAAAGGAATGTATATTAACAGACATAATAAGGCGGTCCAACTCATCCAAAAGGCAGTAGCCAAAGGAGCTCTGGGGGCTCTCCCCATGTACATGGATGCAGGCACTTGTGAAGCGACCTCCGACATTCCCACAAGACCCCCAGCCACCCTCAACCCCCCTGATCTTCCCCAAGCCACATGGGATAAATACAGGCCTGACCTCCTCCTCATTGACGACGAATCCAAACCAAGAAAAGCCTACCTAGTTGAACTGGGCTACTGCTCAGACACTAACCACCAAATCAAATTCCAGGAAAAGAGCGTTTAGCATAAGGAGCTCCAACGTATCCTTCAACAACAAGGATTCCTTGTACACTACCTAGTCTTCACCATAGGTACCACTGGTACCATACCAATCCCAACTATTACCAATCTCTCCACCTTAGGGATCAGTCGCGAACACGTAGACAAACTCATCTCTAAGCTGCACAGAGAATCTACCGCCTCCTGTACCAGCATTCTTGCCACACGTCGCATGAAGGAGTCCCTCCCGCCTGGAGGGTGACACTTACTATGTCTGCCATGGTGACTTTCCCCAGCTGCGGCGTACGGGAGGGTCCCCTTAACACCACGCCCCTCCAGGCGTTATCTTTTTTTTCCTGTATGGTTTATGTATAGTGTAAGTATGAATGGTCTACGGTTTAACCTTCTATGGTGTATGTTAGTATGTATGGTCCACATGTGTATGGTGCATTCTGTACACATGTAGTGTATAGTGTTACAGTACTCATATCTACTCTGTCTGCAGACGGTGAGCAGCCTGAAGGCTGACATATAAAACAAAACAAAACAACAGTCTGCAGACAGTGAGCAGCCTGTTGGGTGATAGACCGCGAAACCAAAATAAATCTACAGGTTGATGATGGCATCGTCAAATTGTAACCGCGCTTGAGGCTGCGCTGAAGCTCTCATACTTCAGCCTCCAACCCTAATATATATATATTGTATGAATTTGATGCCACACTGGATCTCTCGAATTTTATTTTAGATGCTGCTATCCAAATACACGGGGCACACTTGTGATGTTCAAAAGTCCCCCTTTTTTTTTTTTTTTTTTTTAGTTGTGAAAGGACTTTCACCCCAGGAGGTGGGTCTCCCGACACAAACCAGCGACACGGAGGATTCAGTTCGAATGGTGGTGCCACTCCTACAATATGCAAAGTAGGCGCACTTAGGGTTGGTGAGAGATACCAACCCACGACCAAACGAACATTCACCACTACCCCTGTTGACCACGGCAGACAAGCTCCCTGCCATGGTCGTTAGAGGCGGAATCAAGGAGACATAACTAGAGAACCACCACAAGGGCAGAAATCCGACAGTACTTCCCTACAAGGTTTGCTTAGGGCCAGGACGCCAAAATACTGAGGAATCGAACCTCACCACCCCCTTCCTACTCTCGCAAGTAGGGTCGATACAGCAAGGGTACTGTAGATCACAAGGGATGTAGAACACACCACATTTGTAACTCAGCCTGCGTGTCCTGCGATCTAACGCCGCCCCCTAACCGCTAAGGTAAACCTCGGCAAGCCAGGAAAAGAGCAATCTCCAGTGGAACTATGGTCTGGGCGATTTTCACGCCCAGACCGGTCTATTTGGGCTAATTTCACGCCCAGACCAGGTGGTTGTGTGTGGGGGGGTGAGGGGTGTGTCGTGAAGGTATGGGTGGGTGGTAAGTTGTAAGAACGTGTGGTGATGGGGGGAGAGTGTGTGGTTATGTGTGATGTGGTGGGGGAGTGAGTGTGGGTTAGGTGGTGAAGAGGGAAGGTGTGAGTGTGTGTGTTTGGAGGGGATTTACTGGCCCAGACCGGTCTAGGCGACTCGCACGCCCTGGCCAGGGTTGTGGTGGTGGGGTGGGGGTGAGGGGTGTGATGTGAAGGTTGGTGGTGGTGTGTAGTAAGAACGTGTTGTGATAGGGGGGTGAGTGAGTGGTTATGGGCGGTGTGGTGGGGGAGTGAGATTGTGGGGATGGTGGTCAAGAGGGGTTGAAGTCCAGTAGGGCACTCAGGAGTGTGATGTGGTCGCGTGTTTACTCCGCCTGCAGACGCTAAGCAGCCTGACGGCCGATAGTCCATGTAATCAATATAAATCTTAGCTCATACCCAAGGACACCTTAGGCAAAACTAGGCCCAGCGTCAAGTAGACAAGTAGTTGACATATTTTGAGCTCCTGAGTGCCCATGGCACTTGATGACACATATTACATTACATTTCATGTTAAATTCTACTTAGCACTCGTGTATGAGACTCAGTGCTTCAACAAAAAGGAAAAGCACCCACAAAGCAAAAACCCCCATTACATCAGGGGTGTGTTGGGGACAAACAAACCAAACTTCCAACCACCGTTTTGGTGGCGTAGGTATTAAAACCCCTAGGGCAGGACCCGGATCTCAACCTCTAACAGTGGCGGAGGTAAGAAGCTTAACAAATGAGAAGTCACAAGAAAATAAGGAGACTAAATATCATATCCAATAGACAAGTCCCCCGTGACTCTGTCAAGCTGCGGGAGCATTTGAAGTCCTGTAGAGCACCAGGAAACTGTAACCACAATCATCATCATCATCATCAAATAACCTAATCGCCCTTATCAACTTGAGCTGACCGGCCCATTTCGCTGGTTCATGCACTGGTGGCGTGGGCCCATGGTCTCGGTCGACACCAAACCCTTGGGTACTGCGGCACCTCCCCAAGTGTAACCAGTGTAAAAGTGGGGTTTGTGAGGGCATGTACATTGAGGGCGGTAAATAGAGGGCTGTAACATTGAGGGCGGTAAATAGAGGGCGGTAAACAGAACCTGGGCTTGGGTCCTCAAGTCATGTTCTTGCGAATATCAAGCACTGGGACCAGAATATTCTATGCTGGATCATTCACAGCGTTTTTCTGTGTGCAGAGTGTCGCAAATTGAGTGCGACACGCGTTAGAAGGAAGCTAGTTCGTGGGGGTGACCGGTTAACCCTAACTCCTAAACTTCCGGAGCAGCCCCCTGAACCCCGCAGAGCCTGGGCCGTTTGAGGGGGCATTTCCGGCTAGTTCTGTTTTTTGACGCACTGCAGCTTGATGCAGCCATGATCTTGCCAATATCAAGCACTGGGACCAGATTATCCACACTCTTTTTTTCCAGTTTGGGGGCCAAATTCTGGCGATTGAAACACCCAACAGTATCTTATTGGGACACACACAACAGCAACTTTCTGCAAGCCTGTCTGTCTTCTACTGTTCAACCTCGTTGCTTGATTCAAGCACTACTAGTACCAGCAAAGCTTTTGCCTTTAACAGTCTAGCATGATGCATGCAAAGTATATTGAAACACCCACCAGTATCTTATTGGGACACATACAACAGCTTCCTACAAGCCTGTCTGTCTGTCTTCTATTATTCACCTCGCATCTCAATTCATGCACTACTGGTGCCAGAACAGCTTTTGCCTTGAACAGTCTAGCATGATGCATGCTAAGTACATCGAAACACCCACCAGTATCATATTGGGACACGCACGGCAGCTTCCTAAAAGCCTGTCTGTCTGTCTTCTATTATTCACCTCGCATCTCAATTCATGCACTACTGGTGCCAGAACAGCTTTTGCCTTGAACAGTCTAGCATGATTATGATAAGTACATCGAAACACCCACCAGTATCATATTGGGACACGCACGGCAGCTTTTTAAAAGCCTGTCTGTCTGTCTTCTATTATTCACCTCGTTGCTCAATTCATACACCACTCGTGCCAGCAAAGCTTTTGCCTTGAACAGTCTGGCATGATGCATGCAAAGGGCATCGAAACACCCACCTGTATCTTATTGGGACACACACGGCAGCTTCTCACGGAAGTCAGTACCATAAATAAGTCCTACACCAGTGCCAACACCTTTCGCCTTCAAACACGAGTACCATACATAAGTCCTAAACCAGTACAGACACATTTATCCTTCTTACACCAGTGCCAGAAGCAAGCCCTAAACCAGTACCGGCACATTTCGTCTTCCTACAACAGCACCAGCTCCTCTTCTTCCACCAGTACCATACATAAGTCCTACACCAATACCATAAATAAGTCCTAAACCAGTACTGGCACATTTCCTCTTCCTACACCAGTGCCAGATGCAGGTCCTCCACCAGTACCAGAAACATTTCCTATTCCTCCAACAGTACCATAAATACGTCCCACACCAATACCAGAAACATGTCCTACACTAGTACCATAAATAAGTCCTACACTAGAACCAGAGACATTTCCTCTTTCTACACCAGAACCAGAGAAGCCAACGCATTCAACAGTCTTAAGTGAGGCACAAAAGGGTCACTGAAACCGCCACTAAGATCTAATCAGGACACACACAAACAGCAGCTTCACACACCCCTGTCTGCATAACTTCACACATAATTTCATTCCATTGTTCAGGCACTAATAACAGAAAAGCTGGTGCATTCTGCAAGTTGGAGTGAGGCACAAAAGGGTCACTGACACCGCCACTAAGACCTTATCGGGACACTTCCTGACAGCACACCTCAGTTCACTGGCAATATCTTTCTAGTTGTATTCAAAGGGAGGGAGCGCCATTGTGAGGGGCGGCAGTCACTGTTTTTTTCCGCGCGACGCGTCGCAAATTAAGCGACTCCAGTGCAACGCACTGCCCCCTGAACCTCGCTGAGCGCGGAACCCGGGAGGTTTGTGTGTGTGTGCGTGTGTGTGTGTGTGTGTGTGGGGGGGGGGGGGGGGTCTGAATAGCTTAGCCGGACCCATGCGCTGCCATGCAGCAAAGGAATGGCGACGATCACACAATAAAAACAATGGCCGCAGTGCCATTCTTCTTCTCCCTCGGCAGTTTTCATATTAGTTTTAGATTCTTTCTGCAGTTTTAGCTTAGTTTATTTTTTGCAGTTTTAACACGCTCAGGCAAGGACACGCCAGGTCAGCAAGAAGCTAGCAGAGCACTGAGCCCCAGACCTGTGCTCAACAACAGTAAGCGCCACATCCACAGAGTCCTACGCGGGCAGGAAATGCGCCCTCTCAAAACGAGGGAGCCTCTTTGTGAGAGGCTGCAGTGCCCCCCTCCTTCTTCTCCCTCACAACACGTTCAGGCAAGAACATACCAGGCCGGCAGGAAGCCAGCAGCGCACTGAGTCCCAGGCTCATGCTCAACCAAAGGAATCGCCACATCCACAGATTTCCCCGCAGGAAATGCGCCATAGTCATGTTGGCGTGGCTTGACAGGATGGAGGCCACTACTAGTGTCACGGAGAAAGACATCAGTCGGATGGGGAGGCCTAGGAGAGTGAGCATGGGCCCAGTGACAGTGACTACATAGGCAGCCAACACTCCAAGCTTGGTGGGAATCGTACGATTTGAGCCGACAGCATGGCGCAGACAGCAAACAATCCCCACAACGATCTCCCCAGCCACAGGGACACCATCCTGGAAGTGGGCAGCAGCAACAAACACCAGCGACAGCAGGAACTCCAGCACGAGGTCTCGGAAGCCCATGGCAGAGGGTGTCCCTGGGATAACTCTGAGTAGCCATGACAGGGTCTGGATGCATGGCAGCACCATGGGACTCACCCTACCGTTGACGATCGCATTTACGATGTCTTGGGCGAAGACTCCGGGGATGCGATACCATGGTGCGGAGGTGTATGGTGAGTAGGTAGCCTGTGTGAGTGGGTGAAAAATGCAAGTCAACAGCAGTGGGTAAAGCCCCAGAGCAGTGGGAAAAACCCAGGTATGCGACACCATGGTGCGGTGGTGTATGGTGAGTGGGTAGCCTGTGGGAGTGGTCGGAAAACGCAGGTCAACGGCAGTGGGTAAAACCCCAAAACTTGCAGGTTTTCGCAGTAGCACCAGAAAAACTGATGCATTTGACAAGCTGGAGTGAGGCACAAAGAGAAAACTACAGGGATGCAACACCATGGCACAGCGGTGTATGGTGAGTGGGTAGCCTGTGTGAGTGGGTAAAAATGCAGGTCAAAAGCAGTGGGTTAACCTCCACAACTTGCAGGTCAAAAGCTGTGGGTAAACCCCACAACTTGCACGTCAAAAGCATTGGGTAAAACCCCAAAGGATTTATCTAGCACTCTCAAAATACCCCAAACTCCAAAAAGTACCTGTGCCAATGGGTAGCCACCTCGGGGTCTAGCAGCGGCTATCCTGGCCAGGCGTTCAGCAAATTCCTTGGGAGTGAATGTATGACCTCCCTTGGCAGTCTCCCAGGCCAGCACAGCGCCGCGGATGTTGTTATCTAGGCACTGACGGGCGATGCGACCACATGAAAGGGACACGTCCACATGCAGGGGGGTCATGCCATTGCAGTCGACGGCATCCCATTGGTGAAAGAAGCCGTGATCAGAGCCCCACTTGCAGACCTCCTCAACCATACTGTACTGCCGGCTGTGCATGGCCATGTGCAGCAGGGTAGAGCCCTGGCTTCTTGAGTCTTGAGTGTGGGATACCCAACAGGACTCCAGCTCAAGCGCACTGAAGCGGCTGAGCAAGAGGTCCTTGACAAGCCTGCTTGAAGTGAGGGCACCAGCCTGGACCATCCTCATCAGAAGCTGGATGCCTAGAAGCTTGGTCATAGATTCCCATGCGGAGGTGGGGTCTACAGGTTTTGAGCAGATCTCTAAGAAGCTGCAGAGCATATTGACGATTTCCCTTTGGACGAACGGTTCGGTTGAAGGAGGCTGGAGGGCGAGGTTGACTGGCATGCTGCACAGCTCGGCAGCAATCACCTCCTGGCTCTTCTCCACAGCCAACACGTTGGCTGTAGCGATGGCAAGGCCGTCACTGGTGCGGTATGTTCTGACCTGCAAGGGGCTGTGCTGATTGATTCCCTCGGAAACCTGGGGCAGGTTGACAAGCAGGCAGAAGGGGGTGGCAAAGGAGGCACCGGAGGAGACATCGGCATCTGCAGAGGGTACCACAGCCACATCTACAAAAATCCCAGCAACACTTCCCCTGAAGAATACAGCACTCGGCTCCTCAGTGCAGTGGAGCGGTAGCGACACCCTCCGAGATCCCTCACCTTGTCCTGTCTCAATCACAGTCACAAGGGGCATCTGGTCCATGCACTTTGACAGGTCGTCCTTCACAACCCCCATTCGCACGCTCAAGTCCATGGGAGGCAGCCCAAGCCAGGCCAGCCAGGTAGGAGAGTTCACAGCTTTCAGCCTTTGCTTATAAAGGTCGTTCCTGCATAAGACTGAGATGCCAACTAAAAGGCTTCCTCGGGAAAAAGTCATCCCGATTACGGACATTCCTGGGAGCATCCCTTCGATATGTCTACTCAAGTTCTCCTTTGACTCTTCAGTTACCATGCTTGGGTCGGCATCCGGAATGCGCAAGAAGATTTCAGACACACCAAGAGGAGGAAGAAGATCGAGGAAGGCCGGTTTCTTGTAAGCCTCGACCATAGCCAGGAGCTCCGCATCATCCATTTCGTCCACATGCCTTGTTCCAGGGATAACAGACATAACAGAGGATCCGGAATCATTGGAAGAGTACATAGCGTCTTCCGTTACCGCCTGGACCTGGACATTATCCCACTCGATGAAAGTATCAGGAGAACAAGCGGAAGGTTCAGGAACTGGTTCGCTAGGAGGCTGGTGCACCGCTGGCGCTGGGTGGGGCTGCCGTGAATCAGGAGGAGGCCGAGAGAGGGCATCGAAAAGATGGCCGGCAAAAAACCCAGACAACTGCAAGAGGACGCTCCTCAACAAAGCGCGCTTGACACCATAGATGAGGAAGCTGAGCAACGTTGCGGCGAGCCAGCAAGAGCGCAGGAGGTACACTGGAATGGCACCAAACTTGCGACAATTGAGCTCGACAACTAATCCCAAAGGGAGGTCGAGGATTTCGTGCGCAAGTCCACCATATGATAGGAAGGGTTGAGCCCAATCTAGCAAACCTCTCATTCCACAAGCGAGCGGGATGCAGCCAGCGTGGAGAAGATTATAATCAGCTTGCATAGCGGAGACTACGACAGCTTGGGTGAGACACCACGCAATAAGCCGGTTCTTTAGTTATTTCCTTTTGAATAAAACAAATGGGCGAGTGTCAGATCAAGTTTTCTACAGTCACTGCTAGCAAAGTCGATAACGTTAAATTGTGAAAGGCTGGTAAAAAGGGATAATGGGGATTACCTGCTGTACATCGGAGAAGGGGGGCGCGGGGCTGTGAAGAACCCCATGTCGTACATGGAAACCCTAAAACCCCATACCACTTCCATTTCTTGACGCTACGGTAACTTGTTTCTATTATTTCTACTAAGGCATTTAGCCCGTCGTACCGACGGCAGGCCTCCTCCGGGGGCCTCCTCCTTCCACACGACCCCCAATGAAATGACGTTTGGAGGGTCACCCACCCACTCATTTTCCATTCCCATTCACATTAGGTGGCTTGTCATCGTGCACTGTTTCCATGATCATCCCCATCACACTGACAGTTGAGTGGCAGATGGCCACAACACAAATGTACATGCAACTCCATTACCAACCCACCCCCATGCACGTGCCCCCCGCCCCCCCCCCCCCAAGAGCAGCTTGATTCCTGGGGAAACGGACACAGCGTTGTGGAAATCAATGCGATGCCTTTCAGGTTTTGACCGAAGTTAGAGGGCAAGGGGAAATAGCATCCAGGGAGCATGTTGGGCTAAGCATTTCGCGAGCGGACCCTTCCCACCCCACCAACTCATGAACCAAAGAGTCGCTCGTTTGGTACAAAGCAGACACATCGCTGCAGGAACACATGCGATGCCCATCCGCTATCAGCTATGCCCTCGCTGGAATTAGAAGGCTAGGGGGGGAAAGCCGAAAAGCAGGGAGCAGCTGTCAGTCAGAGGTCCGAGAACAATCTACTTACAGCGCGAAATTGTTCCGCATTAATGCCGGCTGGGAGTAGAAGGGCACGCATTCCCGCCCATTGCAAAGCATGTTGGCCATATATAGTAAGCGCGCCCTGTCAGAGCTTTGTCCCTATTGCAAGTGAAAAAAGGGCGTCAAGCATTCAATTCAACGGCAGCAGTTGTAATACTTGTGGAGAAATAGGTTCTGAGTGAGGGCTCATAAGCGACTGAGGTTTGGCCAAGACTGGTCTTTAACACCTGCCTGTCGCTGATTTGAGGATCCCTAGGCTGGTCCATGCTTGTGTAGATTGAAAGATTTAGCTAGGAGCTGGGGATCACGCGATGTAAAAGCAGTCAGCGAGCGAGCAGGAGAAGGAGAAGAGAGTGTTGTAACGGGGAGGGCAGCAAGGTAAGGTGGGTCAGGAAGAGCTCATATCGAAGTAAGTGGACAGTAGAAGTGCGCGTGCAAATCCGGGAATGGAGAAAAAATTGAAGACAAACATGCTTGGGTGAGGGAGCACAGCTCCCATTGTGGTGTGGGCCAAGACATTGTCAGATCGCGGAGCGCAAAGAGTGCGCTTGGCGCAGTCGCAAGTTGAAAGCAGGTGAAAGTCGCGGGTTTGAACTCGTCGGGGGAGGTGAAAGCGTTTGAAAATCGAGGGTTGTGGTGTAAATGTGCCAGATCAGCAATCGACGGTTGAGGTGTAAATGTGCCAGACCAGCAGGAAAATGCTTGCCAGATAAGCGGAACCATTGCCAGTTAAGCCCTAAACCCGTGACAACGGTCGGTCGGTCGTCGGGCGGACAACGCAACTTTAATAGTATAGATAGATAGATTATATTACCAACCAACCAGTTGGGGGTCCGGTTAAGAATTGTGTTTCGGAGGGTTTAGACTCGACCTCTAACCGGGCCTTAACTTTCGGGAAGATGGTTGGAAACGTTCCACCAGTTAAATAAATAATGAAATCAGCGTTTGAATCGTGAGGGAGTGCTGCAGAGCGTTTTGTTGGTTACACAGTGAAGACTAAAGTAGAAGGAAGATACACGCAACGAGTGCGCTTATATAGAAGACGGGAGTCTGCAGGAAGATCCTGCAGACCCGTGTAAGCCACAGCTAGCCTGTGGCCTAGCGGCAGGCAACTCGGGAACTGGAGAGACCAGGTACCGGTATGCATTATGCCGACTCAGTGTCCGACGTATATCGGACAATAACATCCCCCCCAACTTGAGGTATTCTTGAGCTCAATAATTCCTGAAGTTAACTGAGGGGCATAAGAAATTAATATAGATACAAAAGAAATACAATGACTAAGAGCTAGTCTGCTTCGGTCAAGAACTTGGACAATAAGATTATTCAGGTCAAGACTTAAGGGAAGGAAGCACTTGGAAAGTCTCGAAGTCAGTAAGTCACTATATGTGGCAGTACATTGGTCAGGCTTGTCAAGAGATCAGATGTAAGGTAATCTGGACTGTGGCAAGGCGGGCTGGCACAGTCAAGGTGGTAATCTTATCTAAGAACTCTAAATCACTGGCCTAGGTTGGCACAGACTTAAACTAAAGTAAGTCTATAAGGGGAAAGAGAATTTATACGGTCATACCTGAGGTTATCTAACTTATTCCCCCTCTAATTGGGAAGTCGAGATCCTGCAAAGACTTGTCAAATCAAGAGTGACATCAGGATAACTAAATCAGAGACTGGCAGGACTAAGTGTGATACATCCCACCTAGAAGTCAGTTAGGATGCATAAGGTCAGCATACTATTTCCCCCATAATTTGGGGGCTCTAAATGAATCCACAAATTACGGATGACATTATGAGAAATAACTTAAGGTAGACATCCTCCGCTAGCTCATAACTATCCGTCCAGATGGAAGGATATGGTGAGGTACGGTACTTCCAGTATCATTTATAAGATATAAGAAGGTAGGCTTGACAGTAAATACATCTGTCTTCCAGAGGGGAGATACATGCTAAGAAGTCAATTGAAAACAGCATGTAACTAGAGGTCCAGGTCGGCAAGAAAACTAGTCAAACTGCTGTGGTAGTACATGGCAGGACAGGATTTAAATTCCTAGAGTGTTCATTGCTATAAAAAAATGACAAGCAGGGGGCACATTTAAATGCCAGGTGCTGGGAAGTCATCCAGGGTCAGTAGCTTGGCTGCCATGTTGCTAGAGTTGAAACCATGTTGCTAGGAGCCGTTGAGAAGGTAGAGGGCTTGTAGGGCCTGCTGGGGAGCTGCAGGTCATTTGCTTACTTCTAGGGAGCTGCTGGGGAAATCAATCGGACTCTACTAGGGAGGTGCCAGGTGAGTAGTAATTGCTGTGACATTCATATGAGGTGAGTGTAACCATGACTGCGGCAGAAAAGACTAGGATGGCTGCAGATCAGGGAAGTTGCAGATCATGGCGGCTGCAGATCAGGGAAGCTGTCTATCAGAGTGGCTGCAGATCAGTTCAAAGACAATTATGTGACATGCAGATGTATTCAGCAAGCGAGGGTATCGCTCACAAGTGCTGGGGATCTGCATGTGCATGAGGGTCAATGTGACCATTGCATGGTGGTCTGCATAAAATAGCGGTACTGCGATTTATGTAGATCAGTGTGCAGATCAGATCATAATGCAGATCAGCGGCAGATCAGTGTGCAGATCAGATCATAATGCTGATATCAGTGGAGCAAGAGGTTATCAGATCAGTTCATACCCCCCGTTCAGAGTTCAGCTGTTGACATCCCCTCACAAGGTTATCATTTATCCTATGTCCACAAGCGAGGGTATCGCTCACAAGCGTAGCATTTATCCTATGCCCACCAGGATGTGTGGCGCCTTGGTTGTCCTATTATGGGAGTGGGGCCAGGGCAGGGAGAAAGTACCATGGAAGGCAGAGGTGATGAAGGGGTGGTTGATGATGACGAGTTCAACCAGAGCATCAGTGAGAGTGGGGGGCGTTGTGGATGTGGATGTGGATGTGTGTGTGTTGTCGCTGTCACGTGTGCTAGATGTACTTGCATAGGTAGTGGCGTGGACAGTGAGCATGGGTGTGTCTCCATCACGTGTGCTGGATGTACTTGCATATGCACTAAGGTTCCCCCCATGCAAGTGAGGATCAGCAGAAGCTGCAGATGAGTGTGCAGGTGTGTGTGCAGGTGCATGTGTAATGCCAGGTGTCCAGGGTTGGAGTGGTGGTGAGTTGTGGAAACCAGCTGCAATGCAGAACTCCGTCCATGTGGATGGTAGATCTTGGACTAGTGACCAGTCTAGGGGTATTGCTGGGAAAACTGGCGGTGGTTGTAAGCAGATAAGTTGGAGAGGTTGGTTTGATTCACAACCTGGGTCTGCATCTGCATCGGCTGGGACTATCCAATCTGGTCTATCAATCAGGTTTCCCCCATGCAAGTGAGGATCATGGAGGGAACTGCACCCATCAGGAGCTGCTGTGTGTGAGGGGGCAGAGTGGACAGATGTGTCCTCGACAGGGACACAGAGTGCTGCAGCATGTGATGTGTGTAGTGCTGGAACATGGTTGTCGACAGATAAGGATGGCATTGCATCAGCAGGTGAGGGTGCATGGTACATGGTTGCCTCATGCACGCGAATAGCAAGATCAGTAGGTATGCCGAAGTGGGTCCAGAGTGTGGAGGTGGGGAAGAATTCTCTTACCCATTTATCATGGAGTTGCTGCATTCTAGTCTCATATTCCATGTCATAGATCTGACGTTCCAAGTTTTGGATTGTATGGTTTTGTTCTTGGATCTCATGGTTTTGGGCTTGGATTGTATAGTTCAACTCTGAGATAATGGGGTTTGGGGCAGGGTTTACTTTACGGACAGGGACAGTCCTAGGGGCAGGAACAGTCCTAGGGGCCTTCCTAAGGGTAGGGACAGTCCTAGAGGCAGGGACAGTCCTAGAGGCAGGGACAGTCCTAGGGGCAGGGGCAGTCCTAGACGTGGCACATATGCTGGCAGGCGGGGGTGTAGGGGCTGTAGCATCACTATCATCATGGCTATTTGTAACACAATCTGTGGCTGGGGACTTAGTGCCATAAAAGGCTTTCAGGTACATCATAGTCCAGTTGGGACCAGAGATATTCTTGCTTTTCAGCTCATGTCTAATGCCAGGGGACAGATACTCATTAATGATTTTCATGGAGCAGGCGATCTCATGAAATTGAAATTGAAATTGTTACATCCAAGAAATATGAAAACTCTAAGGACGTGAAATTAAGGACACCACAGCGTACGCAGAAGCTAGCTGTAGTCACCATAGATAAACACAAAAAAGATCCAGTACTAGTTGTGATCCCACCCGTGGCGGACTGAGAGTCATTTCAGTCGGTCACGTGGGTGGCACTAGCTGGACCAAAAAATGTTAATCTCCGGCGGGGTGGTGTTCCATGAATCTACGACATTGTAAAATAGTCTGAAAGCTGTCAACAGAGTGGTGGTGCAGCTGGTCTGCTAGTGTGAGAGTTTCTAAATTGGTAAGACCAAGGGTGGTCATGGAGGTCACAAAGGTTCTGGGGATGGTGCCAGTGGTGCCAATGGTAACAACTAGGTAGTGAACAAGGTAGCCAGCTAGTCTAAGGCCGGCCACCAACTGGGTGTGTTGGGCATGTTTATCCTCTGCCTTAGTGGCATGGTTGGTGTCAGAGCAGTATCCCAGCTCTAGAATCCAGATTTCCTTGTCAGCAGCAATGGTGGGTGAGTCCACCTCGGGCAGGATGGCGAGATCTGGCCTCAGTTTGGGCCAGATCTCTGCTGGGATGGAGGGAGGGCGTAACCAGTCAGGCAGTGTTTTGCCAAGGACTCCGCGGGGGAGGTCCTCCAGCCTGCCTGCGTCCATGATAACGCGGCGGGATCCAAGGGCGCCTTTGCTGATGGCCTTGTGCAGTAAGTGGACAGCTGCGTCATGACGCTTGATGTACATGCCCTTGAAGGTGGCGTGTGTGCAGCCAGCAAGAATGTGACCAGCTCCGTCCTCGTGGGTGGTACAAATAGGGCATGTGGGGGAGGTGGCAGGGTTGGGGTTGTTGGCATAGGGCATCTTCCAGCGATAGGCGAGCTTCTTGTTCCACAGTCGGCCCCATCTGGCCTTGAGGATGCAGAACTTAGTTTTGTGGGTGATGTGGGAGGATGTCCAGAATTTATTGCTAGAGTGGGGTAGATGCAAGGGGGTGTTATCAGCCCAGGTGGTGGCATATATGCCTTTGAGGGGATGCTGTCCGAGGTGGCAGCTAGTGGGAAGGTTAAGGCTGATCCCGTTGGTGAGGTTAGGTGCTAGGGCTCGTGGGGGAGTTGTGCCAAGAGGTGTGCAGGGGGGTTGGACAGTGGGCCAATAGGTGTTGTGGCGGGGTTGTTCTCCAGTGGTGTCGGTGTATCGTACAGATGCTGGGTTGGTGGCTGCATTGCGTGCTAGTGCATCTGCTCTATCATTGCCCAATATGCCAGTGTGTGAGCGTACTTTGCAGAGGGTAGTGTGTGATCCTGCCAGAATGCGTTGGACAAGGTGAGTGCGGATAGAATGCAGGAGTACAGAGTGGAGAGAACGTGTAGAGGTAGTAGGATCTTGAATCATTTTGTTAATGAGTTGGAGTGAGCAGAGGCTGTCAGTGTGCAAGGTGAGGTCAGTGGTATAATCAATGTGTGCTATGGCTTGGTGGATGGCCACTAATTCAGCCCGGTTGTTAGTTCTGGTGGCGCCTTGGCCTCCTGGGTTAATGGAATAGCTCATACCAGCCACAGGTATGTAGACCCCTGCACCTATTTTGCTGGGGGTGCCAGGGGCTCCCTTGATTAGGCTGCCATCAGTATAGACCTGCAGACCTAGGGTAGGTATGGCTGAGTAGTGGCAGGGGTAGATGACTGTGGGAAGCAGAGGGGGGCAGTGGTGGGTGGTAGGCTGCCAGGGCAGAGTAGTGAGGGATTTAAGAGTCCTGGGGTAGGTGATTTGTGTGTCTGAGGAGGTAAGGGTAGGATGTGTAGGGAGGTTATGTGGTTCCCAGAAGGGTGAGATGCTGAGCATGTGCTGTGACCAGATGTCTGTGAACCCCTGGAGACGGTTTAGGTATTCAGGTTGGCTGCTTGGGTTGCTGATGATGAGAATGTGGAGCTTGTGGGAGGAGGTAGGGTTGTGATGTTTGCCCCCTAGCCAGGTTTCAGAGGTGCTGTAGATTTCAGAGAAAGGTCTGGTGTCCACGTGGTGGATCCAGGGGTGGTGCAGAAGTTTCTTGTAGGGGGCATTATAGTTGCCTGGGATGAGTAAGACAGTGCATGTTGGGATGTGTTGTGCTTCTGCGTGGTCAGCACTGGCTAGAGCCCACCTGAGTGCCTTGTGTGCATCGGTGACGGAGGTAGGGATGTCCACCAGTGATCCCCCTGTCCAGATGCTGTGGAAGAGATCCCCGTTGGCTCCAAAGAGCTGGTCAGCTGGGTTTATGGAGGAAAATTCTGCATAGGCAGAATCTAGGTTGAGTGGAGTAGCAGTGCGGTGATGGGTGATGTTGAGGTGTAGGTTAGCTTGGTGCAGGGCTGAGGGAAGAGTGTAGGTGGAGGCAGGGGTGTCCTTGTGTCTGGTGTATAGGGCTGCAAGGTCAGGTAAGAATCCTCCTTGTGTGAGTTGGTTCCAAGTTGAAGGGCGTGTAGTTTTATTGTATTCATAGTGTGTGTGGAGGGAGGTGAGAAGGGTGTTGGTACTATGGCCCACACATTTCCCGGCGGGGTTGTAGAGGAATGTAGTGTCTGCATGCGTGTGGGTTTGCTGGCCTTCTGAGCCAGTGAGGATGCCAGTTTGGGCTGTGTGTTTGAGTGGTGGTTGGATGTCCCAGGTAGGGCTTCGGTCATGAGTGTCTATGTGAAGAAGTTTGTGGACAAGGGCATGGTTATCAGCATTGAAGCCAGGTGTAGTGGCCCATTGTCCCTGTTGCTGGGAGTTAGTAAGGTGGGAGTCTCTTCTGGGGTTAAGATGGGTTGTGGTGGTGGGTGTGTCTTTGAAGGCCTGGAGAAGGGTGTCATAGGTGGATTGGCCCAGCATGGTGATGAGGTGGGTGGTGTGGTATGGTTGTGGTTTCCAGTGGACCTCAGAGGTGGTGGGAGTAATTGGTTTACTGTGAAGGATAGTGTAACCAATTTGGGTATATTGACTGATATGGTCGTTGTGCATGGTGATGGGGGCCCATTGGAGGTGGGCAGTGGTGGTGATGCTGGTGTCCCTAGTGTCCATGGTCCGTTTGCTGCGCCAGCTGGTGATGCTGAGGGGTGTGTACTGGTTACCATAGGTGAGGTGAAGGAGACGGGTAGGGGGGGAAGGGGATCCAGGGGTAGGGTGGAGCATTGCTGCCTTGAGAAGATCAGGGTTGGAGGCCTTAGTAATGTTGTAGTGCTTAAAGAAGGGCTTGGCTGGGCCGCGGAGGATGGCCTTGCAGAGGTGAAGGCGGGATGCCCAGGTTGTCGCTGCTTCGTTGTTGCCCCATGCTTTACCGTAATGGTCGACGTTGGCGTTCCATTCGGCTGTGGAGTTGCAGGTGGTCCACGCCCACCATTGTTCCCCGCTGATGTCACGGAGAGGGTCTGCTGTGTAGTCCGCTTCCTTGACAGGAGGTTGCGCTCGGCTGGTGGGGTAGCGCTGAGTTGGGGTGGAGGCCGGGCGGGCGACAAACATGTTCTGCGCATAGGCTGACGGTTTGGGTGGGATGGTGTATGACGAGGTAAGTCGTCGCTGCGGTAATGGAAGAGGGTTGGCATGGCTGAGGGAGGGGAGCAGGTCGGGGCTGTTGCCAGTGAGGTGTGATGTAAGGAGGTTGAGGGAGCGCCGATGGTGCTTTGTTACTTTGCCCTGTGTGATAAGAGGGAGATCCGTGGTAGTGATAAGGTGAGTGCCTGCTGGAGTAACCAGGTCGTGGTATGTATAGATCCCTAGATCGTGGAAGGGAGTCACAAGGGAGACAGGGATGTGAGCAGGTTGAGGGAGTACTGATTGGATGTTGAGCTTATCCAGGAGTTCTGTGTCATTCCAGGTGATTTGGATGTTTGAATGGTCTAGGAGTTGAAGTTGCCGGGCAAGAGATGAATATTAGAGGAGTTTGGGAGAGAGAGAGGTTGGAGTGAGAGTGTGGAAAGTTTTGAAGGTTTTAGTGAGGAGAGATTTGGTTAGTATGCCCAGGCGTCCAGTGTCATTCATGGCGTGGGTGAGGGCAGAGGCAGTAATTTGTGTATATTCAGTGAGGAGAGAGGGGATCCCTAGGCCTGCCTCTGTTTTGGGCAGGTGTAGTGCCCTAGTGGGGAAGGACATGGGAAGGCTGCTGCACAGTTTGACTGTCTTAAGTACTGCTTTATCTATAATGTGGATGTCTGTGAGAGAGAAGGGGGCTACGATCATAGGGTATTTGATGGCTGCTCTGATGCATTGTGTGATTATACGTATGCATTGTTCAGGGGTTGCCCTGCTTTTAGCTTTGTTGAGTATATGTAGGCCCTTTGTGTGAATAATGTCAAGGGTGGCATGCAGTTGGGTTTTCCAGTTGAGGGTGAGAGAGATGTGGACTCCTAAGTATTTGTAGGCTATATCTGGTGGTTGATAAGTGGCATATGTGTCTCCAAGGGTTATTTTGTCCTGGAGTCTTTGTTTGAGGATATCATTGTGGGTGGGGTTTGAGGGGTGTGTCTTGTGAAGGATGCCACTGACCACACATTTGGTAGCATTGAGAGGGATGCCAGACCAGGTGCTGAACAGTTGGACTTTACCACATTGGATGCGGAGGTCCTCGACCGTTCCAGTGAGGACTGCGGTGTCATCCGCATACCCCAGGCTGCTGGTGAGGTGCTCGTCAGCCTCCGCGGTGGGAAGGGAGGCAGCGCGGTATCCCCTGCCTCCTGAGCATAGCCATCGGTGGAGGGGTTCAATAAAGATGATGAAGAGGAGAGGGGAGAGTGTGTCCCCTTGGATGGATCCCCTGGTGATGGGGATGGGTTGACCAGGTGTGTTGTTAAGGAGGATGTGAGTGTTGGAGTTGGTGTAGATCCCTTTGACTGTGTCTATGGTGTCGTGGGTGAATCCAAGGTTGTGCATAATGCAAAGAAGTTTTTGGTGATCTATCATGTTGAAGGCAGAGCTAAAGTCAAAGTAAGCTGCGTACAAGTCTTGTTGGAAGAGGGAGGCATCCTCTATGTTGTGAAGGAGGTTGAGGAGCTGCCTATAGGTGCTCTTGTCTTTTCTGAATCCCTCTTGGCAGGTGCTGAGAATATGATTGGTTTCTGAGTAGGTGGAAATTGTGTTGGTGATGAGAGAGGTCCAGAGTTTAGCCACAGAATTGTTAAGTCCTATGGGTCTATAGTTCTGGGGAAGGTATGGGTCAGATTTTTGTAAAGCATAACTGTGTGAGAAGTTTTCCAGCAGTCCTGGGGTTTCTTCCCAGGATCCAGGAGATTTGCATAGTTTGTGAATGACAGTGTGCATTTCGGTGGGGAGACACATCAGTAATTCATTGGGTATCCCATCTGGTCCTGTGGCTTTATTTGTGGCCAGTTTTCTGATGCAGTCGGTGTAGGCAGTTGGAGATGAGAGGTAGGTGTAGGGTGAGGCAGTATGCTGAATAGAGGTGGCGGGGGTTTTCGAGTTGAAATTTGTCAGTGTGTGTTGTCCCAGGGGGGAGGGGTGGAGTAGGCAGCGTAGTTGCCATTGGGTGGGGCACAGGGGGGGACATGAGTTTGCCCATGTGTTTGGTCAAAAAGGTCAAGGAGATCGTTAGTTTTAGTATGTAGGGTTCCAGTTTGCTGGTTAAGAAGGACAGTGGGAGAGTGGGGTTGGCCGTCTGGTTTGAAGATGTGTCTATGCATAACCCGCGCCTGTGTATTAAGGCGATGGCGAAACTTCTTGATGGCCTTGGTGCTTCTTTCCTCCTTTTGCAGGGCTTGGATAGTGCGTAGCTCCTGGATAGTGTGTTGTATGTCATCAGTGAGTGATTGACGGTATTGGGGTAAGAAGGGGGTTGTGGAGGAGGAGAAGTTGGACTTGCGTTTTAGTTTGTAGAGGGCAGTCTGGGGGAAAGGATGGGAAGAGCGCAGGTTATCATATCCAGATTGGTCCATGGAGTAGGATTGGGTGCGGAGAGTTTTAATGTGTTTCACGTGTTGGTTAAGTTGTTGGTAGGATTTAGCTGTCTTTCTGGGAAGGAAGATGCCAGAAATGGTTTGTTTAGTGGGGCAAGTCTCTATCATGATACTGAGGGCTTGATGCAGGGTGGTCATAAGGTGGTCGGCCATACTGTTGAGGTCTTCTGGAAGTGCAGTCATCAGTTCCTGCCGGATGGATTGAATGTGAGAGGCAGTCCTGTCTTCCCCAAGAAGGTCCTGAGCAGTTTGCCAGGCGGATTCTATGTTAGTGTGGGAGCTCAGAAATTGGTGGAGGTATTGAGTAGTGATGGCTTGCCTAGTTTTCCTCTTTGTCTGATTGTTTAAGAGGGAGGAGGAGCTGAGGGAGGTGTAGGTGTTTGGTTGGAGGTATGGCAGGAGGGGGAAGGAGAGTGGAGGTGAGGCGTTTGCTCAAGTGCATGGTGGTCTAGGGTGTCCCCCATTTGGTGGGTGCTTTCAGTGGTGTGGGTGCCCGGAGGTGGGTTGATGAGCAGGATATCATCAATACGACTGCTGTAGGGGGTGTTGTTGCTGCAAGAAAAATATGTGTGAGGTCTGGGTTGTGGTTGTGGAGTGATACAGAGTTGAGAAATGTGTTGCTGGTGAGAAATGTCATCTGGATATTTGGTTAGACTGCTTCTGTCAGTGGTGTGGCATGTGGCATTCCAGTCCCCTGCTAGGATGTAGTGGTGGGTAGGATTTTTCTCAGTAATGTGGTGGATGTAGGAGTAGATGTGCTCTCTTTTGAGGGCATTGTTACAGGGCATGTAGACGCCCAGGACATGGGTTATGTTGTTTATGGTTTGGTGGGTAATGTGTCCAGAGAGTTCGACTGGAGTTTCATGATTGACTGGGTGAGCAGTGACTGTTTTCCTGATTAGTGTAATGACCCCTGCTGAGGGGGTGACTATTTTGTCAGGGCTGGTAGCTTGGAGAGTAGTTTTGCTGTTGTGGTGGAAGTGATAATCATGCATGTCTGATTTAATCATGTTTTAGAATGGATTTTCTGTGTGAGAGTAGTTTGGTTTCAGTGAGAATTATTATCATTATCCCTGGATCTAATGTGATCATAGATGACTTCCCAGGAGGATCCATTCCCCTGCAGTTGATAGTGGTGATGTTGATGTCATTAAGAATGTGCTCCTGCTGTTGGACAGGGTGGTCTGAGGTTTGTTCAGAATATTTAGGCTTACTACGTTTCTCCGGTGAGGTGGGCTTGGTAGTGCTGATGGACTGCTGCTTCTTGGCTGAGGGGGGAGCTCCAGGGATCCAGGTCTGTCTGAGCTTGTTGTATTCAGGGATGGTAGGCCTGCTGGGGGGTGGGGAGCCTTGCTGCCTGTATTGGGGAAGGGAAGGCACTTCGTGACCGTTTTTAGTGTGGTGGTTGTTCTTGATTTTTTTTAGGTGTTTTGGTAGAGTTGTAGGGTTTCTTAGTTGGTGTGGATAATCCAGTACTAGGTAATAACAGCATTGTATGTGGGTGTTTCAGTGTTATTTGAGTGGTTAGGGGGGATGTTTGATTATTGGTGGGGTGAAAGTGGTGGTAGATTGGTCTTTGAAGGGTGGGATGATTGTTGCCTGTAGGTTTGTTAATGTGGATTTGTGTTTTGAGAGTCGTTCGGATGGTTCTCATGGAATTGGGTTGGGGATTGGGGGATCAAAATAGAAGCTCAGGTGGAAATGGTAGCCTTGGAAGGAGGGTGTTGTGGCTCGCGGGTAGATGCACCATGGAGCTGGTGCGTTACAATCCAACAAAACAAGCAACAAACCAAGCCAACAACAAAGAACACAACAACACAAATCAAAACAACAATACAACACCGCAAGACAAACTAAAAGTCAACTAAACAAACAAAAACAACAAGGACCAACAAACAAGACAAACAAACAAAACAGCAACACCAAGCAACAAGTATGCTAACAAAGCAAGCCAACAACAACCAAAAACAACACCAACAATCACAAGACCAAACAACAATCACAACATAACAACAAATCCAAAAACATCACACAACCAACAACAAGCAAGCCAACAAATCCGACAATAAGCAACAAAAAAAACAAATCCAAAAACATCAACTAATACAAGACCAACACAGCTCCAACAACAAAAAACAAACCAACAACAATCAACAAATGTCCAACACAACAACAGACAATCCAAGGCACAATCAAGAAAAACAACAACAATCGCAAACAACAATCCCATACACAACAAAATCAAAACACAAACAACAACAACCAACAACAACAATCAACCAACAACAATCCAACAACAACAATCCAACAACAACCAAAATCAACAACAATCCAACAACAATCCAACAACAATCCAACAACAACAATCCAACAACAATCCAACAACAACAATCCAACAACAACAATCCAACAACAATCCAACAACAACAATCCAACAACAATCCAACAACAATCCAACAACAACAATACAACAACAATCCAACAACAATCCTACAACAATCCAACAACAACAATCCAAAAACAACAATCCAACAACAATCCAACAACAACAAACCAACAACAACAATCCAACAACAATCAGACAACAATCAGACAAATGAAACAACAACAATCGAACAACAATCCAACAACAATCCAACAACAATCCTACAACAATCCAACAACAACAATCCAACAACAATCCAACAACAACAATCCAACAACAATCCAACAACAATCCAACAACAAACAACAACAATCCAACAACAACAATCCACAACAATCCAACAACAACAATCCAACAACAACAATCCACAACAACAATCCAACAACAGCATCCAACAACAATCCAACAACAATCCAACAACAACAATCCAACAACAATCCAACAACAACAATCCAACAACAACAATCCAACAACAATCCAACAACAACAACCCAACAACAACAATCCAACAACAATCCAACAACAATCAGACAACAATCAGACAAATGAAACAACAACAATCGAACAACAATCCAACAACAATCCAACAACAATCCTACAACAATCCAACAACAACAATCCAACAACAATCCAACAACAATCCAACAACAATCCAACAACAATCCACAACAACAACAATCCAACAACAACAATCCAACAACAATCTAACAACAATCCAACAACAACAATCCAACAACAACAATCCAATTACAATCCAACAAACAAACAATACAAAAACAAACATCCCAACAATAAACAATCCAAACAAACAACACAATCCAACAACAATCCAACAACAACAATCCAACAACAACAATCCAACAACAACAATCCAACAACAATCCAACAACAAAACAACAACAATCCAACAACAACAATCCAACTACAATCCAACAACAACAAACAACAACAATCCAACAACAATCCAACAACAACAATCCAACAACAATCCAACAACAACAATCCAACAACAATCCAACAATTATCCAACAACAGCAATCCAACAACAACAACCAACACAACAAACAACAAAACCAACAACATCCAACAACAACCAACAACAACAACCAACAACAACAACCAAAACAAACAACCAACAACAATCCAACAACAACAACCCAACAACAACAACCCAACAACAACACACAGACAAAACAACACATACACCACAACCACACCACAACAACCCAACAACCAACATACAACACCAAATCAACAACCACAACACACAAACAACACAACAACCAAACAACCAACAACAACAACAACAACAACAACAAACAACAACAACAACAAACAACCAACAACAACAACAATCCAACAACAATCCAACAACAACACAACAACAATCCAACAACACAATCCAACAACAACAATCCAACAACAATCCAACAACAACAATCCAACAACAACAATCCAACAACAACCCAACAACATCCAACAACAACAATCAACAACAACAATCACAACAACAATCCAAAAACAACAATCCAACAACAATCCAACAACAATCCAACAACAGCAATCAATTTGCGCAAATCCCTGATAGCTACCCGTAGCCCAAGCCCTCGAAAGACTCAAAATCCCTGATAGCTACCCGTAGCCCAAGCCCTCGAAAGACTCAAAATCCCTGATAGCTACCCGTAGCCCAAGCCTCGAAGACTCAAAATCCCTGATAGCTACCGTAGCCCAAGCCCGAAAGACTCAAAATCCCTGTAGCTACCCGTAGCCCAAGCCCTCGAAAGACTAAAATCCCTGATAGCTACCCGTAGCCCAAGCCTCGAAGACTCAAAATCCCTGATAGCTACCCGTAGCCCAAGCCCTCGAAAGACTCAAAATCCCTGATAGCTACCCGTAGCCCAAGCCCTCGAAAGACTCAAAATCCCTGATAGCTACCCGTAGCCCAAGCCCTCGAAAGACTCAAAATCCCTGATAGCTACCCGTAGCCCAAGCCCGAAAGACTCAAAATCCCTGATAGCTACCCGTAGCCAAGCCCTCGAAAGACTCAAAATCCCTGATAGCTACCCGTAGCCCAAGCCCTCGAAAGACTCAAAATCCCTGATAGCTACCCGTAGCCAAGCCCTCGAAAGACTCAAATCCCTGATAGCTACCCGTAGCCCAAGCCCTCGAAAGACTCAAAATCCCTGATAGCTACCCGTAGCCCAAGCCCTCGAAAGACTCAAAATCCCTGATAGCTACCCGTAGCCCAAGCCCTCGAAAGACTCAAAATCCCTGATAGCTACCCGTAGCCCAAGCCCTCGAAAGACTCAAAATCCTGATAGCTACCCGTAGCCCAAGCCCTCGAAAGACTCAAAATCCCTGATAGCTACCGTAGCCCAAGCCCTCGAAAGACTCAAAATCCCTGATAGCTACCCGTAGCCCAAGCCCTCGAAGACTCAAAATCCCTGATAGCTACCCGTAGCCCAAGCCCTCGAAAGACTCAAAATCCCTGATAGCTACCCGTAGGCCCAAGCCCTCGAAAGACTCAAAATCCCTGATAGCTACCCGTAGCCCAAGCCCTCGAAAGACTCAAATCCCTGATAGCTACCCGTAGCCCAAGCCCTCGAAAGATCCAAAATCCCTGATAGCTACCCGTAGCCCAAGCCTCGAAAGACTCAAAATCCCTGATAGCTACCCGTAGCCCAAGCCTCGAAAGACTCAAAATCCTGTAGCTACCCGAGCCCAAGCCTCGAAAGACCAAATCCCGATAGCTCCCGTAGCCCAAGCCCTCGAAGACTCAAAATCCTGATAGCTACCCGTAGCCCAAGCCCTCGAAAGACTCAAAATCCCTGATAGCTACCCGTAGCCCAAGCCCTCGAAAGACTCAAAATCCCTGATAGCTACCCGTAGCCCAAGCCCTCGAAAGAACTCAAAATCCCTGATAGCTACCCGTAGCCAAGCCCTCGAAAGACTCAAAATCCTGATAGCTACCCGAAGCCCAAGCCCTCGAAAGACTCAAAATCCCTGATAGCTACCCGTAGCCCAAGCCCTCGAAAGACTCAAAATCCCTGATAGCTACCCGTAGCCCAAGCCCTCGAAAGACTCAAAATCCCTGATAGCTACCCGTAGCCCAAGCCCTCGAAAGACTCAAAATCCCTGATAGCTACCGAGCCCAAGCCCTCGAAAGACTCAAAATCCCTGATAGCTACCCGTAGCCCAAGCCCTCGAAAGACTCAAAATCCCTGATAGCTACCCGTAGCCCAAGCCCTCGAAAGACTCAAAATCCCTGATAGCTACCCGTAGCCCAAGCCCTCGAAAGACTAAAATCCCTGATAGCTACCGTAGCCCAAGCCCTCGAAAGACTCAAAATCCCTGATAGCTACCCAGCCCAAGCCCTCGAAAGACTCAAAATCCCTGATAGCTAACCCGTAGCCCAAGCCCTCGAAAGACTCAAAATCCCTGATAGCTACCCGTAGCCCAGCCCTCGAAAGACTCAAATCCCTGATAGCTACCCGTAGCCCAAGCCCTCGAAAGACTCAAAATCCCTGATAGCTAACCGTAGCCCAAGCCCTCGAAAGACTCAAAATCCCTGATAGCTACCCGTAGCCCAAGCCCTCGAAAGACTCAAAATCCCTGATAGCTACCCGTAGCCCAGCCCTCGAAGACTCAAAATCCCTGATAGCTACCCGTAGCCCAAGCCCTCGAAGACTCAAAATCCCTGATAGCTACCCGTAGCCCAAGCCCTCGAAAGACTCAAATCCTGATAGCTACCCGTAGCCCAAGCCTCGAAAGACTCAAAATCCCTGATAGCTACCCGTAGCCCAAGCCCTCGAAAGACTCAAAATCCCTGATAGCTACCCGTAGCCAAGCCCTGAAAGACTCAAAATCCCTGATAGCTACCCGTAGCCAAGCCCTCGAAAGACTCAAAATCCCTGATAGCTACCCGTAGCCCAAGCCCTCGAAAGACTCAAATCCCTGATAGCTACCCGTAGCCCAAGCCCTCGAAAGACTCAAAATCCCTGATAGCTACCCGTAGCCCAAGCCCTCGAAAGACTCAAAATCCTGATAGCTACCCGTAGCCCAAGCCCTCGAAAGACTCAAAATCCCTGATAGCTACCCGTAGCCCAAGCCCTCGAAGACTCAAAATCCCTGATAGCTACCGTAGCCCAAGCCCTCGAAAGACTCAAAATCCCTGATAGCTACCCGTAGCCCAGCCCTCGAAGACTCAAAATCCCTGATAGCTACCCGTAGCCCAGCCCTCGAAAGACTCAAAATCCCTGATAGCTACCCGTAGCCAAGCCCTCGAAAGACTCAAAATCCCTGATAGCTACCCGTAGCCCAAGCCCTCGAAAGACTCAAAATCCCTGATAGCTACCCGTAGCCCAAGCCCCGAAAGACTCAAAATCCCTGATAGCTACCCGTAGCCCAAGCCCTCGAAAGACTCAAATCCCTGATAGCTACCCGAAGCCCAAGCCCTCGAAAGACTCAAAATCCCTGATAGCTACCCGTAGCCCAAGCCCTCGAAAGACTCAAAATCCCTGATAGCTACCCGTAGCCCAAGCCCTCGAAAGACTCAAAATCCCTGATAGCTACCCGTAGCCAGCCCTCGAAAGACTCAAAACCCTGATAGCACCGTAGCCCAAGCCCTCGAAAGACTCAAATCCCTGATAGCTACCCGTAGCCCAAGCCCTCGAAAGACTCAAAATCCCGATAGCTACCCGTAGCCCAAGCCCTCGAAAGACTCAAAATCCCTGATAGCTACCGTAGCCCAAGCCCTCGAAGACTCAAAATCCCTGATAGCTACCGTAGCCCAAGCCCTCGAAAGACTCAAAATCCCTGATAGCTACCCGTAGCCCAAGCCCTCGAAAGACTCAAATCCCTGATAGCTACCCGTAGCCCAAGCCCTCGAAAGACTCAAATCCCTGATAGCTACCCGTAGCCAAGCCCTCGAAAGACTCAAAATCCCTGATAGCTACCCGTAGCCCAAGCCCTCGAAAGACTCAAAATCCCTGATAGCTACCCGTAGCCCAAGCCCTCGAAAGACTCAAAATCCCTGATAGCTACCCGTTGCCCAAGCCCCGAAAGACTCAAAATCCCTGATAGCTACCCGTAGCCCAAGCCCTCGAAAGACTCAAAATCCCTGATAGCTACCCGTGCCCAAGCCCTCGAAAGACTCAAAATCCCTGATAGCTACCCGTAGCCAAGCCCTCGAAAGACTCAAAATCCCTGATAGCTACCCGTAGCCCAAGCCCTCGAAAGACTCAAAATCCCTGATAGCTACCCGTAGCCCAAGCCCTCGAAAGACTCAAAATCCCTGATAGCTACCCGTAGCCCAAGCCCTCCAAAGACTCAAACATCCTGATAGCTACCCGTAGCCCAAGCCCTCGAAGACACAAAATCCCTGATAGCTACCCGTAGCCCAAGCCCTCGAAAGACTCAAAATCCCTGATAGCTACCCGTAGCCCAAGCCCTCGAAAGACTCAAAATCCCTGATAGCTACCCGACCCAAGCCCTCGAAAGACTCAAATCCCTGATAGCTACCCGTAGCCCAAGCCCTCGAAAGACTCAAAATCCTGATAGCTACCCGTACCCAAGCCTCGAAAGACTAAAATCCCTGATAGCTACAAGTAGCCAAGCCCTCGAAAGACTCAAAATCCCTGATAGCTACCCGTAGCCCAAGCCCTCGAAAGACTCAAAATCCCTGATAAGCTACCCGTAGCCCAAGCCCTCGAAGACTCAAAATCCCTGATAGCTACCCGGAAGCCCAAGCCCTCGAAAGACTCAAAATCCCTGATAGCTACCCGTAGCCCAAGCCCTCGAAAGACTCAAAATCCCTGATAGCTACCCGTAGCCAAGCCCTCGAAAGACTCAAATCCCTGATAGCTACCCGTAGCCCAAGCCCTCGAAAGACTCAAAATCCCTGATAGCTACCCGTAGCCCAAGCCCTCGAAAGACTCAAATCCCTGATAGCTACCCGTAGCCCAAGCCCTCGAAAGACTCAAAATCCCTGATAGTACCCGTAGCCCAGCCTCGAAAGACTCAACCCTGATAGCTACCCGTAGCCCAAGCCCTCGAAAGACTCAAATCCCTGATAGCTACCCTAGCCCAAGCCCTCGAAAAGACTCGAAATCCCTGATAGCTACCGTAGCCCAAGCCCTCGAAGACTCAAAATCCCTGATAGCTACCGTAGCCCAAGCCCTCGAAAGACTCAAATCCCTGTAGCTACCGTAGCCCAAGCCCTCGAAAGACAAAATCCCTGATAGCTACCCGTAGCCCAAGCCCTCAAAAGACTCAAAATCCCTGATAGCTACCCGTAGCCCAAGCCCTCGAAAGACTCAAAATCCCTGATAGCTACCCGTAGCCCAAGCCCTCGAAAGACTCAAAATCCCTGATAGCTACCAGAATATCCTCTTTCTGAAACAAATTAAAAAATGTATTGAGAACGCCTACTGCAAGCAGGCCCCCATACTTTTGAGTGAGGAGGAGGATGAGGATGAGGATGAGGATGAGGATGAGGATGAGGATGAGGATGAGGGTGAGGATGAGGATGAGGATGAGGGTGAGGATGAGGATGAGGATGAGGGTGAGGATGAGGATGAGGATGAGGGTGAGGATGAGGATGAGGATGAGGATGAGGGTGAGGATGAGGCATGAGGATGAGGGGGTGAGGATGAGATGAGGATGGAGGGTGAGGATGAGGATGAGGGATGAGGGTGAGGTGCGGATGAGGATGAGGATGAGGATGAGGAGGATGAGGGGATGAGGGTGAGGGGAGAGGTTGCGGATGAGGATGAGGGTGAGGATGAGGATGAGGATGGGTGGGAGGATGAGGATGGGATGCGGGTGAGGGATGGGATGCAGGATGGGGTGAGGATGGGATGAGATGAGTGGTGAGGATGAGGATGGAGAGGGTGAGGGTGAGGAGAGGATGAGGGTGAGGATGAGGATGGGGTGAGGATGATATAGGATTGATGATGAGGATGAGGATAGGGTGAGGATGAGGGTGAGGGTGAGGATGGGGTGAGGATGAGGATTGAGGGTGTGGATGAGGATGAGGATGAGGGGAGGATGAGGGTGATGCGGATGAGGTGAGGGGAGAGGATGAGGATGAGGGATGAGGGGTGAGGATGGGATGAGGTGAGGATGAGGGTGAGGATTGAGGTGAGCTGAGGAGTGAGGATGAGGATGAGGTGAGGATGAGGATGCGGGTTGAGGATGAGGATTGAGGTGAGGATGAGGGTGAGGATGAGGATGAGGATGAGGGGTGAGGATGAGGAGAGGGTGAGGATGAGGGTGAGGATGAGGGTGAGGATGAGGTGGAGGATGAGGATGAGGATGAGGGTGAGGATGAGGGTGAGGATGAGGGATGAGGATGGGAGGATGAGGTGAGGATGAGGATGAGGATGAGGGTGAGGATGAGGTGAGGATGAGGTGGGATGAGGATGGGTGATGAGATGAGGAGAGGGTGAGGATGAGGTGAGTGAGGGTGAGGAGACGAGGATGAGGTGGATGAGGAGTGAGGGTGAGGATGAGGATGAGGATGAGGGTGAGTGAGTGAGGGAGTGAGGATTGAGGGTGAGGATGAGGAGAGTGGTGAGGATGAGGGTGAGGATAGAGGATGAGGATGAGGGTGAGGATGAGGGGAGGATGAGGGTGGTGAGGGGGATGAGGGTGAGGATGAGGGTGAGATGAGGTGAGGATGAGGGGAGAGAGGGTGGGATGAGGGATGAGGGTGGGATGAGGGTGAGGATGAGGGTGAGGATGAGGGATGAGGGATGAGGGTGAGGATGAGGGTGAGGATGAGAGGGGAGGGTGAGGATGAGGGTGAGGAGAGGTGAGGATGAGGGTGAGGATGACGGGTTGAGGATGAGGGTGAGGATGAGGAGGAGGAGTGAGGGTGAGGATGAGGGGTGAGAGGTAGTGAGGTGGATGGATGAGGGTGAGGATGAGGGTGAGGATGGGTGAGGATGAGGGTGAGGATGATGAGGATGGGGTGAGGATGAGGGTGAGGATGAGAGGTGAGGAGAGGGTGAGGATGAGGGTGAGGATGATTGAGGGTGAGGATGGGGGATGAGGATGAGGGTGGAGGATGAGGGTGAGGATGAGGGTGAGGGACTGAGGGTGAGGATGAGGGTGAGGATGAGGGTGAGATGAGGGTGAGGATGAGGGTGAGATGAGGGTGAGGATGAGGGTGAGATGAGGGTGAGGATGAGGGGAGGATGAGGGTGAGGATGAGGTGAGGATGAGGATGAGGATGGGGTGAGGATGAGGGTGAGGGAATGAGGGGAGGATGAGGGTGAGGATGAGGGTGAGGATGAGGGTGAGGATGAGGGTGAGGATGAGGGTGAGGATGAGGGTGAGGATGAGGGTGAGGATGAGGGTGAGGATGAGGGTGAGGATGAGGGTGAGGATGAGGGTGGAGGATGAGGGTGAGGATGAGGGTGAGGAGGGGTGAGGATGAGGGTGAGGAAGAGAGGTTGAGGATGAGGGTGAGGATGAGGGTGAGGATGGGGAGGAGGGTGGGATGCAGGGTAGAGGATGAGGGTGAGGATGAGGGTGAGGATGAGGGTGAGGGTGAGGGACTGAGGATGAGGATGAGGGTGAGGATGAGGGTGAGGGACTGAGGGTGAGGATGAGGGTGAGGATGAGGGTGAGGGTGAGGGTGTGAGGTGAGGAGGATGAGGATGAGGGATGAGGATGAGGGTGAGGATGAGGGTGAGGATGAGGGTGAGGATGAGGGATGAGGATGAGGGGAGGATGAGGGTGAGGATGAGGGTGAGGATGAGGGTGAGGATGAGGGTGAGGATGAGGGTGAGGATGAGGGTTGAGGTAAGGGGAGGGTGAGGATGAGGATGAGGGTGAGGATGCGGATGAGGATGAGGATGAGGGTGAGGATGAGGGTAAGGTTGAGGGATGAGGATGAGGATGGGTGAGGATAGGGTGAGGATGAGGGTGAGGGACTGAGGGTGAGGATGAGGATGAGGATGAGGGTGAGGATGAGGGTGAGGATGAGGAGAGGGTGAGGATGAGGGTGAGGATGAGGGTGAGGATGAGGGTGAGGATGAGGGTGAGGGACTGAGGGTGAGGGTGAGGGACTGAGGATGAGGATGAGGATGAGGGTGAGGATGAGGGTGAGGGTGAGGGACTGAGGATGAGGATGAGGGTGAGGATGAGGGTGAGGATGAGGGATGAGGATGAGGGTGAGGATGAGGGTGAGGATGAGGGTGAGGATGAGGGTGAGGATGAGGGTGAGGATGAGGGTGGGATGAGGGTGAGGAGGTGAGGGTGAGGTGAGGATGGGGTGAGGATGAGGGTGAGGATGAGGGTGAGGATGAGGGTGAGGATGAGGGTTGAGGATGAGGGTGAGGGACTGAGGGTGAGGATGAGGGTGAGGATGAGGGTGAGGATGAGGCGGGTGAGGATGAGGTGAGGAGGGAGGGTGAGGATGAGGGGTGAGGATGAGGGTGAGGATGAGGTGAGGGATGAGGGTGAGGATGAGGGTGAGGATGAGGGTGAGGATGAGGGGTGAGGAGGTGAGGGGTGAGGATGAGGTGAGGATTGAGGGTGAGGATGAGGGTGAGGATGAGGGTGAGGATGAGGGTGAGGATGAGGGTGAGGATGAGGGTGAGGATGAGGGTGAGGGTGAGGATGAGGATGAGGATGAGGATGAGGGTGAGGGTGAGGATGAGCTCAACCATTGAACCATTTGTTAAACGGAATTAAACGGAAATAAAATCTGCAACGAAATAAAAATAATAAAAAAATGAAGAAAAAAAACGGGAAAAAAGATAAAACGAAATAAAAGGATGAAATTAAATAAAAGATGAAATGAAATAAACGAAATAAAAAGATGACATGAAATAAAGAGATGAAACAAAATAAATATATGAAATGAAATAAAAAGATGAAACGAAAGAAAAAGCGGGATGAAATGAAATAAAAATCTCAGTGTTCGAGACTCACCGAGTTTTGACCCAAGAAGTATTCATCCGAGTCGCCACTGCGCACAGGCCAAGTGTTGTACATTTAAAGATGCGTTGTACATTTAAAGATGTGTTGTACATTTAAACATGTGTTGTATGTTTAAACGTGTGTTGTACATTTAAGTAGGTGTTGATCATTTAAAGAGGTGATATACATGTAAATAGGCAGTACAAATGCAGTGTGCAGTACAAGTGCAGCCTAATCTTGCAGAGTGATTCCTGCGGTGCTTTTAAGTGCTTGTATTGTGTGGTGTACATGGGTGAGCCAGGTATTGAGTATGGGTTAGCCAGGGTTTTAATTTATGCACATCCGCACGCACATCTCCTTCCACACACACACAAACATGCACACACACATGCACAAACATACACACAGGCACAAACACTCACACAAATATACATGCACGCACACACTTGCGCACAAACAAATGTGCACACACACATGCACTCGCAGACACACATGCACACACAAATTCACACACACACACACATGCACATACACATACACACACATGCACATACACACACACATGCACACACACACACACACACACATGAACATACACACACACATGCACATACACACACACACATGCACATACACACACACACATACACACTACACCACACACATGCACATACACACACATGCACATACACACACACATGCACATACACACACACATGCACATACACACACACACATGCACATACACACACACATGCACATACACACACACACATGCACATACACACACATGCACATACACACACACACATGCACATACACACACATGCACATACACATGCTCGCATGCAGACATGTACTGCAAACACACATGCACACACAAATCCACACACGCACACATGCACATACACATGCACGCACGCAGACATGTACTAACACACACACACATCACACTTCCTCACCTGGAAACTCCATGTGCAAAACGGTCTCCGATCGCCACTCCGATGAGGACGAGGGCAGCGAAGGAAGCAGATACTCGCATGCGGCAGGCTGGAGCGCTGCAGCAAATACGATATTGCTACAAATGCGATGATGTGTGCCACTGCCCTCCTACGGCATGCGACTGCCTAATCCGCCTCTACTGGCGAGCGATTTGCGCAACGCTGGCTTTAGGACGCTGAAGAGAATTGAAATGGCTGGGAAAAAGGAAAGCAATGGCAAGTGGCGTGGGATGGAGGGAGTAGGCGCGCTCACAAGCTACTTGGCGATGAATTGAGAGGGCGAGGCGAAGATGCAGGACGGACGAGGGTAAGAACGAGGAGAATTGCTGCAGGCGTGACTTCAAAGTCACGAAGGTTGAATAGTACGCCGGGTAAGACGAAGTGAAGGGGATCTGAGATTTTGTATGACTGTGCCGAGCGTCGACAGATCTGGCACCCGGGTCGAGGAGGGGCGGGGGGCGGGCCGGGGCCGGGGGCGGGGGGGGGGGGGGGGGGGCTAAACCGCAACATAATAGGGACTGAAGAGTGATCTTCAGCAGTCCCGTAGGGACTGAAAGTGTGATGCCCCGCAGGGGGGATTTTTTTCCCAGGCTAGCAAGCACCAACATCTGCTACTTCAACGAGCTACTTCTTTATGCTGCGAGCAACCTCGTTGTAATCGAAGCAACTTCTCGACTTTACACTGCTCTTGAGTGCACAACTTTAGCTACCTCGGTTGGGCGAAGCAACCCCAACTGCCCCTTCGCTTCTAATTCGATGTTATACCTACTTCGATGCCAGACCTACCTATTCCAATGCCAGACCTAGCTACCGGTACTTCGATGCCAGACCTAGCTACTTCGATGCCAGACCTACTAAGAAGCGATACAACTTCGATGAGGCTTTAGGGAGGGTGCCCAACTTCGTTACTATGTCGCGACCCTTCATCCCGCGCCTTCTTTCGTTTCCTGCGCTTATTATGTTGGAGGGTGGAACTTCGATGAGAGCACTGTACTTCTATAAGTACTGAGCTGCATGATGAGTTTGATGCTTGATGAGGTTGCACACAAGATGAAGTAGCCCTTTTAGATTGCATGGTGATGAGGTTGCATGCAAGATGAGGTAGCCCTTTCAGGGTGCATGATGAGAAGGTTGCATGCTTGATGAGGTTTGCATGTAAGATGAAGTAGCCCTTCTAGGTTGCATGATGATGGGGTTGTATACAAGATGAAGTAGCCCTTTCAGGATGCATGCATGATGATGTAAGAAAGATGAGGTAGCCCCTTGAGGTTGCATATTTATAAGGTAGCCCCCTGAGTCTGCAGGATGATGAGGTTGCATGCAGGATGAGGTAGTATGCATGATGAGGTAGCCCCTTGAGGTTGTATGATGTTGAGGTAGCCTCTAAAGGTTGCATGGTGTTGAGGTAGCTCCTATAGGTTGCATGGTGTTGAGGTAGCCCCTATAGGTTGCATGATGTTGAGGCAGCCCTTTCAGGTTGCATGATGTTGAGGTAGCCCCTTGAAGTTGCATGGTGTTGAGGTAGCCCCTATAGGTTGCATGATGTTGGAGTAGCCCCTATAGGTTGCATGATGTTGAGGTAGCCCCTTGAGGTTGCATGATGTTGAGGCATCCCCTACAGGTTGCATGATGTTGAGGTATCCCCTATAGGTTGCATGATGTTGAGGTAGCCCCTTGAGGTTGCATGATGTTTAGGTAGCTCCTAAAGGTTGCATGATGTTGATGTAGCCCCTATAGGTTGCTCGATGTTGAGGTTGCCCCTATAGGTTGCATGATGTTGAGGTAGCTCATTCAGGTTGCATGATGTTGAGGTAGCTCCTTTAGGTTGCATGATGTTGAAGTAGCCCCTATAGGTTGCTCGATATTGAGGTAGCCCCTTGAGGTTGCATGATGTTGAGGTAGCTCCTAAAGGTTGCATGATGTTGAGGTAGCCCCTATAGGTTGCATGATGTTGAGGTATCCCCTATAGGTTGTATGATGTTGAGGTAGACCCTGTAGGTTGCATGGTGCTGAGGTAGCCCTATAGGTTGCATGATGTTGAAGTAGCTCATTCAGTTCGCATGATGTTGAGTTAGCCCCTATAGTTTGCATGATGTTGAGGTCAGAAACTTTTCTAGTTAGTTCTGGATCTGTCTGGATTGAGGTATCTTGAATTACTATTTGGCTTTACCTTAGGTGATTTTCCCCAGTGCAAGCAAACGGGCTGGCCCCCTCAACCTCACCCTTTGTAATAATGCATTATATATATTTATTTATTTATTTATTCGGCTAGACCTCAAACCAGTTGTGTAACACCTGTCAATAGAGAGGGGGGAGAGAGAGAGAGAGAGAGAGAGAGAGTAAGGGAGAAAGTCTGAGTGTTGTTGTCCAGGGAAGTCCAGGTGTAGCCAAATAGGCTTTAGGGACTCGCCAAATCTCGAAAAACAAGATTCATTCATCATCATCTATTATCAGAAGGGGCTAAATATGAACAGCCTTGTATGAAGTCCCAAACAAATCGCAAATAAACGACGGAGACCCTAATTTCCAAGCTACCAGTCCTTCGAACTGCCTAGGCCGCCGAGCAGCCAAATTGCTGGCTGGAGCCATGTAATCACGTTCAAGATCTACCACGACCTATGAGCACTGCCCAGGAGGATGATTGATGATGGACGTCTGAGTTCATTATTTATATTGCCAAAACCAAGTCTTGGGAGTCTATTACGGTTGTTTAAAACGAGTGGTTCAATCGTCGACCCTAAATATAGCTTTTTTTGACTTCAATATGAACTGAAATATATCATGGTGATTGGATGTATGTTGTTACAGTCTAGGGGGGTTACCAAATAGGCCCAATTGAATTTCCCAACCATGTATTGAAATTGACTTTGCTTACAAAGCTCCAGCCAGCAATTTGGCGCAATTTGGCGTTGTCTTCGGCAGTGAAATTAATTACTAGGGGGAAACAACTAACCATTTCCCAACCATGGCAGAAGGTGCTATAACGAATACGCACTTATAAACTGAAACCCAAACGATCGATAATTACATGTCCTGGCCCCCTAGCTACTGAAATACCAATGTGTCAAGAGGGAATTCGAAGTGAAGGGCACAAATACAAATGTTGTTGCGGTACGTGAATTCGAACTTGGTTATATTGCTCCAGCCTACAAGGCTGCTCGCCATTTTCCGCAGTAACATAGTCAAATCAAATCAAAGCATTACTATCAAAAAATGTTTGATTTAATATATTCATTCAATCATTCAGATCAGATTCGTTCTATAGCACAGTTTAGAATGGGTTCCCATTGGCTGAACACAGAAAGAATGAGGGTGGTGGATAGAGCACACATCCCTCGCTCAATGAGACACTGTCAAATGTGTGGGTTCCAAAAACCTGAGGATGAAATGCATATGTTTGAGTGCCCTTTTTATCATGATATTCGCCTTCGCTACCAGAAGCTGTTTACAGATATTTATAGGCATGTCCAGGAGGATACCGACTTAACCGTATGGAATGTGGAATTCTGCGATTCCACATTCAGAACCTTTATGAATGGAAATGGCACTAAGTATTTTTGGAGCAACCTAGCCGACTATCTTTCTACTTGTAGAAGAGCAAGACATGAAGCCCTGGACTGCTTAGTGGCACCGTAATTTATTATCCCTTTTTTTCTTCTTGTGACTTCTCATTTGTTAGCTTCTTACCTCCGCCACTGTAAGTGGTTGAGATCTGGGTCCTGCTCTATGGGGTTTAATACCTACGCCACCAAAACGGTGGTTGGGAGTTTGGTTTGTTTGTCCTCGACACACCCCTGATGTAATGGGGTTTTTTGCTTTGTGGGTGCTTTTTTTTGTTTAAAGCACAGAGTCTCATACACCCTCGCGGTGTCAAGTAGACTTTAACATGTAATGTATTGTAATGTAATCATTGATAAACAAAGGCAACTTCTCACGATCGTTGTTGCGTTACGGATCTGCTGTCAGAAGTTACGCAAGAGGGCCAAAGTGTGTGTGCGCCATATGCCCAGGGGTACCGCACTCTCATGCGACTCATCCATATAGATCCCCTGGACAGGCATCCTGACTTGGACATCCCAGCCCCTGGACAATATCATATCCAAACAGGCCTCCTCCCCCATGCCCAACCCAATGGAGCTCCACCCATCCACCCCACCACCACATACCTGTACTCCCCCTCTAGCAATTGCGTTGGTCACCTCCCCACCTCCTCGACAAAGAGACTCCAACACCAAAACAACACCGCCCAAGCAACCATGTCCAGCCTGGTGCGCTCACACTCCCAAGGGTCCTTTGCTGGAGACCTAGCCAGCCTATTCCACCGTCTCAAGACCCCCACCGCAACCGCTCCTCACCCCACCCTCCTTCAAGCCCTCACGTTGTTGGGGGTCCAAACAGACAGGTCAACAGGGCAACTCTTATGCCACCCATATCTCCTCCACTGCTCCTTCCCCCACCCTCATGTCCACCTATTCGGGGCAAGCCCAGACCCATACTCTCACCCATGGACAGGAGCATCAGTGATACACTCCCTGAACTCAGGGAACGACCGATTATCTGAGGAGTATCTAGATACGTACCTGCTTATTTCAAATTATTATCTCAGATATTTATCTCAGATACCGAACAGATACTATCTAGATAGTATCTAGATATCACAGATACTGGTGCATATATACTAATATCTGTAGTATCTAGATACTGCCTAGAGAGTATCTAAACAATATCTAGATACGGATATCTGTATTTCTAGATACTGCCTAGAGAGTATCTAGACAATATCTAGTTACGAATATCTGGTCTTCTAGATACTGTTTAGATAGCTTCTAGACAATATCTGAAACCGTACATGCGCCTGTATCTGTGGTAGCTAGATAACATCTAGATAGTATCTATACAATATCTAAGACAAATATCTGAGATAATAATTTGAAATTAGCAGATACGTATCTGGATACTCTTCAGATAATCTCGAAATTGTATTACAAATTGTTCATGGTGATCATAAAATCATCCCATGAGTTAGTTTACATACATATTAAGTAGAGTTGTAATTTTCAACAACTTGATAGACAGGTAGCTACAATTAAACACCATTATGCATGCAACCTGACCCACTACTGTAACGCAAACCCCACTCGTAACATTTCTAACTCTTTTGACAGCTTCTGACCAAAAATAAATCAACAAATTATAATAAGCAAGCAACCTCACAAATTACGTGCTACCCCTCATCCTACCAGTTGTGCAATTTGTGATACATGGCAGTGCATTACTCCATTAGATTGTCAGCAAGGCAACTATCTACAAGACACGTATTCCTTATATGGGAATTCTATGCTAGATACCGCACCTTCACTAGCTACTAATCCTACTATGTCTGTGAGTAATGAAGTCTCAAGAGATCCCATCCTTCAAGACTCAAGAGTGCCTAACAGCCAGCCCTCTTTATAGCAGGTAGCCTTGCTCCTACACTCTAGTACTACCTATCTAGCTATCTACCTAGGGGGCCTTTTTTCCCCGGCCCCGGCCTCGGCCTGTAGGTATTGAATTGGAAGCCTCGACACTCAAGGAAAATGCAGCATCGATTATGTGTAATAAAGTATCAAGAGATCCCATCCCTCAAGAGCGCCTAACAGCTAGCCCTCTTTAGAGCAGCTAGCCCCACTCCTAGACTCCAATACCTGTCTAGCTATCTACCTAGGTGGCCTTTCTTCTCCTGCCCCGGCCAGTAGGTTTTGCATCGGGAACCTTGACACCAATGGCAGTACCATCTGGGAGTGCGGTGGATGAGGTGGGAGCAGGCGAGCAGCTGCAGGTTTATCCAATCCGTAGATGCTACCCAGGTCCAAGTGTGCTACCTTCTTCTTTACCGGGCTCCCTCATCCTTGGCAGTCGGTTGGCCTCAACGTGCTACCCTCATCCTTGGCAGTCGGTTTCATTGCCAAGCACTCCATGGGCCAAGCTATTGCCACGCAATCCATGGCACCAATTGCCTCCACAATACTCAATCAAGTCTCCCACGTCCCAATGGAAGCATCCTTGACGTAAGCACATGAACAAAGCATATGGGAAGATTTTTCATGTTGGAATTGTGCACCACATATATTATGAGTGACGACAGGGACCAGCAGTGGAGGGAGCGAGACATGAGCGGAGGCAGGGACCAGTAATGGTTGGCAGGCTACATGAGCGGAGGCATGGACCAGCATTGGACGGCAGGCTACATGAGCGGAGGAAGGGACCAGCAATGCAAGGTAGGCTACATGAGTGAAGACAGGGCCCAGCAATGGAAGGCAGGCTACATGAGCGGAGGCAGGGACCAGCGATGGAGGGCAGGCTATATGTATGAGAGGGGCCAGGCCGAGGGACCCGCAATTGAAGGCAGGCTACATGAGCTAGGGCAGGGACCAGCAATTGAAGGCAGGCTATCTGAGCATGGGGTGAGCTATCTCTTAAGAGCATTCCCATGCAAGACAATACATGCATGACTAACCCCGTATAGTCTGGTTGACTCATGGAACTTAGTATCAAAATAATGCAATTATATTGATGCCCATGGGCAGGCAAGAGTGTAAGATGTATCCTACCTTCCAGTGGATGGGACTGCAACCTCTCGGAGGCATCAGTAGCCTCAGTGTCCCACTTAGTGTAGACCACGTCCTTCACTTGGAAATCTCCCTACATAAATGAGGGACCAGATGAGCTGAGTGAGATGCTTTGAGTGATGAATGCGCTGAGTGAAGATATTAGCTAAGTGATGAGATGAGCTGAGTGAGATGATGCGCTAAGCGATGAAAAAAGTTGAGTAAGATGCACCATGTGAGGAGATGCAATGAGTGATGAGATGAGCTGAGTGAGATCATGCGATAAGAGATGAGCTGAGTAGAGTGAAATGCACTATGTGATCCTTTGCGCATAGTGATGAGATGAGCTAGGTCAGATGAAATGAGTGAGATGCACTGATTGATGAGCTGAGCTGAGCGAGATGCGCTAAGTGAGAAGATAAGCTTAGTGGGATGAGCTGAGCGAGATGAGCTGAGCGAGATGAGCTAAGCGAGAAGATAAGCTGAATGGGATGAGCTGAGCGAGCTGAGCTGAGTGATGAGCTGAGCTAAGAAGGATGCGCTAAGTGAGGAGATGAACTGAGAGAGATGAGATGAGTGAGATGCGCTAATTTTCTGGGTTAAGGGATGAGACAAGCTGAATGAGAAGATGATCTGCACTGCAAATTTAGGCGGTCTTTGGCAGGTCTTACGCACCCTTTTCCGCCCCCCTGCAGACCCCCCCCCCCCCCCCCCCCCCCCCCCCCACACACACACACACACACACACACACACACACACGCACACGCACACACATGCACCTTTCAAAGCCACATAAAAGCTTGCCTAAGTCCCCAACAAATCAGTAATGCTGAGTGAGCTACGCTGAGTGATGAGATGACCTGAGTAACATGATCTGGGCCAATGAGGATGTCATAAAGAATTAAGAGCTGAACTTACATTGTGATGGCTATCAGTATGGTATGGTGATCTATGAAGGGCAGGGAGCACGGCAAGGGGCTGGGATGTGATAAAGGGCATGCGTTAGAGAGCAATGAAGGGCAGGATGCAGGGTTGTGCATGATGGGGAGGATGGCAGTGAATGCCAGGAGAGGGGAGTATGGCATGGAAGGTCAAGGGGACCAGATCAGGGCAGGGCGGACAGCAGGACAGGGCATCGCGTACCCAAGGCGCCAGCTTCTGGGGGTATGTTGTTGGCCTGCAAGCATTCCAAGTTGTTGGGGGATGGGTCAATGGGTAAGAGAATGGGTAAGAGCACAGGCATGGGCATGGGCATGGTGGGGTTTCAGGCGACTAACAAAGTAAGATCCAGACTTAGGTGCAGCTAAGAATCCAGGAGGCAAGGATAGCTGAGTCGCGGTGAGCGATGGGCATTTTCGGGAGTAGGGGGGATGAAAAGAAGCCCAGATCTTGCAGGCAGCCCTCTCTGAAATCCAATCGCGATGGGATTGAATGGAGCCTTTGTAATATTCGGTGGTATTCTCGGAATGTTTCAACTATTCATCACAATAGCAAGCGCAATGAGCGATGCAACGCCTGCGACTCTGATCGCTTGCTGGTTTGAAATGCGTACCAGCGGAAACTGGCGTTTGGTCCTGCCGATTCGAGCGAAGGGGCGCGGGGTGTATGCCAGGGGTGTATGGCCTTGGTGCCCTGGGCTGTGCTGGGAGTGTGCGTGAAGCATTTGCAGAGGGGGGCAGATTCCTTCAAGCCATGCTGTGCCAGGACAGGTCTTGCAGATTGTCACTGTAGGACTGCCATTGCTGTTTCTGTCGAGTTTGCCAAGCACTTAACCGCATCATAGCAGTGATTAATCTCTGATATAAATAGACTGGCCCACATGTACCGGGAAATACAACTAACGGTATCATTACCATATTTCAATGCATGGACATGAATCGTGTTCAATATCCGTTTATTTCAACTAGACACCTACACTCCTAGGCATATTTTTAAACTATCTTTACACGGATGATGTAACAAGTAACACTGTAACAGAGTTCAAATTCAGGTACCCGGTATCCGGTTCTTTAAAGTATGGAGTGGTACTACCTATGTTTACTCCACCAGCAGACGGCGAGCGACTTAATTCCCTTCGTTCCACGGGAGGTATGATAATATATTCCTGTTTTCTGTGGGTAGATGACAGTTAGCAACACGGAGTCAGGGCAGCTGAAAACATTATAGCAATCCAATCGAATCCGTTTTAAGGAGGTTGCTGCAGGCGCATTATATGTTGGCGGAAAAAAGAGATGGCGGATGGCACCCAAAATCAAGGTTGGCGGATGTTACAGATTTTGGGCGCTCCATTGATTGGCCTAGGTTACCAAGGGCGGATGGCGGAATTCTTTTTACATTTTTCAAATTCAAACCAGATTCAAGTGTGACTTCAATGAGTTATCCTAGGCATAAGCTGGAGTAAACAAAATATTGGAACTGTCACCCTGTGTATACAACTTGAGGAGGGCTGCCCCCCCCCCCCCCCCCCCCCCCCCCCCCCTCCCCCTGAATTATAAATCCCCCCCCAACTTCACCCCCACTTAAAGCCCCTAACTTCAGGCTCCCACCTTACAGCACCCACCCTATAGCACCAAAAGCTGCATGGCATGAAGTGGGGAAATAGCAATGCCGTGGTGCCCTAAAGAGCGTCTGCGAGATTCAGCAAGGTGCGAGGTTTCGAAAACACAACACTTCAACTCTGCAGATCACCAGAGTAGGCAGATGCCTGCAATATGAGAACATGACTAATTCAGCTGGTCGTCTGCTGTACATAAAGCAGACCACTGCTGAACTAGCAGCTGTCTAGCAGCTGTACAAATAATATAAAAGGGTGGCCCCTGCAAAGTACAGACACGATGTGCTGGAGCTGCTGTACATATTGTCTGCCACGCCTACAATCTAACCACAACACTTCAACTCTGCAGATCACCAGACTAGGCAGATGCCTACAATATGAGCACATGACTAATTCAGCTGGTCGTCTGCTGTACATATAGCAGACCACTGGACTAGCAGCTGCCTAGCAGCTGTACATATAATATAAAAAAGGTTGGCGCCTGCAATGGACAGACCTTATGAGCTGGAGCTGCTGTACATATTGTCTGCCACGCCTGCAATTTAACCACAACACTTCAACTCTGCAGAACACCAGACTAGGCAGATGCCTGCAATATGAGCACATGACTAATCTAGCTAGTCGTCTACAGTACATATAGCTGACCACTGCTGAACAAGCAGCTGCCTAGCAGCTGTACATATAATATAAAAAAGGTTGGCGCCTGCAATGGACAGACCATACAAGCGGGAGCTGCTGTACATATTGTCTGCCACGCCTACAATCTAACCACAACACTTCAACTCTGCAGATCACCAGACTAGGAAGATACCACCAATATGAGCACATGACTAATTCAGCTGGTCGTCTACAGTACATATAGCAGACCACTTTTGAACTAGCAGCTGCCTAGCAGCTGTAAATACAATATAAAAAGGTGGGCGTCTGCAATGGACAGACTATATGAGCTGGAGCTGCTGTACATATTGTCTGCCACGCCTGCAATCTAACCACGCACATCACTTCAACTCTGCAGATCACCAGAATAGGCAGATGCCTGCAATATGAGCACATGAGCACAGCCGGTCGTCTACAGTACATATATCAGACCACTGGATTAGCAGCTGCCTAGCAGCTGTACATATAATATAGAAAGGTTGGCGCTTACAATGGACAGACCATACGAGCTGGAGCTGCTCTACACATTTTCTGCCACGCCTGCAATCTAAACACAACACTTCAACTCTGCAGATCACCAGACTAGGCAGATGCCTCCAATATGAGCACATGACTAATTCAGCTGGTCGTCTACAGTACATATAGTAGACCACTGCTGAACTAGCAGCTGCCTAGCAGCTGTACATATAATATAAAAAAGGTTGGCGCCTGCAATGGACAGACCTTAGAAGCTGGAGCTGCTCTACATATTGCCTGCCAAGCCTGCGATCTAATCACAACACTTCAACTCTGCAGAACACCAGACTAAGCAGATGCCTCCAATATGAGCACATGACTAATTCAGCCGGTCATCTGCTGTACATATAGCAGACCACTGGACTAGCAGCTGCCTAGCAGCTGTTCATATAATATAAAAAAGGTTGGCGCCTGCAACGGACAGACCCTAGGAGCTGGAGCTGCTGTACATATTGTCTGCCACGCCTGCAATCTAAACACAACACTTCAAATCTGCAGATCACCAGACTAGGCAGATGCCTGCAATGTGAGCACATGACTAATCTAGCTGGTTGTCTACAGTACATATAGCAGACCACTGGACTAGCAGCTGTACATAGCATATAAAAAGGTTGGCGCCTGCAATGGACAGACCATATAAGCTGGAGCTGCTGTACATATTGTCTGCCACGCCTTCAATCTAAACACAGCACTTCAACTCTGCAGATTGCCAGTCTTAGCAGATGCCTGTCACATGAACACATAACTAATTCAGCTAGAATGCTGTTCGTATTGTACATTTCTAGATTAGCAGCTGTACATATAATATAAAAGGTTGGCGCCTGCAATGGACAGACCATACAAGCTGGAGCTGCTCTACATATTGTCTGCCATGCCTGCAATCTAAACATATCACTCAACTCTGCAGATCGCCAGACTAGACAGCAACCTGCAACATAAGCACACAACTAATTCAGCTAGAATCTTGTATGTATCACAGATCACTAGATTGGCTGCTGTACATATAATATACAGCTGTACATATCATATGAAAAGGTTGGTGCCTGCAATTGACAGACAAGCAGAGCTGGAGCTGCTCTTCATATCGATTGCCACATCTGCAATATTAACACAGCACTTCAACTCTGCAGATTGCCAGACTAGGCATTTGCCTGCAGCATGAACACATAACTGGGTTCGGGTTGGAGTTGGGGGGGGGGGGGGGGGGGGGGGGGGGGGGGGGGGGGGGGGGGGGGGGGGGAGGGTCACAGAGTATTTGCGTGTGCGTTTGTGTGCGGTGGTGGTTGGATGTGTTGGGGTGGTGTCTGCATCTGGTGGTGGTGGTGGTGGTGGTGGTGGTTTGTGTGTGTGTGTGTGTGTGTGTGTGTGCGTGTGTGTGTGTGTGTGGTGGGGGGGGGGATGAATGTCATTGTGGTTCACACAGTATTTGCGTGTGTTTATGCATGGTGGTGATCTTTGGGTGTGTGTGGGGTTGGGCGAGAGGGACAGACAAGGGTGGATGTGATAGGAGAAGGGTGGGTCTCACAATATGTGTTTATGTGGTGTGGGGTGTTGGTGAGGTAAAGAGCACATGGGAATGTGTGGGGATTATTTTAGGGGGAAGGGGTGGGGGAGGGGTGGGGGCAGTAGAGATGCAGGTCATGCAGGATATCTGGGGTGTGCGTGTAGCTGAGGAGTGCATGGTAGTGTGCGTATGTATGTGAGGTGGTAGTATGTTTGTGGTGGGAGGGGAATGCATATGCAAAGAGTAAGGCGACCAAAGCTGCCTGTATGTGTGGGGGTCTGCAGATGAGATTTTTGTGCGTGTCCCCCCCCCCCCCCTCCTCCTTTCCCCCTGCAGTTGGATGTCGAATGCTCCAGGCAGCAAATGTGTGCCACCCTTCTGCCGCCTGCACCACCCGGAACTCCAGCACCACCAATGCTGCTCCCAGCAACACCTCAGCCTCCACAGCTGCCCTTTCTGCCCCCACCCACTCCACAGATTCCATCTCCCCCCAGCAACCCCAGCCTCCCCCAACCCACCACAGCCTCCCCCCCCTCCAGCACCACCATTCCCGTTCCCTTCGCCCCCTTCCCCAGTCCCAAGCCCACCAGCACGGGATCTTCACCTCCAGCACTTAGTGCTCCTCCAGTAGCGCTTGACGAGAGACCTGCGAATTGGCACTTCTTGGGTTGTGCATGGTTGTAGACTGCACTCTTTCCAAGGGAGGTTTTACAGTGCCTGCAACTCGTCGAAATTATTGTAAACGTCCAAGTTGCGACGCTGGCTACGCTATTTACCTACACGGGATCCAGCATCATGGGACATGATGACGTCGCCTAATCATCATTCGCAAGGCTCTAGAGAATTCAACTGAAGCCGCGAAACTGCTTGTGGCTAATGCTTCATTAATAATCTGCTATTGGCTGTGCGATTGGGTATACGTTGGCTTAGCTAGCTGCAGTTGCGCCAATCCGAAGTTGAGTGAGTTTCGAGGTGCGCCTGGCTCCCTGGAGCTCCGCCGAGATTGTTGAAGTGCATGTCAGTGGTTTGGTTGCGATGCGGCGTAAAATGCGGATGCTCGTGAGTTGCGAGTGTTGCTCGGCTTCTGTAAAGTGCTTGAAGCGTTGATTGGTGCGGAAGAGAATATCTGGAAAACCAGATATCCGAAATGGTCAGGTACGCGTCAGACACTCGAGATACTGTACAGTCACTCAGAGACGGTACAGAGACTGGCGCGTTCCCTGAGTGCTGCAGGATGCGAAGGAAGCCCAGAAGGCAGTCAGATGGGCACTCCCCAGTGCCAAGGCAGCCCAAACTCACTTCATCCCAGCCCGATGAAGTGAGTTTGGGCTGCACCCTCCTCTTGATCCCACACACAAAGCACACAGCCTACGAAACACACGCCACCCATCCCTGGGTCCAGGTCCTAGATACCATCCCAGCCGGGGGCCCCAGTATACACCAACCGTCCATCTGGGCTAGGGGGGAAATCACCTCCACCATTGCAAGGACAAAGGGGCACCAACTCCTCCTCATCGCCACCCCCCTGGGCCACCCCGGGCCGGCCACCCCCTTTACCCAAGCATGGAAAGAGGCTATGCACCGCCTGCACCCCTCCCACAAAAGCATCCAACTCATCCCCAACCCTGCCATCAGCCCTGCCCCCCTCTCCTTCCCCCCACCACCCAAGGCTCTACGACTCATCCTACAGGCCCCTTGGAGTGCCCCCCCCCCCCCCCCCCCCCTCCCCCCATCCCCCTCCCTATCCCCCCCCCCCCCTCCCCCAACACCTTACCCCTGCAACCACCAAAACACCCCCATGTAGGCCAGCAGCTATACACCGATGGCAGCCAGATCCCCCAGCCCGAAGACCCGGCCCTCCTCGGGGCTGCGGTATACTCTCCATTGTCGGGCCAAAGCTTTACAATCAAACTAGGGGGTATTGACATCACCAGAACCAACAATAGAGCAGAACTATGCGCTATCCACCAGGCCCTAGCACGAACACCCACAACAACCTCCGTCACCATCTACACTGATAGCCTTTGTAGTCTCCATCTCATTCGGAGACTTATCCATAACCTCCACTCTGTCGAGGAATGTACCCACAAGCAACTCCATGAGGCTATTGGAAAACACCTCCTGGCCAGAGTCCTTGGTGGCACCATATATATTATCTGGCCAAGGTGATGTCCCATGCAGGTATCCATGGCAATCAGGAGGCAGATAAGCTGGCCAAGAAAGCCGCCCACTTCCCTAAAAATACCTCTGTCCCTAACAATATAGGAGAGGTGGCTCACATGGACCATATGTCCATATCTGGCCATCTGTCCTGCATCTGGTGGCAGCTGACGGCACCCTGCCCCCAAGGATAGGAACACCCAACCTCACCAGGGGGGTCAAGGCTACCCCCCCACCAAAATCCACACAGGGAGGACCAACATGCATGGCATATACGCCTCACTGTGGACCATAGCATCCCCTGAGCACCTCCCACATGCTAGCCACTACTTCTGGCAGCAGGCATCCGTCCCCTGGTGGCAGAAGATTCAAATCCATAAGGCTAGGTGGGGCCGCCTATGGAACAAGAAGCTGGCTTACCAATGGAAAATGCCATATGGTAGCAACCCCCACCCACCCTCATCAGAAACCTACCCCATTTGTCACACATGCCAAGATGAGGCAAGTCACATGCTGGCGGGCTGCAAGCACTCAACCTTTGCTGGGATGTTTATTAATCGGCACAACCTTGCAGTACAATGAATACAAAAAGTAGTGGCTGAAGGGGAACAGGGAGGGAAACTTATGTATATGGACGCTGGCAAACTGGAGGACCTCCCTAGTGAGGTACTGGGGAACAGGCCGCCCTTGTGGCTGAACCCTCCGAACAAGGCCCAAACCACCTGGGACAAACTTAGACCAGACCTCCTCTTGACCCCGGATCAATAAACATGCTCCAATCCCACCTCATGTCCCCCCATCCACATAGTTGAAGTCGGCTACTGCTCTGACACCAACCATTTGGTTAAATATGCGAAAAAGGGGAATCAACACAAGACCCTAGCACAGGCTCTGAAAGATCAGGGATATAAAGTTATATACTCATTTGTTACATTGGGTACCACAGGGACCATACCTATCAATGCACTCTCCAACCTCACCCGCTTAGGTATCTCCTAAGTAGCCGCCCTTAAGCTCTGCACCAAACTCCACACCCATGCCACTGTCTCCTTCCAGTCCATTGTCGCGTGCAGAAAACACATGGAACAGGCCCAAAATCCTCAAGACCATGCGCTGCCCCATGCTCCCAATGTATCTTATGGGCACTGCCCTAATTGCTTTGCGGAAAGGCGCAAACTCCATATTTCAGCTTCCTTCTACTTTATTCCTTTGTTCTTGATATCATGCTTGGCAATGTATAGCGCACACTCTACTCGGTGTTAACAAATCTCTTGGGATAAAATACATGCGCCACAGGGAAGGCATCTGCTCTTGGTCTTGGTGTTGCTGCTACTGCTGCTACTGCTGGTGCTGCAGATGCTAGTACCTGTCTTGGTGACACTGCTACTTCTGCTTCTGCTTCTGCAAATACGCACGCACGCACGCACGCACGCACGCACGCACGCACGCACACACACACACACACACACACACGCACATACACACGCACACGCACACACTTGAAGGTCTCATGCCATGCACACACACACGCACACACACACACACACACACACACCTGAAGGTCTCATGCCATGCACACACACACACACACACACACTGACCCCTGAAGGTTTCATACAATGCACACACACACACTCATCCCTGAAGGACTCATGTCATGCATGCACACACACGCTGACCCCTGAAGGTCTCATGCCATGCATGCACACACACACACTGAACCCTGAAGGTCTCATGCCATGCATGCACACACACACACTCACCCCTGAAGGTCTCAAGTAATGCACACACACACACACACACACACACACACACACTCTGAATTGCATGGAGCTCCTTCTTATTCTAAGCCTCATTTCCAGCTACAGGAGCATCGAACCCCTCGAGCTGTAAGTCCGCGACCAATGTCCCTCGCAGGGTGAAGCGAGCCTTTTTCAGAGCCTTGCTCATGTTAGAGAGAAAGAAAGAAAGAAAGAAAGAGACAGAACGCACATCGGCGTGGCTTGATGCCTAACTCGACGGTGCCGCACCAAGAATCGCACGCGATATTTATTTGTTAAACTGGCCGGGTGCCGTGAGATGGAAAGTACACACTCTAACAGGAAAAAAGGAAGGAAAGAGAGAAGAGGAATTAGAGAAAATGGCGTGGCCTTGGATTGGGAGAAGTTGCTCGAAGAAGTTGCTCGAACGGAAGAGGTTGCTCGAAGAGGTTGCTCGGAGAGGTTGCTCGCGTACACCCTGGGAAAAGAGGTTGCTCAGTCCCTACTTAAGGCCTGTACCAGGGGGGGGGGGGGGGCATAAGGATAAACTCCAAATTGTACCTCCCAACAGCGGTACGAAAACGAAGATTTGGAACCCAACAGGCCCGGGAAGGGCGCCCAACACCCTTTCGGCGCCAAAAAACTTAAAGTCGGATTTCTATCTCTGTCGCGAATCATTAGCTCTGCTGTTTCGCACACCTTTCTTCCTACTGTTAACTAGTTGTCTCGTTATTCCAGGGCCGACGCTCGAGTCGGCAGAGACTCGCGACTGTGCGTAAGGCAGGGTGATCTACACCCTCGAGTCAACTTTTCAGCGCGCTGGAAGGATGGGTGGAGCACGTCCGCAGAATTACAGGCAGGGCCCTATTCAAATGGGAAAGGTCGCAGTACCATTGCAGGAAACGTTAAACAGCTTGAGCAAGAGGTTGGACACCCTTGTGGGCAGGGTGCCTGAGGGTGTCTTGTATCATGCATGGATGGATAGGGTGTGTGCCAAGGTGCCTTGTAGCATGCATGGATGGTTAGGGTGAGGGTGTGCGTAAGGTTGCCTTGTAGCATGCATGGATGTGTAGGGGGTGGGCCTGTTTAGGTGGCTTGTATCATGCATGCATGGATGGGTAGGGTGTGAGGGTGTGGGTAAGGGTACCTTGTATCATGCATCTGATTTATTCGCTTGGATCACTCCTCCCATCTAGTCCCCTCATGCACAGACAAAGCTGCTAGAACGTAACAAGTTACCTGGGGGTCAGGGAGTGTGTGTGTTTGGGGGGGGTGGGGGTGGGGCAGGGAGTGTTTGTGTGTTTGTGGTGTGGGTGGGGGGGAGGTCATGGAGTGCGTGGGTGGTGGGGGTGGGTGGTCAGGGAGTGTGTTTGTTTGTGTGTATGCGTGTTCGTGTGTGTAGCGGGGTGGGAAGGTCAGGGATTGTGTGGGTGGGTGGAGGGGGGGGGGGAGGTCAGGGATTGCATGTGTTTTTGTGTGTGTGTGTGTGTGTGGTGGTGGGGTTGTTGTTGTGTGCGTGTGTGTGTGTGTGTGGGGGGGGGGGGGGGGGGGGGGTGGGGGGGGGGGGGGGGTGGGGCCGCGGGGGGGGGGGGGGTTGTGGGTGTGTTGTGTGTGAGGTGGTGGTGTGGAGTGTGTGTTGTTGAGTTTTGTGAAGGTGGTGGTGGTTGGGGGGTAGGTAAGGAGTGTGTGTGTGTGGTGGGTGTGGATGATGTTGTGGGTGGGCTGGGTGGGGTTATATGTGGTTTGGGTGTGAAGGTTGGTGATTTGTAGTGGGTGGGCGGGGTGGGGGGGAGGGGGAGGTAGGGAGTCGTATGTGTGTGTGAGGGCGGTTTTGTGTTTGTGTGTGTTGAGGTGGTGGGGGGGGGGGGGGGGGGAGGGAAGGGAGTGTATGGCTGTGTGTGGGTGGTGGGGTGGTGGTCTGTGGTCGGGGAGGAGTTCAAGAGAGTTTTGTTGTATGTGTGGAGGAGGGGGGGGGGGGGGGCGGGGGGGGGGGGTGGTGTCAGGGAAGTGTTTGTTGGTGTGTGTGGCGGTGGTGGGAGAGGGGGGGGGGGAGGGGGGGAGGAGGTTAGGGATTGGTGTGTGTGCCATGCCCCCCTTGCCCCTCTTGCCCCTTTGTCTTACCATGCCCCCCACCCCCACCCCTTATATGCCCTAAGAGTCAACGCTAGCTCCACTCTACACCTCTGCTCCATGCCCTCCTTAGCTGCTCACCACATTGGTGTTAACGTCAGCCAACCAGGGCCTCCTTATCATTGATGCTCATGTCATGGGCGCTGCAGCTGCCTCCTGGAGACTCAAAGCCCAGCCGAGCAAAGCATTGGGAAGCAGTGAGGCCACAATGGCACCAGTGGGAAGCTCCTGATTATAATCCCTACTGTGACTATGCCGAACAAAAATACTCTAAGCTACTGAGCGTGATCCCTAATGTAACTATGCCGAACTACTATACTCTAATAAGCTTCTGAGTATGATCTCTATTGTGACAATACCGAACTGCTAGACCGGAAGCTACTAAGTATGATCCCTATTGTAACTATGCCGAACTAATAGACGGTAAGCTACTGAGTATGATCCCTATTGTAACAATACCGAACTACTATACTCTAATAAGCTTCTGAGTATGATCCCTATTGTAACAATACCGAGCTACTATACTCTAAGCTATTGAGTATGAATGTATGATCATTATTGTAACAATACCGAGCTAGCTGCTATACTCTAAGCTACTGAGTATGATCCCTATTGTAACAATACCGAGCCACTATACTCTAAGCTATTGAGTATGAATGTATGATCATTATTGTAACAATACCGAGCTAGCTAATATACTCTAAGCTACTGAGTATGATCCCTATTGTAACAATATCGAGCTACTATACTCTAAGCTATTGAGTATGAATGTATGATCCTTATTGTAACAATACCGAGCTAGCTAATATACTCTAAGCTACTGAGTATGATCCCTATTGTAAAAATACCGAGCTACTATACTCTAAGCTATTGAGTATGAATGTATGATCCTTATTGTAACAATACCGAACTACTATACTCTAAGCTACTGAGTATGATCTCTATTGTAAAAATACCGAATTCCTATATTCTAAGCCACTGAGTGTGATCCCTATTGTAACATCAATAACGAACTACTATACTCTCAGCTACTCTTTTAACTGACGGGGGCCCTGAGTTCGTGCTACAGTGATAATTTAATTCTACAATATAATTCAATCATCATCTCAGCTGGGATGATAATTTAATTGTGCGATTACTATCGATTTTTTTTATAAATTGTATTCAGTATTTCCATCCTTCAAAGGAATCAGGCTTCATGACCAGCTTCATAGTGGAGTTTTTATCCACCAATTGAGTTTCAATGTTCATTTTATCACATTTTCTATCCTCCGAGTATAACGGACATTCTAACATGAATGAATTTGACCCCACCCACCCCCCACACACTCACACATAAACACAGACCCCCACACATATACACACTAACCACACACACGCATGCAATCCCTGACCCCCCCCCCCCCCCCCCCCCCTCAACACACACACACTCCCTAACCTACCTCCCCCCACCCCACCCCACAATCAACACACACATACACTCCCTGACCTCCACCCCACCACCGACACACACACACACATACTCCCTGACCGCCCCCCCCCCCCCCCCCCCCCCCCCCCCCCCACCACACACACACACCGACCACCATCCCCCCCCACACAAACAATCCCTGACCTCCCCCTTCCCTCCACCCACCACCACCACCACCAACCAACACATACACACACAAACACTCCCTGACCCCCCCCACCCCATATACACACATACAATCGTTGACCTAACCCCTACCACCCCCCCCCCCCCCCCCCCCCCCCCCACACACACACACACACACACACACACACACACACACATACATACATTCCCTACCCCCCCCCCCCCCTCCCCCCTACCCCCCCCCCCACACACACACACTCCCTGACCTCCCCCCCACCACCACACACACTCTCCCTGACCTCCCCCACCACCACACACAAACACACATACACTCCTTCAACTCTCCCCCCCACCACCACCCACCACCACCCACACACACAAACATCTCCCTGACCCACCCCCCCCCCCCACAACCACCCACACACACACACCACCACACACACAAACCCACCACCACACTCTCCCACCAAACCCTCCCTGAAACTCCCCCCCCCCACATCTACACTCAAACACACATACCCTCCCTGAACTCCCCACCCACACCACCCACCTACCCCACACATACCCATCACACCACACACCACAGCCACCCACACCTCCCTTTACACTCCCCCTTACCACACCCAACTCCGACCCACCTACCACGTGACACCAACAGCTTCCTGACTCCCCCACAACCCCACAGCCACCACCCCCCCACACATCCCACCATATCCACACTTACACCTCTTTTCTCCTGCCCCCTACCACCACCACCACTACCACCCCAAACTCACATCAACTGCCTTAGCCGCCCCCGCCCCACCCCCCACACATAACATAGCATACTTTTCCCTTCACCCCCCCCCCCCCCCCGCCCCGCCCCCCCCCACACCCACACACACACACACAACACCCATACCTACACTCCCTTACCTCCCCCCCACCCCCCCGGTCCACGCCCCCACACACCTCACCGGCCCCGCCACTACCACGCGCCACAACCCCACCTCCCTACACCCCCCCCCTCCCGACACACCCCCCGCCTCCCCACTCCAACACAAAACCACCGCACACGTCCTTAACCGTCCCCACCCCCACACAGCACACCCTCCCTTACTCAGGACCCGCCCCTCACCACACACAAACCACCACTGACACTCGGCTGCAACGCTCTCCGGCCCCCCCCCCGCCCCCCCGCCCCCCCGCACCCCCCCCCCCCCCACCACCGCACACACACCAACTCTCCCCGTGCCCCCCCCCTCCCCCGTCCCGCCCAGCACGCGCACACCCCCCACCCCACCCCCCACCCCGCCAACCACTTTCCTTTACCTCCCCCCCCTCCCGCACCACACAAACACCCCACACACAACCATATACACACATACACTTTTGACCTCCCCTACCACCACCACAACACACCAGCAAACCACATAACTCCTGAACTCCCCCCCCACCCCCCCCCCCACACACCCAACACAACAACACAAACAACAACCACACATAACATAAACACCCCATACCCACCCCCCCCTCCCTCCCCCACCCACCCACCCACCCACATACAGCCCCCACACATCTAACCCACACAGCATACACTCCCTGACCTCCCCCACCATCCACACACACACAGCAACTCCCTGACCTCCCCCACCACCACACGCAAACACACATACACTCCCTGAACTCCCCACCACCACACACACCACCACGACACACAACACACACACACACCACACACACACACACACACACACACACACAAACACTCCGTGACCCCCCCCCTTACCACCACCACCACCACCACACACAACACTGCCTGACCTCCCCCACACCACACCACCACCACCACTACCCCCACCCAACACACACAACCATATACACACATACACTACCTGACCTCCCCCACCCCCCCACCCCCCACCCCTACACAAACACACAAACAAACACACACATACAATCCCTGACCCCCCCCCCCCCCCCCCACCCACCCACCCACCCACCACCACACACACACACACTCACACATACAAACCCACCCACATACACAAAACCACACACACTCCTTGACCTCCCCCCCTTCCCCCACCCCCCCTCTGACTGTTGTGTTGAAGATGTCATCACCGAATTGGTCGCTATCGTCCTTCCCACCCATCTCGCACCGCTCACTCGAGCGTCGGCCCTGGAATAATGAGACGACTGGCTGCCAATAGGAAGAAAGGTGCGCGAAACAGCAGGGCCAATGATTCGCTACAGAGATAGAAATTCGACTTTAAGTTTTTTGGCGCCGAAAGGGTGTCGGGCGCCCTTCCCAGGCCTGTTGGGTTCCAAATCTTCGTTTTCGTACCGCTGTTGGGTGGTACGATTTGGAGTATATCCTTCGGGGGCGGGGGCGGGGGCGGGGGGGGGGGGGGGGGGGGGGGGCGGGGGACCAAGCTGGTATCTGGTCTTCAACTGCTAATATGAAAAAGCTGGTACGAGGTTGGTACTGACCCCCTAGGAATTATCAGGCAAGATATGGGCAGGTATGGGATTCTTGAATTTGTAGGCTACTTCAGGCTACCTCGACCATACATCATGAAACATTTTTGTTTATGCGGTAGTACGTTAAAATATAGTATATAGTATGTTAGATTAAATATATGTCGTAGTTTACCGGTATGTATTATACATATTATGTCATGTTTAGGTAGTTGAAGACCACAATATCACATACCAGCTGGGCCCCCCGGCCCCCCTCCCTCCCCCTGTATGTAAGTATGTATGTATGTTACAGTCCAGGGGGAGGCCAAATAGGCTGAAGGGACTTGTCCAACCGTGACAGGAAGGGCTAAAATTAAAAAACATTAATGAACTAAAATAATAACATAAAAATAGTTATATCGACGGGGGGCTGAGTTCGTGCTAAAGTGATAATCTAATTTTACCATTATAATTAAATCGTCATACCACATGCGATGATAATTTAATTGTATACCGGTACGATTTGATAGCATTTTAATAACAATTGTATGCTATTTCCATCTTTCACAGTAACCAGGAATCCCCTTGGAACAATACACTCTCCCGGAAGTGCGGGGGAAGTACTTGTTTTGAATACGGGTAGAACATACCGGTCGGTAATTCCGATATTGGGGTATTTTCAGGTCGGTATTCCACAACTTAAAAACCAACGGTGTATTTATTTCGCAATACTCACGTAGAGTTGACGCTTGCAGTACAGCTAAATCGCGTGGTAATTGACAAGGAAATTTGAATTAACTCGGGTCGACTATAATTGACGCTTGCAGTACAGCTAAATCGCTTGTAACAGAGCAAAATTGGCTTGGGAAATTTGAATCAACTCAGATCTAGTCAATCACATTTAAAATTCACTTGGAAATTTGAAATAACTTAGATCTAGTCATTTACATTTAAAATTGACTTCGATACTTGATTCAACTGAGGTCTAGGCAATTATATTTAAATTTACTTGAAAATTTGAATCAACTCAGGTATAGCCAATTACATTTAAAATTTACTTGTAAACTTTAATCAACTCAGATATAGTCAGTCACATTTAAAATTACTTGAAAATTGAAATAACTCAGATCTAGTCAATTACATTTAAAATTTACTTGCAAATTTGAAATAACTCAGGTCTAGACAATTCCATTTAAAATTGACTTGGAAACTTGAGTCAACTCAGGTATAGCCAATTACATTTAAGTCGAGTCGGGGACCGGGCTCTACCGTCCAAAGAAACTCCTTGGACAGATCATCCAACCTGTCAGCTGCCGGCTTCGACTGCCAACGTGATTGGTTTCCAACAACGGTAAACAAATCGATCTAGCCCGATCCAGCATCGATATAGCCTGGTCCATTGATGGGCTATAGGAATTTCGCCCTTCCCCCTGGACATGCGTAGGCTACACGGAACCTCCAAGGGGGGGCCGGACATGCGGAGGCATGCCCGGCCCCCCCTTGGAGATGGACAGGCAACACAATCATACGATCCATCCAAGTTTCCCGCAGTTCATTTGCTTTTACTGCCAAACACGGCGAGCAGCAAAAATTCTGCCTGGAGCTATTTAACCAAGATCAAGACCAAGTTCAAGTTTTCGTTTCCCCCCCAAAGCATTGGGGATCATTTATTTGTAACCCTGAGCAGCCCCGAGCACGGCACTCGGAATTACTGACTCCGTATTTCATATCGACTAAATCCAAGGCAATCGCACGGAGGGCCATCCTTTTGGGCGACAATCCATACAGAATAATACATTTCCAGTAAAGCTTTGAGAATCTTTCCCGTCAATAAAAGGTCTCTACCTGGGCCGTTGATTCATTACACTGTCATCGACAGGCCATTGTAGGCCCAAGACAAGCCAGCCCCACAACATCTTGGAGGGTCTTTCAGCAGATTGTGCGAGTAGAAAAGACAACTGGAGATGTCCGATTTCAAGATCTAAGGTACGGTACCACAGATGGCTCCGCCACATCACATGTTGCGTCCCATGTAGCGTCCCATGTAGCGTCGTATACCAATGCAAGTAGGTTGATATGGTGTTGTGGCCGAACACAGAAAGCGGGCCATAGTGAGTTTTATAACTCAGTAGGTAGGTTGGTATTGAGTGACGCTGTGGTGTCCTTAATCCCACGTCCTGAGAGTGACTCCATTACTCGGATGTAACAATTTCAATTTCAATTCCAAATGGTCTTGAGCAGGGTACTACTTATTGCCAAATTAGTCAGCGCTTAAAGCGCACAAACGCCAAATCGGTCAGCGCTTGATGGAGCAAAAAGCGCAAAAACTGTGCGCTGCGTCCACAGGGAGTTGAAAAAACTAAACGCGCAGAGGGGCTCAGAAAGGCAGCGCGGCACCGCGCTTAGTAGTACCCTGGTCTCGACTCTCGAGTGACTTGAAATGGCCATCAATGTGAGATACGGTACCCCAGATGGTTCCTCACACCATATATCATTTACTGAGCTGAGCAGGTTTTACTGAGCTGATTTTCTGAGCTGGTGTTACTGAGCTGAGCTGAACACACAACTCGAGATGTCCGTTTTCAAGATCGATGGTATGGTACCCCAAATGGCTCCGCCACATCACATATCATACTTCCAGTCTAGGGCTATTTTGTTTTTAGTTCTGAAAGAAATTTCACCCAGGAGGTGGGTCTCCCGCCACAAACCAGCGGCAACAAGGATTCAGGTCGAAATGGTGACTACTGCTAGCTCCGGCTTAGGCAGTGGTGTCCTTAACTTCACGTCCTGAGAGTGGCGCGTTACTCGGATGTAACAATTTCAATTTCAGGTCGAAAAATCTAGTGTAGGATAACCAACTGGCCCACCACCCTTACAAGATAAAATCCTTCTTGTCAGTTCTTGTACACACAAATAAGGCTACCGTATTCTTATTACAGAGTCATGGATTTCAATCAGACTCGGTGCTTTAAGTAAATCAGAAACAGTGCTTTTTCGTTGAACCCTCTTGTCACGGTTGGGCAATTCTCTTTAGCCTATTTGGCCTACCCCTAGCCTGTAACAACAACACCAAAATGCCACAGATCGGGAATATTTTACAACTTAAACTTGATTACCGGTACATGGCTACTGCTGCTGGTGATGAATATGATTACATTTTTCCTGGTAATTATTTTTACTGCCGAAGAGGGCTAGCACTCAAATTGCTGCCTGTAGCCATGTAAGCAAATCCAGGTTTACATGGCTGTAGCCAGGGATTTCCCCCGCTATATATAGTTTTGACTCCGTTCTCGCGAAATCATCGCAGTATAAATATTTTTTGTTGCCTTAAATGCCCCTAAAAGCCACAGAATAGGTACGAAAGCTGTCAAAAGCCATATAAAGCAGGGCACTTAAAATGGCAAAATTGGGCAGCGCTTTAGCGTACTTAAAAACAAAAAAACTGCGCTTTGTAGTGCAAAAAGCGCAAAAATTGCTTGCAGCGCCCACAAGGGGTTGCAAAAACTGCGCTTAAAGCGCAGAGGGGGTCAAAAAATCAGCGCTCAAAAGCGCCAAAGCGCGCGCTTTGAATTACCCTGATATAAAGCACTAAAATGCTGTCCTTGGAGGTGGCAAAAAACCATAAAGCTAGAAAAAACCCCACTTTCAAATTTGAAAAAACATCACTGGCTCCAGCCAGAAATTTGAGTACTCGTCGTCTTTGGGAGTCTAGTTTAGAAAAATACAAAAATCATCTACCAAGTATGAACAATTCAAAATAATATGAACAGTTTAAGATAATATGAACAGTTCAAAATAATATGAAAAATTCAAAATAATATGAAAAAATCAAAAGAAGATGAACAATTCAAAGGAATAGGAACAATTCAATGGAATATGAACCATTCAAAGGAATAGGAACGATAAAAACATGTTTTGTGTATGTGGTGTGAAAAGTGCTATTGCTAGTCAATACATGTTCCAGTATACAATATGCAAACACTCAACATCCCTGTAGTTGATCACCTTAATCATTTGCAGCAGGGATTGGCCCCAGCATACTAACAGTGCAGGCAATCATGCGTGGGAGTGACAGTGACGGGGGGAGTGATGGGGGCAGTGATGGGGGCAGTAGTGCCGATGAACAATACACATAAACAATATATGTAAGCACTACACATCCCTGTAGCTGATCACATTTATCCTTTATAGCACGGAGTGGCCCCAGCATAATAATGGCACAGGCACTCAAACGTGGGAGTGGCAGTGATGAGGGTAGTGTGGCCGGTGAACACATGTTGTGTGTGCGTGGTGATATGAAAAGTGCTATTGCTAATCAATACATACACTAGTATATTCTACCGTATGTAAACACTCAAATTCCCTGGAGCTGACCACCTTTCTCGTTTGCAGCAGGGAGTGGCCACAGCATAATAATGGCTCAGACAGTCAAGCGTGAGAGTGGCAGTGAGATGGAAAGTCATGCCGATCAATACATGTTGTGTGTGTGCTAATGAATATATATATGACATATAATAAATATAAAATATAAATATACCTGCATATACACATAATGTGCACGTGAGTGGCTATGATGAGGGCAGTGGGGCCAATGAACACATGTTTGTGTGTGCGTGGTGACATGGAAAGTGCTATTGCTAATCAATACATACACCAGTATATTCTACCGCATGTAAACACTCAAACTCCCTGGAGCTGACCACCTTTCTCGTTTGCAGCAGGGAGTGGCCACAGCATAATAATGCCTCAGACAGTCAAGCGTGAGAGTGGCAGTGAGATGGAAAGTCATGCCGATCAATACATGTTGTGTGTGTGCTAATGAATAGATAAATGACATATAATAAATATAAAATATAAATATACCTGCATATACATATAATGTGCGCGTGAGTGGCTATGATGAGGGCAGTGGGGCCAATGAACACATGTTTGTGTGTGCGTGGTGACATGGAAAGTGCTATTGCTAATCAATACATACACCAGTATATTCTACCGCATGTAAACACTCAAACTCCCTGGAGCTGACCACCTTTCTCGTTTGCAGCAGGGAGTGGCCCCAACACAGTAATGGCACAAGTAATCATGCGTGAGAGTGGCAGTGATGAGGGGGGTGATGGGGGCAGTGGGGCCGATGAACAATACACATACATTTGCAGCAAGGAGTGGCCCCAGCACAGTAATGGCACAAGTAATCATGCGTGAGAGTGGCAGTGATGAGGGGGGTGATGGGGGCAGTGGGGCCGATGAACAATACACATACATTTGCAGCAGGGAGTGGCCCAGCACAGTAATGGCACAAGTAATCATGCCGTGCGAGGTTGGCAGTGATGAGGGGGCCAGTGATGGGGCATGGTGGGCCGATGGAACAAGACACAACCTTTGCAGCATGGAGTGGCCCAGCACAGTAATTGCACCGTAATCATGCTGATAGTGGGCAGGGATGAGGGGGGTGATGGGGCATTGGGGCCTCGATGAACAATACACATAATTTGCAGCAAGCAGGAGTGGCCCCAGCACAGTAATGGCACAAGTAATCTTGCGTGAGAGTGGCAGTGATGAGGGGGGTGATGGGGCAGTGGGCCGATGACCAATCACAGACATTGCAGCAGGAGTGGCACCCAGCACAGTATGGGCACAAGTAATTCATGCGTGTAGTGGCATGATAGTGGGTGATGGGGCAGAGGGGCCAATGAACAATACACATACATTTGCAGCAGGGAGTGGCCCCAGCATAATAACGGTGCAGGCAATCATGCAGGGAATATGGCAGTTATGGAGGGGTGTGATGGGGGCATGTGGCCGTGAACATGCACAAAACATATAGATTTAAGCACTCAACATCCCTGTAGCTGAGCACCTTTATCATGTGCAGCAGGGAGTGGCCACAGGATAATAATGGCGCAGGCAGTCAAACGTGAGAGTGGCAGTGAGATGGAAAGTGGGGCCGACCAAATGATGAGGGCTGCCCTTGACAGCGGAATTAATGTTTGCTTTGCCAACCCCGGCACAACAGAAATGAACCTAGTGGCAGCGCTGGATGGACTGCCTGAGATTCGGGCTGTGCTGTGTTTGCAGGTGCGCTGGTGAGGGTGGGTGGTTGGGGGTGGTTGGGGGTGGTTGGGGGGGGGGGGGGGGGGGGAGGGCGCGGGGTATGATTGGTCATTTTAAATAATGAACCTAGCGGAAAAAAACAAAAAAATGAACCTAGCGGGGGAAAAAAAACGAGTCTAGCGGAAAAAAGCAAAAAAATGAACATAGCAGCACCACTGGATGGGTTGCCTGAGATTCGGGCTGTACTGTGCTTGCAGGTGCGCTGGTGGGGGCAGCGGTGGTTGGGATGTGGGTGGCGGTGGTTGGGGTGGGGGTGGTGGGGGTGGGATGGTGTGTGATTGCATGTGACAGAGCTGGATGGGTTGCCTGAGATACGAGCTGTACGGTGCTTGCAGGTGCGCTGGTGTGGTAGGGGGTGGTGGGGGCGGGGTATGATTGGTCATATAAAAAAAAGAAATGCAGTGGCAGCGCTGGTTGGACTGCCTGCGAATCGGGCTGTGCTGTGCTTGCAGGTGCGCTGGTGTGGTAGGGGGTGGTGGGGGCGGGGTATGATTGGTCATATAAAAAAAGGAATGCAATGGCAGCGCTGGATGGACTGCCTGAGAATCGGGCTGTGCTGTGCTTGCAGGTGCGCTGGTGGTTCTGGTAGGTGGGTGGGCAGGGGTGGCTAGGGTGTATGCGTATGTTGTTACAGTCCAGGGGTAGGCCAAATAGGTTTAAGGGACTTGCTCAACCGTGTAGGAAGGGCTGACAAAGAAAAACGCTGAAGGGTGTGTTGAACGACACGGCTTCGAGTGCTCTCCAGACATCTTGCAAGATTTCTGGAGAGCACTTGCAGCCTTGTAGTTCAACAATAACGTATACCCCGGGAGGGGGGTGGGTTTGCGAGGTTTGATTGGTCATGCAAAAAAACAAGAGAGATGAACCAAGGGTCAAAAAAAGAAAAATAAAAATGAACCTAGTGGGTTGCGTTTGAGATTTGGGCTGTACTGTGCTTCCAGGTGCGGTGCTGGCGGTGGTTGGTTGTGGGGGTGGTGTGTGTGTGTGTGTGAGAGAGTTTGTGTGTGTGGGGGGGGTGATTGCATGTGGCAGCGCTGGATAGGTTGCCTGCAATTCGAGCTGTACTGTGCTTGCAGGTGCGCTGCTGCTGGTGGGTGGGTGGGTGGTACGTGGGTGGGTGTACGTTGTGTGTGTGTGCGTGTGTGGGGGGGGTCAACTTTTGGTGGCTATTGTGGATGGATTGTCCGAGATTCGGACTGAACTGTGATTTCAGGTGTGTTGGTGGGGGTGGCAGTGGTGGGGGTGGCTGTGGTGGGCGTAGTGGGGGGTGGTTGGGGTGGTTGGGGTGGTTGTGGTGGGGGTAGTGGTTGTGGTGGGGGTGGTTGTGGTGGGGGTAGTGGGGGTGGTGAGGGTGGCTGTGGTGGGGGTAGTGGGGGTGGTGGGGGTGGTTAAGTGTGTATGTATGTTGCAGGGAATGACTGCGTGATCACCTACCTGAATCAATCCCCAGCTAGCACCATCAGGATGACACCTACCTGCATCAATCCCCAGCTAGCGCCATCATGTGACACACAAAATGAACTTATTTTCATGTGCATGAGAATGTCACTTCCCGAGCAGCTGATGTTTTTGCCAGGGTGGCAAGCTGTAACCATTTTTTGAAGTGTGTATTTATGTATGTTACAGTCCAGGGGTGGGCCACATAGGCTAAAGGGACTAAGGGAAGGACTGCTGAGTGATCACCTAACTAAAAAAGGTAATAATAACGCCTGATGGGGCGTGGTGCTAAGGGAGCCCGTTGTACGCGGGTGGGGAACGGTCTCCTACCTTAACTGGACAAGCTACCATCGCGGTTGACGACAACCTGCAACGCCAAGAGCGACCGAAGGGGGAGTCGAACCCCCGACTCTTCATTTTTAAAGTGACTCAGTCTACCACTAGACCAATGCATATCACTGAAAGAGGCTTCACCTAACTGAATCTATCCCCAGCCTCCCACCATCAGGATAAAAATATGTTCTAACTATTTTAATAATTTACATTATTTAGACAAATACTGAAATTATATCAATGTGCAGGAGAATGTTGCTACCGGTGCAGCTGATGGTTTTGCCAGGGTGGCGCATCGACCTGCTATGGCATTGCTCCACCTGGGACCTGGCCTGGCCAATGGATTGGCAAACCTGCATAATGCCAAGGTGTGTGTACATGTGTGTGTATGTGTGTGTGTTTATGTGTGTGTGTGTGTCCACCTGGGACCTGGCCTGGCCAATGGATTGGCAAACCTGCATAATGCCAAGGTGTGTGTACGTGTGTGTGTATGTGTGTGTGTTTATGTGTGTGTGTGTGTGTCCACCTGGGACCTGGCCTGGCCAATGGATTGGCAAACCTGCATAATACCAAGGTGTGTGTACGTGTGTGTATGTGTGTGTACGCGTGTGTGTATATGTGTGAACATGTCTTCTCCCATTCCAGCCCACCCACCTAGCTCTCATGTGGAAGCCATTATTTGCCAAATTTCTTGCACAGTATCCTCACCTATCTTCCCCCACCCCCCCCCACACACACATCCTAAATATCCTCCCCCCCGCCGCCCCACCTAAATAGATCCTCCCACAGGTTCCCCAACCCCAACCACCTGCCCCCCCCCACACCCACACCCACCCACACACACACAGCGAGCTCTCTCTCCTGTGTTGACCCTAGTTGGTCAAATGGCAGCAACCTGACATCGAGGGGCCGATCCTGTTTTGGCCATGATAATCCCCCCCCTCCTCCCCCCCCTTCTCCACACACACACACACACACACACACACTGAATTTCCTCCCCCCCCACACCTACCTACCCAGCGAGCTCGCTCTCCCGTGTTGACCCTAGTTGGTCAAATGGCAACCTGGCACCAAGAGGCTGATCCTGTTTTGGCCATGGACATCACCGCCCTTGCAAAGACTGTGTCAGGTAAACGTCAGAGGGGCTGTACTTCATTTGTATGTACATCAGGTGGATGCCTGAGGGGCTGTACTTCATTCGTATGTACGTCAGGTAAATGCCAGAGGGGCTGTACTTCATTTGTATGGACATCAGGTGAATGCCTGAGGGGCTGTACTTCATTCGTGTGTACGTCAGGTAAATGCCAGAGGGGCTGTAATTCATTCATACGTACGTCAGGTAAATGCCAGAGGGGCTGTACTTCATTCATACGTACGTCAGGTAAATGCCAGAGGGGCTGTACTTCATTCATATGTACATCAGGTAAATGCCAGAGGGGATGTACTTCATTCATACGTACACTAGGCAAATGCCAAAGGAGCTGTACTTTATTTATATGTACACCAGTTAAATACCGGAGGGCTGTATTTCATTTGTAAGTACGTCAGGTAAATACCTGAGGGGCTGTACTTCGTTCGTATGTACACCAGTTAAATGCCTGAGGGGCTGTACTTTGTTCATACTTACATCAGTTAAATGCCCGAGGGCTGTACTTCATTCAAGATTCACATCAATCTGATCAATAAGATGATCAGATTGGTGTGAATCTGATCAATAAGATCCACATCACATCAGTTCAATGCCTGAGGGGCTAAACTTCAGTCATGTGTACCTCAGTCCAATGCCTGAGGGCCCGTACTTCATTCACACGTACATAAATCAGTCTCTTCAATGCCGTTTATTTTTCAAAGTATGCATAGCAGCTTCAGGCCAGCTCCATTAGCCAGCCACTGGGTCAAGCCCAAAGCTTTTAGCTGCATTGGGCTACCTGTCATGCTTGCATGAATACGCAGTTGCTACCACCACCATCACCCTAGGTTTTGTGAGAACAGTGCAAGATTCTAATCAAGACACCACCACCACCACCACCATCACCCTAGGTTTTGTGAGATCAGTGCAAGATCCTAATCAAGACACCACCACCACCACCACCACCATCACCATCACCCTAGGTTTTGTGAGATCAGTGCAAGATCCTAATCAAGACACCACCACCACCGCCACCACCATCACCCTAGTTTTTGTGAGAACAGTGCAAGATCCTAATCAAGACACCACCACCACCACCATCACCATCACCCTAGGTTTTGTGTGAACAGTGCAAGATCCTAATCAAGACACCACCACCACCACCACCACCATCACCCTAGGTTTTGTGAGAACAGTGCAAGATCCTATTCAAGACACCTCGGAAGCCATCGCATTCCTTAAAAGCCAAGGACGGCCCACCTCGGATAGTGAAGTACACCGGAGCAGGGTTTGTACCCTCGTTGTACCGCATGACGTCAGCTGGGAGACTGTACCAAGGAAAGGAGGGCTTAGGATGCAGGTGTGGTGTGTGTGGGGGAGTGTGTGTGTGTGTGTGTGGGGGGGGGGGGGGGGGGGGGGAGGGTAGTGGGGTAGTGGGTGTGTGTGTGTGTGTGTGGGGGGGGGGGGGTGCGTGTGCTGATACTGGGATACTGTCCCAAGGAAAGGAGGGCTTAGGATGCAGGTGTGTGTGTGTGTGTGGTGTGTGCGGTGTGTGTGTGTGTGTGTGTGTGTGTGTGTGGGTGTGTGTGGGGGGGGAGTGTGTGTGTGTTTGTGTGTGTGTGATGGGGATGAAGGGGGAGGGGGAGGGGGGGGTGAAGGAAGGAGGGCCTGTGTGTTTGTGTGTCTGTGTGCCTTCTATGTGGGAGGTTTACCACAAGATATCATACTATTATCACACACACCATCACTCCTGTACCCCCCCCCCCCCTCCCTGTACCCCCCCCCCCCCCCCCCCCCCCTTACAAACCATCCCCCCCCCCCCCCCCCTATCCCACCCACACACCTCCCCACACCACCCCCCCTACACACTCCAACCTCACCAACCCAACCCTTACAGCCCACCCACCCCCCCCCCCCCCCTACCCCCCCCGTCCTCTGAATCCCCCCAATCCCCACCTTACCCCTTCCCCCCCCCCCCCCCCCCACCACCACCACACCACCACCACACCACACACAACCTTTACCCCACTCCCCCCACCCCTTACACACACCCCCTATCACCCCCCCCCCCCCCCCCCCCCCCCCCCCCCCCCCCCCACACACACACACACCATTATCACTACCTACCTCCCCCCCCCCCACACCCAAACCCCTCCGCCATACCCCCCAGAAAGGGCCCCCCCCCCCACACTACCCCCTCCGTACCCCCCCCCCCCCCAACCCTAACCCCAACCCCTACACCCCACACCCATTCCCCCACCCCCTTTCAGGCCGCTAACACCTTGGTCCCAAGTGGGCCTCACAGTGGTGGCAAGTTTTGTGTGTGTGTGTGTGTGTGTGTGGTGTGTGTGTGTGTGTGTGTGGGGACCAAAATAGATCATACTACCTTATCACTCCATCACTCCTGTAGCCCTCTTACATCTCCCCCCCCCCTCCCCCCCCCCTTTCAGGCCGCTATCACCTTGGTCCCAAGTGGGCCTCACAGTGGTGGTGGCTCAATTGATCCCCCCCCCCCCCCCCCTCCCCCCCCCCCAAACACCACACCCACACAGGCCGCTAACACCTTGGTCCCAAGTGGGCCTCACAGTGGTGGTGGCTCTATTGAATCCAAACATACCGAATGGGAGCTTGTGGAAGCCGCTGATGGTGTGATGAGGTACAGTGAGCATCAGATGAGGTAAAGTGATGGTGTGATGATGTACAGTGATGGTGTGGTGATGTCCAGTGATGGTGTGGTTATGTACAGTGATGGTGTGATGATGTCCAGTGATGGTGTGATGATGTCCAGTGATGGTGTGATGATGTACAGTGATGGTGTGGTGATGTACAGTGATGGTGTAATGATGTACAGTGATGGTGTGATGATGTACAGTGATGGTGTGATGATGTCCAGTGATTGTGTGATGAGGTACAGTGGTGGCGTGATAATTTAATGTGATGGTGTGATGATGTGCAGTGATGGTGTAATGAGTTAAAGTGATAGTGTGATGTTGTACAGTGATGGCGTGGTGATGTCCAGTGATGGTGTGATGATGTTAAGTGATGGTGTGGTAATGTATAGTGATGGTGTGGTGATGTACACAGATAGTGTGATGATGTACAGTGACGGTGTGGTGATGTACAGTGATGGTGTGATTATTACGATGAGGGTGTAATGATGTATTGTGATGGTAGTATGAGTTACAGTGATGGTGTGATGATATATTAGTGATGGTGTTGTGATGTAAAGGGATGGTGTGATGATGTCCAGTGATGTGTGGTGATGCACAGTGATGGTGTAATGATGTACAGTGATGGTGTGATGATATATAGTGGATGGTGTTGTGATGTAAAGGGATGGTGTGATGATGTCCAGTGATGGTGTGGTGATTCACAGTGATGGTGTAATGATGTACAGTATGGTGTGATGATATATAGTGATGGTGTTGTGATGTAAAGGGATGGTGTGATGATGTCCAGTGATGGTGTGGTGATGCACAGTGATGGTGTGGTGATGTACAGTGATGGTGTGATGATGTACAGTGATGGTGTGATGATGTCCAGTGATGGTGTGATGATGTCCAGTGATTGTGTGATGAGGTACAGTGGTGGCGTGATAATTTAATGTGATGGTGTGATGATGTGCAGTGATGGTGTGATGAGTTAAAGTGATAGTGTGATGTTGTACAGTGATGGCGTGGTGATGTCCAGTGATGGTGTGATGATGTTAAGTGATGGTGTGGTAATGTATAGTGATGGTGTGGTGATGTACACAGATAGTGTGATGATGTACAGTGACGGTGTGGTGATGTACAGTGATGGTGTGATTATTTACGATGATGGTGTAATGATGTATTGTGATGGTAGTATGAGTTACAGTGATGGTGTGATGATATATAGTGATGGTGTTGTGATGTAAAGGGATGGTGTGATGATGTCCAGTGATGTTGTGGTGATGCACAGTGATGGTGTAATGATGTACAGTGATGGTGTGATGATATATAGTGATGGTGTTGTGATGTAAAGGGATGGTGTGATGATGTCCAGTGATGGTGTGGTGATGCACAGTGATGGTGTAATGATGTACAGTGATGGTGTGATGATGTACAGTGATGGTGTGATGATGTCCAGTGATGGTGTGATGATGTACAGTGATGGTGTGATGATATATAGTGATGGTGTTGTGATGTAAAGGGATGGTGTGATGATTTAAAGTGATGGTGTAATGATGTACAGTGATGGTGTGATGAGGTACAGTGATATTGTGATGAGGTACAGTGATGGTGTGATGAGGTAAAGTGATCTCGTGATGAGGTACAGTGAACATCAGCTGAGGTACAGTGATGGTGTGATGAGGTACAGTGAGCTTGTGATGAGGTAAAGTGAGAATCAGATGATGTACAGTGATAGTTTGATGAGTTACAGTGATAGCGTGATGATGTACAGTGATGGTGTGATGAGGTACAGTGAGCATCAGATGATGGACAGTGATAGTGTGATGAGGTACAGTGAACATCAGATGAGGTACAGTGATGGTGTAATGATGTCAAGTGATGGTGTGATGATGTACAGTGAGCATCATATTAGGTAAAGTGATGGAGTGATGAGGTACAGTGATGGTGTGATGAGTTTCAATGCTGGTGTGATGAGGTACAGTGAGCATCAGATGATGTACAGTGATGTTGTGATGAGGTACAGTGATAGTGTGATGGGGTACAGAAATGGTGTGATGAAGTACAATGATTTTGTGATGATTTACAGTGAGCATCAGATGATGTACAGAGATAGTATGATGAGGTACAGTGAACATCAGATGAGGTACAGCAATAGTGTGATGAAGTACAATGAACATCATATGATTTACAGTGATAGCATGATGAAGTACAGTGAACATCAGATGAGGTACAGTAAGTATGTGACTGTGGTCACATCTGTACACAAGGCTGGCGGGAGAAAATGTAATCCAGCAGGAGGTAAAATGAAAGCTAGTGGAAGCTAGTAATGATGTCATGAGCTTCGAGGGTAACTAGTGCCCCCCCCCCCCCCCCCCACCCCCCCCGTTGCATCCCCCCCCCACACACACCCCCACTTCCCCACCCTTGCATCCTATTCCCTAACCCCCACCCACCCCCCACCCGTGCATCCTCCCACCCACCCCCACACCCCCACACCAACACCAACACCCTGACAGAACCATTCCCAGCGTTCTTGATTTCATCCAATCATGTGGCAGGGCCATGGCAGCTTGCAAGAGAGTAACAAACACACACACACACACACAAACCACACACACACACCACACACACACACAAACACACACACACACACACACACACACACAAACACACACACACACACACACAAACACACAAACACACACAAACAAACACACACACACACACACACACACACACACACACACAAACACACACACAAACACACACACACACACACACACACACACAAACACACACACACACAACAAACACACACAAACACGCACGCACGCACGCACGCACGCACGCACACACACACACACACACACACACACACACACACACACACACACACACACACAAACCTACCTCCACCCAAAAACTTCACAGGTCCATTCCTGGTGTCCTTGACTTCATCCAAGCATGTGGCAGAGCCATGTCAGCTTGCAAGAGGGGCAGTGTGGCTCTCTTCCTGGGTGGTGATGCTCTACTCTCAGAAGGTAACATACAACAATGCTGTAATTATGGTGGTGGTGGTGGTGGTGGTGGGTTGGGGGAAGGGGTGGTTGGGGGGGGTAATTTACAATGAACGAAAGTGGTACCCACCACTCACACACCCTCATACTTACACACACTCTCCCACCTCACACCACACACACACCCTCCCATTCACGTACACTCTCCCACCACACACCATAGTACCACCCTCCCACTCACACTAACCCTCCCACCACACACCACACACAAACCCTCCCACCACACAACACACACACACACTCCCACCAAACACCACCCACCACACACACACTCCCACACACATGAACTCACACACACAAAACCCCTACAAACCACCCTCCACACACACACACTCCCCCCCCCCCCCCCCCCCCCCCCCACAACACACACACACCTCACAAAGACAATCCCACCACCCACCACACACACTCTCCCACTCACACAAACCCTCCCCCCCACCCAGCGCACACTACTCACCCACCACCCACCACACATACACCCTCACACAAGCCCTCCACCAACCAGCGCCCACCACCGCACAAAACTACAGACTAAGCCATCCCACTCACACAACCCTCCACCACCCACCTCACACACCTTCCACTCACATTAACCCCCCACCACAACCCACACTTACTGAACCCAGCCCACCCCCACACAAAAAACCCTCTCACCACATACCACACACCACACACACACACACACGACATTCGAACAACCCTCCACCACACATACTCACACCCTCAAGACTCAGACTCTTACACACCCGCCCACCATCCACCACCACACAACCCCCACTTTACCCCACCCACCCACCACGCACCACACACACACACTCCCACTCACACACCACTAACTTCACAACCCCTGTCTCCCACCCCCCACCCCCCCCACACCCTTACACTCACACAAACCCTACCACCACACACATCACACCTACTCTCTCCCCCTTCCACTTACACCCACACACCCACCACGCACCACACACACACACTCCCACTCACACAAAACCCCTCACTAACATTCCCACAAACTCTCCCACCACCCGCCACACACACACCCTACCACCACACACCACCACACACACACACACACACACGCCTTCCCCCACAGATCCCCTCCCACCACACAACACCCACCACACCTTGCCCACCCAGTCGGAGAACCCTAGCCTGCACGCACTTCACCCCAAGCCACACTACACATCTCACCCAAACACCAAACACCCTCTCATAATACAACACACCCCAGACCCTCCCGCAACACATAATCACTCCCCCCTCCCTCGCCCCCACCCACAACAAAACACTCCCTAGGTCTGATGCTTGCTTTTCTCAATCTGTGCTCAAGTCTATGGTTGCGATTTCATTATTTCAGCAATAGGGAGAAAAAGAGGAAAAAGAGGAGGTGTGGGATGGAGGGAGGGAAAGGAGAGGGGATTGGGGAAATGAGGGGGATCCCGCAAGAAACGAAAAAATGGAAGTGGCGAACGAATGAAGTTACGACCGAAAGGGGGAACCTTACCACTGCCCTCTACTTTCCACCAATGCCCCCCCCCCCTCAACACCCCATCCACAACCCACACACCCCCTCATCCCCCCCACCCCCCCCCCCCCCCCGCCCCCCCCCCTCCCACCCCAGTCTGGATGCTGCTGGCGCACTCTGTGCCTGCTAGCGTGCTGTCATTTTTGTGAAGGACATTTGCTAGACGTACCCAAAAAAAGCCCTTTCCGCCCCCCCCACACACACCACACACACTATCCCCCCCCCCCCCCCCAGGTCTGGAGGGCTGCTGTCCGCATCTGGCCCTAGCGTGCTTTCATGTCTTGAAGGAGCATTGCTAGGACTGGTACCAACCCACCACCCACACACACACTTCGTCCCCCCCCCCACCCCCCCCCCCCCCAGGTCTGGATCTGCTGGGCGGCATGCTTTGCCGCTATCGTGCTGTCATGTTGTTTGAAGGAGCATTTGCTAGGACTGGTACCCCCCCCCCCCCCCCGCCCCCCCCCCCCCCCCCACACACACACACACTCATCCCCCCCCCCCCCCCCCCCCAGGTCTGGAGGCTGCTGGCGCATCTGTGCCGCTAGCGGTGCTGTCATGTTCTGTGAAGGAGCATTTGCTAGACTGGTACCCCCCCCCCCCCCCCCCCCCCCCCCCCCCACACACACACACACACACACACTCATCCCCCCCCCCCCCCCCCCCCCCCCCCCAGGTCTGGAGGCTGCTGGGCGCATCTGTGCCGCTAGCGGTGCTGTCATGTTGTGTGAAGGAGCATTTGCTAGACTGGTACCCCCCCCCCCCCCCCCCCCCCACACACACACACTCATCCCCCTCCCCCCCAGGTCTGGAGGCTGCTGGGCGCATCTGTGCCGCAAGCGGTGCTGTCATGTTGTGTGAAGGAGCATTTGCTAGACTGGACAGAGGGTGTGGCCATCCTTGTCCGTCCCGCCTGCCATACTTCCCTCAGGTGGGGTGGGGTGGGTGACAGGACTTAGTTTTAGTACCATATGATTTTTTATTTAATGTATTTATTTCGCACCTTATAATTTTTAATTTTAGTATTAATATCAGGTGGGGGGGTGACCGGTGGGGGTCGGACCTTACAATTTAGTACCTTATAATTTTTAATTTTATTGTTAATATCAGTTAGGGGGGGTGACGAGAGGGTGTCAGACCTCGTAATTTGGCAGCCTACGTTTTAGTATTTATTTTTCTGCATGCGCATGTAACCGGTATGCAAAGGATAATTTGCTAGACGGGACAGAGTGTGTGGCCACCATACTTCCCTCAGGTGGGGTAGGGTAGGGTAGGGGTGGGGTACGATGGGGGTGGTGCGGTGGGGTGGGGTGGGGTATTGTCCACCTTTTCTACTTGGCAGTATTATTTTTGTGTATTTTTATTTTTGTTAACATTTTTATTTTTAACATTTGTATTGTATAGTATTGTATTGTTAACATTTGTAATATTGTATTGTGTTGTATTGTGTTATATTATATTGTATTTTATTGTATTGTATTGTATTTTATTGTATTGTATTGTATTGTTAACATTTGTATTGCATTGTTAACAAGTGTATTTGAGATATCCCTTTGTTAACATGTCTTGTTTTATTCCAGTTCTACCTCCTCCTCCTCCTCCTCCTTGGACTCCTTCTTACCCTGCACCTCCTCCTCCTTCTCACCCTCCTCCTCCTCCTCCACCATCCTAAATCCCCATTCTCATCCCCAGGCTCACCACTGCTCAATCCTTGCTACTCTGCACCTCCTCCTCCTTCTCCTTCACCACCCTCATTCCTCATATACTCATCCCATCTCATCCCATTGCTCACCACCATCACCACCATTGTCATCATCACGTAACAATGTCACAGTAGCACAACATCAGGGCCCCGCCTGTCGGTGAAAACATTGTTTGGGGCTCAGTTCATCAGAGTTTTTTCGTGTTAGCCCCTCCTGTCATGGTTTGGAAAGTCTCTTTAGCCCATTTGGTCTACCGCTGGACTGTAACAACATACCGGTACAATTGAGTTAAAAAAAATCCGCGTTATCATTTTTCTGGAAATACATTATTTTACTGCGGAAGACGGCGTGCAGCCGAATTGCTGGCTTAAGCTGTGTAACCAACTTCAAGTTCAAGTTACATGATACAAATTACGTAATGGATATCCCACCCCCTATATGAAACTCCTAGGAGGCCAAAGCTGAGCTGGACAAGTACGATATGTTGGTCATTGTTGGCTCGCGGCCTCCCGTGGCAAACTTTGGATACAAGGATGGTCTGTCCATTCTTGTCGGACTGCCTGAGGACAAGGTGGGTAACGTTGTACTGCCAACCACAAAGTCCACTAGTTTGTACAGCCAGATGGTACTACACTGATTACAAGGATGGATTGTCCAATCTTGCCAGGCTACCTGAGTGCGTGTGCATGTGTCTGTCTGTCTGATTATGCAGGTGTGGGGGGTACCGAGGGTGAGCAGCCTGAAGGATGGTATACCTGGTGCCCAACGCAATGTCACAACACTGCTGTCTCCCTGCTTATTTAAGTGTGGGGGGTGCAGACGGTGAGCAGACTGAAGGCTGGGATACTATGTGACGTAAACACAACTGTCTGTCTGTCTGTCTGTCTGTCTGTCTGTCTGTCTGTCTGTCTCCCTGCCTATGCAAGTGGGTGGGTGGGTGGGTGGGTGAGGGGGGGGGGGGGGGGGAGACGGTGAGCAGCCTGAAGGATGGGATACCTGGTGCCCAACACAATGTCACAACACTGATGTCTCCCTGCTTATGTAGGTGTGGGGGGTGCTGACAGCGAGCAACCTGAAGGCTGAAATACAATGTAACCCAAACAAAACTGTCTGTCTGTCTGTCTCCCTGCCTATGTAGGTGGTGGTGGTGGTGGTTGTGGCGGTAGTGGTGGTGGTGGTGGGAGGCAGTGAACAGCTTGAAGGCTGGTATACCTGTTGCCCAACACAATGACACAAAATTAATGTCTCCCTGCCATCCCTGGTACGCAACACAATATCTGGTGCCCAACACTGTCCCTATTACTCAGCATAATCGCATACAATGTTAAAACATGTGTGGGAGGTGGATGCTATCGACATCAGTGAAGCTCCTGGTCACTCCTGGGCCATACAAGCTCTGAAGCTACTACAAGCACACAGTGATACACCATCCCTGGTACTCAACACCAACCCTGGTACTCATCACAGTATCTGGTATCCAACACAGTCGCACACCCATATCATGCAGGTGTGGGAGGTGTATGCTGTCGACATCAGTGAAGCTCCTTGTCACTGATGGGCCATCCAAGCTCTACAGTTGCTTCAAATCCAGGTGCTACACCATCCCTGGCACTCAACACAATATCTGGTACCAAAACACACACAACTCTAATAGAGATGTGGGAGGTGGATGCTATCGACATCAGCGAAGCTCCTGGCCACTCATGGGCCATACAAGCTCTGAAGCTGCTACAAGCATGTATTGCTAAACCATCCCTGGTAATCAACATAATGTCTGGTGCCTAACACAATCGCACACAACTGTAATGCAGGTGTGGGAGGTGGATGCTATCGACATCAGCGAAGCTCCTGGCCACTCATGGGCCATACAAGCTCTCAAGCTGCTACAAGACGAGGTGGAGGGAGCCACCGGTATAGTGCCCCTGCTCAACTGCAACGGCACCTTCTGCGCAGCTTCTAGGCCTGACCTCCCGGCAGGTAGTTACCGCCCCTCCATGGGTAGCGACTTCGGTACATCAGGCGTACTGCCGGACGAGCAAAACGGGCGCGCCAAACGGATGCGCCAAACGGGTGCGCTAGGGAACCTAAGGGTTCACCTTACAAATTGCATTTGGACCGCACCAACTGACGTTCGCAAACAGCAGGCAGCTCGATAAACTCGCAAATACAGTCACCTTTTGAGCCCGAAACTGCGCCCCAAACCACTTGACGTTGGGATTCGACAGTCAAGTCATCCCGAAGGAGACTGCATAGTCACAGCCGGAGGGGGGCACAGCCCCAGTTTATGAAGTAACGCGCAACTTTGTACCAAAGCGCGGTATACAAGACACACATTCCGCAAGAACAGCCGAGAACAGCCACGAGGGCAGCAACAAGGTTTACGAGGGCAGCAACAAGGTTACACACACCGCACATCGCACACAAAACAACCCTAGTTACCGCCCCTCGCGGATCCCTAGGGTTGTTTAGTTGGTAACCAACTAGTTAACTAACCAACCCACTAGTTACCGCCCCCTAACTAACCAACCAACTAGTTACCGCCCCCTGCGGATCCCTTGGTCCAATTGGTCCAATCCAACACAAGGGCGGTCACGCCCTTGTTGAACTTGTTTGGTAGCTTCTGTGCAGCTCCTTCGCAGTTTCTAGGCCTGACCTCCCAGTAGGTAGCTGAACATGTCTGGCAGCTTCTGCGCAGCTTCTAGGCCTGACCTTCCAGCAGGTAGATGAACTATTTGGCAGCTTCTGTGCAGCTTCTTTGCAGTTTCTAGGTCTGACCTCCCAGCAGGTAGCTGAACATGTTAGGCAGCTTCAGTGCAGCTTCTAGGCCTGACCTACCAGCAGGTGTCTGAACCTGTTTGGCAGCTTCAGTGCAGCTTCTAGGCCTGACCTACCAGCAGGTGTCTAAACCTGTTTGGCAGCTTTTGTGCAGCTTCTAGCTAGGGCTGACCTCGCAGTACATAGCTGAACTTGTTTGGCAGCTTCTGTGCAGCTTCTAGCTAGGGCTGACCTCCCAGTGCGTAGCTGAACTTGTTTGGTAGCTTATGTGCAGCTTCTAGCTAGGGCTGACCTCCCAGCAGGTTGCTAAACTTGTTTGGTAGCTTCTGTGCAGCTTCTAGCTAGGGCTGACCTCCCAGTGCGTAGCTGAACTTGTTTGGTAGCTTATGTGCAGCTTCTAGCTAGGGCTGACCTCCCAGCAGGTTGCTAAACTTGTTTGGTAGCTTCTGTGCAGCTTCTAGCTAGGGGCTGACCTCCCAGTGCGTAGCTGAACTTGTTTGGTAGCTTCTGTGCAGCTTCTAGCTAGGGCTGACCTCCCAGCAGGTTGCTAAACTTGTTTGGTAGCTTCTGTGCAGCTTCTAGCTAGGGCTGACCTCCCAGTGCGTAGCTGAACTTGTTTGGTAGCTTCTGTGCAGCTTCTAGCTAGGGCTGACCTCCCAGCAGGTTGCTAAACTTGTTTGGTAGCTTCTGTGCAGCTTCTAGCTAGGGCTGACCTCCCAGTGCGTAGCTGAACTTGTTTGGTAGCTTCTGTGCAGCTTCTAGCTAGGGCTGACCTCCCAGCAGGTTGCTAAACTTGTTTGGTAGCTTCTGTGCAGCTTCTAGCTAGGGCTGACGTCCCAGCAGGTTGCTAAACTTGTTTGGTAGCTTATGTGCAGCTTCTAGGAGTGCATATAAGTTTGTGAGGTCTTTTGCATCAAGAAACGTGTCAATCAAGTAACCGACCTGTTAACCAACCAACCAACCAGCCAACCAACTAGACACGCGTCAATTAAGTAACCGAACTATTAACTAACCAACCAACCAACCAACCAACCATCCATCCATCCAACCAGTCTACCAACTATACACGTGTCAATCAAGTTATCTACCTATTAACCAACCAACCAGCCAACCAACCAACCAGGCAACCAACCAACCAACCAACCAACCAGGCAACATAAATAAAATACACAGGACCGTCACACACTCTCACACACTAACCAACCTACCAACCATCCATCTGACAAGCCAACCACCAACCACCTACCAACCATCCATCTGACAATCCAACCACCCACCCAACCATCCAACCTACCAACCATCCAACCTACCAACCTACCAACCAACCTACCAACCATCCATCTGACAAGCCTCCCACCCCCAGGTCGCTTGAACGCCACCTCATTGTGTACCATCGTGGCAGCAGTACAACCAGAGGGCTGCATCATTGTGGATGAGTCACTCACCTCAGGGGGGGCGTACTACAACCTATCAAAGGTGTGGAAGTGTTTGTGTGTGTCTGTGTGCTCGTGGGGTTGGTTTAGGTTGGGTGGTTTAGGTTGGGTGGGGTTAGGTAAGGTGGGGTCGCATCATTGTGGATGAGTCACTCACCTCAGGGGGGGCGTACTACAACCTATCAAAGGTGTGTGAGTGTGTGTTTGGGTGTGTTGTGTGTGTTTGTGCATGAGAGCGTGTTTGTGTGTGTTGTGAGTGTGTAGTTGTGCTTGAGTGTGTCGTTGTGTGTGTGTGCTTGTGCGTGCGTGTGTGTTTATGTGTGGTGTGTGTGTGTGTGTGAAGATTCTTTGTCTTGTATTCATGTTTGGGTGTGTTTGGGTGTTTATGAGTCACTCACCCAAGAAGGCTCGTACTGAAACTTTTCAAAGGTGTGTGTGCGTGTGTAGAGTTTGTGTTGGGTGTGTGTGTGTGCATGTATGCGTGTGTGCAAGTGTGTGTGTATGTGCGTGTGCATTTGTGTGTGTGTGCATGTGTGTGTATGTGAGTGTGTGCATGTGCGTGTGTGTTCATGTGTGTGTTTGCGTGCCCCCCCCCATGGCTGTGTGTATCTGTGTGTGTCTACGTGCTGGATTGGTTGGGTTGGGTTGGGTTAGGTTGGGTTGGGTTGGGTTGGGTTGGGTTGGGTTGGGTTGGGTTGGTTGGGTGGGTATTTGGGAATTCACTGACCAGCAAAACACCCTACACCAACCCAATCAAGCACCTCACCCACCCACCTCTCCATCCATACCACCAGGGCTGCCCAACTTTCACACATCTCCTGCTGACATCACTAAAATAGCTAAACACCCTAATCTGAATGAATCAGGCATCTCACCCACCCACTACTCCATCCATACTACCAGGGCTGCCCACCTTTCACATGTCTCACACAGACTGGAGGCGCCATTGGGTGTGCCCCCCCCCCCCCCCCCCCCCCCCCCCCCATGGCTGTGTGTGTTGGGTGGGGTGGGGTGGGGTGGGAATTTGGGAAGTGACTGACCAGAATAACACCCTAAACCAAACCAATCAAGCTCCTCACCCACCCGCCCAACTCTTCATCTATCCCACCAGGGCTGCCCACCTTTCACACATCTCACACTGACTGGAGGCGCCATTGGGTGTGCCCCCCCCCCCCCCCCCCCCCCCCATGGCTGTGTGTGTTGGGTGGGGTGGGGTGGGAATTTGGGAAGTGACTGACCAGAATAACACCCTAAACAAACCCAATCAAGCTCCTCACCCACCCGCCCAACTCTTCATCTATCCCACCAGGGCTGCCCACCTTTCACACATCTCACACTGACTGGAGGCGCCATTGGGTGTGCCCCCCCCCCATGGCTGTGTGTGTTGGGTGGGGTGGGGTGGGAATTTGGGAAGTGACTGACCAGAATAACACCCTAAACAAACCCAATCAAGCTCCTCACCCACCCGCCCAACTCTTCATCTATCCCACCAGGGCTGCCACCTTTCACACATCTCACACAGACTGGAGGCGCCATTGGGTGTGCCCCCCCCCCCCCCCCCCCCCCCCCCCCCATGGCTGTGTGTGTTGGGTGGGGTGGGGTGGGGTGGGAATTTGGGAAGTGACTGACCAGAATAACACCCTAAACCAAACCAATCAAGCTCCTCACCCACCCGCCCAACTCTTCATCTATCCCACCAGGGCTGCCCACCTTTCACACATCTCACACTGACTGGAGGCGCCATTGGGTGTGCCCCCCCCCCCCCCCCCCCCCATGGCTGTGTGTGTTGGGTGGTGTGGGGTGGGAATTTGGGAAGTGACTGACCAGAATAACACCCTAAACAAACCCAATCAAGCTCCTCACCCACCCGCCCAACTCTTCATCTTTCCCACCAGGGCTGCCCACCTTTCACACATCTCACACTGACTGGAGGCGCCATTGGGTGTGGCCCCCCCATGGCTGTGGGGGCAGCCATAGCGGCAGGTCCTAACAAGTATGTCATCAACCTCCAGGCAGATGGTGAGCTGGCATGGTGGGGTCAAGTGACTTCTTATTTTTATGAGCAGTGGTTTTGGAGCTGGCATGGTTGGGGTCAAGTGACTTCTTATTTTTATGAGCAGAAGTTTCAGAGCTGGCATGGTGGGGTCAAGTGACTTCTTAGTCGAAAAAGCCGTGGTTTCGGAGCTGGCATAGTGGGGTCAAATGACTTCTTAGTTGAATAAGCTGTGGTTTCGGAGCTGGCATAGTGGGGTCAAGTGACTTCTTAGTTGAATAAGCTGTGGTTTCAGAGCTGGCATGATGAGGTGACCTCACTGGGAAAATGAAAAGAAAAGCTGAAACCACATTATTTACAGGCGAAACAACGTTTCCGAAGCTTTTTCAATGCTTATTCTCTTAAACCCTTCCTATCAGGGGTGACCAACCCTGACGAGAAGGGTTTAAGTCCAATATCCAACACTCTCAGCCAATTTCCACTTTGCTTGCGACGCCTAGGACTTGCCGGGCGACGCGTGGCCATTCCGTTGCCATGTTGCTGCGTGGCAATGCCTTGGTCTGCCTAAACTAATCAGAAACACCATCCAGGCAATACATCGAAATGATGTCGCCCCACCCTGCCTTGCCTAGCCTGCAACCTGCTTGTCAACAATTATGTATGCAGGTAGTGCCATGTACACCATCCAGGCAATACATCCAAATGATGTCGCCCCACCCTGCCTTGCCTTGCCTGCAACCTGCTTGTCAACAACTATGTGTGCAGGTAGTGCCATGTACACCATCCAGGCAATACATCCAAATGATGTCGCCCCACCCTGCCTTGCCTTGCCTGCAACCTGCTTGTCAACAACTATGTGTGCAGGTAGTGCCATTTACAACCATCCAGGCAATACATCCAAATGATGTCGCCCCACCCTGCCTTGCCTTGCCTGCAACCTGCTTGTCAACAACTATGTGTGCAGGTAGTGCCATGTACACCATCCAGGCAATACATCCAAATGATGTCGCCCCACCCTGCCTTGCCTTGCCTGCAACCTGCTTGTCAACAACTATGTGTGCAGGTAGTGCCATGTACACCATCCAGGCAATACATCCAAATGATGTCGCCCCACCCTGCCTTGCCTTGCCTGCAACCTGCTTGTCAACAACTATGTGTGCAGGTAGTGCCATGTACACCATCCAGGCCCTGTGGACTCGCCTCTCCTTGTCTCGCCTTATCTTGCCTTACATTGACTTGACTTGCCCTGCCTTGCCCTGTCTTAAACCGCCCTGCCTTGCCTTACAACCCCAGCCCGCCCCCCCCTTGCCCTGCTGCCCCGCCCTGCCCCGCCCTGCCTTGCCCTGCTGCCCCCCCCCCCCCCCCCCCCCCCCCTTGCCCGCAACCTGCTTGTCAACAATTATGTGTGCAGGTAGTGCCATGTACACCATTCAGGCACTGTGGACTCAGGCTAGGGAGCAGCTCAATGTGGTGACCATCATTTGTGCTAATTCATCATACCAGATCTTGAAGGTGAGGGTGTGTAACCCATTTATGGTTGGAGGTGAGGGTGGTCGTGTGAGTGGTGGTTGTGTGGTGGTGGTGGTGGTGGTGGTGGTGTGGGTGAGTTAGTGGGTGGGTGGGTGGGTGGGAGGAGGGAGAGCTTGTAATCAAACCAAACCAAAGCAATCAGTAGCATAAATGCTAGTAGTGGTATAGCAAATAAACAACTATTCCTACACCTTTAGATTATATTTGATATATTTAAATTTATTTATATCTGCCAGTCAGGAGGATGGGGGGAGGGGGGGGTGGGGGGGGGGGGGGGGGGTGGGGGGGAATACCTCCTGATTGATATATATATTGATTGATACACACACACACACAATAACAAACTCACAAATCAATATCTAAATGCAGCCAACCTGAAACCTATAACAGGTGGAAAGTGCAGCTCACCTTTGATCTGCCCCGCGCACATTGACCCCCCCCCCCCCCCCCCCCCCCCCCCCCCACACACACACACACCCGCACACAGACACACACACAACAAAGTCACAAATCATGTGTACATACAACTCGCCTGAAACCTATAACAGGTGGAAAGTGCACGCCAACAGCTCACCTATGGATCTGCCTCACACACATTTACCCCACCCACCCACCACACACACACACACCCGCACAACAGAGCCACAAATCATGTATACATACAACTTGCCTGCAACCTATAACAGGTGGAAAGTGCACACCAACAGCTCACCAATGGATCTGCCTCACACATGTTGACCCCCCCCCCCACCCACCCACCCACCCACCCACCCACACAGCAGAGTCACAAATCATGTATGCATACAACTCATATGAAACCAATAACAGGTGGAAAGTGCACGCCAACAGCTCACCAATGGATCTGCCTCGCGCACATTGACAGACCTAAGCCGTCCCGCCTTGGATTTTGTCGCTCTGGCAGAGGGCTTGGGGGTCCCAGCTTTCCGCACCCACTCTTGTGACCAGCTTGTGTCACTATTGAGGCAGGCCCTCACCTCTAGGGGACCCACACTCATTCATGCTGACTTGTAAAGCAAAACAAAATGCCTGGAGGGGCGCGTGGTGTTAAGGGGGAGTGTTATGCTGACTTGTAAAAAAAGCCTGGAGGGGCTCGTGGTGTTAAGGGGGAGTGTCATACTGACTTGTCAAAAAGAGCCTGGAGGGGCGTGTGGTGTTGAGGAGGAGTGTTATGCTGACTTTTAGTGTTCCTTTTTGAAGAATGATCCTTTAGCTGTACCGATCCCCGTTGAATAATATTGCTTGTACGGCCGAAGACAGCTAGCAGCTAAATTGCTGGATGGGGCCATGAAACAAAGTTCAAGTTCATTTAGTGTTCCTTTCAATTGTCTCCTCGTGAAAATGTAGAGATGATCTTGATTGTTTGAGGTTGGGAAAGTCTCTTTAGCCTGAGTGGCTATCCTTGGAATGTTAACATAAATACATATGATATGAATTATTATATTTTAAAGACTTGACCTCCGTCATGTCCTCGTTATTGGGGACCAGGGCATGTCCTCGTTATTGGGGACCAGGGCATGTCCTTGTCATTGGGGACCAGGGCATTTTAAAGACTTGACCTCCGTCTTGTCCTCGTTATTGTTTGGGGACCAGGGCATTTGTTTTTTTAGTTGTGAAAGGTATTTCACCCCAGGAGGTGAGTCTCCCTACACAAACCAGCGCCACCATGGACTAGTTCCTTTCACAACTTAAAAAATGCTTGTTATACCCCCTCCTAGTAGGCTACAATTATCTTGATTATTGGAGGTTGGGCAAGTCCCTTGAGCCTATCTAGTTTGCTACCCCTAGGCTGTAAACATGCATGCTAACTCGGGGAATTGAAATCTCTGATGCTGATGATGATGATGACGAGAAGGAGGAGGAGGAGGAGGAGGAGGAGGAGGATGGTGCTGCTGCTGCTGCTGACATCTTTTGTGGTGCCCTACTGGACTTCACATGTGCCCGCGGCTTGATTGAGGCATGGGGGACTCATGAACATCACAAAACAATGTTTGGTGGTTCCTGCAGCGTTGAGCCAGCACAGGACTGTTGACAACGGCCATCTCGTAATAACCCACTATTTGTTCCTGCCAAGTGTAATTATGTAAGGGGTGACTAGTTATGGGCCCATGGCTGCTCCAACATAAGATGACGATAAAACCGACAAGCGACGCTACCCCCCATCGACATGGGAGACGGCAATACTTTCTACCCTGGTGCGCTGCAACCCTCCGGTGATAGATGCGCAAATAGCGTGCGCCGTTGTCGCTGGGATGATGATAATGATGACGACGATGGGAAAGACGAGGCACCTGGTGACCTGGCTACTTGGCTAGTGCTGCGGCTAGTGGCTACGGTAGCCGTAGTCATCACGTGGCTGGTGAAAGAAGTAGCCCGGCTGTTGCAGGAGTTTGCTGTCACAGCGTGTGACCTAGTCGCTTGTGGTACGCAGCAGCGTTTTTTTCTGTAGATGGTCCGGGTTGTACGAGGTTTTCACCTTGCGATGTGCGCGCAATGGTTAAGTTCACGTCCACTGAATGGTGACCCACAAACGATTAGCTTGCACACTGTATTCGTGAGAGAGAGCCGAACGCACTGCGCATTAGTCCATCTCAGCTCTATTCGCCGTCTCAAGGACGGGGCTCGCTATCCAGGTAAGGACGAGGGCACATGCGAACGAATGGTCATACTCAACAAACTCACCATCGGGTCTGGATTTTGAAATCTTTCCCCTCTGAAATAACGAAAGTAACTCATCTGACAGCTTCACAACCAGCCCGGGGGATTTACTACTCCAGTGTAGCCTCGGACCGATGTGTAGATAGCACCACACCATGCCATGCACATTTCTCAAACTATGCCCGTGCAAGACGAATAATTGTGGACACTGACTCTGTGTTGCGACGTCCGATACCGCCATCGTCGTTACGGACCAGCAAAACCGGGCTGTTCTAAAATAAAGTGAAGAGAATTATCGATACAACCGTGATGCTCCTTATCTGACTGTCTGAGCAATACGATTTTTTGAGTCGATCAATAGACAAGCAATCATAAGTTTTCTTCTCAACGCGTAATACTGCCATCAGATTATCGCACCCCCTGCACGATCCTCCTCCTCATGATGCACTTTTTGTCCTAGCTGGACGCGGCAGGACTTGTCCAGCTGGGACGGTTCTGACGCGTGGCACCCACCCCACGGAGCCAGCACGAGCAGCGTATGGAATTGCCCCGATGCGCGCACTTGCACCCACGATTTAGAGCGCAACACTTTCTCGACCATCCTGGTGCTAAAAAAATGGGGAGGATGCGCGATGGTAGCAATGAAACCCTTCACCCATACGGCTTGATAGATGGGACACGTCAATGTCGCGTGTGTGCGTGCGGACACGTGATAGACCTGTGGTACACGGCAACATCGGATTATGAATATAACGCCCCGAGGAGCACTGGGACTGCATATAAATAAGGATACCCCTTTATCTCTGCCCTTTATCCATCCATATCCACTCCTTTCACCCGATGTAACATCGCCCAGCCCCTGTACGCTCATTTTTTCAAAGCAACCCATCCCTTCCCCCACTTGGTACAGGCTGGACGTCAGTGGCGCATCCGCGTATTGAGCAGCTCGACCTGGTTTCTGGTGGGTCGAGAGGGGACTTAGCACAGATCGTAGCATTCGCACTTCTCGTCCTGGCGTCACCGCGGGCCCTCGATGTTAGTTTCAATAGCGGTAGAGAGTCGAACACAGTACCGTAATCACGAAACAGCAATGCGGGTTGTGGGGTGCCTGGTTTATTCGCTTCTGTCTGCCCTGCATGCGGCCTGAGCTTGAAACCCCGTATACCTCATCCATGACCACACCACATCACTACAACAGGCCCTATCTCGTAGTTGCATCAAATCCTCGTCCAAGATCCATGGCATTCCCCTGGTTCCGGTGCAGCTGCCAACCCTCGAGCATCCTTGAATCAAGACCCTGCGGCCAAAGAATGCAGAGGACAATACCCCCCTCTGGGAGAGTAAGGTAGGTGCAGCACGTTTAGCCTGCGTAGTGGCCCAAAATATGCTGATGCTGACCTGGCACATAGCATGCTCATCATCCTTACAGTTCACATGCGATGCCTCTCGCTTGGAAAACTAGTTAATCCATGATGACCACCACCAATTCCACAATTCTTGGTACAGCTTGTTCCTTCCCACTCCGCGAGATACGAATTTAAGTTTAGAGCCCATCTAAAGTCGATGCTGGCAGTTTCTCTCCACGACCTCCGTTTGCGAAGGGTCCGAGGGATGGGGATGTATGGACTGCGTGCTCCTCTCCAGCAGCTTGTCGTCAGGAGATGGGGTGGTGGGTGGGGTCGAGGCGGCCCAGGGGTGGTGAGGAGGGAGGATTCCCACCATACTATAGGAAAGGGAAATTGTTGACGTACTAATTGTTGTCTGTTGATTCTGTTTCCTTATTTCAAGCAGCAGCTGCTTCTGCCATTCGCATAGTGGTGCCAGAGCACGAGATTGGGCCCGCATGGAAGATGAGTAAATAGATGATGCATCATACGAACGTCACATGACCTCTTTCGAAATCCATTGGATTTTCCGGTCAGGTCGTCAAAAAAGGTCAGAGGAGTGGTGGTTCAGAAAAGGATAAGGACAGATAGGACAGATAAGGACAGGGAGGCGTATAGAAGCTGGGAAGATAGGTAGAAGCTAGCGTTCCGGGCATGCCACTGGCGGCTGTGCGTGCGTAAAACCGTCCATGATCTGAGCTAAGGATATGGATACTTCCAGACGTATATGCCCACGACCACAAACAACACTGACGTTCTAGAGGCTTCTACTCTCCTTCGAATGCACGCTGCCATAATGCATATCTCCTTTTGACACGCGACTCACGACCCACCCAGCTCAACACTATGGCCCCATGTAACGGACCCCGTCGACATAAATCCCCCCTCCCTGCGGTTCCCAGGACTCCTGCGCTCCAGGTGCAACGAGAACAGAAGCCACTGTGTGTACGAGATACTGGCGGAGAAGGAGCCGGATCGGACGCCGCCATGAGCGACGAAGAGATGCTTTTCGATTGGGAGGTGTGTTGGATTGATGATGATAACGATGATTGTGTGGAGCAGGGGGAAGCTAGCATCTTAAACTTCAATGGTAGCCTCGTTTAGCCTGCATTATGCAAATACTACCCGTTGTTGCAGTTTGATGCGTAGTTGTTATCACCAGTTGTACAGATGGCCATAAAATTGAGTGGGGGGGACTTGCGTGAAGCAGAACGGTAGGCATGTCCACTCGTCCAAGGTGCCGTAGCTACCTGCCTCGGCGCCGTAACTATCTGCCTCGGACAGTACCTATCAGCGCTGTCGTTTTCGATTGTATATGTGTAGATGAAGCGCTGCATGAAGTGTTAATCTTCAGACTGTTAATATACCGACCATCCAACTAACCATACCTTAAATCATCTTCCTTGCCATTTACCTCAGACCCAAGAGCCCATAAGCAGCTATCAGGACCGTTGTACTACCGCGAAAGCTGCAGCGGTTTATGAGCAAGCGTCCGAACAGGTCGCGATGCTGCAGTCCCTGGACTCATCGGTCACCGCAAAGATATGCTCCACGCTCATTGCACTGCAACGAGTAGCCCCCTGCGGCAGCCTCACCGCTTCGAGCATCGCCTCCTCTCTCACCGCTGTTGATATTCCATGCCGCTTGCGCCGAGCAGTGGTAGAAAAAGGAGAGGGCAGCTGCTTGCGACGACTTCGTCACAGCTTTGTTGTTGTGCAGATCGTCGGTGCCCCAGAGGTATATGTAGACCCGCAGTTCAAGGAGCAGTTCCAGCTGGCCAGGAGCGACCCCATCCACGATGCTTTCTTGAGGGCATTACCCCCTATCTTTGTAGGCACAGAACTCACACTCCGGCCCCTTGTGAAGTTGGCAGCAGAACAGTGCCTCGCTGCCTTGGACCGACTTCGACTGGACAGGTATGTGGGAAGGCAGATGGCTTGTTATTCTCTTGAGTATAAATTGAACCATCTATTGACTGCGGAAGCTTTTCTGTTCACCGAGGGTTTTTCCGATCCATGTGAGAAGTTTTTTCCTGCCAACTGTTGTCCTTGTCCTTATCATAGCATCTTATATCATCATCGTCATCATCGCTACCTTTCATCATCATCATCATCATCATCATCATCATCGCCACCTTGCATCATCATCTTTCATCGAATCATTATCTTGCATCATCATGGCCACCTTTCATCATTGTCGTCATCCTCCTCATTATCAGTGTCAGTTGTCGTCATCACCGTCATCACCACCATCATCGTCAAATCCCATCGTCATCATCATCATAATTGTCACCTGTCATCATCTGTCATCATCGACACTCATCATCATCACCATCATCAACGCTGACATTAGCGGCGTCGTCCCTCATTATCAGCATCGCCACCTATCATAATCACAATCATAACCGGCACCTTTTACCGTCATCAGCATCGATGTCACGCATCAGCATCGTGTCACTAATCATCATCACTGCATCATCATTACCATCAGCATCACTGACTCTACTTGCATGTCAACCCTCAGGCCGCCCTGGCGAGATGTTAGCGCCCTGATGTCAAAGTGGCTTCCGGAGAAGTACACTGATGAGAATGTATCCTGGCCAGCTACCATACCAGCCGGAAGCTCCCACAACTTGCAGCGCATGTCAGCCCTTAGTGAACGTTTCAAACAGCCGCCACGCCCACCTGTGTTGCGCCGAGACCGTGGTGCCGAAGTTGTGGTCCCAATGAAGGTCTCGGAGCTAAAGCCCACCAAGGTCATCCACGGGTTCAGCATGAAGCGCTTCCCTCCATCTTCATCGCAGCCTCAAGCAACCATGCAATTAGGGGATACTGGAGAGAGGCCTTTCGCAGGGGCGGCAGCTGTGGCAAATGTTGATCCATCTAACTCCGAAGGACAGATCTCTGTGGAGAGGGCTGTCACTGCCGACGCTCAAGCTTTAAATGGTTTGGCGCTGCTGAGGCTCCACAGGCCAGCGCAGACTAGCGCAGAGTGCAGCACAGGCGTTAAGTCGCCATTGGACGAGGCTGTGGCTGAGATGCGAGCTGGAAGGAAGGTGGAGATGCGAAAGAGGAGGAGCAGAGTATTGGAGAAGTCGCAACTTCTTTCTCCCTGGGCTGTAGCGTCCCTATCTAGTGGCATGGAGCAATGAGCGGTTCAGGTGTCCTATATGAATGGCACCATGCACAACATAACATTGGAGGATATAGCATTGCTGATGTGCAAGCCGAGTATTGGAGAAGTCTCATTTCCTGTCTCCCTGGGCTTGAGCGCTCTCATCCATTCGCATGGAAATATGAGCGGGCAAGGTGTCCTATGGTACCATACACACATATGTCCAGCTGCGTATGAAGCCATGACCATTTGCCTCAATTATATTTTACCCCCCCCAAAATCCGTCCTTCGGTGCTTTAAATGCTATTTTTGAAGTACCAACCCAGCCATATCCCTTGAATAAGAGACACTTAGAAGCGTATTTGAACCCTTTGTGTCTACTTTGGGCGGGGGCTGCAGGGTGTGCACCCTGGGAAGTGGAGGTATATAAAAAAGGAATTTAGGGCATATGAGCTCCAAAGAACATGGGAGAGGTATTTGTTTAGTTCAGTCCGACCTACGTTGCAAGTTGGACGTAGCGCTGAGTTCTGTGTGCTATCACAAGTTGGTGCTGGGAGATGTGCCTAACATGGAAGGATTTGTAGCTTATATTCGTGGACTATGTTGGCCATTTGTCCATCATTAGTTAGTGTATTTAGCATATAATGCACACATGCATTTAGTGTTTTAGTTTGTGTACAGCTTAGCATAGTTAATGAATAACAGATGGTAGTTAGTGAATAGCATCGGACAACCAGACTCAGCCACTCAGGCTCGCTGCCCCTAGGACACCTCAAGTGTTTGAGTTAACGTACAGCTTATCATAGTTAATTTATAACAGATGGTAGTTAGTGTATAGCATCGGACAACCAGGCCCAGCCACTCAGGCTCACTGCCCCTATAACACCTTCAGTGTTATATTTAGTGTACAGATTAGCGTAGTTAATGACTAACATATGGTAGTTAGTGAATAGCATCGGACAACCATACTTAAGCCACTTAGGCCCACTTCTGCAGCTGCTTCATTTTGTTTTGTACAACTAGTTTGTTATGCTCTGCGTCACTAGCCAGCTGCCTGATACAGGGCCTGAGATGGACATACATCAGCCCATGTGTGCTAATCATACATCAGCCCATGTGTGCTGATGTATGTTAGACTATCCATCTTTGCAGGACTGGTTTTTCCGGGTTCAGTTAGTCCCATGAGCAGTTCCGTGTCTTGTGGCATCGTGCAATGTTAGTGCAATTTGGGAGAAATGGCTTGGATAGATGCATGGACCAACCAAGGGTGAGCTTCTTCGCATCTTCACAGCCTCATGCTAGTGTTTCACTGTTTTGTTTTTGCTCCCCCCCAGTTTTGATGCTTACTTATTGAGAACTATGCCTGAGGATGTTTTTAGCTATGTAATTAAGCCAAGCTTTCTTGAACTTGATCTTGGTTACCGGCACATGGCTCCAGTCTTTAAGGCTGCCAGCCTTGTTAGGCACTAACGTACAACGAGGGGGGGGGGGGGGGGGGGGGGGGGGGGGGGGTCTGCAAAAAAACAGAGAACAGACAGCTGTGCTAATGTGCTGCGCGGCTCGAAAAGGAATGTGCACGGTAAATAAATCAAACAAGTCCGATGCAGCGTCGCCTGCGACGCTAAAAAATGGTGGAGGGTGATCGTGTATCGTGTGTATTTACAGTCCGAGGGTTGCCAAATGGGCTGAAGAGACTTGCCCAAATGCCCAGCCTTACAATCAGGAAAGACGGTTTACTAAACAAGCACCGGTGAACTGAACCCCCACAGGTCGTTAACGAGTGGGGCCAGGAGTTCGAGCTGTGCTGATATTTTACTCTTATGTTTCTTGTCACATTTATTAACATGTGCAACAGCATGTTCACATCCTCTGATTTAAAAGCCAGGGCTCAGTAGCATTCTCATATTATTGTCGTTTACAACTACATCATGTTCGATTCTTAACTAACTTGAACCTGGACTTCCTTTGCCCCTCCCGAAATCGAGGTTGGGCAAGTCCCCATAGCCTATTTGAATGATGAAGGGGAAGAGACGAAGACGACGCGACCTGAAACCACGAGGTTTGAGGTGACGCGCGAGGTGATTAAGCAGGGTCCCTCAAGCAGGGTCCCTGATCTCGAGGGCAGAAACGGTAACGGTAATATGCATATCGTTTCTTCGGCCGTGTAACCGTGTGTAACTGATTTCAAGCCTGCATCTGAACCGTGGGCCTACATCGATAGTTCGTTTGGCACCTCCCAGATTTGACATAATTTCATTACTGTCATCGCAACACTTTTGACCAAATTGTGCTGCGATAATAATTTCCCCACCAGGTCGTTCATTCCCACACCACTTGCTTTCAAGCGCCCTCCCTGAGCGTTCGCGTTCCCCACTTGCCCCATCCATGATTCGCGCACCGCGTTAGCCTACCGAGCTCTTGATCATGGCCAGCCCTTGCTCAGTAACGCACCTGCTCCTCTGTGCACTAACATGGAGCATTCTATACAGCTGTACTCTAGCAGGCGAGGACGGAGCCGAGAGTGAGCTGGAGGGTTGTGAAACCATGGATCATGGGGTGGTGAGTGGGCGGGTCGTCCAACCTCCTGGAATGCTCCCCGGATATCGAGCATGCGATACCCACGATGATTGATCAGAGAATGATATTCTCCTCTGCAAAGGATTGCTACTACTTCGGTTAAATGCATCATCGCGTATTCCCACCTCGTACATCACACTTGGGGGGGGACTTTCCTCTGTGCATGAGTCAGGGCATGCCTGCAAGCATACTCTCTGTCTCTCATGTATTGCCTTGCAGGGTAGGTAGGTTACACAACTATGAATGCCCGCAAGTGCTGGTAGCAGGTCAAGGTGTGTGTGTATGCGTTTGGGTGGGTGGGTGGGGTGGGGGGTGCCACGCTGTATGCGTAAAGTGAAGCGTAGTGTAGTGTAGTGTAGGTATGCAATACAACTTTGCACGTACACTAGTGCTTGCATGCAAGTTTGCATAATTGTATGCATCAGGACAATTGGCAATTCCATTCCACTTGCAGATGCACGGGTGCAAGTATGGGAGCATGGGATCCAGCATACTACAAGGGTACTTCAAAAGCTACGTTTGAATTTGAATTTGAATTTGAATTCAGACAAGGTTTGTTCAATGATACTTCAAAATCTAGGTTTTGAATTTAAATTGCAATTCAGACATTCAGACAAGGGTTTTTGAAGGGAACTTCAAAATCTACGTTGTGAATTTGAATTTGAATTTGAATTCAGACATTCAGACCAGGTTTTTCAAGGGTACTTCAAAGCATACGTTTTGAACTTGAATTTGAATTTAGACATTCAGACCAGGGTTTTTCAAGGATACTTCAAAATCTATGTTCTGAAGCGTGACTGCTCTCTGTTTCAAATGAAATGGACCAAATATGTGTTTCAAATGAAATGGACCAAATATGTGTTGTAAATGAAAAGGATCAAATCTGGGAGTGAGACGTGAATGTAACGATTTGAACAACCTTGTATGCAACCACACAAGCATGACAAGGCTTGCATTCAAAGCAAGCGACCGGGAAGGTTTCTTCAACTTCCCGCCCCGTGGCAAGGCTTAGCAATTTTCAATTTGTGTGACGCCCGAAGTCCAAATTAATGATAGGAAAGTTAAAATTGAGGGAGGCTACATGTATATACTTTTACTCTACTCCTATATAGGTATAACAAAGCTTTTTTCAACTGTGAAAATGAGTTTTTTTTGCTTTGTGGTGATATGCCTCCTCTATGGACAATGGTTTATAGCTTTTTATAGCTTTTTATAGCTTTTTATAGCTTTTGTATCTTTTTGTATCTTATGTATATTTTTACAGCTTTTTAGGGCCATTCAGGGTGGATTTTTTAAAAGCGGAGCGAGCTTTTTGTATATATTTATAAACTTGTTTATTTTGTGTATACATATTTTGTACAGCTTACAAAATAAACAAGTATATAAATGTATATAAAAAGCTCTGCAATACCTATACGGATTTTATATATATATATATTACTTATTACTACTTATTATTAGGATTTTATATATATATTACTTATTACTTATATATATATAGCAGAGTTTATTTCCATGCATATATATATATATATATATATATATATGTTTTTTTACATACATACATATATACATAGATATAGCAGAGCTTTGTTTCCGCTACCAGTTGCGATCGCTACCTGGGACCCTGTTTAGGCCAAACCTTCCGCTACCATGAAACTCGAATCTCGGCTCCGCCCCCTAACCCCCCCAGGCTGGCACTTTGGGCCGCCTAATCAAATCGCTACCAGGAGCCCAACCTGGAAAGACACCAAATCCCTGATCGCTACCAGAAGACCCCATTTCTGAAACGAAACAAGTTCTATGCAGCGTCGCCTGCGAGGCTAAAAAATGGCGGAGAGTGATCACGACGGAGCGACAGGTGGCAACGGAAGCGAGTTAGTTACGAGACCATTGGCTGACGTGTCAGGCTTCATCACGGTCAGACGGATGGTCGGATGGTCGGTCGGTCGGTCGGTCGGTCGGACGGACATACAAATGGGTAACCCTGGGGGCTTCCGCCCCCTTGAAGAGGGGGTTCCGCCAAAGAAACTCTGAGGTATAAACATGAGCTGCCGCATTGGCATACTGACTTGCACTGGAGTTGCATGCCTTTTTTTCTTCTCCTTTTTTCTGCTCCTTTTTTTCTTCTTTTTTCTTCTCCTTTTTTTCTTCTTCGTTTTTTCTTCATTTTTTGCCTCATTATCATTTGTTTCCTATCTTCAATTTATTTTAATAATAATAATAATAATAATTTTTATTATTTTTTTTATTATTATTATTATTATTATTATTATTATTTTAATTATCATTATTATTATTATTATTATTATTATTATTTCAATGTATTTTAATTATTATTATTATTATTATTATTATTATTATTTTAATTGTCTTAGCAGCTTCTTGGCAGCTCCTTGAGCCAGATACTGAATTGCATGGCTTTTATTTCAAATTGTCTTAGCAGCTTCTTGGCAGCTCCCTGAGCTAGATACTGATGTGTATGGCTTTTATTTCAAATTGTCTTAGCAGCTTCTTGGCAGCTCCCTGAGCTAGATACTGATGTGTATGGCTTTTATTTCAAATTTTCTTAGCAGCTTCTTGGCAGCTCCCTGAGCTAGATACTGATGCGCATGGCTTTATTTCAATTTCCTCAGCAGCTTCTTGGCAGCTCCCTGAGCCAGATACTGACGTACCCCCCCCCCCCCCCCCCCCCCCCCCCCCCCCCCCAGGAACATTGTATGGCCGCACCAGGATATGAACGCGCCGTTAGTGATGAAAGACTTCAAAGAACTATACAGGTGTGTGTGTGTAGGTGTTTGTGTGTGTAGGTGCCGGTGTGTGTGTATGTGTGTTCGCCGTTAGGTAAGAAGACTTTGAAGATCTATGCCGGTGAGTGTGTGGATGTAAGTGTGTGTTGGGGTGGGGTGTGGGGGCGGGGGGCTCCGTTAATGATTAAGACTTTGAATATCTATACAGGTGTGTGTGGGTTGGTGTGGGGTGGGTGGGTGGGTGGGTGTGGGGAGGGCTTCCCCATTGCAGTGTGTGTGTGTGTGTGGGGGGGGGGGGGGGGGGGTGGGGGGGGAGGGCATTCCATGGCAGTGTGTGTGGGGGGGGGGGTGGGTGTGTGTGGGTGTGTGGGGTGTGTGTGGGGCATTCCAAAGGCAGTGTGTGTGTGGGGTGGTGTGGGGTGGGGGAGGGCTTCCCCATGGCAGTGTGTGTGTGGGGTGTGGGTGGGTGGTGGGTGGGTGGGTGGGTGGGGGGGGGGGGGGGGGGGGGGGGAGGGCATTCCCATGGCAGTGGGTGGGGGGGGGGGTCTCAAAATATAACATCTAACCATGCTGCCTTGCTTCTTGCCCAGGGACAATATTGATGCTGACTTCGGCTATTGGGAACACTTGGGTCGGCAGCTTTCTATGTCTGATCTGGCCATGCCTGGCCTCGTGCTGCACCCCCTGTCTGTCTTGTTTGTCATCAAGAAAAATGTGGTCAGCATATTGAAGAACGGAAGGATACAGAGCTATGCAGAGACAAGGGTAAGAGGAGGGTGCATTTAGAAAATCAAATTAAAGTAAATTACATTAATAAACGTTCAATTAAATCATTGAATAATGTATGCAGAGATAAGGGTAAGAGGGTGCATTTAGGGAATTCAATTAAAGTAAATGAAATAAAAATACTTTAAATTAAATAATGTATGCAGGGACAAGGGTAAGAGGGTGCATTGCGTGAAGTCAAAAGTTAGTGCGGGGCCAAGCCAATCTAGACCAATCTGACCTGGCCATGACTGGCCTCGTGCTGCACCCCCTGTCTGTCTTGTTTGTCATCAAAAACAATGTGGCCAGCATATTGAAGAATGGAGGGATTCAGAGCCATGCAGAGACAAGGGTAAGAGGAGGGTGCATTATGTGAATTCCAAAGTGAGTGCGGGGCCAAGCCAATCTAGACCAATCTGACCTGACCATGCCTGGCCTCGTGCTGCACCCCCTGTCTGTCTTGTTTGTCATCAAAAACAAGGTGGTCGGCACATTGAAGAATGGAGGGATACAGTACTACGCAGAGACAAGGGTACGGGGTTTAGGGTTAAGGGTTGCCCCCCCCCCCCCCCCCCCCCCCCCCAAACCAAAACAAAACAAACCAAATCAAACCAAACTAAACCAAAACAAAACAAAACAAAACAAACTAAACCAAAACAAACTAAACCAAACCAAACCAAACCAAACCAAACCAAACCAAACTAAACTAAACCAAACCAAACTAAACCAAACCAAAACAAATCAAACCAAACCAAACCAAACCAAGCCAAGCCAAAAAACCCTTTCTCTCTTCTTTCATCATGACCAGGCGGATCGCATGGCATTCATTCTACAGAAAGTCATCAACTCCGAGGCAAACCTCACCTTTCCAGATACCATATTCATCTACAATTCTGAAGACATGCCGCCATGCTTGAGGAGGGGACCCCCAGGGGTAAGCTGGTATGCCCTGTACTGCTAATTTGAGGGGTCTTCAGATACCATATTCATGTACGATTCTGAAGATATGCCCCCGTGTTTGAGGAGGGGACCTCCGGGGGTGAGCTGGCAATCCCTGTATTGCTAATTTGGGGGTCTTTGGCCAGGGGCCAGTTAGGAAGTTTTTTGTTATACCCTACGTTAGGAAAAATGTATTTTGCCTCCCCCCCCCCCTCCCAAACACACACCCCCTCCCCCTCCCCCTTCCCTTCCCCCTCCCCCTCCCCCTCCTTCCTTCCAAGTTGTTGAGGCCCATATCTCTGCAATTATAATAAGGGCTCCAGGTAAGGTGTACAATGATCCTCAGACAAGTGGACCCCCATGGGTGACCTTGTCCTGTACTGCTTATTCGGGGGTCAGGGGTCAGGGGTCAGTTAGGAAGTTTTGAATTTTGCCTCTCTCTCTCTCTCTCTCTCTCTCTCTCTCCGTCTCTCTCCTCTCTCGTCTCTCTCTCTCTCTCTCTCTCTCTCTCTCTCTCCCCCCCCCCCCCTTCCCTCCCTCCCTCCCTCCCTCCCTCCCTCCCTCCCCCCCTCCCCCCCTCCCTCCCTCCCTCCCTCCCTCCCTCCCTCCCTCCCTCCCTCCCTTTCTTCCAAGCTTTTGATGCCCATATCTCCTCTGCAATTATAATTAGGGCTCGAAGTAGGATGTACAATCATCCTATGAGGAGGGGACCCCAGGGGTGAGCTGGCATGCCCTGTACTGCTTATTCGGGGAGTCTTTGGCCAGGAGCCAGTAAGGACGTTTTGTATTTTGCCCCCCCCACCACCACCACCACCACCACCACCACACACACACACTCACACACCTCCCCTCCCTTCCCCTCTCCCTCCCCCACCTTTCCCTCCCTTCCAAGCTTTTGAGGCCCATGTCTCCTCCACCAATTATAATGATAAGCTCTATGTAGGGTGTACAATGATCCTATGAGGAGGGGACCCACACAGATGAGCTGGCATGCCCTGTACTGCTAATTGGGGGGGTCTTTGGCTAGGGCCCAGCTAGGAATTGTTTTTTGGTACCCTACAGCACCCTATGTTAGGAAGTTTTGTATTTGCCCCCCCCCCCCCCCCCCCCCCCCCCCCCTTGAGAAAGAACGAAGAAGTTGCCGAGTTGGAATCTCCACGGGTGCAATGTAGTGTTAGCAGTCGCTGTCAACCGCCATGGTAGCTTTGTCCAGGTAAAGTAGCTGCCTGTTCCCTACCCCTACCGCCGCAAGACGGGGCTCCCTTAATATCACGCCCCACCAGGCGTTATCAGTACTAGTGATGGGCTCAAAGTAGGGCATTCAATGATCCTCTGAGGAGGGGACCCCCCACCCCCCACCCATCAGGGATGCAGTGCCCTCGTCTTCACCATCTTCAAGCGCCACCAACCACTAACCACCAATCACCCCCACCTCATCCACCTACACCACCAATCATCCTCCCCCCCCCCCCCCCCCCCAGGGATGCAGTGCCCCTGTCTTAACCATTTACAAACGATGGCCAACCAACAACCACCAACCACCAACCACACACACACACACACACCAGGGATGCAGTGCCCCCGTCTTCACCATTTACAAACGATGGCCGACCAACAACCACCAACCACACACACACACACACACACACACACACACACACACACACACCAGGGATGCAGTGCCCCCGTCTTCACCATTTACAAACGATGGCAAACCACCAACCACCAACCACCAACCACACCCACACACCCACACACCAGGGATGCACTGCCCCCGTCTTCACCATTTACAAACGATGGCCAGGCGGACCGAGTCAGGACACCGAAGTTGCCCTGCCCCATTTTGGAAGGACCTTTGGGGAACTGTTTAATTTCCCATGGGAACAGAAGAATGAGAAGGCCCTGCTCAGAGCACGCTTGCAGGTGTGTGTGTGTTGGTGTGTGTGTGTGTGTGTGTGGGGGGGGGGGGGGGGGGGGGGGCAGGGTTTGTGTGTGTGTTTAGGGGTGTGGGGGTGGGGTGGGGTGGGGTGGTGGCAACGAGGGGGGGGGGGGGAGGATGCATGTTTGTGTGTGTGTGTGTGTGGTGTGTGTGTGTGTGTGTGTGGGGGGGGGGGGGGGGGGGGGGGGCAAGGGTTTGTGTGGGTGGTGTGTAGGGTGTGGGGTGGGGCGTCCCCCCCCCCCCCCACCTTACCCCCTTTGTCCGGCTCCCCCCCTCCCCCCCCCTTACCCTCTTGTTACCCCCCCCCCCCCCCCCCGCCCCCCCCCCCCCCCCCCCTCTACCCCTCCTTTCCCCCCCCCCCCCTGCCCCCCAAACCCCCACCCCCACCGTTTCCTTCCACTCTTCCCCCCTCCACTCCCTCTCTTCCGCCCCTTCTTTCGGCCCCCCCCCCCGCCACCCCCCCTCTACCCCTCGCTTTCCCTTCCCCCCCCCCTGGCCCCCCCCCCCCCTCTTTCTCCCCCCCGCCACCTCCTCTCCCCTGCCCCCCTCTCTCCCCTTCCTTCCTTCTTCTCCCCCCCCCCCGTCGTCTGCCCCCCCCCCCCCCCCCCCCACCCCCCCCCCCCAAAAGCAACGCCCCTGATGGAGCCCTTTCCCCCCTTCCCAGCGCCCCCCTTCCAGTGCTCTAAGGAGGGCCTTCACATCAATTTCCCCCACTCCCCCCCCCCCCCCCCCCCATCCCCCTCACACCCACACCTTGGGCCCTCCGCCCAACCTGCAAGCATGCTCTGAGCAGAGTCCTTCTCATTCCCCTTCTCTCCCCTCAGTCCCTCGTCCCCCATCCCACGCCCCACCCACCCACCCACCCTTGCCCTCCGACCCACTGCAATCCCCCCCCCCAGCTGCTCTGAGTCAGAGCCTCCCCCCCCCCCCCCCCCCCACACACACCACACACTAACGGACATACCCACCCCCCACTCCCCCCACCCCCCAACCCACCATCCAACACACACACACACCCACCACCACCACCACACAAACGTCCCCCCCCCCCCCCCCCCCCCCCCCCCCCCCTCCTTCCCACTCCCCTCAACCACACCACGCGCAAAAATCCATGTCCGCCAAAAGCACTCGATTAAAACTATCAGAGAATGCTGCGGCGAGGGGTTAATGGGTGGGTGTGGGAACAGGCATAGGGGGCGTTCCCTGTTCAATCGGCTCTCCAACTCTCCAACTCTCCAACTCCAACACTAAAACGAAACTCTCCCGAGCGCAGAAATCCATGTCCGCCAAGAGCACTTGGTTAAAATTACCAGAGTTGGCTGTGGCCAGCCCTGAAGCGGCGTCAGTGCTGGATGCGGTTATCGCTCAGAATTGTAGGTGGAGGACCCCCACCCACCCACCCACCCTACCCCACCCACACAAACCACCCAACAAGCACACACACACACACACACACACGGGAAAGTTTTCTAGAGGGGATTTGTCTGACACGCCCCCCCACCCACCCACCCACCCACCCACCCACCCAACTCACAAGCGCAGAGATCGATGTCCGCCCAAAGCACTCGATTGAAATTATCAGAAATGGCTGCAGCGATCCCTGAAGCAGAGGCAGTGTTGGACGCTGGTATCGTTGAGAATCGGAGGCGGGGAGAAATTGCGATCTCCAAGAAAGCCAGAAAGAGCTACGTGCCGATTCAACAACACACACGATGGCGGTTTTTGCTCAACACCGAGGGCCATGTGGTGAGCTGGGCTGTATTTGGCTTATTTGATTTATTTTTCTTCAACAACACACATGGTGGAAGTTTTTGATCGGATACCGAGGGCCACGTGGTGAGCTGGGCTTTATTTTATTCAGACATTTTATGAATATTTGGAGTTTTGTATTGTATTCATTTTATTTTTTATTTGTATTACCAGTTCAGTCGGACCCATGCGTCCATGCAGCATCAGATTGGCCACGCGCCACACACAAAAATAAAACGGTGGAGGTTTTTGATCAGCACCAAGGGCCATGTGGTGAGCTGGGTTTTACTTTATTTATTTTATTTATGTTTATTCAACAGCACAAACATTGGCGTTTTTATTCTTAACACCGAGGGCCAAGTGGTGAGCTGGGTTTTACCGTGGGTAGGGAATGAATGAGTAAATAAATGAATAACTAAATGAATACATAAACGTTTTATGATGAGGCGTGATGCACTGAGGTTGAGGGGTAAGGCACTAAGGTTAAATAATGTGGTGAGCTGGGCATTACCATGGGTGTGAAATAAATAAATTAATGAAAACATGAATGAATGCATACACTATTTATGCCGATGCATGAGGTACATAGCTTGAGGGGTAAGGCACTAAGGCTAAATAATGTGGTGAGCTGGGCATTACCGTGGGTGGGAAATAAATGAATAAATAAATGTATTAATACAATAATACAGTATTGATGACGAGGTGTGAGGTGCCCCTTAACCTCACGCCTAGTAATGAGGGGTACTATTTATTTATGCATTTATGTATTTATGACGAGGCGTGAGGTACTGACGTTGGGGGGTTGGGCACTAAGGCTAAGGAATGTGGTGAGCTGGGCTTTATTGTGGGTGGAGCTGAGCAGTGTTGTGCGGTTCATAGACGAATCAGCCCCACGGAAAAAACATAATTTGATGCATACGCATACATCTGTCTAATTATGGAGCAGCGCAGTTTTTGAGGAGATGTGTGGCTTCCAAGGTTGGTGTCGGTTGGTGTCGTTGGACCTGTCCTGTCTCGTAATTGAGGCAGCCTTGTAAGTGAACAAGTTCTATGCAGCGTCGCCTGCGACGCTAAAAAATGGCGGAGAGTGATCGCGACAGAGCGACAGGTGGCAACGGAAGTGAGATAGGCACCGTTGGCTTTATCACGGTCAGATGGATGGTCGGTCGGTCGGTCGGACGGACAAATGGGTAACACTGGGGGCTCCCGCCCCCCAGAAGGGGGGGACACCGCCAAAAAACACCCAAACATCCGCGACCTGAGCGTCGCCGTGGGTGAGAAATAAATGAGTACATAAACGAATACACAAACGAATGACTCAATAAATGAGTTAATAAATGAGGAGTGTATGTGGGTAGGGGTGAAGGGGTGAGGCTTGGTAATGTGGTGGGAAGTTAATAAATATATAAACGAATACACAAACGAATGACTCAATAAATGAGTTAACAAATGAGAAGTGTATGTGGGTAGGGTTGAAGGGATGAGGCTTGGGAACGTGGTGGGAGGGTAATGATAACGCCTGGTGGGGCGTGGTTTTAAGGGATCCCGTCGTACGCGGGTGGGGAGCGGTCTCCTACCACAAATGGACAAGCTACCATCGCGGTTGACAACGACCTGCAACGCCTAGAGCGACCGAAGGGGGAGATGAACCCCTGACTCTTCATCCTCAAGCGGTCTGGTCTACCACTAGACCATTGATTATCACTGAAAGGGGCTTGTGGTGGGAGGGTAATAAATGAATGAATAAATGAATACACAAATGAAAAAATCAATCATTAATTTAATAGATTAAGAGTGTAGGTGGGTAGTATTGACGGGGCAAGCAGCCAGCCAAGCAGCCAGCCACTCACCACACTACACATGCACATGCACACACAAGGCCACCCTCACCCTCACGGCTAAGGAATATGGTGAGCTGGGATTGAAGGTAGGTGGGGAATAAATAAATGAATACGCAAATGAAAAAATCAATCACTGCCTTAATAAATGAGGAGCGTATGTGGGTAGGGTTGAAGGGGCAAGGCTAAGGAATGTGGTGGGAGGGTAATAAATGAATAAATAAATTAATACACAAATGAAAAAATCAATCATTGACTTAATAAATGAGGAGTGTATGTGGGTAGGGTTGGCGGGGCAAGGCTAATGAATGTGGTGAGCTGGGATTTACGGTAGGTGAATAAATAGTCATAAATACATGAATACATGAATGAATTCACTGTTTATGACGAGGCGGGAGGTACTGAGGTTGAAGGGTACAGCTAAGGAATATGGTGAGCTGGGATTTACGGTAGGTGGGGAATAAATACATGAATACATAAATGAATTCACTATTTATGACGAGGCGGGGGGTACTGAGGTTGAAGGGTACGGCTAATGAATGTGGTGAGCTGAGCGTTACGGTGGGTTGGGAATACATGAATACATAAATGAATACGCAAATGAAAGACTCATTGAATGAGTTAATAAATGGGGAGTGTAATTGGGTAGGGTCGAAGGGGTGAGGCTTGGGAATGTGGCGGGTGGGGAATAAATGAATAAAGAAACGAATGCACAAACGAATGACTCGATACATGAGTTACTGCATGAGTAGTGTATGTGGGTAGGGTGGAAGGGGTGAGGCTTGGGAATTTGGCGGGTGGGGAATAAATGTATAAATAAATGAATACACAAATGAATGACTCGATAAATGAGTGAATACATTTGGAGTATGAGGGGGTAGGGTTGAAGGGGGTAG
>JACBWV010000610.1:11506354-11607915 GCA_013435795.1 Chlamydomonas sp. ICE-L | reverse complement strand
GGTTTTACTTTATTTATTTTATTTATGTTTATTCAACAGCACAAACATTGGCGTTTTTATTCTTAACACCGAGGGCCAAGTGGTGAGCTGGGTTTTACCGTGGGTAGGGAATGAATGAGTAAATAAATGAATAACTAAATGAATACATAAACGTTTTATGATGAGGCGTGATGCACTGAGGTTGAGGGGTAAGGCACTAAGGTTAAATAATGTGGTGAGCTGGGCATTACCATGGGTGTGAAATAAATAAATTAATGAAAACATGAATGAATGCATACACTATTTATGCCGATGCATGAGGTACATAGCTTGAGGGGTAAGGCACTAAGGCTAAATAATGTGGTGAGCTGGGCATTACCGTGGGTGGGAAATAAATGAATAAATAAATGTATTAATACAATAATACAGTATTGATGACGAGGTGTGAGGTGCCCCTTAACCTCACGCCTAGTAATGAGGGGTACTATTTATTTATGCATTTATGTATTTATGACGAGGCGTGAGGTACTGACGTTGGGGGGTTGGGCACTAAGGCTAAGGAATGTGGTGAGCTGGGCTTTATTGTGGGTGGAGCTGAGCAGTGTTGTGCGGTTCATAGACGAATCAGCCCCACGGAAAAAACATAATTTGATGCATACGCATACATCTGTCTAATTATGGAGCAGCGCAGTTTTTGAGGAGATGTGTGGCTTCCAAGGTTGGTGTCGGTTGGTGTCGTTGGACCTGTCCTGTCTCGTAATTGAGGCAGCCTTGTAAGTGAACAAGTTCTATGCAGCGTCGCCTGCGACGCTAAAAAATGGCGGAGAGTGATCGCGACAGAGCGACAGGTGGCAACGGAAGTGAGATAGGCACCGTTGGCTTTATCACGGTCAGATGGATGGTCGGTCGGTCGGTCGGACGGACAAATGGGTAACACTGGGGGCTCCCGCCCCCCAGAAGGGGGGGACACCGCCAAAAAACACCCAAACATCCGCGACCTGAGCGTCGCCGTGGGTGAGAAATAAATGAGTACATAAACGAATACACAAACGAATGACTCAATAAATGAGTTAATAAATGAGGAGTGTATGTGGGTAGGGGTGAAGGGGTGAGGCTTGGTAATGTGGTGGGAAGTTAATAAATATATAAACGAATACACAAACGAATGACTCAATAAATGAGTTAACAAATGAGAAGTGTATGTGGGTAGGGTTGAAGGGATGAGGCTTGGGAACGTGGTGGGAGGGTAATGATAACGCCTGGTGGGGCGTGGTTTTAAGGGATCCCGTCGTACGCGGGTGGGGAGCGGTCTCCTACCACAAATGGACAAGCTACCATCGCGGTTGACAACGACCTGCAACGCCTAGAGCGACCGAAGGGGGAGATGAACCCCTGACTCTTCATCCTCAAGCGGTCTGGTCTACCACTAGACCATTGATTATCACTGAAAGGGGCTTGTGGTGGGAGGGTAATAAATGAATGAATAAATGAATACACAAATGAAAAAATCAATCATTAATTTAATAGATTAAGAGTGTAGGTGGGTAGTATTGACGGGGCAAGCAGCCAGCCAAGCAGCCAGCCACTCACCACACTACACATGCACATGCACACACAAGGCCACCCTCACCCTCACGGCTAAGGAATATGGTGAGCTGGGATTGAAGGTAGGTGGGGAATAAATAAATGAATACGCAAATGAAAAAATCAATCACTGCCTTAATAAATGAGGAGCGTATGTGGGTAGGGTTGAAGGGGCAAGGCTAAGGAATGTGGTGGGAGGGTAATAAATGAATAAATAAATTAATACACAAATGAAAAAATCAATCATTGACTTAATAAATGAGGAGTGTATGTGGGTAGGGTTGGCGGGGCAAGGCTAATGAATGTGGTGAGCTGGGATTTACGGTAGGTGAATAAATAGTCATAAATACATGAATACATGAATGAATTCACTGTTTATGACGAGGCGGGAGGTACTGAGGTTGAAGGGTACAGCTAAGGAATATGGTGAGCTGGGATTTACGGTAGGTGGGGAATAAATACATGAATACATAAATGAATTCACTATTTATGACGAGGCGGGGGGTTGGGTACTGAGGTGAAGGGTAACGCTAATGACTTGGTGATATGAGGTACGGTGGGTTGGGAATACATGAATACATAAATGAATACGCAAATGAAAGACTCATTGAATCAGTTAATAAATGGGGAGTGTAATTGGGTAGGGCCGAAGGGGTGAGGCTTGGGAATGTGGCGGGTGGGGAATAAATGAATAAAGAAACGAATGCACAAACGAATGACTCGATACATGAGTTACTGCATGAGTAGTGTATGTGGGTAGGGTGGAAGGGGTGAGGCTTGGGAATTTGGCGGGTGGGGAATAAATGTATAAATAAATGAATACACAAATGAATGACTCGATAAATGAGTGAATACATTTGGGGAGGGGGTTGGAGGGGTAGGTGTAAGGTGGTTAGGCAGGGAAGGGTGCGAGCTGGGCTTCATGGGGAATAAATGAATATATATGAATGAATTCACTGATCTGCACTGATGAATGAATAATGAATCAGTAAATTAGTTAATAAATGAATTCATACATGAATGAATATACTAATTATAGGGAAAACACGCGTCACGGATGTGGAGGAAGCAAACCTTCCCTTACCCCCCCGAACACAAACAAACACCACACACACACAAAACATTCCCCAAAACACAAAACCCACACAGGCGCCAACAAACAGCCCCACCCAGCCAGCACACAAAGTCCCCACCCACCACCACACCACCCCTCACCCCATCTCACCCCTCCACAAAACCCCCTGCCAGCCCCTATCGTCTTTCTCTCCTTACCAACCACCAGGCCTCAACCTCCCCCCCCACAACAATACCAGATACTGGACATCCAAAGGCATCAACCACACACACAACGCCACCAACCAGTGACACCCAGGCCTAACCTCCCCCCCTCCCCCCCACACACACAAACCACACACAAAACACACACACAACAGACACACCACACTCTCTCTCTCTCTCACACACACACACACACTCTCTCTCTCACACTCACACACCACACACCACACACACACAGGCCTCAAGCAGATTGGGGCAGCTTCTTCAAATGAATTCTGTCGTCTTGAATGAGGAGTCCGACTGGATTGAGTACTACTACAGGTGGGTTACATAATGGTAATTAAAATAAATTAAACTAATCAAAATCAATTAAAATATATCAAAACGACTGGATTGAGTACTACTACAGGTGGGTTACATGATGGTAATTAAAATAAATTAAACTAATTAAAATTAATCAAAATACATCAAAACGACTGGATTGAGTACTACTACAGGTGGGTTACATAATGGTAATTAAAATAAATTAAATCAATGAAACTAAATAAAATTGAAATAAATTAAAACGATTGGATTGAGTAATACTACAGGTGGGTAACATGTAGAAAATTAAAATGAATGAAAATGAATTAAAACCTATACAACAAATTAAAACAAATTAAAATGACTAGATTTAGTAGTACCACAGGTTGGTAACATCTAGGCAATTGAAATGAATTAAAATGAATTAAAATAAATTTAAATCATGTAAATATATTAAAATGAATTGAAATATATTATAAGGACTGGATTCAGTACCACTGCAGGTGGGTAACATCTGGGACATCAAAATTAATGATGGTGATGATAATGATGATGATGATGATGCTGATGATGGTGATGATTATAACACTCGCACGTACTAGCACGAAACTGAAGATAACATGTAATGTACTTGCTCATGTACTTGCCCATGTACACTTAACATGTACTTGCTCATCAAATTTGCATGTCCTTGCTCGTTTACTGCTCATGTTCTTCACATGTACTTACTCATGTACTTCACATGTGCTTGCTCATGTACTGCGCAGGTCATTGCGTGAGAATGAGCACTACGTGAGCTTCACTGTCAGTAACATTGTGAATGTCATGTCGGTGGTCCAGGTAAATTAAATGCTATACAAAATTATATATATATATATATATATATATATACTAGTACGGTAGCCTGTGTGGCCGGTGGCCACCCCCACCCAGGTCCTCGTCTGGTTTGCACAGCGGGTAATGCCCTTGTATGTCCCCCCCCCCCCCCCCCCCCCCCCTCTCTCTCTCTCTCTCTCTCTCTCTCTCTCTCTCTCTCTCTCTCTCTCTCTCTCTCTCTCTCTCTCCTCCTCTCTCTTGCACACAGTCAAGATATTTCCCCCTTTTCATAAATATGTAAAGCATGCCTGTTTTCTTTCCCTACTCTAATTTAACCCCCACCCCCCCCCCCCCCCCCCCCACACACACACACACCCCCCACACACCCCACCCCGCGGACCTACATGATCCCCCTACTCTCCCTAAATATTCCTGCCCGCCCCCCCCTCCCCTTGACACACACTTTGTTTTCTCCCCCTTTTGCACCCCACACCACCCGCCATCTCCACCCTTCCTCAACTTTCTCTCCACACCCACCCACCTTCACACGAATCCCTCCAAGTTGCCCCTTTCCCCCACCCCACCCCCCATGTATGAGGATGGGGATGGGGGGTTGTGGGTGGGGAGGAGGGTTCATTGGGGGGGGGGGGGGGGGGGGGGGGGTAGGGGGGCATGTAGGGGGGGCATTTAGGGTGTGGATGGGAGGGAGAAGGTTGGGGTTGGGTGGGTGGGTGGGCGTGTGTTGCTGGTGTTTGTGTGGAGGGTTGCTCCGTCATACGAAGCCATGGGCCATCCATGTTCAGGTCAAATGGTTGGTCAGACAGTCGGACAGACAAATGGGTAACCCTGGGGGCTCCCGCCCCCTTGAAGAGGGGGCTTCGCCAGCAAACAAAACAATCTGTCCCCAAAACATAAGTACTTGTGCAGAAATGATCTGAAGTACAAAGAGATGTACAGACTTCCATGAGCAAAATTAATCAAATTTGATTGAGCACTGTTCGCCAAAAAGGCGCGGGCCAACCATGTTAAGTTCCATTCCTTATACCATGGTAACATCTTAAGGGTTTAGGTAGCTAAGTCCTTGAATGCTGGCTAGGGTTTAGGGTGTAGGTAGCTAAGTCCTTGAATGCTTAGTAGGATTTAGGGTTAGGGTAACTGAATCCTTTAATGTTGGATTAAGCTAACTAAAGCTACATTATTATTTAACATGCTCTCCCCTTCCTCCTCCCTCCCCCGCAGGCTCCTGAAAACCAACTGAAAAGTGAATGCTGGCTAGGGTTTAGGGTGTAGGTGACTTAATCCTTGAACGCTGGCTAGGGATTGGGGTGTAGGTAACTAAGTCCTTGAATGCTGGCTAAAAGTGCCTAAAGCTGGCTTAAGCTGACTAAAGCCCCCCCCCCCCCCCCCCCCCTCCCTGTCCTCCCCCCCGGCTCCTGCAGGCTCCAGAAAACCAACTGAAAATGAAGCAAATAGCGAGCACTTCACAGCGCTTTGGCTACAAGTATCTGAGCAACCACGGAAAGGCAATGTGAGTACGGTTAGGTGGTGATGGACATAGCGGATTGTTGGGGCAAGGAGGGAGGGTGTGTGGTTGGTGGTGATTGAGATTCTGAGCAATCACGGAAAGGCAATGTGAGTATGGCTAGATTTTTTTTTCAAATCTGAAAAACTAGCAACCGCTATATATAGTGGGGAAAAGATTCATTCTACAGCTAGGGGGTAATTGAGATTGCGAATTGGTGGAGCGAGGAGGGCGGGTGAGTGAGGGTACGATACAAGTATCTCAGCAATCATGGAAAGGCAATGTGAGTATGGCTAGGTGGTGATTCAGATTCTGAGCAATCATGGAAAGGTGACGTGAGAATGGCTAGGTGGTGTGATTGGCATTATTGATGTGTTTGGGGGCAAGGAAGGGAGGGTGTGTGCAGGTGGGTGATTGGCATATCGGATGTTGGGGCACGGAGGGGAGGTGTGGTGCTAGGTAGTGATTGCATATCGGATGGTGAGGGCGAGGAGGAGGGTGTGTGCTAGGTGGGATGGGCCATATCGGATTTTCGGGGCAGAGGAGAGAGGGTGGTGTGCTAGGTGTTGATGGCCAGTCGGGATTGTTGGGGGCAAGGAGGGAGGGTGTGTGCTAGGGTGGGGGATTGGCATATCGGATTGTTGGGGCAAAGGAGGGAGGGGGGTTTTGTTTGTGTGTTGCTAGGTGGTGATGGCATATCGGTTGTGGGGAAAGGAGGGAGGGGTGTGCTAGGTGGTGATTGGCAGCATAGTGGATTGTTGGGGCAAGGAGGGGTGTGAGGGGGTGTGTGTGCTAGGTGGTGATTGGCATATCGGATTGTTGGGGCAAGGAGGGGAGGGAGGGTGGTGTGCTAGTGGGTGATTGGCATATATCGGATTGTTGGGGACAAGGGAGGGAGGGTGTTTGTGATAGGTGGGTGATTGGCATTATCGGATGGTTGGGGCAAGGAGGGAGGTGTGTTGTGTAGGTGGTGATGGAATATCGGATGTTGGGCGAGGAAGGAAGAGGGAGGGGGTGTGTGCTAGGTGGGGATTGGCATATTCAGAGTTGGGGCGAGGAGGGAGGGTGTGTGCTAGGTTGGTGGTGATTGGCATATCGGATTGTTGGGGCAAGGATGGTGAGGGTTGTTGTGTGCTCAGGTGGTGATTGGCATAATCGGATTGTGGGGCAAGGAGGGAGGGTGTGTGTTGCTACGTGGTGATGGAATATTGGGATTGTTGGGGAGGAGGAGGGTGTGTGCTAGGTGGTGATTGGCATCATATCGGATTTGTTGGGTCGAGGAGGGAGGGGTGTGTGCTAGGTAGGTGGTGATTGGCCATTATCGGATTTGATTTTGGGTTTGGGCAAAGGCAAGGAGGGAGGGTGTGTGCTAGGTGGTGATTGCATATCGGATTGTTGGGGCGAGGAGGAGGGGTGTGTGCTGGTGGTGATTGGCCATATCGGACGTTTGGGGCAAGGGAGGGAGGGTGTGTGCTAGGTGGTGATTGGCAATATCGGATTGTTGGGGCAGGAGGGAGGGTGTGTTGCTAGGTTGGTGATTGGCATATGCGGGGATGGTTGGGGGGCGGGAGGGAGGGTGTGATGTGGCTGGTGGGTTGATTGGCATATCGGATTGTGGGGCAAAGGAGGGAGGGGTGTGTGCTAGGTGGGTTGGGCCATATCGGATTGTTGGGTCGAGGGGGGAGGGTGGGGCTAGGTGGTGATTGCATATCAGATTGTTGGGGCAAGGAGGGAGGGTGCTGTTGCTACTAGGTGGTGATTGGCATATCGGATTGTTGGGCAAGGAGGGAGGGTGGTGTGGTGTTAGGTGGTAGGTGGTGATTGGAATATCGGGATTGTTGGGGCAAGGCAAAGAGGGAGGGTTGTGTGATAGGTGGTGATTGGCATATCGGATTGGATGTGGGGCGAGGAGGAGGGTTGGTGCTAAGGTGGTGATTGTTGATTGGGCATAGGATTGTTTTGGGGCAAGGAGGGAGGGTTGTGTTGCTAGGTGGTGATTGGCATTATTGGATTGTTGGGGCAAGGAGGGAGGGGTGTGCTAGGGTGGTGATTGGCCATATCGGATTGTTGGGGCAAGGAAGGAGGAGAGGGTGTGGCTAGGTGGTGATTGGCATATCGGGTTGTTGGGGCGAGGAGGGAGGGGCGGTGCTAGTACGGGGGGTGGTGATGATTGGCATTATCGGAGTGTTGGGGCAAGGAGGGAGGGTTTTGTTGTGCTTAGGTGGTGATTGGCATATCGGATTGTTGGGGCAAGGAGGGAGGGTGGGTGTGCTAGGTGGTGATTGCATATCGGATTGGTTGGGGCGCGGAGGGAGGGTCGATGTGTGCTAGGTTGGTGATTTGGCCTATCAGATTGTGGGGCAGGAGGAGGGTTGTGTGTGCTGAGGTGGTGATTGCCAATCAGATTGTTGGGAGAGGAGGAGGGTGTGTGTGCTAAGGTGTGTGGGTGATTGGCATATCGGATTGTTGGGCAAGGAGGGAGGGTGTGTGCAGGTGGTGATTGGCATATCGGATTGTTGGGGCAAGGAGGAGGGTGTGTGTATTGTGTGTTGGTGGTGATGGCATACGGATGTTTGGGGCAAGGAGGGAGGGTGTTTGGTAGGTGGTGATTGGCATATCGGCTTGTTGGGGCGCAGGAGGGAGGGGTGTGCTAGAGGTGGTGATTGGAATATCATATAGGATGTTGGGGCAAGGAGGGCGGGTCTCGGGTGTGTGCTAGGTGGTGAGTGGCATATGGGATTGTTGGCGGGCAGGAGGGAGGAGGGGGTGTGATAGGTGGTGATTGCAATAGGATGTTGGGGGGCAAGGAGGAGGTGAGGGTGGGGCTAGGTGGGATTGCATATCGGATTGGTTTGGGGCGAGGAGGGAGCGGTGTGTGTGCCGAGGTGGTGATTGGCATATTGGATTGTTGGGGCAAGGAGGGAGGGTGTGTGCTAGGTGGTGATTGGCATATCGGATTGTTGGGGCAAGGAGGGAGGGTGTGTGCTAGGTGGTGATTGGCATATCGGATTGTTGGGGCGAGGAGGGAGGGTGTGTGCTAGGTGGTGATTGGCATTATCAGATTTGTGGGGCAAGGAGGGAGGGTGTGTGCTAGTGGTGATTGGATATCAGATTGTTGGGGCGGGCGAGGAGGGAGGGGGGTGAGGAGGGAGGTGTGGTGCTAGGTGGGTGATTGGCATCGCAGGATTGTTGGGGGGCAAGGAGGGAGGGTGGTGCTAGGGGGATTGGCATATCGGATTGTTGGGGCAAGGAGGGAGGGTGGTGTGATAAGTGAGTATGGAATATTGGATTGTTGGGGGCAAGGAGGGAGGGGGAAGGGAGGGTTGTGTGCTAGGGGTGATTGGCATATCGGATTGTTGGGGGAGGGAGGAGGGTTGGTGTGCTAGGTGGTGATTGGAATACAGGATGTTGGGGCGAGGAGGTGGGAGGGTGTGTGCTTAGGTGGTGATTGGCATATCGATGGTGGGGCAAGGATGGGAGGGCTGTGTGTGTGCCTAGGTGGTGGTGATTGGCATTATTGGATTGTTGGGGCACGGAGGGGGGAGGGTGGGTGCTAGGTGTGATGGCATATCGGATTGTTGGGGCAAGGAGGGAGGGTGTGTGCTAGGTGGTGATTGGCATATCGGATTGTTGGGGCGAGGAGGGAGGGTGTGTGCTAGGTGGTGATTGGCATATCGGATTGTTGGGGCGAGGAGGGAGGGTGTGTGCTAGGTGGTGATTGGCATATCGGATTGTTGGGGCAAAGGAGGGGAGGGTTGTGTTGTGTTGCTAGGTGTGATAGGCAGTATTGGATTGTTGGGGCAAGGAGGGAGGGTGTTGTGTGATAGGTGGTGATTGGAATATCGGATTGTTGGGGCAAAGGAGGAGGGTGTGTGCTAGTGTTGGATTGCATATCGGGATTGTGGGGCAGGGGAGGGAGGGTGTGTGCTAGGTGGTTGGTGATTGGCATATCGGATTGTTGGGGCAAGGAGGGAGGTGTGTGTAGGTGGTGATGGGAATATCGGATGTTGGGGCAAGGAGGCGAGTGTGTGTGCTAGGTGGTGAAGTGGCATATCGGAGTGGTTTGGGGCGGAGGAGGGAGTTGGTGTGCTAGGTGGGTGATTGGCATATCAGATTGTTGGGAGCAAGGAGGGGGGTGTGTGCTAGGGTGCGTATTGGCATATGGATTGTTGGGGCGAGGGAGGGGAGGGAGGGTGTGGTTGCTAGGTGGGTGATGGCATATCGGATTGTTGGGCAATGAGGGAGGGGTGTGCTAGGTGGTGATTGGCATATCGGATTGTTGGGGCAAGGAGGGAGGGTGTGTGCTAGGTGGTGATTGGCATATTGGATTGTTGGGGCAAGGAGGGAGGGTGTGTGCTAGGTGGTGATTGGCATATCGGATTGTTGGGGCAAGGAGGGAGGGTGTGTGCTAGGTGGTGATTGGCATATCGGATTGTTGGGGCGAGGAGGGAGGAGGGAGGGTGGGTGATAGGTGTGATTGGCATTATCGGATTGTTGGGGCAGGGAGGGAGGGTGTGTGCTAGGTGGTGATTGGCATATTGGATTGTTGGGGCAAGGAGGGAGGGTGTGTGCTAGGTGGTGATTGGCATATCGGATTGTTGGGGCAAGGAGGGAGGGTGTGTCTATGGTGGTGCTTGGCATATCGGAATTGTTGGGGGAGGACGAGAGGAGGGGGGAGGGTGTGTGTGTGCTAGGTGGTTGATTGGCAATCGGATTGTTGGCGGAAAGGATGGAGGGTGTGCTAGGTGGTGGGTGATTGGCAGATCGGATGAGTTGGGGGCCAAGGAGGGGGGTGTGTGCTAGTGGGGATTGGCATATCAGATTGTGTGGGGCTGAGGAGGGATGGGTGTGTGATAGGTGGGATTGGCTATCGGATTGTTGGGGCAAGGAGGGGAGGGTGGGCTAGGTGGTGATTGGCATATCGGATTTGTTGGGGCAAGGAGGGAGGGTTGAGGGTGGTGGGGTTGCTAGGTGGTGTGATTGGCATATCGGATTGTTGGGGCGAGGAGGGAGGGTGTGTGCTAGGTGGTGATTGGCATATCAGATTGTTGGGGCAAGGAGGGAGGGTGTGTGCTAGGTGGTGATTGGCATATCGGATTGTTGGGGCGAGGAGGGAGGGTGTGTGCTAGGTGGTGATTGGCATATCGGATTGTTGGGGTAAGGAGGGAGGGTGTGTGCTAGGTGGTGATTGGCATATCGGATTGTTGGGGCAAGGAGGGAGGGTGTGTGCTAGGTGGTGATTGGCATATCGGATTGTTGGGGCGAGGAGGAGGGTGGTGTGCTAGGTGGTGATTGGCATATCGGATTGTTGGGGGCAAGGAGGGAGGGTGTGTGCTAGGTGGGTGATTGGCATATCGGATTGTTGGGGCGAGGAGGAGGGTGTGTGTGCTAGGTGGTGATTGGCATATCGGATTGTTGGGGCAAGGGAGGGAGGGTGGTGCTAGGTGGTGATTGGCATATCGGATTGTTGGGGCAAGGAGGGAGGGTGTGTGCTAGGTGGTGATTGGCATATCGGATTGTTGGGGCAAGGAGGGAGGGTGTGTGCTAGGTGGTGATTGGCATATCGGATTGTTGGGGCAAGGAGGGAGGGTGTGTGCTAGGTGGTGATTGGCATATCGGATTGTTGGGGCAAGGAGGGAGGGTGTGTGCTAGGTGGTGATTGGCATATCGGATTGTTGGGGCGAGGAGGGAGGGTGTGTGCTAGGTGGTGATTGAGATTTGTAGCAATCACAGAAAGGCAATGTGAGTATTGCGAGGTGGTGATTGATATTCTGAGCAATCAAGGAAAGGCAATGTGAGTATGGCTAGGTGATTTTTGGCGGAGCCCCCTCTTCAAGCGGGCGGGAGCCCCCATGTTTATCCATTTGTTCGTCCGACGGACCGACCGACCATCCATCCATCCATCCGTCTGAACGCGATGAAGACCGACACGTCAGCCAATGGTCTCGTAACTACTCGCTTCTGTTGCCACCTGTTGCTCCGTCGTGAACACTCTCCGCCATTTTTTAGCGCCGCATGCAACGCTGCATAGAACTTGTTTCAATTATTTCGTGGTCATTATCTATAGGGATATTTTCGCTAAAACGGGGATACAACTAGCAATCACTATATATAGCAAGGGAAAGATTCCGTACTACAGGTGGTGGTGATTGACATAGCGAATTGGTGGAGCGAGGAGGGAGGGTGTGTGCTAGGTGGTGATTGAGAGCAATCACAGAAAGGCAATGTGAGAGCGGCTCAGTGATTTTCTTTTTCAAATCTCAAAGTGGGTTTTTTCTAGCTCAATGGTTCCAGGCCTCCTTCAGGGGCAGTGTTTTAGTGATTTGTATTGCTTTTACAGCTTATATGGCGTTTTGTACCTTTTTAGGTTCATTTAGGGCAAAACAAAAACTTTTCCTTTGTTTTTGTATATCGATAATTTCTCTAAAACGGGGTCAAAATGAGCTATCGCTTTATATATAGGGGGGGGGGGGGGAATCCCTGATACGGCTAGGTGGTGATTGAGATAGTGGATTGTTGGAGCGAGGAGGGAGGGTGTGTGAGGATACGATACCAGGCAAACCAGCAGAAGCTTCTAGGCAGATCCCTGAGCCAGCCACTGTGCTAAGCCCCAAGATCTCATTAGTATTAGAAAGACGTGGCGATCGTACTGCTATGTGGCAATTGTACTTCTAGCTGGCGATTGTACTTTTAGGTGGTTATTATACTGCTAGCTGGCGATTGCCTGAATCTGCAGCGGATTACGTAATACGCCTCCAGTCGAAAACGAGATTCACCTGAGTACGGGCGTAGAGTTGGTCATAATCTTTAAGGCTAGTTTGCTACAGGCTTGATCAGAAAAAATCATGATAAAAAAATAATGATATCGCCTGGTGGGGCGTGGTATTAAGGGAGCCCTGTCTTACGGCGGTAGGGAACGGGCTGCTACTTTACCTGGACTAAGCTACCATGGCAGTTGACAGCGACCGTGAACACTTAAGCGCACCCGTGGGGATTCAAACCCGGCACCTACCTCGTTCATGGAGCTCTGCCATTGAGCCATTATTTGAACAGGGATGGTTCTACATTACTTGCCTTTGTGTTTAGGGGTTGTTATATTATAGGGGGGGGGGGGGGGGGGGGAATCCCTGGTACGGCTAGGTGGTGATTGAGATAGTGGGATTGTTGGAGCGAGGAGGGAGGGTGTGTGAGGATACGATACCAGGCAAACCAGCAGAAGCTTCTAGGCAGATCCCTGAGCCAGCCACTGGGGTTGTTATATTATATTTAGAGGTTGTTATATTATAGCCTTTGGGGATTGAGTTTTTGCCTAAAAAAAAAGTAGCTATCGATATATAGATATTGATACGATTACATTACGTAATATTAACGATTATTATTACGAGGTTGAGGGGGCCAGCCCGTTGGCTTTGGGGCCAACCATCAATAGAGGGGGGGGGGGGGGGGCTATCATCCCCCTAGAGGAGGGTTTTGTGCATGTTTCATGTGTCTTCTGCACGTGACTATGGACTGGAAGCTGCTAGTAGCACCCGAAGGCTACTAGGAGCACCAAAGAAGAAAAGGAGTACAGTTTTTCGCTGTTGCCTTGCTGTTACACACAACCTGTGCAGGTACACAAGGCAAGCTTTGTTGCAGGACAACGCCGACTTCAGAAACATGGCCTTTTTCATGTCCAAATTCAACCCCAATGCGGGACCTGGGGGGGGGGGGGGGGGGGGGGTAAAAACCCAATTGAATGAAGTTTGTTACCTTTGCCTTGCCGTTTCACAAATCCCCTGCAGGTACACACAGCAAGCTTGTTGCTGTACAACGCCCTCTTCAGAAACATGGCACCTGTTTCATGACTAAGTTCGACCCCAACGCGGGACCTAGGGGGAGTAGGACCCCAATTGATCGAAGTTTTTTACCTTTGCCTAGCCGTTGCAAAAATCCTTTGCAGGTGCACACCAGGGTACTTCCAAGCACACCCTTTTGCGCGCTAGCGCTCTGCCTTTTTGAGCCCCACTGCGCGTTTTGCACAGTTTTTTGCAACCCCCTGTGGGCGCAGCAAGCAATTTTGCGCTTTTTGCACTTCAAAGCGCAGTTTTTTTGTTTTCAAGTGCGCTAAAGCGCTGGCCAATTTGGTCAATGGAAGTACCCTGGTACACACGGCAAGCTTTGTTGCTGTGCAACGCTCTCTTCAGAAAGAAGGTGCCTATTTCATGCCCGTTTCACAAATCCCCTGCAGGTACACACGGCAAGCTTTGCTGCGGTACAACGCCCTCTTCAGAAACATGGCCTATTTCATGTCCAAGTTTAACCCAAATGCGGGACCTGGGGGGAGTCAGACGCCAATTGCCTCGGCGTTACAGAAAATGCGGCAAAGTGGATCTGGACGACGCAGAAAGAAGCGGAAGCAACAAAACAATCAGTTATGATGAATATCGTTTTTGGAGCACTGCGGTATCGTCGATGATAAGGATACATTTCGGGTGGTTGGGCTTTGGTTGGATGGGGTGGGTGGTTGGGCTTTGATACAGAAGATGCAGCAAAGTGGATCTGTACGGCGATGAATGAAGCGGCAACAACAAAACAATCAGCTATGGTGAATACCGTGTTTTTGAATACTACGGTGTTGTAGATGATAGAAGTAGGTTTGGCGTAGCTGGGCTTTGGTTGGATGGGGGTGATTGAGCAGGGCTGTGGGTTGGTGGGTGTTGAACTACACGGCTGCGAGTGCTCTTGCAAGATCTTGCAAGACGTCTAGATAGAGAGCACTCGCAGCCATGCAGTTCAACAATAATGCATGTCTCGAGAGAGGAAGCGATGATTACCCAGCAGTCCAAACCACTGCCACCTTTGTCTTACCTATGGTGGCGACTTAGTACTTGCCAAGATTCCACACCCGACCTGCCGGGGTGAGTGAGCTAGGTTTTCGGTTGGTGGGAGGGTGGGAAATTAGTACGCCATGCCACAGGCGTGAGAAAGAGGGAACCCTCCCGTTTGCATGCATGTGTACATATTGGAGAATAGCTACGGGAGAGTGGGAGCTGCTTTGCATGACCTGCCATGAGTAGCCCAGAAATGAGATATGATTGGCATGACCTGCAATAGGTAGCGCAAGAGTATATGAATGGCATACCTGTACAATCATCGGAATTTCACTTATCATGAATGAATTAAATGTATGGGAACGGCATGTATGTACAATCATTGGAATCCCACTTACCATGAAAGAATTACATCTATAGGAACGGCAAATATGAATTAAATGTGTAGGAAAGGCATGTATGAATTAAATGTATAGGAAAGGCACGTTTAAATGAAATTCACAGGATAGGCATATTTTAATTATATGTATAGGAATGGCATATATGCACAATCATCGGAATCCCACTTATCATCAAAAATTACATTTATATGTGGTACCTTTAGCTATTTTGGCTCACCATGGAGCTGTCTGAAATTTTTCAAATACACGCAAATGTGGACGTACATATTTTCAGACAAACTTGGGGCGGGGTTGATCCTACTCCTTCAACTGAAGATTTTTTTTGAATTTACAACAGTTGTTTTTAAGATATGTCATATATTGACATAGAGATCCGTTGTACGTTGTTGGGGGGAATGAATTTGGGGATAACTTTGGGGAATCGGCTGATCCACTTTCTGCGCAAAGGCTCGGGCAAATGTGAGGTGTCTGAGAATGCTATTGAATTTAAACAAACTAGTTATGACTTTTGAGTGGAACTATAATCATTTTGTGTAGGATAGTGGACCGGGGTACCACCCAGTGTTGTCCCTCTTATCTGTAATTTCCCAGGAATACCATCCGTTCCCTCCCCCTGGCGATTTTGTTCCTTTCAAGTAAAGTAGGTTATTTCAAATAAACAAATAGTTCGCCTTATTATTACGAGATGTGAGGTTGAGGGGGCCAGCCCGTTTGCTTTCACTGGGGCCAACCACCTAAAGGAGTTAGGCAGTTGTTTTCTAACTCTACTTTAGGAACTTGAACTTGAACTTGGTTACAGGGCTCCGGCCAGTAATTTGGCTGTTCACCGTCTTGCAAGAATGAGTTTAACATATGTCATCCAAGTTACTTCAGGAGGACCCCCGGCTCTGCTGCCTGAGATGCAACCAATCTCATAGCTTTCCTTCTGGCCAACGGACCCTCCCCTCGTTGCAACGCAACGGACCAGGGTAATTCAAAGCACGCGCTTTAGCGCCTTTGAGCGCTGACTTTTTGACCCCCTCTGCGCTTCAAGCGCAGTTTTTTGCAACTCCCTATGGGCGCAGCAAGCAATTTTTGCGCTTTTTGCGCTTTTTGCACTACACAGCGCAGTTTTTTTGTTTCCAAGTGCGCTAATGCGCTGGCCCATTTGGCAATTTGAAGTACCCTGCAACGGACACTCAGACATCGTGTCTGCGAAGGAGTATGCAGCGTCCTGAACAACCCTGATGTCATCCATGAGCAAAATGCCTGTTTCCTTAGGTTTACGTGGTATACGCAGAGCCCCCCCCACCCCCACCCCACCCCCCACGCACCCACACACCAATGTTCGTGTAGATATGCTCGACCCTGTCAAAATGTGCGTGAAATCCTGTGAAAACACACACGTCCTAGTCAAAAACTGAAAAACAAGGAAGTTCGTTTAAACAGCCCTGGAATTTATGAAGTCTCAAATTTCTGAAATTCGAAATCAAAGGACTTGGGACAGCCTGTCACCTGCTTAGCTACACAGCTGAGTTAGATACCAAATAACTAGATACAGGTCAACGGATTCGTGTCCCTGCGTCAAGTAAACCCAGCATTACTTTTCCTAGATATTGACGTCAGCAGGTAGTTAAGGGTAATGCTGGGTTTACTTGACGCACGGGATTCGCCTGTAGGTCGACCCGCAAGTCTCTTTCATAACTGGTCGCTTCATAGTTCGTACTGACTTTCAGAACTGGTCGCTTCATACCAGAGCTTCATACCGAGGGTGGCGACAATTAGTTGCGAGCAAACCGAAGGTGGGATTTTGGGGGCTGCTGCACTTCCCCGAACCCCCCTTGAATATGGGATGGGATGAAGGCTGGACCAATTCACTCCTGAGCACGTGGAGTGACATCACATGATTGAGTGCACGAGTTATCAGTTTAAGCCCAGTTATATCGGTTTAATATGCCCAGGCCCTACCCAGGCCCAGGATATTATTTACCGCGCCTCCATGAGTAGCAGGCGTACTGCCGGCGAGCAAAACGGATGCGCAAAACAAAGTTGCATGCGCCCCACGCCACCTGTATATTTATCACGTCACGTCACGTCACCTCGAACGTAAGGTCACGTCATTAAAAGGTAATGCTGATTTCGACCGGCCGAACACAGGCAGGTGGCCATAGTCTACATGTACTACACACTCATAGGTAGTCACGTCACGTCACAAGCGCGGTATACGAAACACATTCCGCAAGAACAGCCACGAGGGCAGCAACAAGGTTAGACACACCGCCCACCGCCCACCACCCACCTCATAATAAACCCTAGTAGCAGCGGGGATCAAAAGCCACACGGGCGCGGGCGGTCACATCCTGCATATGCCTAGGCCCAGGATCAATACCTGCTTTTGAATATTGAGTGCAGTTCAAAACAATCCAGCTACAAATGTTCTGCCAGCCAGCAATTTATGGTTCCCTCCAGAGTTCAAAATTTTCGCCAATTTCAGAGCACATAATTATTAGGGGCATTAATTGCTCCAGTCAAGCTCAATTGCCGCCTATTTATGTGGGGCCTTCGGTACGAACTACGAACTGTTTTTGAATAAGCATCCTTCACTGAATTGCAATTAGCCACGCCGCAGTGCATGCTTTTCTTTTCAACTAATCAACCCCGAGCGGGGGCGGTGACAATACAAAAACAGAGACCAGCCGACCAGGCTAAATAATAGCTACAGAAACGAGCAAGCTACCTTATACAGCAATTACGAATTTGATTTTTTTGGTCGCCAATGTCAATGAGTCAGTTGACCAGACCCAAGCGTCTCTTAACGAGTTTTGCGGCTTTGCTGGTAGGTAAGCAAATTTGAGACGCATCGTTCTCCTACAGGGGTATGCATTGTATGTATGTTACAGTCCTGGGGGAGGCCAAATAGGCTAACGGGACTTGCCCAACCGTTAAAAAGAGCTTTAAAATATGCAAATATGCATTATGCAAATATGCAACAAATAAATGCAAATATGCATTATTGTCAGAGTGGTGAACTACAGAAACTGCAGATGTTTAAGATGTCAATACAGCACTCGTGTTTCTGCAGTTCACCACTCTGACAAAATCATAGTAATTCAGCGGATGATTTGGATTTGGATATTTCGAAACAGGTCGTTAGGGGTGTCCCAAAGTAATCAGTCACGCGTCCACAGGTAACTTAGCAACCAGAGTCTCTGTTAGCAACCTTGTATATGGCTTTGGGTTTGGTGGTTGGCCCCAGTGAAAGCAAACGAGCCGGCCCCCTCAACTTCACGCCTCGTAACAAGGAGAACTTTTTTTTAAAGTATTTATTTATATTTAGGTATTTATGTATAGTTTAGGTATTAATTTATTTAGGCGGATTTAGGCATTTTTTATATTTTAGGTATTTATTTATATTTAGGTATTGTTTATTTCATTTTTTATTTTAGGTCTGGATAGGGGAACCCTATATCTAGCTAGGGTGTTTTGTTTCTAGCATGAGTGTGTATGGGCTGTGAACTACAGGTACTGCTAGTTTTGGGCGTTTGCAACTTTTAAATCTGGGGAAAATGCAGGATTTGTTTTTTGTCTTCTTGAACACTGTCTTTTCATTTTTGGTGGGGTTAGATTGTTCACACTTGTCTTGCTCAATGGTATGTATGTATATTACAGTCAAATAAAAAGGATAGGACAAACAGGCTAAAGGGAATTGCCCAACCGTAGTAGGAAGGGCTTAAAAAGAAAAAGCGCTGATGAACTGAACCCCAGTTGTGCCTTACCACTTACTTGTTGGTGGTGTCATTTTTGTGACTAGTCACAAAGTGTGTGTGTGTGTGTGAGAGGAGGTGGGTGATATAAATTCTGCAGGGCTAAACTCTTCACACTTGTGGACCTTGGACCACAAAGGCTTTACATTGCAATACAGTTTGGAACTGATGGGGTGGGTAAAATGAATGTTACAGAAATATAAAAAATAATCTTTGGGTACCAACTTTTGTGCCACTTGGAAACGTCGTAAGAGTCGGAGGGCCCCCCTAGCAAAAGGCTGTCATGCATGTGCAATAAACCAGATCACTAAAAACCCTACACAGGAGCCATAGAGAAATAACATTTGGAAATATGATTAATTAATTAAGATGTTGGGGGTGTGAGATATAGCAATAGGTGTATTATTAGTTTTGGACACCCCAATCGTAGTTCGTAGTTCATCATATCTCAGATCTTGACCGAAATCCGGAGCATTCTGAGAATTCTGGAAGATATCTAAAGATATGTTTAAAATGTTACTTGCAAAAGTCAAGGTACCAAGTGCGACCTACTACTGCCTATTGTCCAAATCATCCGCTGAATTGCTTTACGGGTTTTGTTATCCCAATTATGAACGCCCCCCCCCCCCCCCCCGAAGAAGCAGGCCTGAAGAATTATGAAAACACTCCCCCGACTCTCTCTCCCTCTCTCTTTCTCAGTTCTGGTTTTTTATACGTCAGACGCCCTGCATATCGATGGGATCGATGTGCCAACGTCAACAAGACGCTTGAGTTATGAAGATGAGAGGGCAAGGAGTCCTCAAGCAGGTAATGATTGTTAAGTTTTCTATGGAGTGCAATGCGCACTTCAATATTTCTTCATTGTTTGGGCATTTCTTTATTTTTCTAAGCATTTGTTGGAAGATCCCTCCCAGATGTTGTGGAACGGGCTTGTAAATGGGCCAGCAATGGCCTGTCGATGACAAGGTAATATAATAAGCCACTAAATTGCCAATGACACCCAGTTGGACCATCAGTCAGAGAAGAGCTGCCCTAGATAGTGCGTATGGAAATTTGATACACACTATTAGAGAGTGGCATTGAATGGAATTGAAGCAGTGGCTGGATGTAGCTGGATGGAAGCTGCCAAGAGTAGCGTGAAAAAAAGAATCCCTCAGGTTCCAGGTATCTTATACTTATCGGGCAACAACATATTTATGTTGTATTTATGTTGTATTTATGTTATTATTTATGTCATTGTTTATGTTGTATTTCTGTTATTATTTATGTCATTATTTATGTTGTATTTATGTTATTATTGATGTCATTGTTGATGTTGTATTTATGTTATTATTTATGTCATTATTTATGTTGTATTTATGTTATTATTTATGTCATTATTTATGTTGTATTTATGTTGTATTTATGTTATTATTTATGTCATTGTTTATGTTGTATTTCTGTTATTATTTATGTCATTATTTAGGTTGAATTTATGTTATTATTTATGTCATTATTTAGGTTGAATTTATGTTATTATTTATGTCATTATTTATGTTGTATTTATGTTATTATTTATGTCATTATTTATGTTGTATTTATGTTATTATGTATGTCATTGTTTATGTTGTATTTATGTTATTATTTATGTCATTATTTATGTTGTATTTATGTTATTATTTATGTCATTATTTATGTTGTATTTATGTTATTATGTATGTCATTGTTTATGTTGTATTTATGTTATTATTTATGTCATTATTTATGTCATTGTTTATGTTGTATTTATGTTATTATTTATGTCATTGTTTATGTTGTATTTATGTCATTATTTATGTCATTGTTTATGTTGTATTTATGTTATTATTTATGTCATTATTTAGGTTGAATTTATATTATTATTTATTTCATTATTTAGGTTGAATTTATGTTATTATTTATGTCATTGTATATATTGTGTTTATGTTATTATTTATGTCATTATTTAGGTTGTATTTATGTTATTATTTATGTCATTATTTAGGTTGTATTTATGTTATTATTTAGGTCGTTATTTATGTGGTATTTATGTTATTATGTATGTCATTATTTATGTTGTATTTATGTTATTATTTATGTCATTGTTTATGTTGTATTTCTGTTATTATTTATGTTGTATTTATGTCATTGTTTATGTTGTATTTATGTTATTATTTATGTCATTGTTTATGTTGTATTTCTGTTATTATTTATGTCATTGTATATATTGTGTTTATGTTATTATTTATGTTATTATTTATGTCATTGTTTATGTTGTATTTCTGTTATTATTTATGTCATTATTTATTTTGTATTTCTGTTATTATTTATGTCATTATCTATGTTGTATTTATGTTAGGACCGAGCATATTTAGATTGGCTGTGAACATTGCCCCGGGTACTGTATATGTATTTATTTATTTATTAATTAATTTATTTATTCGGTACTGGGGAATCGGATGATTGAGAGCGTGGGAGGATTGAAGGAATCACTACAGTTGACTGGGAAGTCAAAGAATTGGGAGTCTGTGCAACATGTCGGAGTAATCACTACGTATGGGTTACTGGGAGGTCAGATCATGTATAGGTTGTGCATCATGCATGCATGAGGAATCACTACAAGTTACTGGGAATTCAAATCATGTATAGGTTGTGCATCATGCATGAGGAAGCACTATGTTAAAGTGATGGGAATACAGATATTTGGGAGTATGTGCAACATGCGTTCCTGATGAATCACTACAGGTTGCTGGGAAGTCATATCATGTATAGGTTGTGCATCATGCAAGAGTAATCACTACGTATGGGTAACTTGGAAGTCATATCATGTATAGGTTGTGCATCATGCAAGAGTAATCACTACGTATGGGTTACTTGGAAGTCATATCATGTATAGGTTGTGCATTATGCAAGAGTGATCACTACGTATGGGTTACTTGGAAGTCATATCATGTATAGGTTGTGCATCATGCAAGAGTAATCACTACGTATGGGTTACTTGGAAGTCATATCATGTATAGGTTGTGCATCATGCAAGAGTGATCACTACGTATGGGTTACTTGGAAGTCATATCATGTATAGGTTGTGCATCATGCAAGAGTAATCACTACGTATGGGTTACTTGGAAGTCATATCATGTATGGGTTGTGCATCATGCAAGAGTAATCACTACGTATGGGTTACTTGGAAGTCATATCATGTATAGGTTGTGCATCATGCAAGAGTGATCCTAGTATGGGTACTTGACGAAGTCATATCATGTATAGGTTGTGCATCATGCAAGAGTAATCACTACGTATGGGTGACTTGGAAGTTATATCATGTATAGGTTGTGCATCATGCAAGAGTAATCACTACGTATGGGTTACTTGGAAGTCATATCATGTATGGGTTGTGCATCATGCAAGAGTAATCACTATAGACTTCTGGGAAGTCTGAGTTTTGGGATTTTGTGCATCATTCATGAAACTCATGAGGAATCACTACACGTTTCTAATAAGTCAGAAATGTATAGTTTGTGCATCATGCATGAGGATTTACTATCTTTAAGTGATGGGAAGACAGAGCATTGGGAATCTGTGCATCATGCTTGATGAATAACTTGCAGGGGAGTCAAATAATTGAGTGTCTTTGCGACATGCATGCATCATGAATCACTACGAACGGGTTGTTGGGAAGTCAGATAATGTAAAGTGCGTGGATCGTGCATGAGGAAGCACTATGTTTATAGCAATTCAGGGGATGAACTGGACAGACGTTTTGTACTTCGTTGAGAATTGTCTAGAATTCCATGGGTAGTCAGATAATGTATAGTGTGTGCATCATGCATGAGGAAGCACAATGTTCAAGGGATGAGAAGACAGAGAATTGGGAGTATGTGCAACAAGCATGATGAATCACTACAGGTTTCTGGGAAGTCAGATATTTGGTAGTCTGTGCAACATGCGTACATGGTGAATCACTACGGGGTGCTGGGAAGTCAAATAATGTCTTGTGTGTGCATCATGCATTCATGCATGAGGAAACACTCCGTTTCAGTACTGGGAAGTCAGATATTCAGGAGTCTGTGCAACATGCGTGCATGGTGAATCACTAAGGGGTGCTGGAAAGTCAGATAAGGTATAGTGTGTGCATCATGCATCAGGAATCACTCCGATTACTAAGAAGCACCACGATGCCTGAGGAAGCACTACAATTCTTGTGTGCCCCTTAGATAATCGAACTTGAACCACCTTACTTGGCACTGCAAACTTTGGGGGTCTTCGGCACCCTTTCCTGTGCCCCTACATCACCCTTCTCTGCGCCCCTCCAGCACCCTTTTAAGCCTCCCAAAAGGGTGCCGCAGACATGCTGCAGACCCCCAAAATTTGCAGTGTGGCTAAATACACCACCACCACCACCACCACCACCACCACCACCACCACCACCACCACAATCTCCACGACAATCACAACCACAATAACATCACCATCGCATCACATCACAATTACATCACCATCACATCTAACACCTAACCCAGACACTGTTTTACAGCAGGTAACGCACCTCCACAGTTGGCCAAGTCCTTGATCGAGATGAACGTGTATTACCTAGCATTACCGGCTGAGGTCCCCTGCCCAGATTGCCTGCATGCGAAACCAAGCAAGGTTCTGATACACACCTTCATGACAGCTCATCACCTCGACACGTACGACGAGAAGCAGCGCCAGCTGGGCCAAAGGCGTCGAACTCAGGTTCACGGCTTTTGCTTTGTTGCATTCGAAAACCTGAATGAAAGTGGTAGAGCTTTTGGAGGATTGCTTGCCCAGTCCGCCCCCGCTTGGATCCACTGGGGTCGCAACATCACATTACTGATAAAGGACCTTTCGACAGGCGATGCATACCCTGTGTCAATAGAATATCTCGAAACAGGGCTCCGCCCGCATGGCTGGGTCAGCCCATTTTCCGTATCCCTTGCTGGAGAAGCTCGTTGCGTGAGCATTTCTGTAAGGGACTGGGCACCAGAAGAGTCTAGGGTTTGTTTCCGCTTCACAAGCAAGTGGTATCCCTTCGTCATCAAGCAAGAGCCTTTCTATGTGTGGAACTTCCTCAATTTGCGGAGATTTGTAAGCGTCGGGGATGCCTTCATCCTTGCAAAGGTCGTACTGCACTACCATCGGCACCACCAACAAGTGGGATGCGCAGGTAACATCATCATGACAGGCTGTATCTTATCATCATGAGTTCATGACAGGCTGTAACTTATCATCATGACAGGCTGTATCTTATCATCATGACAGGCTGTATCTTATCATCATGAGTTCATGACAGGCTGTAACTTATCATCATGACAGGCTGTATTTTATCATCATGACAGCCTGAATCTTATCATCATGACAGGCTGTATCTTATCATCATAACAGGCTGTATGTTATCATCATGTTCCGCTACATCTTATTATTATGACAGGCTGTATTTTATCATCATGAAATGCTTTAACTTATCCTCCTTACATGCTGTTACGGATCATCATGACAGGCTGTATCTAATCATCATGACTGGCTGTAATGTATCCTCCTGTTAGGCCTTCACTCGGAGATTCTTTCATCGTTGCAAAGGTCGTATTGCACCATCACCGGCATCACTCACTGTAACTTATCATCCTGGCAGGCTGTAACTTATCATCGCGTCCGGCCTTCGCTCGATGATGCTTTCATGCTAGCAAAAGTCGTATTGCACCATCCCCATCATCACCAGCAAGTGGGATGCGCTGGTAACTCTTCTTCCTTTTTATCTGGTTTCACCCACCCACCCCCCTACCCCTGCACCCCCCCCCCCCTACACACACACATCACCCCCCCCACACACACACCTACCCCCCCACACACACACCACACACACCACCACCAAGTGGGATGTGCAGGTAACACGTCTTCTTGTTTACCTTTTTCCTTTTTTTCTAGCCCCAAAAGGTTTCGCAAAGGTCTGGACTGCTAGCCCCCCCCCCCCAAAAACCCAACCCCAACCCCAACCCCCCAACCCCCCAACCCCCAACCCTCAACCCCCAACCCCTAACCCCTAACCCCCAACCCCCAACCCCCCAACCCAACCCCCAACCCACCCGCCCAACCCTCCAAACACAACCAACACACCCAGGTAACACGTCTTCCTTTTTATCCTTTTTTTATCAAAAGTTTTGCCCCAGTGGGCTAGTCAGGCTCTAAATGTGTGCTGACTGAACTGTACTGTACTATACTGAATAATTGTTGGGCTGCTCATGGCAGCTTCCTGCCAGCTACACTAGACAGCCCCTGTATCAAACCCCAATATTGCAGCTGCATTGGAATACATGTCATGTTAGCTTTTAGGCGCAAAAGCTTTCTGCAGGTTGGGCCCAACTGATCATCCTGCCAGGCTGTAACTTATCATCCTGCCAGGCTGTAACTTATCATCTTGACAGGCCATAAGTCACCATCCCGACAGACTATAACTTGTCATCATAACAGGCTGTAACTTATCATTGTGACAGGCTGTAACTTATCATCATGACAGGCTGTAACTTATGATCATGAAAGGCTGTAACTTATCATCCTGACAGGCTGTTACTTATCATCCTAACAGGCTGTAACTTATCATCATGACAGGCTGTAACTTATCATCGTGACAGGCTGTAACTTATGATCATGACAGGCTGTAGATTATGATCATGACAGGCTGTAGATTATGATCATGACAGGCTGTAGATTATGATCATGACAGGCTGTAGATTATGATCATGATAGGCTGTAACTTATCATCGTGACAGGCTGTAAATTATCATCATGACAGGCTGTAACTTATCATCATGACAGGCTGTAACCTATTGTCATGACAGGCTGTAACTGATCATCTTGACAGGCTGTAACTTTTGATCATGACAGGTTGTAGATTACGATCATGCCAGGATGTGCCAGGCTGTAATGTATAATTCTTACATGTTAATTATCTTTATTATATGTAGTAAATGATCGTTCGTACAGGCTACAAATGATCATCCTGACGTGCTGTTAAAATTGAAATTGAAATTGTTACATCCGTGTAATACCGTTACTCACAGGACGTGGAGTTAAGGACACCATAGCGTAAGCCGGAGCTAGCTATAGTCACCGTACGTGCTGTTACTTAATATCTGAGCAGGCTGTAACTTCTCATCCTGATAGACTGTAACTGATCATCATTCCTATCCCCTATCCATTAACAAGAACCTGTTCTCAGCGGATTGCAAGGCCCTGGCTGGCATCAATAATGGCAACTGATCACCACCTCCCACCTCTGTATTGAACATCAAGCAACCAGACCCTTACCCCTACCACGCTTATTACACATGAATGCCGCATTTCCCACACAGTAGTGGGTGAAATGGAGTATTCAGCCGCGCGACGTAAGATTCCGCAGGACGCATTCATATTTCAAATACCCGTAAACCCCCGGGCAAAACCAGGAGTAACCACCGCCAGTGTTTTCCCAGCAGTACTGTCCTGCCCGGTATAAAATCAAGTGCACAGTCACTGGGGGCACTAAATTCTTGGTGCCCCAAGCTGCTGAGCCCTGATCTGAACCAAATTTCGAGTTCAGTAAGTACTGACAATGATGAAGCCTGCATGTGCTTAATTTCCTCAACCCTTAAGGGTAAATTATGTGTATTGGAAATATGAAAAAGCAACTGTAAGGAATCTGAGTCAACCGTCTGAATACGCTGAATCCCGCATTTTGAACGAATGGCTCAATGGTTGAGGAAGACGGGGCTCCCTTGCTTAATACCACACCCTTCTAGGCGTGATCATTACGTTTTGAATAACCTGGCACATATAAACAATGGCAACCTGTCACGTTGTAGGTATGGTGATGTTTGTTGAGGAACGTACAGGCCAGCCAACCAACCAACCAAACAACCAACCAAACAAACAAACAAACAAACAAACAAACAAACAAACAAACAAACAAACAAACAACAAACAAACAAACAAACAAACAACCAACCAACCAACCAACCAACCAACCAACCAACCAACCAACCAACCAACCAACCTCTTACGTTGTAGGTACGGTGATGTTCGTTACGCCCATGGCTGAGGAGATATTCGCTGGGATCCCAGAGATAACTAAATTAGTGGCGTTGGGGACTTTGTTGCTAGTGAGGTGGAGTGTTTTCCCATCGCAGCCAGCCGGGGGGTACTGGGCTCATGACCAGGCTCTTGTCACCAATAGTGTACTGCTAATGGCGAAGAAGTACTCTAGGGTGGTCCTGCTGACACAGGATTATGATGAGTATTTCATTCCTCTTAACCCGTCTCGCACGGTGAATGATGTCATAAAACGTCAAGGCTGCCTGACTGTAGAAAAATCAACTCAGGTGGGAGTTCACACAAGTAACTTTCACTCGTTGATTGTTCATCGGATGGATGTGGCTGCCTCCTCTCTTGCCGATAGCCCCTCAGAGATTAAGCTTTGGAACACGACCAACAAGGACCAAAATTGTCACCCGCTTATGAAATCAGATTTCGGTATGTGGACCAGAAACTTCAAGCCGATCATGTGGCCCCAGCACACCGTCCGTTGGCATGTCCATGGAGGGTTAGGGGAGAGGGCGATGTGGATGTCCAAGGAATGTTTGTACATCATGCACGTGATCAACATGTGGGGGCGACGCGGTACGAGTAAGCTCAATCAGTGCATGTTTGAAGATTGTGACCCGCCGGTCATGCGGATTGATAAGGTATTGCACCGGAGTTTAACGATGACTGTCGGCACTTCAGATGAGGAGGTTGGATCAGGATGTCAATAGTAGGGTGCCCTGGTGGGTCCCCTGGAGGTTGATTGGTTGGTTGGTTGGTTGACTGGTAGGGCCCTGGAGGTTGGTTGGTTGGTTGGTTGGTTGGCTGATAGGGCCCTAAAGCTCGTGTGTCGTTGTTGACTTGTGTTGAAGTATGTGGTCGTGAGGTGTGTAAGGGTGGCATGTTAGCCTAATGAAGTTAATAGCTCACTGACTCCCCGAAGTTCCATTGAGGCAGGTACAGCAACTCCCGAGACTATAGTTGCTACTGCGCAACCTGCAGGTACTAGTGCGGAACAGCAGATTTCCTTGTCAAGCACAATGAGCTGATGCAATGAGCTGCGAGAGGCATGGAGATGCGAATTTTCGCAGGGGAAATCGTAATCATGCTCCAGGAATTTAGATTGAGTCAACAGGACAGGAGGGAAACGACAAATGAAAACACTTTGCGAGTATTGAAGTCCCGAGGCTTTGGGAGTATTGGAGTTGCTTTGCGAGTATTGAAGTTGCTTTGAGAGTATTGAAGTTGCTTTGAGCGTATTGAAGTTGCTTTGAGGGTATTGAAGTTGCTTTGAGAGTATTGAAGTTGCTTTGAGAGTATTGAAGTTGCTTTGCGAGTATTGAAGTTGCTTTGAGAGTATTGAAGTTGCTTTGAGAGTATTGAAGTTGCTTTGCGAGTATTGAAGTTGCTTTGCGAGTATTGAAGTTGCTTTGCGAGTATTGAAGTTGCTTTGCGAGTATTGAAGTTGCTTTGCGAGTATTGAAAATGCTTTGCGAGTATTGAAGTTGCTTTGCAAGTATTGAAGTTGCTTTGCGAGTATTGAAGTTGCTTTGCGAGTATTGAAGTTGCTTTGCGAGTATTAAAGTTGCTTTGCGGGTATTGGAGTTGCTTTGCGAGTACTGAAGTTGCTTTGCGAGTATTAAAGTTGCTTTGCGACCCGCATTGTTTCATTTTGGGGCTACTCATGGCAGCTTCCCGCCAGCTCCATTCGCCAGCCTTTGCGGCAATCCGATAACGTTCAGCTGCATTAGAATGCAGGTCCTGTCAGCTTCCAGACATACTACCTAGCTTCAGGTTTGGCCCAAGGATGCAGAAAAGGAGCTGCCTAGAAGCTGCTACGTGTAGCCCAAAAGGAAAGAGTGTTTGCGAGTATTGAAGTTGCTTTGCGAATATTGAAGTTGCTTTGAGAATATCGAAGTTGCTGTGCGAGTATAGAAGTCGCTTAGCAAGTATTGAAGTTGATTTGCGAGTATTGAAGTTGCTTTGCGAGTACTGAAGTTGCTTTGCGGGTATTAATCTTGCTTTGCGAATATTGAAGTTGCTTTGGGAGTACTGAAGTTGCTTTGCGAGTATTGAAGTTGCTTTGCAAGTATTCAACTTGCTTTGCGAGTATTAAAGTTGCTTTGCGACCCGCATTGTTTCATTTTGGGGCTACTCATGGCAGCTTCCCGCCAGCTCCATTGGCCAGCCACTGCGTCAATCCCATAGCTTTCAGCTGCATTAGAATGCTGGTCCTGTCAGCTTCTAGATGCACTACCTAGCTTCAAGTTTGGCCAAGGATGCAGAAAGGGAGCTGCCTAGAAGCTGCTATGTGTCGCCCAAAAAGCAAATAGTGTTTGTGAGTATTGAAGTTGCGAGGCTTATAGAATACTGATATGACAGGTGGCGTTGGACCGTCCGATCACCGCAACAGATGGTACAAGGATCGCACAATTTGAATTTTCTGCAAGACAGCTGGTACAAGGATCACGACAGCTGGTAAAAGGATCGCAGCCACATCGGCACACTTCCACCCACCGGCGATCGGAAAATTAATGAGCCATTGCATGATGGGCATATGATAGTATATGAGCTTGTGCACCAATGTGAGGCGCACGACGACTGTAGACACTTATGTTGAGGACAAGATGTGAACTGTCATATGCCTTGTTGCATGAAGATGACTGGTATTCTTCGCGGGGTGCGAATCCCTTGGGTGCGCTGTAGTGTTCTCGGTTGCTGTCAACTGCCATGGTAGCTTTGTCCAGGTAAAGCAGCATCCCATTATCTACCCCCTGAAGACGGAGCTCCCTTAATACCACGCCCCACCAGGTGTTATCATTATTTTGTAACCATCATGAAAGAGTTCATGTTGACCTATTGGCTTGGCTTGACCTATTGGCTTGACTTGACCTATTGGCTTGACTTGACCTATTGGCTTGACTTGACCTATGGCTTTGACTTAACCTATTGGCTTGACTATCATTGGCTTGACTTGACCTATTGTCCTGATGGCTTTTGACTTGACCTATTGGCTTGACTTGACCTATTGGCTTGACTTGACCTATTGGCTTGACTTGACCTATTGGCTTGACTTGACCTATTGGCTTGACTTAACCCATTGACTTGACTTGACCTATTGGCTTGACTTGACCTATTGGCTTGACTTGACCTATTGGCTTGACTTGACCTATTGGCTTGACTTGACCTATTGGCTTGGCTTGACCTATTGGCTTGACTTGACCTATTGGCTTGGCTTGACCTATTGGCTTGACTTGACCTATTGGCTTGACTTAACCCATTGGCTTGACTTGACCTATTGGCTTGACTTGACCTATTGGCTTGACTTGACCTATTGGCTTGGCTTGACCTATTGGCTTGACTTTACCTATTGGCTTGACTTAACCCATTGGCTTGACTTGACCTATTGGCTTGACTTGACCTATTGGCTTGACTTGACCTATTGGCTTGGCTTGACCTATTGGCTTGACTTAACCCATTGGCTTGACTTGACCTATTGGCTTGACTTGACCTATTGGCTTGACTTGACCTATTGGCTTGGCTTGACCTATTGGCTTGACTTGACCTATTGGCTTGACTTAACCCATTGGCTTGACTTGACCTATTGGCTTGACTTGACCTATTGGCTTGACTTGACCTATTGGCTTGGCTTGACCTATTGGCTTGACTTAACCCATTGGCTTGACTTGACCTATTGGCTTGACTTGACCTATTGGCTTGACTTAATCCATTGGCTTGACTTGACCTATTGGCTTGACTTGACCTATTGGCTTGACTTGACCTATTGGCTTGGCTTGACCTATTGGCTTGACTTGACCTATTGGCTTGACTTAGCCCATTGGCTTGACTTGACCTATTGGCTTGACTTGACCAATTGGCTTGACTTGACCTATTGGCGTTATCATGACTTGTATTCTCGGGTTAAACTCACTTGGGGAACGCTTACTCGGGGAAAACGGGGCTCCCTTAATACCACGCCCCACCAGGCGTTCTAGTTATACTTGTATTCCCACGTGACTATGTCTTGATATATTATAGTGGCTGTTAAACAGCTAGGCTACAAGACCCAACCAAACCAAACCCTACTGTGGTCGTGTCAGCGGAGTGTGCCAGAAAGGAAGAAAGGAATGGTGAGCACACTCCGCGGTATAGCAGAAAGGAATGGTGAGCACACTCCGCGGTACAGCAGAAAGGAATGGTGAGCACACTCCGCGGTACAGCAGAAAGGAATGGTGAGCACACTCCGCGGTACAGCAGAAAGGAATGGTGAGCACACTCCGCGGTACAGCAGAAAGGAATGGTGAGCACACTCCGCGGTATAGCAGAAAGGAATGGTGAGCACACTCCGCGGTATAGCAGAGTATGACGCAGCTTCCTAGAAGGTATCGGAACACCTAGAAGGTATCGGAACACCTAGAAGGTTCCCGTCTGCCCTGCGTCCTCCGGAACTAATCGGTCAGCCAGACATCTTCTGCCAGCGATCTGCCGACAGGTCGTGGTTGTACTGGTGCTGGTCCTGGTGGTGGTAGTACTGGGGGTGCTGGCGGTGGTCATGGTAGTATGGTATTCACGGGGAACACTCACTCAGGGAACATTAGTAGCTAGGATTTGTTTTGTGTGGGACTTTATTATAATTGTATAATTAAATTATCACTAAAGCACGAACTCAGGCCCCCTGTCGGTAAGACGATTTTGCGGGGTTCAGTTCATCAATGCCTTTTCTTGTTAGCCCTTCCTGTCACGGCTGTGCAAGTCCATTGCGCCTATTTGGCCCACCCCTAGACTGTAGCAAACATACTGTGGGACCTTTCAACTGCCATGGTAGCACCGCCATGGTAGCCATGTCAAGGTCAGGTAGCGGCCCGTACTTCATATCTCCGAACGACAGGCTCCCTTAATACCACGCCCCACCAGCAGGCAGTCTCATTACTTATTTGCCGCATGTAACACCCGACTCCTGTCAGTGTGTGAAGACAAAGCATACGCATAATAGTTACATGGTTTCTAAGCCTGTAAGGGTTTAATCGGATTGGATTTAAATCCATCCAGAGTATACGTTTTCACTAAGCGACTGGGTGGTTTGCACTTGCTCTGCAGAAGACCACATTTGATTGTAATATAGTAACATTAATATATAAATAAATAGCACGTCTTATCACGAGGTGAGCAGCCAAATTGCTGGCTGAGGCTATGTACCCAAGTTCAAGTTCAAGTTATTACGAGGCGTGATATCGACGAGGGCAGCCCGTTTGCATGCAATGGGGCCAACCACCAATTAATTGACGACAGTTATTTTTAAAAATCGGAGCTGCCCAACTCATGTGGTACGACGATGTAGTACCCGTTCACGAACCTTATGTTATTACCTGTAGCACGAAATGAGGGCCCTCGTCGGTATAACGATTGTTTGGGGTTCAGTTCATCAGTGCTTTTTCGTTAAAGCCCCTCCTGTCATGGTTGGGCAAATTCGTGGATACAATCTGAATTGGTGGACAAAAATCCAGTATGAAGCTGGTCATCAATCCTGATTCCTTTCAAGGATGTAAATACGTAATACAATTTATTAGAAAATGCGATAATAATCTCACAATTAAATTATCATCCCCGCTGAGATGATGATTGTAGAATTAAATCATCACTGTAGCATGAACTCAGCCCCCCCGTCAGTTAAACGATTGTTTGGGGTTCAGTTCATCAGTGCCTTTTCTTTTTAAGCCCTTCCTAAACGGTTGGGCAAGTCCCTTTAGCCTATTTGGCCTACCCCTGGACTGTAACATACATACATTACATTTGGTCTACCCAACAGACAGTAACAACTAACAAGCTAACTAACCAACCCGTGAGGTAACCGGCACAGTTATTTTACTTATCCTAAGCTTGGTACAATAACTAGTCCAATCACAGTTTTTGTATTCTATGTGCTTGGGCATGTACATAGTACCAGCAGTAAAAAAACTCAGTCCACAGACTTTGACCTACGTAAATCCCTGTAACGGGATTTGTAAAGGGCCCGAATACTGATAGTGCAGGTTGACGAGCAGGGTTATTCAGGATTCTGCATCCTCTGTCGCAGACGCAATGTCGAAAAGTCCTGTCGCAAGAGGTCACGTGGGAAGAGTCAGTTGACCAAAAGGAAGATTCCGTTGCGCCGCAGGACGCAGGCTATAAAATGTGTTGCATATCGGGAAGCAGAGCTGGGGGTCCTTCTTGACGAGAACTATATGTTGCTAGTGGCAACGGAAGCGAGTTAGTTACGAGACTGTTGGCTGACGTGTCAGGCTTCAGCGCGGTCACACGGATGGATGGATGGATGGTCGGATGGATAGTCGGTCTGATTGACAAATGGGTAAACATTGTAAAAATAAACCCCGCCCCCTTGAAGAGGGGGCTCTGCCAAAAAACTCAATTCACAGACTTTGTAACGGGCTCTGTGAAGGTCCCGAATATTGATAGTGCAGCTTGACTAGTACTTTATGTTGATAGTGGCCAACAGGGTACTTCAAAGCGCGTGCTTTTGCGCTTTTGAGCGCTGACTTATTGACCCCCTCTACGCTTTAAGCGCAGTTTTTTGCAACCCCTTGTGGGCGCTGCAAGCAATTTCTGCGCTTTTTGCACTACAAAGCGCAGTTTTTTTGTTGTCAAGTGCGCTAAAGCGCTGGCCAATTTGGCCATTTGAAGTACCCTGGTGGCCAAGCCGCTTCAACTCAATCATTTATTCAGAACCTCCTGGGACATGCCAACGCTAATTTGGAGAGTCCACGGCACCCATTTATTCGGCTTAAAAGTTGAAAGGGCGCATTCTGCGTGGGAAGGGTGTCCTGGGGGTATAGAAAAGGGTGCCACAGACCCCCCACATGGACCTCTCTCTCTCTCTCTCTCTCTCTCTCTCTCTCTCTCTCTCTCTCTCTCTCTCTCTCTCTCTCTTGCCAACAACCGAACTCTCCTCCCCACAGTCCTAACCTGCTTCCCAACGCGGGTATCCAAATACCACCACAAAATAGGAAGATTCTTGACGTGTCTCTGTAAGGAAGCACCAGCTAGCCCACAATTGGCATAACAATGTTGCTTTGACTCACAGTGGAAACTATGGCTAGCCTCACCCTCGTTCATTTCCATAAAACCCAAACGCCTTCCCATCACATGAGTAATAGCAGAAGAGCTATAGGGCAGTTTGCCAAAGGCTCGCTTAGTAGCAGCCAAAGGTCGTAAGATGAACTCAGATACACCATGCCTAGACATATAGCAATGGTAAACGACAAGTTATATGCAGCCATAGTTTAGAACAAGCGATGCTAAACGATGGCGGGGAGCGTTCGCAACGGAGCGAGAGGTGGCAACGGAAGCGAGTTAGTTACAAGACCGTTGGCTGACGTGTAGTCAGGCTTCGTCTTGGTCAGACGGTCACACAGACAGACAACAGGGTGAACCTGGGGGCTCCCGCCCCCTTGAAGAGAAAGCTCCGCCAAAATCATGCAAGCGCAGTCTCAAGCAGGGTTCGCATGATTGAAATAATGGTTGAATTCCTAGGTATTGCGAGTATCTCCCTAGGCACCTGCGCCTGCTGCTACGATCAGGGTACTTCAAATGGCCAAATTGGCCAGCGCTTTAGCGCACTTGCAAACAAAAAAACTGCGCTTTGTAGTGCAAAAAGCGCAAAAATTGCTTGCAGCGCCCTCAAGGGGTTGCAAAAAACTGCACTTAAAGCGCAGAGGGGGTCAAAAAGTCAGCGCTCAAAAACGCAAAAGCGCGCGCTTTGAATTACCCTGGTCTCAAGTCCAAAGCTGATATAATGAATCAATATAATCCCATCATTGCGCACTGCACGGAAGTGTGACGCAATAATCATTCTTCCTCCTCCTCAAACATCTGATTTGCAATGGTATGCAGTCCGGCAACGCCTGTGCATCGCTGTGCATCACATGCGCAAGATAACCGTGAATCATTCTTCCTCCTTGTGAATCTCATCTTAAATGGTAGGCAATCCAGCAACTAACGCCTGTGCATCGCTGTGCATTGCATGCGCAAGATAACAGTGAATTGTTCTTCTTCCTCGAACATCTGATTTGCAATGGTAGGCAGCCCAGCAACGCCTGTGCATCGCTGTGCATCACATGCGCAAGATAACCGTGAATCATTATTCCTCCTTGTGCATCTGCTTATAAATGGTATGCAGTCCAGGAACGCCTGTGCATCGCTGTGCATCGCATGCGCAAGATAACCGTGAATCATTATTCCTCCTTGTGCATCTGCTTATCAATGGTATGCAGTCCAGCAACGCCTGTGCATCGCTGTGCATCACATGCGCAAGATAACCGTGAATCATTATTCCTTCTTGTGCATCTGCTTATCAATGGTATGCAGTCCAGCAACGCCTGTGCATCGCTGTGCATCGCATGCGCAAGATAACCGTGAATCAAGCTTCCTCCTTGCACATCTGATTTGCAATGGTAGGCAGTCCAGCAATGCCTGACTCTTTCCATTCTGCCTGCATCATCAACAACCCCTCATCAAACTTCGCTTTCCACTCATAGGCCCACCTCTCTTGGCACACGATGATAGCATCCTCAAAATTGTTTGTAGCGGGAAAGCGCTGGCGCCCCATGGTATGGTAGGCCTGGATGAGTGGTAGAGTGTGAATGTTTGATTGGTGTTTGGGTGTGTGTGTGTGCGTGTGTGTGTTAGCATTTGCTCGGCACACGGGCCTGGAGAAGAGATTGTGTGTAAGTGTGTGCTAGGTGTTTGTGTGTAACACGAGTGTGCGTGTGTGTGTGTGTTTGCATGTGCGTGTGTGTGTTGTGCATGTGTGTGTATGGAAGTGTGTGCACTCGTTTTTGTTATGTTTGTTTTAAATCTCTCTCCTTCCAGCTCTCTTGGCACACTTGGAGAGCATCCTACAAATTGTTTGTAGTGCGGCAGCACTCCCGCCCCATGGCATGGTAGGCCTGCAAAAGGTGGTTGCACATTGTATACACACACAAACACACACACACACAACTAACTCTCCTTCACACCCTGGATAAAGTATACCTGTACAAGCGTGGGCTATTTAGCCCACGCATTGGCGTTGTTCATGAGGTCTGCACCCTCCGCCAGTCCCAACTCTCTGAACTAGGTGGATGCTACCCCTCATCCATCCAGACCCCCCCCCCCCCCCCCACCACCACCACCACCACCACCACCACCACCACCACCCTCACCCCACTCTCCATACCCCCCCCAGTGACATACTTGTACAAGTGTGGTCCATTTAGCAAAGTCACTGCTGGATTTGTTGAGCCATGTTGACCTGTACATGAGATCATCAACCTCCGCCAGTCCCAACTCCCCCAATAGAATACACCTTGGTCCAATGCGTGTGTGCATGCCGAGGGTGGTGATGCTGAAATTCCTGAGGACAGCAGTTGGGATGTGACAGACTTCAGGGGACGTGAGGAAACGAGGAACGAAGTACTAAACAACTGGACAGTTGAAAAGGCCAAGGGACGCCTCTTGAGAGAGGCGTCCTGGCGGCAAACCTGTAACCCTTAGGGTGCGGGAAAGGACAGGTGCGATAAGTAACGTAGTCAACAGGACAGGTAGAACCAACGAACAGCTGAAGCTGACAGGATGAAATGTCAAGGGTGTACGATTAATTGTCAAGGGTAGAGCTTAGTTTAGTTGAGCATACTATGGTTTAGTTTGGCGAGGTCAGCAAGGTTTATTTAAGTTTAGTATAGCACCGTAGTTTGGTTTGGTTTTCAAAAATGCAATTTGGGCCCATGCGTGTGTTCTTGCTGTAGGGGACAATGCTAAAGTTCCTAGATGCATATATTGGATTTAACTATGCAGATATATGCATATATATGCAATATTACATATGCAGATACATGCAATATTAATTATGCAGACATATGCAAGATGCAGTTTTGTTGCTTTTAGGCTGATTAGAAAAAGCAGGTTGGGCCAATGCGTGTGTGCAATTTGTAGGTGCTGCTGCTATAGTTTATGGAGTATGTTTAGTTCAAGGTTAAAGGTTGAGGGCATAGTATGATTTAGCTTAGTTAAGTTTAGTTCGGTTTAGTTCAGTATAGTACTACAGTTTTGTTTTGAACGATGCATCCAAACAACTCAAAAGTCAGCTTGTGTAGCTTTTCATATATTATATATAGTTTATTTTTGGAGTTTAAATACTATACTTCGTAAACCAATTTACTTGGACAAGGGAGGTCCCAAAATCCGTGCCTTGCTTCTCACAGTCAATGTTCCAAACTCTGCCTTCTTGGTCGCTCCCCCCCTTGACGTAATATTCAGGTCGTACATTAGGGGTATGTGTAGGGAAAAGCTAAGTTAGTTAATACAAGTGAATGAATAATATGAGTGAACATTAGTTAATATTAGAATGACAAGCCGTCTCACCAGAATTTTGAATTCATTTGAAAAACTAATATTATTGTGATAATATCAGGACACTACAAGGGGGGGGGCAACTTCTAACCAAAATGACACCATCACCCAACTTTGTAGATATCATTAAGAGGATGAAGAATCCTGTTTTATCTCTTAATTTGGCCCAGTAGAAAAAAGTGCTGGTCCTCCAAAGTTTGGGGGCCGCGGAGGGGGGGGGGGGGGGGGGGGGGGGGTCGAGGGAAAAATCAGGAATTTCAAAAAATTAGGTATCTTCCAGCAGGGGGCCCTTAGGAAGTTGTTTTTCATATACCTACGTCGGAAGTTTTTTAAATCTGCCTTACCCCCCCCCCCCCCCCCCCCCCCCCCCCCCCCCTACCCCCCCCCCCCCCCCCCCCCCCCCAAAGGCCCATATCTCCTTCAGGAATTATAATTAGGGGGTCAAAGTAGTGTCTATAGTGATCCTTTCGATAAGCTCTATCCATTTGTGGTCTTAAATTTGGATTTTATTTAAGTTTCACAACACGGTCAAGCAAACACCCTTTCTTAGTCCTGATTCTGAGCTGGGCAAGCTAGTGTTGGTGTTTGAGAACTTAAAGGTTATGTTAAGCCTAAGTTGCATGCCTAAGTCCTCTCCTTATACCCAAGCAGTTTGGGGATGAAATATTGAGTTTCTGTTTTGACTCAACTTTCACACTTGGTGTACTTGGAACCTGTGGAGGTCACTACTCGAGCACTACCACGACACATTTACTCGGTCTCGAAAACAAGCGCGGATTCGGAATGCTCTCGTCGAACCAGTTTCGTGAGTATGCTTAACTTCGTCAGATTCCGTCTGATGAGGAAGTTACGAAGATATTTCCGAAACCGGCTCGACTTCTGTACCAGGATCTGCCAGCCTGGCAGGTGCCTCGACTTGGATCTAGAGGATCACGCCTCCATATTTACTCGTTGTCGGAAGCAAGCGTGGATTCGGAAAGATCTCGTCGAGCTTGTGTCATACGTCTGCTCAATTTTATCAGAGACCGATTCCTGATGAAATTTTGGCCTCTAACAGTTTTCACCAGAGGATATTTCTGAAAGCCGTCGGACCCCCCCCCCCCCCCCCCCCCCCCCCCCCTTTTGAGGGGTCGATATCTCCCCCCCCCCCCCCCCCCGACAATTTTTTCGGGTTTTTCGATGGTTTCGGGGCTTACGACCCCTTTAGCCCCCTGCTTTCCAGGCATTTTTTTTTAGCCTTCAGAATGACATGGGAGTGGAAGTAGTGTTCCTCTACTTAATACCAGTCCATTTATGCTATCGGGGTACAGATACACCACATGTTATGCCCAGGGCAGAGGGGGGAGGGCAGAGGAGGGAGGGCAGAGGAGGGAGGGCGGGGCAGGGGGGGGGGGGGGGGGGGGGGGGGGGTCCATGATCTCTCTCTCTCTCTCTCTCTCTCTCTCTCTCTCTCTCCACACACACACAACGCCCTAACCAACATGTGTACAACGACGTACAGAGAGAGACCTCATGGCAGTTCACTTCTTCTTCTTTTTGACTGACTTTTTTGACTGGGTTTTTGACTGACTTTTTTTTACTGACTTTATTTTGACTGACTGACTGACTGACCCCCAAGCCCCACCCAAACAATGTAACATTGATGATGATGATTTCTATGTTTCAAACATTCCGGAGTGGGTTCCGGAGCCAGGGGGGGGGGGGGGGGGGGGGGGGTCTGCAGAAGGGTGCCTCAGCACTTTTTTATGATGGTATTAGTTTTTCAAGCACAAACTATTAGTTGCCTTTCCCTAGGTATGTGAGGATCAAGGACTGGCTGCAACCAACCAACTGCGTCAGCGTGCATGCGCAGAAATGCGTGTGTGTGGTGGTCGTGGTGGTGGTGTTGGTGGGGTGAGTGGTGGAGCTGATGAGCAACACCTGCCTGCATTCAATGCTCAGCTTGAAGCTTGTGTGTGTGTGTGGTGGTGATGGTGTGTGTGGGGGGGTGATTGGGGGGGCTGATGAGCACTACTAGACCAACTAGGATGAACTATTTAGGATCATAAACTAGGGGCTAGCCACCTACCTAGTGAGCATCAATGAGGGGCTGCAGCCAACCAACTCTGTCAGCATCAACAGCTTAGCATGGATATCATTACTCTTGATTGTTCATCGGATTAGTAAGCTCCCTGCTTCCCATGGGTATCACAGGGGGACTTGGAATTGGAAGACAGTGAGCATCCCAGACTCAGCTAACAACCCATGTGGCAATCAAACCCTCATGTTGCTAGTGGACCACAGCTTAGCATGGATGCTCGACGGGAGTGTCCCAAAACTGGATGGCTGCTTGGTCAACGAACAATTTGACAGCTATCTATGTAGGGCCTATTTAGGATCTTAAATTAGGGGCCTGTCAGGCTGTCACCCACCTAGTGAGCATCAAGGAGGGGCTGCAGCCAACCAACACCTTCAGCATCAACAGCTTAGCATGGATGCTGGTCGGCCGACTTCCAAAAATCTTTGGCCGCTTCGACAAAAATTTGATTGCAGAGTCCTTAGACCCCACAACCCAAGCCACGTACTCCAACATATGACCTAGGAGCCCGGGGGTGTACATCAACAAGGTGGGACTGTTCAGGATCATCCTTCGGATCAGGGGATCAGGAAAGCCCTTGGCTGTCAACCACTCCACAATGTTGAACTGACGTGAGGAGGGGAGTAGACACACAAAACATATTATGAACAATACAGAGGTAAAAGGTCATGATAAGTTACTTTTGCGTACCGGTATCAAGAGATTGCATGAAGCAATTGGATCTATCAAGCACAGTTTCATAATTATGCTTTGATTTCAACTGATTACTTTACTTATTACTTTACTGCTGAAGACAGAAAGCAGCCTTAAAGGCTGGAGCCAAGTAACTAAGTTCAAGTTCAATTTGAACTGCAGGGAGGAGGAGAGGAGGAGCTTGATAAGGGGAGGGGAAGGGAGTGTGTGTGGTGCGGAGTAAAGGGGGGGCCAATAAATCATCTTCTGTGCTCATTCTTGAAAATTACAAAATGAATAGTGCAAAAAGAAGGGTCGGAGTGGGGTGGGGGGCTTGATAAGGGGGAGGGTAAGGGAGCCACGTGGCAAAGTTCAACAGGGAGGAGGAGCTTGAAGGGAGTGTGTGTGGTGTGTGAGTAAAGGGGGGGAGAATACAACAAAATGTAAGTACTCATTATTTATAATTATAAATACATAATGGGGAGAGTGTATGGTGGATGAGTAAAGTGTGTGTGTGTGTGTGTGTGTGTGTGTGTGCGTGCGTGCGTAGGGGGGGGGGCATACCTGCAGTGAGGAGGCGAGTAAGATCGGGTCCCTCAACATTGTGTGTGTGTGTGTGTGTGTGTGTGTGTGTGTGTGTGTGTGTGTGAATGTGTGTGTGTGTGTGTGTGTGTGTGTGTGTGGCATACCTGAAGCGAGGCTTTGAGTATCATCGGGACTTTCAACAGAGGCCCCCCATCGCTCCCTGGGGGGAAGCCCATGTTTGCAAGGCGGGCGAGCCTCTGCGCCAGACTGGCCGGACGCATCAATAGGACAGGGGGGTACTTCTGTAGTAGATGCATCACCTGAGGGTTGTGCTGGAACATATTAGTAATATACACATTAAGTTACTCTTGTAATTCATGCATCAAAATATATGCACATTGAAATACAGACATTTATGCACATGGAAATACAGACATATATGCACATGGAAATACAGACATATATGCACATGGAAATACAGACATATATGCACATAGAAATACAGACATAAATAAGACATTAATGTTATTGTTAGATTTAAAACGAATATTGCAAAATATAAGGTGTGTTGGTACATATGGATTGCGTCTACACCCTCCAGTCACAAGAACAGATGTAAGCATAAGTGGGACAGAACCTACTCTGATCAAAAGATAGTATTTTCAAATGGTACTTTTGGTAGCATTGTTGTGCATGTCCTCTCTCATAAGTCTTATGAGAGAGGACATGGAAACTTTATATCTTAAGTTTCCAAGTTTAGAAACTTGGAAACTTCAAGTGTAGAAACTTGGAAACTTTAAATCTTACTTAAAGTTTAAAACTTGGAAGCTTTATATCTAAAGTTTCCAAGTTTCTAAGTTTTAAGTTTATAACTTTCTAAGTTTCTAAGTGCATATGTTTTTTTAAGTCAGCGTTCGGGCAGTACGCTACAGTGAACACAATCCCTAAGTCAGCGTTCAGGCAGTACGCTACAGTGAACACAATCCCTAAGTCAGCGTTCAGGCAGTACGCTACAGTGAACACAATCCCTAAGTCAGCGTTCAGGCAGTACGCTACAGTGAACACAATCCCTAAACAATGATTATTTAAATATGTCATGTGTCATAGCCTGTGTACAGAGCTGCACAGCCTATATTGCATTGCATAGTGTAGCCGCACAGCCTACATTGCATAATTTGGGGTGTCAGGTTTGCTTCCTAGCGTGTCAAATCCTTTCATTAAGAAAAAATACAACTACAAATTAAATTCCCACTTTATAATAAAATGTAAACAACTTTTTCACATTGTCTCTAAACTTACACATCCAAAGTAAAATTTTGCGTTGAGGTTGGGCGGTGAATTATCAGGGTTTGACTGTCTTTTCAATGTCCCCATAGCCTAGTCCGGCTTCACTGATTTCGGTGCGGGTTGGAATAGTCACATTGGAAGGGGAATTGTCAGTTGTACAGCTATTCCAGTGCATTCCAAGACCCAAGGCTTGAGTGCAGCCTTTGACCGCCAAGCAGGGGTTTGATACAGGAAGATTGTTTTCCGGAATACCGGTACATTCCGATCGGAATACGAGACCCCATTTTTTCCCAAATTGCCGGAATAAGAAACTTTTTTTTTCTTTACTGAAATTGACTAAAAATGACCCAAATCGACCAAAATCGGAATAAGGATCCTGTTTTGGGAGTGAAAAAGGAGGGGAAAAATAAAAAGGAACAAGATTTCCTCTGTTTTATATGAACAAAAATCCCTGGGGTTCTATGAGTCTTTTGTCAAGCGTACAATTGTACTTCGGAGATCACATGTACGACACACTTCGACTTTGTTCCCCCATTTCTATACATCTTGTGTACTGCCAAAGACCTTCCATACTTGGCTGCTTGTGGGCGGAGGCGGAAAAAAAGATAACGCCTAGAGAGGCGTGGTGTTAAGGGGACCCTCCTGTACGCCACAGCTGGGGAAAGTCACCATGGCAGTAATAAGAAGTGTCACCCTTCAGGCGGTAGGGACTCCTTCATGCGACGTGTGTCGAGAATGATGGACCGATCCAGGGTACTTCCAAGCCCGCACTGCTTTTTTGAGCCCCACTGCGCGTTTTGCGCAGTTTTTTGCACCCCTATGTGGGCGCAGCAAGCAATGTTTGCGCTTTTTGGACTACAAAGCGCAGTTTTTTTGTTTTCAAGTGCGCTAAAGCACTGGCCAATTTGGTCAATGGAAGTACCTTGGACTGATCCCTACCCAAAGTTGGAGAGATTGGTAATAGGTGTGATGGGTATGATACAGGTGGTACCTATGATGCAGACTAGGTAGTAGACAAGGAATCCTAGTTGTTTAAGGATACGTTGGAGTTCCTTATGCTGGACGCTCTTTTCAAGGAATTTGACCTGGTGGTTAGTGTCTGAGCAGTAGCCCAGTTCAACTAGGTAGGCTTTTATTGGTTTGGATTCGTCGTCAATGAGGAGGTCAGGCCTGTATATATCGCATGTGGTTTGGGGAAGATCATGGGTTTGAGGGTGGTTGGGGGTGGGGGGTTGGGGGTTGAGGGTGGTTGGGGGTCGAGGGTGCTGATGTCGGTTGTCGCCTCGCATGTGCCTGCATCCATGTACACGGGGAGGGCCCCCAGAGACCCTTTGGCTACTGCCTTTTGGATGAGTTGGACCGCCATTTTATATCTGTTAATATCCAGGACTTTGAATACAGGGTGGCTGCACCCAGCAAGGATATGGCCAGCTCCATCCTGTGCTTTGTGAAAAAGAGGGCACTTATCAATTTAGGGACCGGCAACTCATATGATACTGACCAAAGGCGAGTATGATGTCATATGATATCATACAAATTGCATCATATGATATTGTATGTAAATGGTAACTTTAGACTGTCGTCATCATATGAAATCATATGATGACATGATATCATATGATATATTGCCGTTCCCTACTTATCATCAAGGCAGAGGCGAATGTGGACAGGAAATAGTTGCGCCAGTTTGTGATGCAATCACAAGCAACTATGAGGTACTATAGTTTCAATCAGAGAGAGAAAAAAAAAAAATTCAAATCCCAAACATATCATATCGTGTAGGTGACTGATTCACAAGCAATATGAGCTACTCAAAATTTAATTCCGCACATTTTGAGAAATGTACGGACCTGTTACACACACCTTTTTTCTATTTGGGACTTTAAGGACTTCTGGATATCTATATGAATATATTATATATAAATAACAAAAAATATATATAAATATATATTACAAATATATCTATAAATAACAAAATACACTTTTTCATCTACTTTGCAAGGACATCATCGCAAACAGAAAGTGGCGCGGCGTCAGCCAACCTGGTCGGTAAGTGCAAATGATCAGGTTTGCTCTATCTGCATGCAAGCGTTGCCACCATTCATCCCATGCAAGCACACCTCCGCCATGCCATCGCATCGCATCGCATCCGTCATGATTGGCAGCCAGTTGTTGTAAGCTATTTGACTTTCTTCAGGTCGCCATGTCCATGCCGCCCCCTCCGCGCTGATCCCATACATACATGCAAGCACTATGCGTTTTCTATGGAGTGCAATGCGCACTTCAATGTTTCTTCATTGTTTAAGCATTTCTTTATTTTTCTAAGCATTTGTTGGAAGATCCCTCCCAGATGTTGTGGAGCGGGCTTGTACATGGGCCAGCAATGGCCTGTGGATGACACGGTAATGTAACGCGCTGATCCCATACATACAAGCACTATGCGTTGTATTGACTATCGTGAAATATGCCGCGGCGGATTTCACTGTACCTAGTGTTGACTGAATGGCAGATTTTTCCCAACTCGGCCACTGCACGAGAAGCGGAAGCTACAGGTGTTTAGCTTTGCAATTAGACAAGGTTCAAGGTTTGGTGCTCTTATTAATATCAACATCTGAGTATTAGCAAGTTGTTTGTATGTGTCAAATGCAATCTGCACCTCATCCCCTATTTCTGCATACGCAAAGCCCACGCTACGGCAGTGATTGTTTTTCAAATCTGAAAGTGGGTTTTTTCTAGCTTTAAGGTTGTAGGCCTCCTCCAGGGACAGCATTTTAGTGCTCTGTATAGCTTTTATAGCTTTACAGCGTTTTGTAGCTTATCAGGGCTATTCTAGGTACAAAACAAAATTACTTTTTTTTTGTTTACCTTCATACAGCCAGAATTTCTCTAAAACGGGGTCAAAAGTAGCGATCGCTACGGATAGCGGAAAAATGAATCCCTGGGCTACCGGGTAGGGAGCGGGTAGGGGGGTAAGTGTGTGTGTGTCGGTGGTTGGGGGAAGGGAGGGTGGGGGGGGGAGGGTCGATGGTGGAAACTAAACGGAGGCTCACCCTATGTGGGTGCGGCTGTATGCATGTATGTTTGTGTGTGGGGTATGTGTTTGTGTGTGTGTGTGTGGGGGGGGGGGGGGGGGGGGGGGGGGAGGGGGGAGGAGTATAGTTTGTGTGGATGCAGGTAGAGGTCGAGAAAAGTAGGGGATACTGTGGGTCTGGCTGGGGAAACTTAGGTTGGAATGGTGTATGTGTGTGTGATATAGGCCCCAGCTACATTGAAGGGGAAGAGGTAATGGAAATGGCTGTGCGTGTGTTTGTATGTGTGTGTGGGAGGAGAGGGAGGGGAGCGCCGAGCGAGGGTGGAGATGGCTGGGTGGTGTGTGTGGGTAGGGGAGTTACGGGGGGAGAAGTTTGAGAGTTTGTATGGAGGGGGTGGGGATGGGGGGCAGGAAGATGTAGGGGAAAGAAGGGGATCATGTAGGTCCTTAGGGATGGGGTGGGGGTGGGGTGGGGGAGGGGGGGTGAGGTGGGGTGGGGTGTGTGTGTGGGGGGGGACAAGAACGTTACATACATAATCGTTCTGGCAAAATTTGCAGGAGCTGTGTTATGGTGGTTGACGGTAGAAGAGAGGTAGGAGATGAAATGCATTTCATATTAGAATGTCCTATATAGGATAGAACCCGTATAATAGGAAAATGAAAAATGAACTAGAGTTGGTGTATAAAGTATCCAGCATTACCTGGTCATGAATCACGATTCCTTCGAAGGATGGAAATACCTAATTAGCAATAATACAATGAAAAAAATGCCATAATAATCGCACATTTAAATGATCATCCCAGATAAGATAAGAATTTCATTATATTGTATAATTAAAGTATCACTGTTGCACAAACTCAGGGCCCCTGTCGGTAAAACGATTGTTTGGGGTTCAGTTCGTCAACGTTTTTCTGTATAGTCTTACCTGTTGCCATGGGGGAAGTATTTTTACTTTTATTTTTACGCTATTTGGCCTACCCTAGATAGGAACATTAAGCTTCAACCAATTCAATTTACCTGTCCAGGCCTAAGACCAGCTTGTGTCAGGACTCTCAGCACCTCTATGTTCTCCTCCTCTTGTCCTGCAGCTGAGCTGGCACCCACGCATGTCTTGTATCACGCCCTTATCATCCAGCCCTAGCCACCTTAGAGTTTTTGGGGTTGGCATGGCCTTATGGAACTGGGCGGGAGGCAAGTGGTTGCCTGGGGTGGGGGTGAGGGTGGGGTGGGGTGGGGGTGAGGTGGGTGGGGGTGAGGCGGGGTGGGGTGGGGTGGGGTGGGGGGGTGAGGCGGGGTGGGGTGGGGTGGGGGGGGGTGGGGTGAGGTGGGGTGGGGTGAGGTGGGGTGGGGGTGAGGCGGGGTGGGGGGGGTGGGGTGAGGAGGGGTGGGGTGGGGTGGGGTGGGGTGGGGTGGGGTGGGGTGGGTGGGGTGGGGTAGGGTGGGTGGGGGTGGGTGGGTGGGTGAGGGTGGGTGGGGTGTGGTGGGTGGGGTGGGGGTGGGGTGTGGTGGGGTGGGGGTTGAGGTGGGGTGGGGGTGAGGTGGGGGTGGGGGTGAGGAGGGGTGGGGTGGGGTGGGGTGGGGTGGGGTGGGGTGGGGTAGGGTGCGGTGGCGGTGGGGGTGGGTGGGTGGGTGGGTGAGTGAGGTGAGGGGTTGGTGTGAGTTGAGGGGTTGTGTGTGTGACCTAAGCAATTAAATGGTATGTTATCTTCGAGTGATGCGTCGCAAAATAAAGCGACTTGGGATGTCACCAGTGGGATGCGCTACCCCTCAAAACTTACGGAGCATAAAGTGCAGAGCTGGTGGGGTTTGGGGGGGGGGGGGGGGGTCGACTAATTTAGGAAATATTACACAGGACCCTTGCGTCCCACTGGACGGATTGGGGACAGAGTGGGGACGCGTCGCATAAAAAGACAGTGCAACCAGGGTACTACTAAGCGCTGCCTTTTTAAGCCCCTCTGCGCGTTTCGCGCAGTTTTTCCAACTCCCTGTGGGCGCAGCGCGCAGTTTTTGCGTTTTTTGCACTAAAAAGCGCTGGCCAATTTGACGTATGTGCGCTTTAAGCGCTGACCAATTTGGCAAGAAGTAGTACCCTGAGTGCAATTGATGCTCCTTCCTGTAACCAAAATCCTGAGCCCCAGCCTGTACCGCAATCTCTGCATAGCTGATTCTGTACCAACCTCTGCATAGCTTTCTCTGTCACCCCAACTTTAAATGACTGACTCTGTACCGCCAACTCTGCATAGCTGTCTCTGTACCGCCATTTTTGCATAGCTGACTTTGTACCGCAAACTCTGTATAGCTGTCTCGGTACCGCCAACTGTGCATAGCTGTCTCTGTACCACAATTTTTGCATAGCTGACTTTGTACCGCCAACTCTGTTTAGCTGTCTCTGTACCGCCAACTCTGCATAGCTGACTCTGTACCGCCAACTCTGCATAGCTGTCTCTGTACCGCCAACTCTGCATAGCTGACTCTGTACCGCCAACTCTGCATAGCTGTCTCTGTACCGCCAACTCTGTGTAGCTGACTCTGTACCGCCTACTCTGCATAGCTGTCTCTGTACCGTCAACTTCGCATAGCTGCATCTGTACCCCCAACTCTGCAAAGCTGACTCTGTACCACCAACTCTGTACCGCCAACTCTGCATAGCTGTCTCTGTACGGCCAGCTCTGCATAGCTGACTCTGTACCGGCAACTTTGCATAGCTGACTCTGTACCGCCAACTCTGCATAGCTGTCTCTGTACCGTCAACTTTGCATAGCTGCATCTGTACCGCCAACTCTGCAAAGCTGCCTCTGTACCGCCAACTCTGCATAGCTGTCTCTGTACGGCCAGCTCTGCATAGCTGACTCTGTACCGCCAACTCTGCATAGCTGTCTCTGTACCGTCAACTTCGCATAGCTGCATCTTTACCGCCAACTTTGCGAAGCTGCCTCTGTACCGCCAACTCTGCATAGCTGTCTCTGTACGGCCAGCTCTGCATAGCTGACTCTGTACCGCCAACTCTGCATAGCTGCCTCTGTACTGCCAACTCTGTATAGCTGTCTCTATACCGTCAAATTTGCATAGCTGCATCTGTACCGCCCACTCTGCATAGCTGACTCTGTACCGCCAACTCTGCATAGCTGTCTCTGTACCGTCAACTTGGCATAGCTGCATCTGTACCGCCAACTTTGCATAGCTGACTCTGCACCGCCAACTCTGCATAGCTGTCTCTGTACCGTCAACTTGGCATAGCTGTATCTGTACCGCCAACTCTGCATAGCTGACTCTGTACCGCCAACTCTGCATAGCTGTCTCTGTACTGCCAACTCTGTATACCTGTCTCTGTACCGCCAACTCTGCATAGCTGCATCTGAACCGCCAACATTCATAGCTGTCTCTGTACCGCCAACTCTGCATAGCTGACTCTGTACCGCAAACTTTGCATAGCTGACTCTGTACCGCCTACTTTGCATAGCTGCATCGGTACCGCCAACTCTGCATAGCTGACTCTATACCGTCAACTTTGCATACCTGCATCTGTACCGCAAACTCTGCATAGCTGTCTCTATACCGCCAACTCTGCATAGCTGACTCTGTACCGCCAATTCTAAAGCTACTTCTTTGCCAGTTACTGCCCGTATCTCAACTCTAACTGTCCTATGAGGCCCATGAACTAAACTGCACATCATAGGTTTAATTTCTGGCTACGGGCGGTAGCTTCTAGGCAGCTCCTTGAGCCCGCCACTAATCCAAACAAAAATATCCCAGCAATATGGACAGCTCATTGTGTCTGCTTCAAGGTGCACTAGGTTGCATTTGGTTTGGCTCAATAGCCAGGCAGGGGAGATGCCAAGAAGCTGTTGCTTATAGCTGAAAAGACAAGTCCTATGCAGACGGAAATTGGTGGAGTGTGTTGGCAACAAAACGAAAGGTGGCAACGGACTGGAGCTGACCGAAGCCAGTTATTTATGCGACGGTTGGCTGACGTGTCCGGCTTCAATTTTTCGGTCGGTCGGTCGGTCGGTCGGTTGGACACACAAACGGACAATGGGGTAACCCTGGGGGCTCCCGCCCCCTTGAAGAGGGGGCTCCGCCAAAAAAGCTATGCCGCCCAGCAGCCGGAGGCCCATGATGGATAAATACGAGAATAGAAACGCGTCACCACTAGTAAACAGTTTGATGTTTTTTGCCATGTCCGTCTGTTGTGGTCTGATTTGAAATTAGCGCATATCGTACCCCCCCCCCCCCCACACACACACCCACACACACACACACACCACACACACACACCACACACACACACCGACCCCACCCCACTACCCCCCCCCCACACACACAACCTGCTTTCCAGGTCTAGGGGAATGACCCGCTGGCTATTTTTAGGCACAACAAAAAAATGGACACTTGTTCAGTAACATCAGTGTGCAGGCTGCTGTATAGTTTATATAGCCTGAATACAAAACAGTGCTCTTTCCCCTAAGCCCTGATCTTCCTCCCTCCCAACCCTGATTGTTCTGCCTGTACCTCTCATGTCCAGCGGCGCGTCCATCGGGTCTAAGCCATACGCCACCGTCTCTGTTACAGGCCAAACCTGTGGGCCACAATGGAGTGGGAATATATTCAGATTTGGCCAGCTCGGTATATTGGAATGTACGGAAGTTGAAGTTTCAACCACAGCGTGGTCAGTGTGTATTGTGTGTGTGTGTGTGTGTGTGTGTGTGTGTGTGGTGGTGGTGGTGGTGGTGGTGGTGTGTGTGTGGGAGGGGGGGGGGGGGGGGGGGGGTAGTTCAGTTACACCGCTGCTTATGGCCAGGTCCCAATGCCGTTTGGCCCTTTGGCTGGAGGCCACTTCAATTTCTGTCCTGATCAGATCAGACTTATCACTTATGGTGGCTCCAGAGATGCCCAGCACAAAGGCTGTGGTATGCACTAGACCAACAGTGGATATGGCTTTTAAACCCCGGACAAACAAATATCCCCCTCCAAATCTGCGTGCTTGCTTTCAAGACTTATACCCTGAACCCAAAGCCCTAAGGCCGCCTGCTTACCTTCAAGCCCGTGGGCATTTCGTTGTCCGGCAGCTTCTTTTCTTGTACTGCTGCTGCCACGTCATCAGCTTCACCACCGGCACCTTTGATACGCTTCTTCTTATCCTTCTTGGTGCTTCCATCCGCTACCACTACCGCTGCTGCTGCTAGTGCTGCTGAGGTGGCTACTGCTGCCAGCTCATCATGCTCCACCTGAGCATCTTTGCTACGCTTCTTCTTGTTCTCCTTGATGCTGCCCTCAGCTACTGCTGCCAGCTCATCAGGCTCCACCTGGGCATCTTTGCTACGCTTCTTCTTGTCCTCCTTGATGCTGCCCTAAGCTACTGCTGCCAGCTCATCAGGCTCCACCTGGGCATCTTTGCTACGCTTCTTCTTGTCCTTCTTGATGCTGCCCTCAGTTACTGCTGCCAGCTCATCAGGCTCCACCTGGGCATCTTTGCTACGCTTCTTCTTGTCCTCCTTGATGCTGCCCTCAGCTACTGCTGCCAGCTCATCAGGCTCCACTTGGGCATCTTTGCTACGCTTCTTCTTGTCCTCCTTGATGCTGCCCTCAGCTACTGCTGCCAGCTCATCAGGCTCCACCTGGGCATCTTTGCTACGCTTCTTCTTGTCCTTCTTGATGCTGCCCTCAGCTACTGCTGCCGCTGCTGCTGCTACTGTTGATGCTGCAGCTACTTCTGCTGCCTGTTCTTCTGGCTCCAAGTGGGCACCTTTGATACGCTTCTTCTTATCCTTCTTGGTGCTTCCATCCGCTACTGATGCTGATGCTGCTACTGTTGATGCTGCAGCTGCTTCTGCCGCCTGTTCTTCGGGCTCCAATTGGGCATCTTTGCTACTCTTCTTCTTGTCTGTCTTAGCCTTCTTGTTGATGCCCTCCGCCACTTCTGACACTGCTGCTGCTGCTACTGTTGCTGCTGCTGCTGCCACAACCGCGTGTTCCTTGGGCTCCACCTCGGCATCTTTGCTACGCTTCTCCTTGTCCTTCTTATCCTTCTTGGTGCTTCCATCCACTGCTGCTGCTGCTGCTGATGCTGATGATATGGCTACTGCCGCCAGTTCAACAGGCTCTGCCTGGGCATATTTGCTATGCTTCTTCTTGTCCTTCTTGGAGCTCCCCTCCGCTACCGATGCTGCTGCTGCTGCTGCTGCTGCCGCTACTGCTGCTGCTGCTGCTGCCACCACCGCCTGTCCTTCGGGCTCCACCTGGGCATTTGTGCTACGCTTTTTCTTGTCCTTCTTGGTGCTTCCATCCACAGCTGCTGCTGCTGCTGATGTGGCTACTACCGCCGGTTCTGCAGGCTCCGCCTGGGCGTATTTGATACGCTTCTTCTTGTCCATCTTTGTGCTTCCTTTCGCAACCGCTGCTGCTGCTGCTGCTGCTACTGTTGGTGCTGCTGCTGCTACCACCGCCTGTTTTACGGGCTCCATCTGGGCATCTTTGCTACGCTTTTTCTTTTCCTTCTTGGTGCTTCCCTCCGCTACTACTGCTGCAGCTGCTGCTGCTACTGTTGATGTTGGTGCTACTACTACCGCCAGTTCTTCAGGCTCCACCTGGGCATCTTTGACACGCTTCTTCTTGTCTGTTTTAGCCTTCTTGTTGATGCCCTCCACCACTTCTGACACTGCTGCTGCTGCTGCTGAAGCCACCACCGGTTGTTCCTTGGGCCCCACCTTGGCATCTTTGCTATGTTTCTTCTTGTCCTTCTTATCCTTCATGGTGCTCCCCTCCACTGTTTGTAACACAGCTGATGCTGGTACTACTGCCTGTTTTTTGGGCTCCATCGCGGCATCTTTGCTACGCTTCTTCTTGTCCTTCTTGGTGCTTCCCTCCGCTACCGCTGCTGCTGCTGCTGCTGCTACTACTGCTGTTGCTACTGCTGCTACTGCTACTGCGGCCTGTTCTTGGGGATCCACCTTGACATATTTTCTGCGCTTCGTCTTGTCCTTCTTGGTGCTTCCCTCACCTACTGCTGCTGCTGCTGCTGCTACTGTTGCTACTGCTACTGCGGCCTGTTCTTGGGGCACCACCTTGGCATATTTGCTACGCTTCGTCTTGTCCTTCTTACTCTTCATGTTGCTTCCCTCTGCCACTGCAGCTGCTGCTGCTGCTACTGCTGTTGTTGCTGCTGCTATTGCCCCCTGTTCTTCAGGCTCCACCAGAGCATCTCTCTTACGCTTCTTCTTGTCCTTATTGTCCATCTTCTTGCTGCCCTTCACTACTTCTGACACAAGTGCTGCTACTGCCGCCAGTACTGCTGCTACAGCTCCTGCTACTGCTGCTGCTGTTGCTGCAGCTGCTGCTGCCACCGCTTGTTCATTGGGCTCGACCTTGGCATGCTTGATAAGCTTCTTCTGGTCCTTCTTATCATTCTTGGTGCTTCCCTCAGCTGCTACAACTGCTACTGCTGCTGTTGTTCCTACTACTACTGCCTGTTTTGGGGGCTCCACCTCGGCATCTTTCCTTCGCTTCTTCTTGTCCTTGTTATCCTTCTTGGTCCTTGCCTCCGCTGCGTTTGCTGCTACTTCTGGTTTCGCTGCTGCTGCTGCTGCTGCTGCTGCTGCTGCTGCTGCTGCTGCTGCTGCTGCTGCTGCTGCTGCTGCTGCTGCTGCTGCCAGTTCTTTGGGCTCTACCTCGGCATCTATCCTACACTTCTTCTTGTCCTTCTTATCCTTCTTGGTGCTTCCTTCCGCTACTTCTTCTGCTGCTGCTCCTGCCGCCTGTTCTTGGGGCTCAACCACAGCATCTTTGCTGTACTTCATCTTTTCCTTCTTATCCTTCTTGGAGCTTCCCTCCGCAACTGGTACTGCTGCTGCTGCTGCTACTGCCGCCTGTTCTTCGGGCTCCACCTCGGCATCTCTGCTACGCTTCTTCTTGTCCTTCTTAGCTTTCTTAGTGCTTCCCTCCGCTACTTCTGATGCTGCTGATGCTGCTGCCACATGTTCTTTGGGCTCCACCGCAGAAACCACCTCTGCCTCCATCAAATTAGGAAGAACAGCCTCTGCCTCCATCACATCAGCTCCCTCCTTGCCTCCTTGCTCTTGCTGCCATGCCTCTGCCTGCCTTGCCTTGCTCTGTTTCCTACCCACTGGCTTATTGCTCTTCACCTTCTTCAACCAAGTGCTTGGCTGTATCTTCTCCTCCTGCACCACCACCACCTCCACCTTGTCAGGGTTGGCACTTGCATGGGTCACGGGAGGCTCCATCTGCCTCCGTTTCTTCTCCACCATAATAATATTAGGAGCCTCAGAAGCAGGTTTTATGACTGCAGCGGAGTCTCCAGCCCAATCGTCGGCTCTGCTGCTGCGCTTATTGATGCTCGTGCTCTCCCTGGATTTCAGAGCCTCCGCATGGGCCTTAGAGAGATTAGCTTTCGCCTTAGAGAGCTCAACAGCAGCGAGCGCCACTTTGCCATCGTTTAATTCCACCTTGCCCTTTGTCGCCAGCTTCTCGAGCGCCTCGGAGAAAGCTTGCTTGCGCTGCTGGCGGGTGGCGTCGCCGGCGCCGGTTGTTTGGTCGCTGCCACCAGGAACCAGCTGCCCTTGCATGCACTCCTTGAGCAGCAACTTGCGCGGCTTTGGTTTCAAACCCGGCTCAGCTTTGAGTTTCGAGAGGATGAACTCCCGCACAGACTTCCGAAGGTGCGACGACATGACCACGACACCTCCTCCACCGCAAGGTACCTCGACCATCTCCTGGTGGTGCGTTTATATATGAAGGGAGGACACTGACAATAATGGTGCCTGATACTCTGATAATCTGATTACACGTCTGGTCACCGACTTGCTTGCTTGCGCAATGATCGTGAAACAAGTCACATGCGTCCGCATGCATCGTCGCAAGCGCCGCGGAAAATTGGCATCGGAACGACAGGTGGCAACGATGGAGCTGACCCAAGCCAGTTAGTTATGAGACAGTTGGCTGACGTGTCAGGCTTCAAATTTTTCTGTCGGACGCGTCCGCGGACTGTCAAACGCCTGCGCCTGGCTAGTAACGGACGAATGCAGCCCAGATGCAGCCCCTGGAGGAATGGGAAACCCTGGAGTGGGCGCTCCCGCCCCCCAGGATGGGAGGCTCCACCAAAAAACGGAACTAAGTGGGCGAAAAGTGGGCACGAATCTGAGCGCAGCTCAATACCAGCTAGGTAAGGTTTTCGTCGAGTTATTGGTTGGCAACGATGAGTCAGTTGGGACTTGGGACTTCGGGGTAAGGCCAAACATGTCCTTGTGTGGGGCGGGAGGGCACATCTGGTGAAGCCTAGCCTTGTGGGATGGAGAACAAAGAAACAAAACAAAACGAAAGCACCTAAACATAAAATACGGTAGAAAAAGGACAGGAGGAAAAAGGCTGCGGATAGGAGAACAAAACATTAGGAGCGGTCAGGGTCGTTTCACGCAATTGGAAGGGGGGAGGGGGAGGGGGGGTCTAGGGTGGGCAGTGATTATATGTAGCACGATTATTCGCGGAAATGGGAAAAACTGATATTAAACGTTTCTCGGACGGCAAATGGCCGAGTCTTCTAAGTGGCCCAAGCAAATAAGTGCTGATTACTTAATGAATATCGCGCGCACTAAGTGCTGATTAGTAGCACCAAGCCCACTCCGTCCTAGTCCATTACAAATATCAATCACCCTCAGTGTTCATAAAATTTATCAAGCATACTTAGTGCTGACCAATTAAATCAAGCCCATTCAGTGCTGATCATTCGGGTAAATCATCATCATCATTAAACATTAATGCCGATCCTTTAAATAACCTTAGCACCTTCAATGCTGATCAAGTAAATAAAGCACAATATCTTAGTGCTGACCAATCAAATCAAGTCCATTTAGTGCTGATCCATTGCACAAATCAAGTCCATTTAGTGCTGATCCATTGCACAAATCAAGTCTATTTAGTGCTGATCCATTGCACAAATCAAGTCCATTTAGTGCTGATCCATTGCACAAATCAAGTCCATTTAGTGCTGATCCATTGCACAAATCAAGTCCATTTAGTGCTGATCCATTGCACAAATCAAGTCCATTTAGTGCTGATCCACTGCACAAATCAAGTCCATTTAGTGCTGATCCATTGCACAAATCAAGTCTATTTAGTGCTGATCCATTGCACAAATCAAGTCCATTTAGTGCTGATCCATTGCACAAATCAAGTCTATTTAGTGCTGATCCATTGCACAAATCAAGAAAATTTAGTGCTGATCCATTGCACAAATCAAGAACATCAAGGGCTGATGAATAAACTAATCAAGCGCATTTAGAGTTGATCAATATACTATCCAAGCACTCTCCGTGCTGATCCATTACATACAACACATTCAATATGAATCCATTACATACATCACACTCAGTGCTGATCCATTACATACAACACATTCAATATGAATCCATTACATACATCACACTCAGTGCTGATCCATTACATACAACATATTCAATATGAATCCATTACATACATCACACTCAGTGCTGATCCATTACATACAACACATCCATTGTTAATCCATTACATACATCGCACTCAGTGCTGATCCATTACATACAACACATTCATTGTTAATCCATTACATACATCGCACTCAGTGCTGATCCATTACATACAACACATTCATTGTTAATCCATTACATACATCGCACTCAGTGCTGATCCATTACATGCATCACGCTATGTGCTGATCCGTTACATAAAGCACACTTTGTGTAAATCCATTACAATACATCACACCAAGTCGCAGACCAGGAAACATCCTGTGTTACTCATGGAAGGTACCCTCAATGGTAATCACAACCTGCAACACTCAGCAGTGGTAAATGTTCATTTGGTCGAGGGTCGGTATCTCTCTATGACTACGAGACTACGGGACTACGGGACTACGGGACTACTACTAGTAGGCACGAGTAGGCACACAAAAAAGTAGGCGCCATGTAGGCCCACCATATCTCAAGCCCTAAGTGCGCCTGCTTTGTTGTAGGAGGGGCAACGCCATTCGAACTGAATCCTCCGGATAGCTGGTTTGTGTCGGGAGACCCACCTCCTGGGGTGAAAGTCCTTCCACAAAAATATCAGTGCAGATCGACGACAGCCCACTCATTGGTCATGCATGACAGCAAACAGAGTGCTCATCAGGTAAAGCCCGGGTAGTGCTGACCAATTAACGCACATTCAGTGCCCATCATGTAAAACCCGGGTAGTGCTGGTCAAGCAACGACCACACACTCAGTGCTCATCAGGTAAAGCACAGTAAGTGCTGACCAATTAACGCACATTCAGTGCCCATCATGTAAAACCCGGTAGTGCTGGTCAAGCAACGACCACACACTCAGTGCTCATCAGGTAAAGCACAGTAAGTGCTGACCAATTAACGCACATTCAGTGCCCATCATGTAAAACCCGGGTAGTGCTGGTCAAGCAACGACCACACACTCAGTGCTCATCAGGTAAAGCACAGTAAGTGCTGACCAATTAACGCACATTCAGTGCCCATCATGTAAAACCCGGGTAGTGCTGGTCAAGCAACGACCACACACTCAGTGCTCATCAGGTAAAGCACAGTAAGTGCTGACCAATTAACGCACATTCAGTGCCCATCATGTAAAACCCGGGTAGTGCTGGTCAAGCAACGACCACACACTCAGTGCTCATCGGTAAAGCACAGTAAGTGCTGACCAATTAACGCACATTCAGTGCCCATCATGTAAAACCCGGGTAGTGCTGGTCAAGCAACGACCACACACTCAGTGCTCCATCAGGTAAAGCACAGTAAGGCTGACAAATTAAGCACCTTCAGTGCACATACATGTAAAACCCGGGTAGTTGGCTGGTCAAGCAACGACCACACCACCTCAGGTCATTCAGGTAAAGCACAGTAAGTGCGACCAAAACGCACCTTCAGGGCCATCATGTAAAACCCGGGTAGTGCTGGTTCAAGAAACGACCACACACTTAGTGCCTCATCCAGGTTAAAGACCAGTAAGTGCGGACAATTCAACGCACCTTCATGCCCATCTGTAAACCCGGTAGTGATGGTCAGAACGACCAAAACACCAGTGCTGCATCAGGTAAAGCACGTAATTGTGACCAATTAACTCACATTCAGAAAAAAAAAACAAAAAAAAAAAAAAAAAAAAAAAAATCCAAAAACTGTCACCTCATGTAAACCGGGTAGTGCTGGCCAAGCAACGACCAAACACTCAGTGCTCATCAGGTTAAAGCACAGAAGTGCTGCCAATAACGCACATCAGGCCCATCATGTAAAACCGGGTGTGTGGTCAAGCAACGACCGCACATGCAGGCCTCATCAGGTGCATAATACTTATGAGCTCTAAATTCAATCACTCGATGCTGATAACCCCAACGCCCTCAGTACTGTTAAACCTCACACAGAGATGAGGATGGGGGAACCACCTTTGATGCTACCCCATACACCCCTGACTTTTACTCCTACCCCAAGCGCCCCGAATACTGTGACACTCAATTCACACACATTGATGATCCCACAAACCAGTCGGTGCTAATAAAATCCCCAAGCGCCGTCATTACTGTTAACTCATCACACACAGGATGATACCCACAACACAGTCGGTGCTAATACCCAGGCTCCCTCAGTCTGTTAACTCAATCATACTGTTAAACTCCATCACACACATTAGATACACACAAGCACAGTCAGACAAAAAGAGGGTGCTAATAGACCCCAAGCGCCCTACAGTACTGTTGACCTCATCACCCACATTATGATACAACCAAACACAGTCGTGCAATCACACACAGTGATGATACACACAAACACAGTCGGTGCTAATAACCCCAAGCGCCCTCGTACTGTTAAACTCAATCACACCAGTGGATGATACACACAAACACAGTCGGTGCTAATACCCCAAGCTGCCCTCAGTACTGTTAAACTCAATCACACACAGTGATGATACACACAACACAGTCGGTGCTAATAACCCCAAGCGCCCTCAGTACTGTTAAACTCAATCACACACAGTGATGATACAACACAACACACTCGGTGCTAATAACCCCAAGCGCCCTCAGTACTGTTAAACTCAATCACACACAGTGATGATACACACAAACACAGTCGGTGCTAATAACCCCAAGCGCCCTCAGTACTGTTAAACTCAATCACACACAGTGATGATACACACAAACACAGTCGGTGCTAATAACCCCAAGCGCCCTCAGTACTGTTAAACTCAATCACACACAGTGATGATAACACACAAACCAGTCGGTGCTAATAACCCCAAGCGCCCTCAGTACTGTTAAACTCAATCACACACAGTGATGATACACACAAACACACTCGGTGCTAATAACCCCAAGCGCCCTCAGTACTGTTAAACTCAATCACACACAGTGATGATACACACAAACACAGTCGGTGCTAATAACCCCAAGCGCCCTCAGTACTGTTAAACTCAATCACACACAGTGATGATACACACAAACACAGTCGGTGCTAATAACCCCAAGCGCCCTCAGTACTGTTAAACTCAATCACACACAGTGATGATACACACAAACACACTCGGTGCTGATAACCCCAAGCGCCCTCAGTACTGTTAAACTCAATCACACACAGTGATGATACACACAAACACACTCGGTGCTGATAACTCCAAGCGCCCTCAGTACTGTTAAACTCAATCACACACGGTGATGATACACACAAATACAGTCGGTGCTAATAACTCCAAGCACAGTCAGTGCAAAAAACAATCATGCACAGTCAGTCCTGATAACTTGCAGCACACGAAGTACTGATCAATTCAAACACTCTCAGTGCTGATAAATTACTCAAGCATACACAGTGCTGACAGGTTCAAGCACAGTCAGTGCTGGTAAACTCAAGCACACTCACTGCTTATACAAATATAACCTCAGTGCTGAAAAAATCAAGCACATCCAGTGCCGATAGCTACATGTAAACTCAGTGCTGATAACTTCAATCGCCATCAGTACTGATAACAACATGCAAACCCAGTCCTAATAACTTCAAGCACACTCAGTGTTGACAACATCAACACACACGTTGCTGTTCAATTCAAACACACTTAGTGCACAAAAATAAACTCAAGCATACATTGTGCTACTAAACTTAAAACAACTCAGAGCTGATAACATGAAGCACGCACAGTGCTTATAAACACAAACACACTCAGGGCTGATAAATTGAAGCACATGAAGTGCTGATAAACACAGACATCACCAATGCTGATATCTTCAAGCACACTCAGTGCTGTTAACACCAAGCACACTCAGTGCTAATCCATTCAATCAAACTCAATGTCGATAAATAATACACTCAAACACACACAGTTAAGGATAAGTGCTGGCCAACAACTACACACTCAGTGCTCACCAACTACAGCACTACAACTACACACTCAGTGCTCACCAACTACAGCACTACAACTACACACTCAGTGCTCACCAACTACAGCACAATCAGTGCTGATAACCTCATACACAATCAGTGTTGGCATATTAAAGCACAATCAAAGCCAAGAAAATAATCCAATCACACTCGTTGCTGACAAAATCAAGCACACTCCATGATGCTAAGCTCAAGCACACCCAGTGCTGATACACACAATCAGTGCTGATAAATTAAAGCTAACTCATAATTGATAACTCTAATCCCACTCAGTGCTAATAACCTCAAGCAAACACAGTCGTAGGGAGAGAGGGTTCGCTACATAAACTCAGCAAATCATTGCAGAGACAGGGCAGCAGCACAGCCTAGGGGGGACTTCTAGGCAAGACCAGGGCACCAACTCTGAATTCTGAACCCTATAATGCAAATTAGGCTACCAGATCACAAAGAGGCTGTGTTTGGTGGAGCCCCCCCTTCTGGGGGGCGGGAGCCCCCAGGGTTACCCATTTGTCCGTTTGTCTGACCGGCCGAACACGTCAGCCAACTGTCTCACAACTAAATGGCTTCGGTCAGCTCCATTTCTATTGCCACCTGATGTTTGGTTGCCAACACGCTCTACTAATCTTGCAAGCGACGCTGCATAGGACTTGTTTGCTCATTATAATCGAGCTCTGGCGGTATGGTTTAGTATTACCCGTCATTAATCATACAGGTCTGCGGTTAAAGTCCTGGCCAGGTTCACAACTTTCAGAGTTGCCTCCTTGAAAGAGGTAGAGACCCTCTCTCCGTGCTGTCGCGCGGTAGTCCAAGTTCAGGCGCAGCTAGGGTCTGTGTAACTAACTAACCAACCAACCAAGCTCAGGCGCAGCTAGGGTCTGTGTAACCAACTAACCAACCAACCAACCTAGCTCAAGCGCAGCTAGGGTCTGTGTAACCAACTAACCAACCAACCAACCTAGCTCAGGCGCAGCTAGGGTCTGTGTAACCAACTAACCAACCAACCAACCTAGCTCAAGCGCAGCTAGGGTCTGTGTAACCAACTAACCAACCAACCAAGCTCAGGCGCAGCTAGGGTCTGTGTAACCAACTAACCAACAAACCAAGCTCAGGCGCAGCTAGGGTCTGTGTAACCAACTAACCAAGCCCAGGCGCAGCTAGGTTCTGTGTAACCAACTAACCAACCAACCAAGCTCAGGCGCAGCTAGGGTCTGGGAACCAAGTAAACCCAACATAGTAGCCATTCTGCAGTATTTATGGTACATACAAACTGGATGGTTCCTTCAATCTCACGTCCTGAGGCAGCTCGTAATAATTTTTCAAAATTTCAATTTTCAGACAAGTATGGCATGGAATCAAAATGTGCCTATGCGTTAACCACCATGGATGCAGGTCGGTCAATGAAAAGCCAACGCAGCAATTTCGGAAATCTGTGACCCCCTTACTCTTGGAATGCCCTACTTGTAGCAGATTAAGCCTCATGCAACCCAATGGTGCTGAAGGGGAGCATGTCCGCACTGCTCATGTATATGGGTGGACTATCCCCTACCTCTGCTCACCCCCCCATCCCCAGCCACCCCTACCTGCTAGAAGATGAGGGAGCAGGATCAGGGAAGCAAGATTTTGGAGCCGGGCCGAATCAGATACGCATGGGCGCGGGGGGGGCGTTGGGGTGGGTGGGGGGTGGGTGGGGTGGGGTGGTGGCAAGGGAGGCTGGGACTTGTTCGGAAACAAGTTAGAATTGAAGCAGCATCGAAAAAAGGAAGCTGGTCATAAGCATCGGGAATTCAAAAGGCTGCCACTTCATGATGAATTTGTTTAGCTGCAGCATCGCATGATGGCCAAACTTGATGCAGCGCGTGATGAAGTGATGGTGGAAGCAGGGGCCTCGTTCTCAGCCTCAAATTTCGGAATGTGCCGTTAGAAACGCATTCCAAAGAAGACCCCTAAATGCTCTTCTTAAACCTGTCTAGTGCGTCACAGGTAGCAGTACAGCTTTTGAACGCTGCAAGGTAGCCCGGCAGCAGCTGCTTCTCTTCAGGGGGCAGTACAGTTTTTAAACACCGCAAGGTAGTCCAGCAGCAACTGCTTCTCTTCAGGGGGCAGTACAGCTTTTGCTCATGGTAGAGCTCAATGAAACAGGATGGTGCGGGGTTCGAATCCCTACAAGTGCGCTTTAGTGTTTGCGGTCGCTGTCAACCGCCATGGTAGCTTTGTCCAGGTAAAGTAGCAGCCCATTCATCCCTCCCGTCGTAAGACGGGGCTCCCTTAATACCATGCCCCACCAGGCGTTCTCATCACTAGCCGCCCCGTTGTGAGCTGAATTCCATCCCCGAGTATCTTTTGGTGCGGCTACACAATGCCTTCCAGTTGTTTCTTATATGGGTGATCTGCCGGCAGGGAGTCACACTGAACCCGGATTGATTGATCGGATTGATCGTTCTTGGGTTTTATCCACGGCAGGGAGAATGTGCCCAGCATACATGATCGAGTTTCGCTGGTTCTGTTGATCCCCTGAGCATGCCACCAACTGCCGTGGGCGATGACAACGCTGCCCTTAGGTGCTTTCAGAGCATCAAACTTTTTCGAGGCCATGTTGCTGGGGGATGGGAAGGTCAATGCCTTGTGACTTCCCGGAACGATCATCGTTCCCCCGTTCTCAGCTGTGAAGTCATCAAGGCACCATAGCACCTGCGCACTTAATGGATCGGCGAGCCACGGCGCATTGATGTCATGATATGGGTAATCCACATGCCAACCGTAGCCCTCGTTTTCTTGTATTCCCTGCCGGGGATACAGAGTGTTCGATGACCAAGTCGCACACTTGGCATGTGGGTGCAGGTACAAGCGCACGAACTGGAGGAGAACCGGGTGCAGGAGAGCCGCACTATATATCGGATCCTTCTTAAGTAGATTGCCGACGCGTATCTGAACGTCCGCTTGCTGTGGTAATTCGAGTCTCTCTTTGAGCAGGTGCACTTCGGCCGATGGGATGAGGTTGGGAAACACGGTGAACCCCTTAACCTCCATTTCGTGCAGATGGGTATCGAAATCAATGCCTTGCATCAAGTAGCGCTCATTCACAAAGAGAGTGGCGTTACTGATGTCCTTGGTCGTCGTCACCTTGTTTTCCTCACCAACCGTCCAATACTCATCTCTCACACAATACTTAATGAAGTACTGGTCCTTGCTGGTGGTGGAATACACAACATCTACAGGCTCTGCGGCGAATGGATCCCGCGAAATGCATTTGTAGCCCATGTACATCTTTGGCGAAACCATGAGGACATGCAGGTTGACGGCAGACGGATACTGTGCATGGTTTCCATGTTTAGGGAAGAAGAACGTTTTCGGCTTAGAGGTAAGGCAAAGGTAACCCGATTCATCGTTGGCCGAAACATAGAGGCCAGAGGCCGTCTTGATAAATACCATCTTGGGTCTCGACTTTGCTTGAGGTGGAGCTGAATTAAGTCCTAATCAATGTACTCAATTTTGGCATTGAATACAAGTAAAAAAGGTCTCGAGGAGGAATGATTGGAAATGGTACAGATCTCGTTAGTATAATTTCCGTCAGAAGTTTCTGGTGGTGGGGTACCTGGCTTGTTGGGTGTGCATCTGTTATTTCTAGCGTGATTCCGCTACACTTCTGCTGCACTGCCTCGGTGAAACTGCCCCCCCAAATTCAACCACAAGGTTGATTAGACCTTAGTACGGAGGCCGGTTCAGGATTTGTCCCAATCAGGCATGGTGGCTGCAGGGGGCCGTGCAAAGACTGCAAAGGGCAGGCTGGGGGCTGCGGGGGGGCGTGCAAAGGCTGCAGGGGGCAGGCTGGGGGCTGCAGGGGGGCCGGCAAAGGCTGCAGGGGACCTGGCAAAAGGACTACAGTGCGAACTATAATAAACTTGGAGGAGACGCCAAGGTTGGATAAGGAAGCTGAGGGCTTGCCGGCGCCAGCAAGCGGGAGGTCCGTTGACAGGGAAGGCGAGAACGGGAGCTTGCGGCGTTGGCGGGGGCCTTGTCTGTGAGGGGCTGACGTGGGCTGAGGGAGAGGGGCGGAGATGGGCTGAGGGGGGAGTTGGGCTCCCTGCTTGACAGTTACTGCGAGGATCGAGGGCAGGGTATGGGTGGGTGTGTGGGGGGGGGGGGGGGGGCAGGGGTCGGTAAGCTCTACAGGCAACAGGCCAACAGCCATACGCGACTCTCTACGCCAGCACACCCCATTCTGTCGACATTAGCATCTGGGGTGTCATGAGGCCCGCTGAAACATAAACAAACATGGAAATCATGTTACGCAAGTGGTGGGCTGGCGGAGCTTATGAAATGGCATGGATTGCATGGATATCTACCGAATAGCATGGGTAGCATTGGGCAAGCATAAGCTTCATGCATGCATGGCATGGATATCATGGATGACATGGATGGCATGGGCCACATAGCATGGGGAGCATGCATGGACAGCAAGGAGGGCATGGATTGCACGAATAGCATGGAGGGCATGGATGGTGTGTGTAGCATTGGGCCAGCATTTCCCGAGTGGTTTTCGGGTAAGAATGGTCACCATGACCGGAGGAGTTCCCGGTTTGAATCTTCACACCAACAGAGCCCCAGAGCTGACAGAGCCCCACAGCCCCAGACTGATTCGCCCCCCCTGGCCTCCTCCACCCCACCCCCCTCATCAGGATCTGGCACTGCACTACAGCCCCAAGAGCGCCCCCCCCCCCCCCCCCCCCCCCCCCCCCCCCCCACACACACACACACGCCCTCATCAGGATCTGTCACTGCAGCCCCCAGAGCAATTGCCCCCCCCCAACCCCCAACCCCACCACATCATCAGGTGACCAGCAACCTAATCTTGCCCTGCCCCATGCCCCACCGCTCAGCCTCTGCATCATCCCACACAGGCAGGCAGGCAGCATGTAGCTACTCACCGACAATGGGCTTTGAGCAGGATGACGAGGCGGGAAGGCAACAGCCGGAGCGGAGCTTTGCCGTTACTAGCTTGGCAGGGGGCTTGGCACCGGAGCTTGGCAAGGGGCTTCAGTAACTGAGGGATCAGGGGGGTTGCCGGGATTTTCAGGATTAGGAAGCAGGCACCTCACAATTTGGAAATTGGGACGGTGGTGTGACGGAAAGCCATCCTTACACGGCTTCGCGACGACTTCCCGGAAGTAGGGGAAGAGACGTAGAGGAAGCACGTGTAGCTCTTCGTACTTCAACGAAAAGACGCTGACAAAGCGACCCTAAGCCTCGAGGTTTAGGGCGACGCGCGGAATCATGTAGGAGGATAAAGGCTCGAGCCCTTATCCTTTAAAGCAGACCATAGTGAGAATTGTTCCCGTGCCATCCCGTTATTCTCCAGCAAATCAGCAGGAAGGAAAATGAAGATTTGGGGGCATGCCCAGTACGAGTTGGGGTGTGGTTACACACAGATGGAGAATACTGGGTGTGTGTGTGGGTGGGGAGAGGAGGTGGAGGCAGGGGGGGTGTTTTGATGAGGGGTGGGTATGGTTTGCTGCGGCATGTGTTTGTGGCAGAGTTTGTGCTCTTGCTACATGCAACAACATCTTAGGAGCTCCCTCGGCTGCCTATACATTCCAAACTAGCGCAACCTTGTGCACCTTGCAGCTGACACAATCAGCAGTCTATAACTGCTATAATATTGGTGTGTTGCACAGTGGCCGTCTCAGGGAGCTGCATCGAAGCTGCTGATACAAGCTGAAAAGAACAAACGACAGGCGCCAGGCGCCAGGCGGATGAGGAGGGCAACCACGGGCGACCACTTGGCCCTGAGGGTGCCTGAGGGTCACCGCCTGAGGTTTCGGCAAACCAGGTCCGCGAGCCCATGCCACTCCCTGTCTGAGCCGCACTCGACACATGGATCACGCCTACCGCCGATGATGTTGCTCGCTAATCGATCTCCCAATCTTACGTCCCACGCCACTTGACGCTTCACCAGCACTAACCAGCCTCCCGACTCCCAAGTCTCGACTAGCACCATACAGCATACAGTCATACATGGGCGTTCAACTATATTTTCAAACCGACCCTTCGTGCCCCTACCCAGGATAGTGGGTAGTGCTAGGGGGGTACTCTGTGACGATACTGGCAAGCAGCCATCCTCATGAATGCCGACAGCTATTCCATGCATCCTATGGATGATAGTGTAGAATAATCTCCCCATAGAACATTTTGAACATGGGGTCTGATAGGTTTAGAAATGTTTCAGCAGACAGAGATAAATGGAGGGGAGAAGTGAATCTCACTAAATTAGCTCAACTTGAGCTCCCTGAGATCATTCGGAGGAGCTGTCTGTCAACATCAAGTTACTCCACACGAGAGGAGGCTGCTAGAGCAGTTGACAGGTAGGGTTATTTCGTCGCAATTCATGTGTGTTCCATGGATATCCAAATAGACATGGAGAGGGACTTGCCCAACCTCTCAAATTAAGACTTATTGGAGGTACTGTATGGGTCAGAAAGAGTGGGAAAACATTTGGGAAAAGGGCTTTCCCCAAATGCCTGGTTTTTGGTCTTTGGTCCAAATCGTGGAGAATTCCCAAATCCCAGCGATTACCAATATTTTGCCTGTAGCAACTATTCATGCTTTTGAGCGGGAGTATAAAAAAAAGGGGGGACACCTATCCCTGAAAAAGCTGAGGGGGGCTGACCCAGCCCCCCCCCCCCAATTTAAATCGAAATACCCCCTGTTTGAAAAACTTAGATATGGATAGTGGGGTTTTACAGTATGGCGCACATAATGGCATCCTCGGAATTCCCACAGAGGGATTGTCTGATAGTCAAAATTCAGTTTTTCAACCCCATTCGCCCAACAACCCACCCACCCACCCACCCAAGGGGTAGATACTTATTGCATAAGGTCCAAAGTGGTGCCAATGGACTGCTCTTGCCAAGGCCTACTCATGGGTGGTCTCAAAATGTCATTTGGAGGTCTGAGTCAAAAGTTAGAAAACAACTGAGGAAGGCTGACCCCATTCACCCACCCACCCAATAGGTATATACTTATTGCACTCACCCACCCAAGGGGTATATACTTATTGCACGAGGTCCAAAGTGGTGCCAATGGACTGCCCTTACCAAGGCCTACTCAAGGGTGGTATCAGAATGTAATTTGGGTGTCTGAGTAAACAGTTATAAAAAAACCTGAGGAGGGCTGACCCCCCCCCCCCCCCTAAATGAGGTGCTCAGAATGACCTGAAAAATGTCTCATAACATCGCAATGGTACATGCGATTACAGCCCCATTATAAAAAAAAATCGATCGGGAGAAGTGAAAATTTGGAGGCCTGGACACCTCCTGTTTTGAGTCATATTATATTTGAAGGTTCGAAAGTGCTGAGGATGCGGATAATACTCACTCATGCTGACAGTGCTCAATCACGTTTGTTTCATTTTGTTCATGGAAGTATGTACATATCATTGTACTTCATATCGTTTCTTCGCATTTTTTTGTTTTGGGATAGATAATTTTTCCTTTCAGGGATTATATGATCCATGATCATATTTTATCTTGACGTGGCCTCGGTCAACTTCCCCGTGGTTCCATAGAAAGAAAGCATACCAGACTGTCTCATCAAAGTTATAAAGCATACCAGATTGTCTCATCAAAGTTATAAAGCATACCAGACTGTCTCATCAAAGTTATAAAGACAGTATTACATATTGCCTTGCGATTGTCAACCATATACACCCGCCCAGTATTTGGATGTCACGAGTGCATTAGGTATACTGCTCCAGTCTGTGTGTGTCACTGGGAGTACTTGCCATTCTCGCCCATCCACAGACAAACACCCACTGACTTCCTCTCACACACACCAACTCACACGTCAATGTTTTAAACATCCCATGCATGTGTATGCAACAACACACACCAAATCCATAGAATGAGATACAATACATTTAAACCACTCTCTTTACATAGAGACACACCTGGAATGTTTTCTGTAAATGCATGCTTGCTACCCCCCCCCCCCCCCCCCCACCCCCACCCCACCCACCCACCCACCCACCCACCCACCCACCCCATCCACCCCACCCACCCTTCCCCCTCCCTCTCAAGCAATCTGATGCAAAAACACTGCCCCACCAGCATCCCACCACCAGCATACAGCAACACAAATGACACCACCAATATTGACTCAGTACTCATGCATGCGAGCAAGAGCTGATGCCCATACCATTCAATAACAAGAATCTGCGTTGTGCTTGCAGGATTTTGTACAAGTTGGGACGCCATTCAGCAATGAACTTTGGCTTATCCAAGGATGATGAACATGAGTTGGACAGCATAGAACTTGAAGAAGTAATGGCACAATTCAGGACCTTGGGCAAGTCTAAAGCTACAAGTGCATACAGGTATTTTACCATAGTCAACACATCACATGGCTGTCATCGTTTCGAATCCTGTATCCTAACAGGAATCACATTAGCTGGCCTGTTCATCCATTTATCCGCATCAGTAATCAGAGGATACCATCCAAACACTGAACACATACGTTCTCCCCCCTCTTCATAAGGCCCTGCATCCCCCCCCCCCACCACCACCCCCCACACACACACACCCAAACACACACACACACACACATAAAAGAAGTTAACACACACACACATACATGCCCCCACCACCCCACCCCACAACCACCAAAATTCCACCTCCAAAACCTGACAACCTCTGCACCCCACACCCCTGCACCCTGCACCCCACCCCACCCCACCCCACCCCACCCCACCCTACCCCAACCCCACCCCACACACACCACACACACCATAAAACCCATACACCCCCCACACTCCGCCCCTCACCTCACACCTCACACCTTACACCCCACACCCCACACCCCACACCCCACAGCCCGCACCCCACACTCCACACCTTACACCCCACAGCCCGCACCCCACAGCCCACAGCCCGCACCCTGCACCCCACACCCCACACCCCACACTCGCATCCCGCACCCCACACCCCTCACCACGCACCACACGCCACACACCAAACACATGCTCCCCGCCCTCGGCCCCCCACACCACACACATGGCTCCCCACCCCCCACGCCCCACCCAGCACTCCGCACTCCGTATCCCACACCCTGCACCCCACACCCCACTCTCCACTCCCCACACACCACTCCCCACGCTCCACACAGCACACACATCACGCACCACACACCAGATGCACCACACTACACACACAACAAACACACCAGACACGTAACCTCCACACACCACACTCACACAACATACACACATCCCACACACCACACAAACACGACACACACAACACATACACAACACACTTAATACATACACACCAGGCACCAAACACACAGCTCTTCACTACACCGCACCCGCACCCCACACCACACACCACAACACACACACCTTCCCTACACACACCACACACCACACACCGCACACACCTCCACACACCACACACGCACACCACACAGACCACATACACAACGCAGTCGCCACAAACTCCAGACACCACACACACCGCACTTCACTGCACTGCACCACATCACATCATGTCATGTCACTTCAAATTATACTTTCAGAGGAGTTTCATACATTCGAAAGTCAAACAAGTGGACAGCAGCGATACGTTTAGTGCATGGTCATGTATACCTTTCAGATTCCAGAGAAGAAAGCGAGGCTGCGTTGTCATTTGACAGAGCGGCCATCGCCTGTGGGTAGGTTGCTTTCATAAATTAATACAGAGTCTGCTGCAAATATAAATGCTGAATTCAGGCCAACCAAATAAACCTGAGTTATTGATGCAGAATTTGTCTGGACACCTCAATATATGGTTGCGTAGCTCAGGCCTGGCAGCCAAACCTTATGCTGTGGCTGAAAGAATCACGCAAGTCAAATTGTGGTGCTCTAAAATTGTATATTCTATACTTTTGACCCAAAATTGTGGACTCATGGCTGAGTGGATCTGACTTCCATCAAGTTTTGGAACCATTTATAAATTAACTGGAAGTTCCTACGTAGATACGTGGATGGTCGGTGGTGCAATTGAAATAGTCAACATCATCTAATGCATTATGATAAGTATGGATCAAGCTTGGATCCACCTACCCAATAACATAATCTGAACATGCATTATTATGCTTATCAGAAATTGTGCAAATCCATGAAGCCTATCTAGATCCCCCTGTATTGTGACACCCATGTATATGAATTGTTGTCCTTGTAATACCGGCAAAACTATGATGCACTTACTTATTCCCCAGTGTATGATCTGAATCAGTGCCACATATTGTATGTATGCCGCGGTGTAGGGTTAGCATACTGGTCTAAAGTGACTTGCCCAACCGACCTCAAGCAACCAATAGGGAACATTTTTAGATAGCAGATGAATACCTATGTGTTGTATGCATGGGTGATTGTAGAGAAGAAATAAATGCAAAGCGCTCCCAAACCACCAACTACAATGAGAAACGTCACCTTGTGAATCCATTGCTACAAATCTTGGAAGCTCCAAACCTGGGAATATTTACCTGAATTTAGTGTGAACTTCAAGCATACTAGTATTTTTTAATCTGCAAGTCATTTTTAATCTGACCAGGAGGCCGGAATCTGAGCTTAACTTCCTAGACAGAAAGGCCCAATCAGAATAATCGCTAATCGACAATAAGCTGTTGATGAAGCTGTTTGGCACTACTGACAAGGATCAGATCCAGACCCTTGTCCTCCAAGATCAGCAGCATCAGCAGGGAAGCTCGCAAGTAAAATCTGGCAACCAGGCTTTTCAGGTATGTTAGACTGGCTCCGATATTTCCTACATATGAATATTAATTGTGTATACGAGTGTGTGGAAGGAAAGTCTACAATATATTGTACACAAGTTCCTGGTAGCAAGGTATTTATTTTCCCGCTTATGTTGTTATCAGGAAACATCTGCCGTATCTCATCTAACATGAGGATAAGATAATACGCCTTATCGTTTTGGTTTACATCTATGGGCTATCACGTATTCCATCGGCTTGTTGGCTGGCTGCTTTCTGGCAAGGTCCAATAGCCGCCCACAATAATTGTCAGCATTTTTGCTTGCTTGCTGTATATAAGTCACCTCCTTTCTTTCCTGACTTACTTATTTTCTGTATTAGGTATAGCCGTCGATTTTCTGTATTAGGTCTAGCCGTCGATTTTCTGTATTAGGTCTAGCCGTCGATTTTCTGTATTAGGTCGAGCCGTCGATTTTCTGTATTAGGTCTAGCCGTCGATTTTCTGTATTAGGTCGAGCCGTCGATTTTCTGTATTAGGTCGAGCCGTCGATTTTAGGTCTAGCCGTCGATTTTCTGTATTAGGTCTAGCCGTCGATTTTCTGTATTAGGTCGAGCCGTCGATTTTCTGTATTAGGTCGAGCCGTCGATTTTCTGTATTAGGTCGAGCCGTCGATTTTCTGTATTAGGTCGAGCCGTCGATTTTCTGTATTAGGTCGAGCCGTCGATTTTCTGTATTAGGTCGAGCCGTCGATTTTCTGTATTAGGTCGAGCCGTCGATTTTCTGTATTAGGTCGAGCCGTCGATTTTCTGTATTAGGTCGAGCCGTCGATTTTCTGTATTAGGTCGAGCCGTCGATTTTCTGTATTAGGTCGAGCCGTCGATTTTCTGTATTAGGTCGAGCCGTCGATTTTCTGTATTAGGTCGAGCCGTCGATTTTCTGTATTAGGTCGAGCCGTCGATTTTCTGTATTAGGTCGAGCCGTCGATTTTCTGTATTAGGTCGAGCCGTCGATTTTCTGTATTAGGTCGAGCCGTCGATTTTCTGTATTAGGTCGAGCCGTCGATTTGTTCGTGAATGTTTTCAAAATGTGTCATGCCCTTTCAGGCTGTTAAAACCCTCGACAGGAAACAAGGCACAAGCCTGTGCCCTCCCGGACCATCCCAGCCCAGCGCCGTATGTCCAGGGCCAAGTGGGAGCCAGCTCAGAATCCATGGCAGCAGCAGGTCAGTATTGCCATTATTATGTGTATAATTATCAGTGTAGCCCAAACTCAGGGACCCCGTTGGTAAGACAATTGTTTGGGGTTCAGTTCATCAGTCATTTTCCGTTTTAGCCCCTCTTGTAACGGTTGGGCAAGTCCCTTATGTCTTTTTGGCCTACCCCTGAACTGTAGCAACAACAAATCTATGCCATAACTCAAATATGACCAACAGGCTTGTCACAGTGTTTCCTCGTATCCCTGATGTTTTGTATTATCCCTCGCATTGATTGTACTTCATTACTAGGTTTATCAGCTTCCAGACAGCTTTCCTGGGTGGGAGAGGCATATCGACAGCATCATCATCACTACCACCACTTCCAACAACAACAACAACAACAACAACAACAACAACAACAACAACAACAACAACAACAACAACGATTCAGGGGCAACCTACAGCGTTCTTCTCGCATGGGAGCAGCAGAGGCGTTCATGCCAGAGTGTGAAGAGGATGATAGCGCCCTCCAGGGAACAAGGGGAGAGGTAGGTGCTTTTGATTTCCTTGCAAATACGGCTGTTCTTAGTTTTGCGTCATTTTTAGTAAATTATAGGCAGAACTCCTGTGAAAACAAATCTCCTTTCAAAGTTGTTGTACATATTCTCTTGCACATATTTAAATATGGCTGTTCAGGTTTGTATTGTCCTTCTGTCTCAGTTTAAATGTTGCTAAGATCTGTCTTGGAGCTGAGACAGAGTTGGTTAATAGCATTACACACACACACTCTCACACACACACATACACACAAGCATGTCAGCGCGTCTTTATATAGAGCGGGTACTACAATTTTACTTCCATCATCCCAACTGTGGCTGTGAGGCAATTATATCATCTTTGACATAAGCATCACCATCACCATGACCAGCAGGTGTGTGTGCGTGTACGTAGCTGTTTAGTAGTTCCCTTCCACCTTGCGCACTTACACCCATACAGGACGTGGACATGGCCGAAGCTGAGATGGGCTTCAGAGCCAGACATGCTGGCGCTGTTGCTGGCCCCAGGGTTGGCTCTGTTCAAGCACACCCTGCAGGGAATATGCTCCCTGGCAACACGGAGCTTGCCGCAGTAACTAGGGCCCACGCCTTACCCATAGATCAAGGAGAGCCTGGAAATCTAGGCAGCAGCCAGCCCCATCCTAATGTAGCAGACCTCAACTGCACCCCAGATCAGCCTGATGAAGCAGAAGAGGCTGAGAAAGCAGATCAGCACATCCCTACTGACAAGGACACCTTTACCCCAGGTCGTGGCAGGTAAGATGGCGTACTGTGTCCTTATTCTACTTAGGTCCTCTGTTGTATACTTGCGAGCTGTTGGGCACCAGGTCACTGTTTTTCTTTTCAGCTACGATCAGCAGCTTCTAGGCAGCTCCCCTGACTTACTCTACATCCAAAGCAACCTAGTGCACCTGGAAGTTGATATGATCAGCAGATTTGGCCCAATAGCAGTCTCAGGGACTCAGGAAGCTGCCTAGAAGGTGGTGCTGGTAGCTGAAAAGACAAGCAGTCCACCAGGTTATCAAGCCCATTAGGTTATACAGCCCATGCCTGACTCAAATAAACAAGTTCCGGTAAAACTCTCCGGTATAAATAAAAAGAAATAAATCTCAACTTTCCAAGATATGTTACTATGACACTTCTAAGGGCGTGGTATCAAGGGAACCGGCTTGTAAGTATGCGATGGACGGGCTTACATCACACCTAGAGCCCAGTTACCATGCCGGTCGACGACCCTCCGGGTGGGCCCAGGTGACCTCGATGGGGTTCGAACCAGTTACCTAATAGGACCCTGCACATGCTTCCGTCCGAATCGAAATCGCTCTACTCCGAACGGGGATAACTTTCCGGTATGTAAATACCGGTCTACACAAGTCCTGTATTTGAAATCCCAGTATCAAGTTTCCGGTTTCAAATAAACACGTTCGCTTCAATTTTTTTTATGTTATCAGCGATCTGGGAGATATTAAGATTTACTTCGGATTATTTGTGTGCTAGCTCCTGAGCCATCGACAAGCATGGACGCTCCTGGGTCAAATAGACCATGGAAAATAACAAAGGAATCAACCACTCAACTGACCCCACCCCACCACTTAAACACACGGCAGGAGGCCACCATGGATGAAAGTGTGTTCTCAAGTCGTGCGCAAGCTACTCAGTCATCAACACGCATGGCCTTTCCTGGGTCCAGTAGACCCAGTTGCGGTGAGTTGCTCAGTGGGGAATTTGATTATATGAAAAGAATGGACTTTAGAGAAAGAGAATAAGAATGCTTTGAATGCTGTTGTTACTGCCAAGGACGGGTCATTCAGTGGGTGAGCAGCCTAAAAGCTGACATACCATGTCAACAATCCTTCTTGCAGCTCGGAACCCCCAATATAAGAATCCTCTTGTTTGATTATGCAACGTGATTATTTATGATTATTAATGATTATTTATGTTTATTTATGATTGTTTATGATTATTTATGATTATTTATGATTGTTTATGATTATTTATGATTGTTTATGATTATTTATGATTATTTATGATTATTTATGATTGTTTATGATTGCTTATGATTATTTATGATTGTTTATGATTATTGATGATTCTGATGATTATTCATGATTATTCATGATTATTTATGATAATTTATGATAATTTATGATAATTTATGATTATTGGCTGCCTTCTTGCAGCTGGGAATCCGAATTGTATTATTTTTGATTTATTTGTTTATTTGATGACCAACTTGTGTTGTTATTGCCCTCTCTTCTTGAATCTAGGGATCCAAATTGTATCAGTATTACTTTATTTCCCTCCCTTCTTGCAGCTGGGCATCCCTGATTACTTCACCATCGTCAAGGAGCCTGTGGACTTGAATGCGATTGTCACTGGCCTTGATAGTGGGGCATACTCCCACTTCTCTCAGGTTTGTCTTCTGCTGAGCATGAGGAGGTGTTTGCGACCACATGATTCAAATTATGTCAGTGTTAGTTTGTATTGCGGTGCAGAGCACATATTGTGTACATACTTGCATACTTAGAGACAGACAAGGGATGGACAAACAGACATGCACAATCACACACACTCTAATACACAAACCACAGACATGCAGACATGCAGACAGACAGACAAGAAGCATCCAGTAAACTAACTGTGCCAACTCCTCCCTGTCAACAGGTCTACCATCACGTCCTGCTTGTCTTCACCAACGCAATGCGCTACAACCCCCCAGAGAACCTGATCCACCAGCTGGCCTTGAAAGTGCGCGCCTCCTTTGCATCCCAGGCCATGATCACCATGCACCAGCTACAGGTACTGCTAGAGCGGGGTTTGTATGTTGTCAACCTCAAGCTGGTATTGAAAACCCTATTACCGATATTGCATGGCACTTCTAGGTGCTAGTACGATGTTTAAAAACTACTGAGATGTAACCTGCTTAATTGGTATGCACCAGCTACAGGTACTGCTAGAGCGGGGTTTACAGGTTGTCACCGACAAGCTGGTATAATGCAAGCTGGTATAATGCAAGCTGGTATAATGCAAGCTGGTATAATGCAAGCTGGTATAATGCAAGCTGGTATAATGCCTAGTGGGGCGTGGTGCTAAGGGAGCCTGTCGTACGCGGGTGGGGAGCGGTCTCCTACCTCAACTGGACAAGCTACCATCGCGGTTGACGACGACCTGCAACGCCAAGAGCGACCGAAGGGGGAGTCAAACCCCCGACTCTTCCTTCTTTAGCGATCTGGTCTACCACTAGACCATTGTAAATCGCTAAAGAGGCTACAAGCTGGTATAACGCATGCCCAAATATGATGATGCTACCCATGATGAGGTGCTTGGGGGTGACTAGACTGGGAACTGTATGTGATTTATAGAACAATGTAACGATTAGTATCCTTGTTATAACACATATATATATATATATATAAATATTATTATTATTATTATTATTATTATTATTATTATTATTATCAATCTTGGTTACATGGTTCCAGCCTGTAATCTCCATCTTCGGCGCAGGCATACATATTCAAACCATTAGTCTTCTGCTCCTTCTCCTGTAAATGTTACCAGTCTAGCATCACACCATGTAACCATGTAACCATTTGTGTCTACAGGGCATGCCAGCAAAGAGCCAGACAGAGCCTGGAAAGTGGTCCCCACCTGGATCCTGCTTCCCCCTCGCGCCCATGCCTGAAGTCAATCCAAGCCTGGAGCAAGCGGTATTGCTGCAGATTCAGGATTTGGAGGCTGGCAGCAATGGGGAGGAGGGAGTCCGCACTAGGGGATTGAAAAGGAACCACAACGACACCGAAGCCAACCCACTGGCTGCAGCGGTGCCACCTGTTTCCCCTCTGCCCCCCTCGTATGGCCCTACAAACCAATGTAAAAGTAAGGCATCTTGTTTTTAACATCAACTAAGGTCCTGTCCCTGATTTATGGCTGGGTTACAGAAATGGTTACACCTTTTCTCTTCCCTCCAACTAAACCAACACTGAACTGAACCCGCTGGCCTCAGGGGTGCCACCAGTCGTCCCCCTGCTCCCCTCTCATTCTTGCACTACCTGCTGGAAGAGTAAGCTATCATTTTATTTATGCCAAGAGGGGCATTGCACTTGTTGGTATTTTCACCATCATAACGTATTCTCAGTTTTCTCATCTTCTTATTCATCATCCTTTCCATTCTCAGTTGCCTCATAGGGTTGGGCAGATATGAGATAACAAACTGAAGGTAACCATGCAGTATGGACCCGTAGGCCCCAGGGTGGCAGGAGCTGCGAGTGGTGGTGGTTGTGGGCACTGCTTCTTTCTTGGGCTCCGCGTTGCAGCTTCTAGGTAGCTCCCTTGTCCCGGTAATTGTGCCAAACCTGAAGCTAGGTAGTGTGCTTGCAATGAAAGCTGGCATGGGCATGGACACACACACAGGTGGTGGGTGGTTATGTAGGAGGGGGGGGGGGGGGGGGGGGGGGGGGGGCTCATGAACAACTCTGACAAACAAAATATGTCACAGCAAACAAACAAGCAAACAGAAAACTAGATGTGTCCCATTTAATGGTACCGTACACACTTTGAATGGACTTGCAGGCACTATGGCAACAGGAGCTACTGGCGCTGCTGGTACCGGACTATGTCAAGGAAGATTCAGTTTGCCTCTGTCCTCTGATGTGGGAGTGCTGCAGCAGGAGGTGCAACAGCTGCGCCAGGATTTCTTAAGGTGAGCACGTAGAGGGCACTGCTGGTGCTGTATATGCGTTGCATAATATGGATGTGTGGTTGGATAAATCAATGGGTGGATGGGTGGATGGTTGTGTGTGTACGAATGAATGTGTACATGGCGCATGGATGGTGCATGGAAGAAGCGCATAAACATAAGAATCTCGCTACGCTGGTCAATGAGCGCAATAAACAGGAGAGAGATTTATCAAGGTGACCAAGTAGAAGACACACTCGGTGCCATGTATCATACAATGCAACAACGGCCAACAAATGCTTCACTTAGAGGGATGCCTTCCCCACCTCCAGTGGGTGGGGGGGTGCATAGATGGGTGCACACATCTCTATATATATCCTATAACCACATATCCTATATATATCCTGTAACCACATACACACAATTAGTGGTGTTAGTGAGTTTATTAGTCTGGTGTCATCGCTAACTGTATTAACATAAAACCCGATGACCTAAGCATTCAAATAACCAGCAGGGCTTCTCTGAAATAGTTTACAACCTTCTGCTTTTTGATGCGACATTATTGGCACGTGAATCTTGCTCAATGATACCTTCCAACGGTGCTAACAGCTAGGCTCAGCTACATATTGAAGCTGCCAATTACTTTGTCAAGGGCTTTGCTGATTGCTGGGCGTTGCCACCGTTCATATCACGCATGTGCACTTTTGCCCTTCCATTGCATCGCCTATGTCATGGTAGACAGCCAGTCGCGCGAATCTTGCTCAATGATACCTTCCAGGGTTGCTAACAGCCAGGCTCAGCTACACATGCCGAGGGCTCGCTGACTCATTGCCACCGTTCATGTCACACATGTGCACTTTTACCCTTCCATTGCATCGCCTCTGTCATGGTAGACAGCCAGGTATCCTGAGTAACTTGACTTTATTTAGACATTCTGTCTCCCTGTGCACTCTCGCCCTTGCACCACTGAATGCGCGAGAAGAAGAATATGCAGGTATGCAGGTTTGCAATTGCACAGGTCTCATGTTCTCAGCGGGGACGGAATCTGATCGAGTAAACGCTCATAAGTTGTTGATACGTTGTATCCGCAGCCTGCGCTTAATCCCCTTTGTCTTTCTGCACGACCAGCTGGAGTGAAGGGGATCAGGTAGGGGGGAGGGGTGTACGTGTGTGTGTCTGTGTGTGCAAGGGTGTAACCCGTTATGTAATCCAGACCAGGACCTGTGTGGGTGGGTAGGGGTGAGGGATGGCCAATGGCAACAGAGGCAATGTACTAGTATACTTATACATATATCATATATGGTATCCCTGCATAGCAACATATCTGTGTGTTTTGTCTGTTCCATTCCAGGGGTAGACAGATATGCAAATGGGGCTTGCCAAAACTGAACAGTCAATATGAATTGCTGTAATACATAGCTTTTCTCTTCAGCTACGAGCAGCAACTTCTAGGCAGATGCCCTGACTGGCTAGTGAGCCATACCTGACGCAACCTAGTGCACCTCAAAGCTGACACAACCAGCTTTCCTGTACTGTTGACATGCTGGGGCTTGGCCCAGTGGCTGGCTCAGGGAGCTGCCTAGAAGCTGCTGTTTGCAGCCGAAAAGCTGCTGCTTGAAGCTGAAAATAATAACTATGTTTCTCCATCTCCAGGGTCTGTGAGGAGCTCTCCGGGAAAAGCAAAGAGGTAGACAAACTGAAATTCAAGCAGAGTGAAGATCTAGAGCGCTTTATCCGGCTGGAACAGCACCTCCTGGAGGTGAGTAGGTGATACGCCTGGTTTGCTACAGATACTGTGATATCATTTGAGAATACATATGCTATTATATGATACCATTGATACATGTATATGCATGTTGTTATATGATATGTGGATATTACTATAGGATATACAGATGTTACTAAAGGGTAGATATATGATCTTCTTCTTCTTCTATGTATCAGTTAGTAGCTTATAGGTAGCCTCCATGTAGCTTCCCTCTCAGTACCTTATACGCAGCAACAGGGAAGCTGACTGGGTTGTCCTACCCTGCACGCGACTGACCTATTTTCAAAATATTTCGCTCTTCAGATATCGTATCATAACTGATTACATAATAGTGGACCGTCACCACTAAGAACGATGCTTATCCATGCAGTACATATTTGAGAAACATGACACACAAATGACGGATTGTCCTACCCTGCAGATGACTGACCTAAACCGCCAGCAGCTGCAGAGTAAAGATGAGCAGATCGCTGAGCTACATAAGGAGCTACTCAACCGGGCACTCCAGGACGGGGCGTCAAGAGGGGAGGGGGGAGATATGGAGGTGGAGCAGCCAGCAGGGGGAGAAGATGGGGGGGGAGAGGATTCCCAGGCTGGGCAGCAGCGGCACCATGCAACAGCAACCGCAGCAGCAGTAGTAGACAGCATCAAGCAGCATCGGCAGCAGCAGCAGCAAGGGCTAGGATGTCCAGCCCCCAATTCCCTCGATCCCCGTTTGCAGCGGTCACATGGGCAGCAGCACGGGCATTCAGCAATATATGAACTATCTACACATGGCCCCTACGCACAGCCAACACAAGAGCCTGTCCACACTCAAAGTCAGCTCGTGCAGCGTACTTTGGGGATTCCAGCAACACACACACTATCTGCACATGGCCCTTCCGCGATAGGGAATGGTGTAGCATGTGGGGACATGGCAACACAAGCAAATGCTCAGTTGGGTCATAACACTCAGCAGGGTGTGGGTACAAGCCATCCTCAGTTGGGTCATAACACTCAGCAGGGTGTGGGTACAAGCCATCCTCAGTTGGGTCATAACACTCAGCAGGGTGTGGGTACAAGCCATCCTCAGTTGGGTCATAACACTCAGCAGGGTGTGGGTACAAGCCATCCTCAGTTGGGTCATAACACTCAGCAGGGTGTGGGTACAAGCCATCCTCAGTTGGGTCATAACACTCAGCAGGGTGTGGGTACAAGCCATCCTCAGTTGGGTCATAACACTCAGCAGGGTGTGAGTACAAGCCACACACAGCTGGCTGGCCCGATTCCCCTCCCTCTAGATTTGTCATACAGGAGTACTCTGCAGCCCCGTATGACTGAGCTGGGAGCACCAGGAAATGCCCACTTGACTGATGAGATGCAGCAGGCTGAGGTCAAAAGTGAGACCGAACACTTAACAGGATGGATTATCTTTGAGTGATGGCAAGGTAAGTTGGCAGGGCTTTTCTTTTCAGCTCGGTGCAGCAGCTTTTAGGCAGCTCCCTCAGAGTGAACACGTGACAGGATGGATTATCTTTGAGTTATGGCAAGGTAATTAGGCAGGGCTTTTCTTTTCAGCTCGGTGCAGCAGCTTTTAGGCAGCTCCCTGAGAGTGAACACGTGACAGGATGGATTATCTTTGAGTTATGGCAAGGTAACTAGGCAGGGCTTTTCTTTTCAGCTCGGTGCAGCAGCTTTTAGGCAGCTCCCTGAGAGTGAACACGTGACAGGATGGATTATCTTTGAGTGATGGCAAGGTAACCGGGCAATAAGATGGATTGCCTTTGATTCGTGGTGGTTTTCTACTTATGTCTCCTTGGCCCCGCCTCTAACGACCATGGCAGGGAGCTTGTCTGCCGTGGTCAACAAGTGTAGTGGTGAATGCTTGTTTGGTCGAGGGTTGGTATCTTCAGTTCCTAAGTGTGCCTACTCTTTTGTAGGAGTGGCAACGCCATTTGAACTGAATCCTCGGTGTTGCTGGTTTGTGTCGGGAGACCCACCTCCTGAGTTGAAATTCCTTTCACAAAAATGAGTGATTACAAGGTAACCAGGCAGTGAGGCAGGGCTTTTCTTTTCTGCTCCGAGCAGCAGCTTTTAGGCAGATCCCCTGACTGGCTATTCATCCAAACCTTACAAAACCTATCGCACCTTGAGACTGGCACAATCAGCAGTACCAAAACCAGTTGGTTGTCTCCCATCCTAGTGGCTGGCTCAGGAAGCTGTAACCAGGTAACACTGTAAGAGGATGGATCACTCTTAAATGATGCCAAGGTTGAGAAGTGCTTGTTTTTGTTCATTACAGCAGTGCAGTATGTAACATTGACCTTCACATTGCAGAGTAATGCAGATCTATTGCAGTACGAATGATCCTCCCTTGAATAGGTGTAAATAGTGGCTGGTACTGTATCTTGCTGACAGATGAACATATTCCATCGATTGTGGAGGGTTAGTATGCTCATATCAAAGTGTGTGCTGCTATTAATGTAGACGATAATAGGGGGCACAAAATTATGATGCCAAATCAGAACAGACGGGCAATCATAATGCGCATAATTTCAGAATGGTAAATAAATGAAAGCCTTATAACAGTCCGGAGGATTAACTGGTTGCAAATATGTGTTCGCATTTATATCCGATTGATACCAGGGAAATTCAAATCGCGCGCTTTTGCGTTTTTGAGCGCTGACTTTTCGACCCCCTCTGCGCTTTAAGCGCAGTTTTTTGCAACCCCCTGTGGGTGCAGCAAGCAATTTTTGCGTTTTTTGCACTACAAAGCGCAGTTTTTTTGTTTTCCAAGTGCGCTAAAGCGCTGGCCAAATTGGCCATTTGAAGTACCCTGATTGATACCATCAGATCTACTCAGTACTATCTATTGACCTTTTGAGGCCACAGGCGTGAAAACTTTGAGACGGCGAGCACTTAAAGCAAACAACTGCGCTTTGTGTTGCAAAAAGCGCAAAAATTGCTTGTTGCGCCCACAGGGGGTTGCAAAAAACTGCGAAACGTGCAGTGGGGCTCAAAAGGCAGCGCGCCAGCGTGAAAAAGCGCGCGCTTGGAAGTACCCTGCAAAAGGTAATGATAACGCCTGGTGGGGCGTGGAGTTAAGGGAGCCCGTCGTACGCGGGTGGGGAGCGGTCTCCCCACCCGCGTACGACGGTGGTGGACGATGGTTTGTTTTTTTCTCCTAACTCGATTGAACAAGCTACCATCGCAGGTGACGACCTGCATCGCAGAGAGCGACCGAGGGGGGAGACGAACCCCCGACTCTTAATTCTCAGGCGATCTGGTCTACCACTAGACCATAGCAAATCATTGAAACGCTAAATAGCCTATATATAACTGGGGAAAAGTGGTTAAGTAACTGTACACCAACCATATTTTCTCTTACTACAGCACCAAGTCATACGATACAAGCCCTAGGCATGAACGCTCTGGATTACACGGAAGGAAGAATGCTGTGTACAAGACTTGGATGTCCTCTTCATAGGATGAGTGTGATTAACCTGAGATGCCTACCGGTACTTATCTCATCAGAGACCTACCTTACAAAATGGTTCGTTATTTGGCAGTTCGCTTTGCTTTTTGTCAAGCCTTTTATTTGCTCTTTCGTACGCTTTTTTGGAGGTCACCTTCTGGACCAGGTTCTGAGGGGTATATTGCCCAAACCCTCACTGTTATAAAACTGTCCAGCTGCCTCGGCGCTGTTCAGTCTCGGCATTGATTTTTGCTGAGTATGTAACTATATCCTCTCTCTCGTTATTTGGCTAGATTCATAACTTCCTCCCACTACCTGAAGATGAAACTGATAGATGGAAGCGACCTATTGTCCCTTGGAATGATCGAGGGTGCCATCTACCGGTATGTGATTCTGGAACCGTTCAAGATGAATATCCCGTGTTTTTTAATGTACTGACGAAGCCTGGACGAAGCCTTGCTGAATTCGAGAAGAAAGTGTCAGAACCTGATTTCCAAATCTGAGAGCAAAACGATTACTCTACATTATCTGCTGTGCAACTAGGGGCCTAGAGGGGTCGTAAGCCCCGAAAACACTGAGAAACATGCAAGGGGTCGTTTTTCTCCATTTTCTGGTGTATGTATATCCAGGGGGGGGTCAAATAGGGGGGAAAGGGACTTAGCCGAATGTGACTGGAAGGGCTGCAGGGTACTTCAAATGGCCAAATTGGCCGGCGCTTTAGCGCACTTGAAAACAAAAAAACGCGCTTTGTAGTGCAAAAAGCGCAAAAATTGGTTGCAGCGCCCACAAGGGGTTGCAAAAAACTGCGCTTAAAGCGCAGAGGGGGTCAAACAGTCAGCGCTCAAAAGCGAAAAAGCGAGCGTTTTGAATTAGCCTGCAGGGCTGAACAGAAAAAGCATTGATGAACTGAACTCCGAACAATTGTTTCACCGACGAGAGCTCATAGATCGTGCTATATTGATACTTTAATCCAACAATTTTATCTGAACCATCACTCAACAGGGGGTGGTAATTTAATTTTGCGATTATAATCGCATTTTTAAATAAAATGTTAAGGTATTTCCAAGCTTGAAAGGAATCAGAATTCATGACCAGCTTCATGCTGGAGTCTTTATCAACGAATTCAGGTCCAGTTTTCAATTTCTCAACAATAATTGTTCTATCCTCAGAGTATAAAGGACATTCTAACATGAAATGCATTTCATCTTCTACCACTCTTCTACCGTAAGCCATCATATCACAGCACCTGCAAATTCTACCAGAACGAGAGGTACTCATTTCTGATTCAAAATTCAAATTGTGAGCTCGAATACGTAGTCTTGCTTTGCATTTAATACACCCCCCATCATTTAATAAGTTAGAGTACGTGGAGTCGTGGAACTACAGCTTCTGACATCATCCAAGTCCCGTTAGTAACATACTTATAGCAATTCAGCGGATGATTTGGGTTCAAGATTTATGAAGAACCCGGACTTTGTACATGAAATCGAGAATTTGTCCTGGAAATCTGAGAATTCTCGAAGATTGGCCTGAGATTCTGAGAACCAAGTCTTATGTACAAAGTGCTTCCCAAATCATCCCCTGAATTGCTACAATACCAACTCCTTGGTTATCATCAAGTTTCCTGGGGTTCACCATACTAAGGGATTGCCAGTCAATGCATGCTATTCTAGAGATGCCTTTATCAAAATTTCCTGAGTCAATCTTACTCAGTGACGTCTGGTTATCCTGCGTAACACCTGGTAACATCAGAAAAAAAACTGTGGCCAATAGACCACGTGCGGGATAGCTTTTATTGTCAGCAGCTACAAGCAACAGCTTCTAGGCAGCTCCCCTGACTATGGCTATTTAGCCAGGCCTAACACATGACTTTTTTATTTCATATTTCTCTGGGCAAGGTTGTGCAGCTGGGTGGGCTACTCAAGCCTGATTTCAGAAAAGATGAATTGCCCCCTGGATTTTGTAGTGTGCGGCACAAAGCGCCACCCCTTGGCAGTTAGGCTGGGGGGGTGGGGTTGGGTGGGGGGTTGGGGTTGGGGGGGGGCTGGGGGTTGGGGTGGGGGGTGGGGGGTGGGGGGTGGGTGGGGGGCTGGAGGTTGGGGGTTGGGGGTTGGGGGTTGGGGGTTGGGGGGGGGGGCTGGGGGTTGGGGGGGAGGTGGGGGGTTGGGGGAGGGCAGATTTAGGACACATTTTTGTGACAACATCGTGCTTCATGAAGCTGCCACAATCTGGGGGGGTGGGGGGGGGTGGGGGGGGGTGGGGGAGGGCAGATTTAGGACATATTTTTGTGACAACATCGTGCTTCATGAAGCTGCCACAATCTGGGGGGGTGGGGGGGGTGGGGGAGGGCAGATTTATGACACATTTTTGTGACAACATCGAGCTTCATGAAGCTGCCACAATCTGTGTGTGTGTGTGTGTGGGCGGGGGGGGGGGGGGGGGGGGGGGGCAGATTTAGGACACATTTTTGTGACAACATCGTGCTTCATGAAGCTGCCACAATCTGCTTCCCCAAACTGTTGACATGTTTGGGTCTAGTCCAGTGACTGGCTCAGGAAGCTGCTTCGAAGTACTTTACACACTAACACACACTTTACACGTTACACACTCAAACACACACATGCCTACAGCCGAATGTCCTGCATGTCAGCTGCCTTGCCAAACTCAGTGGCTGCTTCCATTCGTCCATTTAGCATATTCAGCTACCCCTGGACTGGCACACACACACTTGACACTTGACACACTCACACACACTTCACATACATACACATGCCTACAGATAAATGTACTGCATGTCAGCAGCCTTGCCTGACCCATAGGCTGCTTCCATACGTCTATTTGGCATATTCAGCTACCCCTGAGCTGTCACACACACACACACAAACACACTCTTTACACTTTACCCACACACACATGCCTACAGCCACATGTCCTGCATGTCAGCTGCCTTGCCCGACTCAGTGGCTGCCTCCATACGTCCATTTAGCATATTCAGCTACCCCTGGACTGACACACATACACATGCAGACGCACAAGCTAACACACACACACACAAAATGCACTTTACACACACACACACACATGCCTACAGCCATATGTACTGCATGTCAGCAGCCTTGCCCGACCCATAGGCTGCTTCCAAACGTCCATGTAGCCCATTCGATTACTCCTGGGCTGTCCCATACACACACAAATACACATACACACACACCGTACTGAACACACACACTTGACACTTGACACTTCACACACGCACTTCACACACACACATGCCTACAGCCATATGTCCTGCATGTCAGCAGCCTTGCCCGACTCAGTGGCTGCTTCCATGTGTTTGAACACAGGAGGGAGCAGGGTCTGCTGCTGTGCAGCTTGCTTGTCTTTGGCCTGGGTAGTGTTGGTACCCCTCTTGGGGCTCTTCTCGGTTGGAGGTGGCAACATCCCGTTCCTCCTGGCCTGGGGCAACTGAATGGATGGGGAGCAGGAAGGGAGCAGAGTGTTTGGGGGGGGGGTGATTTTAGTTTTGGGGGTGGGTTTGGAGTAGGGGATAGGTGTGGGTTGTGTTGGTGCCCCTCTTGGGACTCTTCCCGGCTGGAGGTGGCAACATCCCGTTCCTCCTGGCCTGGGGCACCTGAATGGATGGGGAGCAGGAAGGGAGCAGGTGGGTTTGGGTTTGGGTTTAGGTTTGGGTTCGGGTTGGAGATGGGGGTGGGGGTTGGTAGTGTTGGTAGGGACTCTTCCCGGTTGGTGGTGGCAACGTCCTACCCACACCCATCCCCTAATACACAGCCTTACCTGTTACGGTGACGTACCCCTCTTGGGATCCACCCCACTTCTGCAATAAAAATAAACAACAAAATAATAAATAAATAAAATAATAAATAAATAAATAAATAAATAAATAAATAAATAAAATAATAAATAAATAAATAAATAAATAAATAATAGAAACATAGCTGTACCTGCTCAGGTGATATAGCTCTCCCACTGCTGCAAGTACAATTGAGACCAACAAAAGATACCAACAAATGCCAGCAAATAAACATATAAATAGATAAATAAATAGATACCAACAAATGCCAACAAATAAACCTATAAATAGATACCTATAAATAGATACCAACAAATACCAACAAATAAAGTTATAAATATATACCCATAAATAGATAAATACATATGTACCAACAAATACCAACAAATAAACCTATAAATAGATACCAACAAATAAACATTTAAATACATACCAATAAATGGATAAATAAGTAGATACCAACAAATAAACATATACATAGATACCAACAAATAGATAAATAAATAGATAAATAACAACAAATAAACATATAAATAGATACCAATAAATAGATAAATAAATAGATAACAACAAATACCAAAAAATAAAAATAAAAATAGATACCAAAAATAGTTACCAATAAATACCAACAAATAAATAGACACCAACAAATACCAACAAATAAACATATAATTAGATACCAACAAATAGACATATAAATAGATACCAACAACAGATACCAACAAATAAACATATAAATAAAAATAAATACAAAGTCTTACCTGTTCAGGTGATGTGTCCCTCTTGGGCTCCACCCCACTGCTGCTTGCTTGTGCACGTCTGCGCATGGGCGCAAGCTTCATGGCACTAGGTGCTGGGGAAGAGTCAAAGTAATCGGCAGGTGCCAATTTGTCAATGCCTTGAAGCCACGGGCAGCAGCCTACAGGGGTGGGTGGGTGGGTGGGTGGGTGGGGGCCAGGCGGGGCGGGTGGTAAGCAAAGAGGATGGTAGTGCTATGGCACGTCCTGCAAATGGAGCGATTAGCTTATAGAACTAGGTGGGGGTTAGGTGGTCCCCCGGGTAGGGGCAAAAGTAAGAGGAGGGCCCACCCTTGCTCAATGCATTGGACGAAAGGCAGAAAGATACAGTGTGTGTGTGTGTGCAATGTTGGTGTGCTGTATGTGTTGGTGTGTGTGTGGTGTGTTTGATGTGTGTGTGTGTGTGTAGGTGTGGTCTGGTGGCTGGTGGTCGAGTGGTGGTGGGTGGAGTCTGTGTCAGGGTCGTGTGCTGTTTGTGCGACTGTGGGTGTTTGTGGGTGGGCTACCTGTGGTCGTTTTGTGTGTGTGGCGTGGGGGGGGCGGGGGGGGGCGGAGGGGGGGGGGGGGAGGGGGGGGGGTAAGGAAGGATGGTTAGTTGGGTCTGCTGGTGCATGGCGTCTGCGCATGGGCGCAAGCTTCACAGACTAAGTGCAAGGGCTTTAGGGTTTACAGTAATCAGCTGGGGTTCACCATGCCAATGCCTTGGACGAACGTGCAACAGAATACTGGGTCGGCGTAGGGCAATGGGGGGGACAGGTGGTGTGTTGGAGGGTTTGTGCGGTGTGTGTGTGTGTGTGTGGGGGGGGGGGGGGGGGGGGGGGGGGGGGGGGGGGGTAAGGCAAGGATGGTTGTTGGGTTGCTGAGGCACGTTTGCGCATGGGCGCAAGCTTTAAGGCATGCAAGGGGGGCGTCAATGTAATCGGCAGGGGCCACCTTGTTCAATGCCTTGGACACACGTGCAGCAGCCTATGGATTGGGTGGGGTGGGGTGGGGGGGGGAAGGCAAGGATGGTTGTTGGGTTGCTGAGGCACGTTTGACGCCCCTGGGCGCAAAGCTTTCAAGGCATTGCAAGGGGGGCGTCAATGTAATCGGAGCAGGGGCCAACCTTGTTCAATTGCTTGGACACAGTGAGCAGCCTATGGATTGGGTGGGGGGGCTGGTGGGTGGGGGGGCGGGGTGGGGTGTGGGTAAGGGGTTGGCGGGGGGGTTAAGCGGGGGGGGGGGGGGGGGGGGGGTAAGGGCAGGATGGTGTCTTTGGGTTGCTGAGGCACGTTTGCGCATGGGCGCAAGCTTTAAGGCATGCAAGGGGGGCGTTCAATGTAATCGCAGGGCCACCTTGTCAATGCCTTGGACAGAAGTGCAGAGCCCTGTGGATTGGGTGGGGTGTTGGGATTAGGGTGGGGCGGGGGGGTTCTAGAGGGTAAGGCAAGGAGGTGTCTGGTTTGCCTGAGGCACGTTTGACGCATGGGCGCAAGCATTACGGCATTTGCAAAGGGGGGCTCAATGTATCGCAGGGGCACCTGTTCAATTGCCTTGGGACACACGTTGCAGAAGCCTAGATTCTTGGGTGGGGGATGCGGGTGGGTGGGGGGCGGTAAGGAAAGGATGGTTGTTGGGTGCTGAGGCACGTTTTGTAGGCATGGGCGCAAGCTTTAAGGCATGCAAGGGGGGCGTCAATGTAATCGGCAGGGGCCACCTTGTTCATATGCCTTGGACACGCTTCAGCAGCCTATGGATTGGGTGGGGTGGGGTGGGGTGGGGGGGGGTAAGGCAAGGATGGTTGTTGGGGTTGCTGAGGCCGTTTGCGCATGGGCGCAAGCTTTAAGGCATGCAAGGGGGCGTCAAGGTAATCGGCAGGGGCCACCTTGTTCAATGCCTTGGACACCGTTCACAGCAGCCTATGGATTGGGTGGGGTGGGGTGGGGTGTGGTGGGGGTAAGGCAAGGGAGTGGTTGTTGGGTGCTGAGGCACGTTTGCGCATGGGCGCAAGCTTTAAGGCATGCAAGGGGGGCGTCAATGTAATCGGCAGGGCCACCTTGTTCAATGCCTTGGACACACGTTCAGCAGCCTATGGATTTGGGTGGGGTGGGGTGGGGGGGGGGGGTAAGGCAAGGATGGTTGTTGGGTTGCTGAGGCACGTTTGCGCATGGGCGCAAGCTTTAAGGCATGCAAGGGGGGGCGTCAATGTAATCGGCAGGGGCCACCTTGTTCAATGCCTTGGACACACGTGCAGCAGCCTATGGATTGGGTGGGGTGGGGTGGGGTGGGGGGGGTAAGGCAAGGATGGTTGTTGGGTTGCTGAGGCACGTTTGCGCATGGGCGCAAGCTTTAAGGCATGCAAGGGGGGCGTCAATGTAATCGGCAGGGGCCACCTTGTTCAATGCCTTGGACACACGTTCAGCAGCCTATGGATTGGGTGGGGTGGGGTGGGGTGGGGTGGGGGGGGTAAGGCAAGGATGGTTGTTGGGTTGCTGAGGCACGTTTGCGCATGGGCGCAAGCTTTAAGGCATGCAAGGGGGGCGTCAATGTAATCGGCAGGGGCCACCTTGTTCAATGCCTTGGACACACGTGCAGCAGCCTATGGATTGGGTGGGGTGGGGTGGGGTGGGGGGGTAAGGCAAGGATGGTTGTTGGGTTGCTGAGGCACGTTTGCGCATGGGCGCAGCTTTAAGGCATGCAAGGGGGGCGTCAATGTAATCGGCAGGGGCCACCTTGTTCAATGCCTTGGACACACGTGCAGCAGCCTATGGATTGGGTGGGGGGGGGGGGGGGGGGGGGGGGTAAGGCAAGGATGGTTGTTGGGTTGCTGAGGCACGTTTGCGCATGGGCGCAAGCTTTAAGGCATGCAAGGGGGGCGTCAATGTAATCGGCAGGGGCCACCTTGTTCAATGCCTTGGACACACGTGCAGCAGCCTATGGATTGGGTGGGGGTGGGGTGGGGTGGGGGGGGGTAAGGCAAGGATGGTTGTTGGGTTGCTGAGGCACGTTTGCGCATGGGCGCAAGCTTTAAGGCATGCAAGGGGGGCGTCAATGTAATCGGCAGGGGCCACCTTGTTCAATGCCTTGGACACACGTGCAGCAGCCTATGGATTGGGTGGGGTGGGGTGGGGTGGGGGGGGGTAAGGCAAGGATGGTTGTTGGGTTGCTGAGGCACGTTTGCGCATGGGCGCAAGCTTTAAGGCATGCAAGGGGGGGCGTCAATGTAATCGGCAGGGGCCACCTTGTTCAATGCCTTGGACACACGTGCAGCAGCCTAGGGATTGGGTGGGGTGGGGGGGTGGGTGGGAGGTAAGGCAAGGATGGTTGTTGGGTTGCTGAGGCACGTTTGCGCATGGGCGCAAGCTTTAAGGCATGCAAGGGGGGGCGTCAATGTAATCGGCAGGGGCCACCTTGTTCAATGCCTTGGACACACGTGCAGCAGCCTATGATTGGGTGGGGTGGGGTGGGGTGGGGGGGGTAAGGCAAGGATGGTTGTTGGGTTGCTGAGGCACGTTTGCGCATGGGCGCAAGCTTTTAAGGCATGCAAGGGGGGCGTCAATGTAATCGGCAGGGGCCACCTTGTTCAATGCCTTGGACACACGTTCAGCAGCCTATGGATTGGGTGGGGTGGGGTGGGGTGGTAGGGGGGTAAGGCAAGGATGGTTGTTGGGTTGCTGAGGCACGTTTGCGCATGGGCGCAAGCTTTAAGGCATGCAAGGGGGGCGTCAATGTAATCGGCAGGGGCCACCTTGTTCAATGCCTTGGACACACGTGCAGCAGCCTATGGATTGGGTGGGGTGGGGTGGGGTGGGGGGGGTAAGGCAAGGATGGTTGTTGGGTTGCTGAGGCACGTTTGCGCATGGGCGCAAGCTTTAAGGCATGCAAGGGGGGCGTCAATGTAATCGGCAGGGGCCACCTTGTTCAATGCCTTGGACACACGTTCAGCAGCCTATGGATTGGGTGGGGTGGGGTGGGGTGGGGGGGGTAAGGCAAGGATGGTTGTTGGGTTGCTGAGGCACGTTTGCGCATGGGCGCAAGCTTTAAGGCATGCAAGGGGGGCGTCAATGTAATCGGCAGGGGCCACCTTGTTCAATGCCTTGGACACATACGTGCAGCAGCCTATGGATTGGGTGGGGTGGGGTGGGGTGGGGGGGGTAAGGCAAGGATGGTTGTTGGGTTGCTGAGGCACGTTTGCGCATGGGCGCAAGCTTTAAGGCATGCAAGGGGGGCGTCAATGTAATCGGCAGGGGCCACCTTGTTCAATGCCTTGGACACACGTGCAGCAGCCTATGGATTGGGTGGGGTGGGGTGGGGTGGGGGGGGTAAGGCAAGGATGGTTGTTGGGTTGCTGAGGCACGTTGCGCATGGGCGCAAGCTTTAAGGCATGCAAGGGGGGGCGTCAATGTAATCGGCAGGGGCCACCTTGTTCAATGCCTTGGACACACGTTCAGCAGCCTATGGATTGGGTGGGGTGGGGTGGGGTGGGGGGGGTAAGGCAAGGATGGTTGTTGGGTTGCTGAGGCACGTTTGCGCATGGGCGCAAGCTTTAAGGCATGCAAGGGGGGGCGTCAATGTAATCGGCAGGGGCCACCTTGTTCAATGCCTTGGACACACGTTCAGCAGCCTATGGATTGGGTGGGGTGGGGTGGGGTGGGGGGGGGGTAAGGCAAGGATGGTTGTTGGGTTGCTGAGGCACGTTTGCGCATGGGCGCAAGCTTTAAGGCATTGCAAGGGGGGCGTCAATGTAATCGGCAGGGGCCACCTTGTTCAATGCCTTGGACACACGTGCAGCAGCCTATGGATTGGGTGGGGTGGGGTGGGGTGGGGGGGGGGGTAAGGCAAGGATGGTTGTTGGGTTGCTGAGGCACGTTTGCGCATGGGCGCAAGCTTTAAGGCATGCAAGGGGGGCGTCAATGTAATCGGCAGGGGCCACCTTGTTCAATGCCTTGGACACACGTGCAGCAGCCTATGGATTGGGTGGGGTGGGGTGGGGTGGGGGGGGTAAGGCAAGGATGGTTGTTGGGTTGCTGAGGCACATTTGCGCATGGGCGCAAGCTTTTAAGGCATGCAAGGGAGGTGTCAATGTAATCGGCAGGGGCCACCTTGTTCAATGCCTTGGACACACGTGCAGCAGCCTATGGATTGGGTGGGGTGGGGTGGGGGGGGGGGGGGGTAAGGCAAGGATGGTTGTTGGGTTGCTGAGGCACGTTTGCGCTATGGGCGCAAGCTTTAAGGCATGCAAGGGGGGGCGTCAATGTAATCGGCAGGGGCCACCTTGTTCAATGCCTTGGACACACGTGCAGCAGCCTATGGATTGGGTGGGGTGGGGTGGGGTGGGGGGGGTAAGGCAAGGATGGTTGTTGGGTTGCTGAGGCACGTTTGCGCATGGGCGCAAGCTTTAAGGCATGCAAGGGGGGCGTCAATGTAATCGGCAGGGGCCACCTTGTTCAATGCCTTGGACACACGTGCAGCAGCCTATGGATTGGGTGGGGTGGGGTGGGGTGGGGTGGGGGGTAAGGCAAGGATGGTTGTTGGGTTGCTGAGGCACGTTTGCGCTATGGGCGCAAGCTTAAGGCATGCAAGGGGGGCGTCAATGTAATCGGCAGGGGGCCACCTTGTTCAATGCCTTGGACACCACGTTGCAGCAGGCCTATGGATTTGGGTGGGGTGGGGGGGGGTGGGGGGGGGTAAGGCAAGGATGGTTGTTGGGTTGCTGAGGCACGTTTGCGCTATGGGCGCAAGCTTTTAAGGCATGCAAGGGGGCGTCAATGTAATCGGCAGGGGGCCACCTTGTTCAATGCCTTGGACACACGTTCAGCAGCCTATGGATTGGGTGGGGTGGGGTGGCGGGTGGGGGGGTAAGGCAAGGATGGTTGTTGGGTTGCTGAGGCACGTTTGCGCATGGGCGCAAGCTTTAAGGCATGCAAGGGGGGCGTCAATGTAATCGGCAGGGGGCCACCTTGTTCAATGCGTGGACACACGTTTCAGCAGCCTATGGATTGGGTTGGGTGGGGTGGTGCGGGGATGGGGGGGGAAGACAAGAGTGGTTTGTGGGTTGCTGAGGCACGGTTTTGCGCTGAAAACTCGAGCGCAAGCTTTAAGGCATTTTGCAAAGGGGAGGGGGCGTGCTCAATGTTATCGGCAGGGGCCACCTTGTTCAATGCCTTGGACACACGTGCAGCAGCCTATGGATTGGGTGGGGTGGGGTGGGGTGGGGTGGCGTAAGGACAAGGCAGGACTGCTGTGGGTGATGAGGAACGTAGCTTGGGCATGGGGCGCGAAAGCTTTAAGCATGCAAAGGGAGGGCAGTCAATGTAAATCGCAGGGGCCACATTGTCAATGCACCTTGAGCAAACGTTCAGAGCCTCATGGATGGGTGGGGTGGGGGGGGGGTGGGGGGGTATAAGGCAAGGATGGTTGTGGGTGCTCGAGGCACGTTTGGCATGGGCGCAAGCTTTAAGCATTGCAAGGGGGGAGATTCAATGTAATCGGCAGGGCGCCAACCTTGTTCAAGATGCCTGGGACACACGTGCATGCAAGCAGTTTATGGATTGGGTGGGGTGGGGTGGGTGGAGGTGGGGGGGGGTGTAAGTAAGGGAAGTGGTTTGTTGAGGTTTGATGAGGCACGTTTGCGCGAGGTGAAAACCCAGCCGGCGCAAGATAAGCTGCAAGGGGGGAGTCATGTAATCGGCAGGGGCCACCTTGTTCAATGCCTTGGACACAATGTGCAGCAGCTATAGATTGGGTGGGGTGGGTGGGTGGGGGGGGGGTGGTTCTAAGGGTGGGGTTGCATGGGGGTAGGCAAAGGATGGATTGGTTGGTTGCTGAGGCACGTTTTTTTGAGCATGGGCGCAAGCTTTTAAGGCATGAGCGAAAGGGGGGCGTCAAATGTAAGCGGCAGGGAGCCACGTGTTCAAGCTCGGACACCCGTGCAAGCAGCTTATGGATTGGGGTGGGGTGGGGGGAGAGTGGGGGGGGAGTAAGCAAGGATGGTGGGGGTGTGCTGAAGGCAAGTTTGCGCATGGGCGCAAGCGTTAAGGCATGCAAGGGGCGGCGAGTCAATGAATCGCAGGGGCGCACCTGTCAATGCTTGGCACACACGTTCAGGAGCTATAGATGGGTGGGGGGGGATGGGGTGGGGTGGGGGGGGGAAGGCAAGGATGGTTGGTTGGTTGCTGAGGCAAACGTTTGCGCAATGGAGCGCACCGACTTTGCTTTAAGAGATGCACGGGAGGGCGGTGCAAGATATCGGCAGGGGCCACCTTGTTCAATGCCTTCGGACCACACGTTCAGCGAGCCTATGGATGTGGGGTGGGAGGTGGGGGAGGGGTGGGGGGGGGGTAAGGCAAGGATGGTGGTTGGGTTGCTGGCGAGGCACGTTTGCGCATATGGGCTGCAAGCTTTAAGGCATGCAAGAGGGGGCGTCTTCAATGTAAGGGGGTCAATGTAATCGGATATATTGGAAGGGGCCACCTTGTTCAATGCCTTGGCAAACGTGCCAGCAGGCCTATGGATTGGGGGGGGTGGTGTGGGGGGGGGGGGGTAAGGGCAAAGGATAGAAGGATGGTGTTGGGTTGACTGAGGCACGTTTGGCATGGGCGCAGAGCTTAAGGCATGCAAGGGGGCGTCGAGAGGCGTCAATGTAATCGGCAGGGGCACCTTGTTCAATGCTTGGACAACACGGTTCAGCAAGCCTATGGATTGGGGGGGGTGGGGTGGGGTGGGGCTTGGGGGGGGAGGAGGTGTTAGTTAAAGGCAAGGGATGGTTGTTGGGTTGCTGAGGCACGTTTGCGCATGGGCGCAAGCTTTTAAGGCATGCAAGGGGGGCGTCAATGTAATCGGCAGGGGCCACCTTGTTCAATGCCTTGGGACAGCACGTTCAGCAGCCCTAGGAATTGGGGTTGGGGACTGGGGGTGAGGGTGGGTGGGGAGGGGGAAGGCTATAAGGCAGGGGATGGTTGTTGGGTGACTGAGGACGTTTGCGCATGGGCGCAAGCTTAAGGCATGCTAAAGGGGGGGCGTCAATGTAATCGGAAGGGGCCAAGCAATTTTTCCAATGCCTTGAGAACCACACGTTCAGCAGCCCTATGATTGGGTGGGGATTGGTGTGCGGGTGGGGGGGAGGTAATGCAAGGATGGTTGTTGGGTTGCTGATTGCCGTTTGCGGGCGATTGGTGCGCAAGCTTTGTAAGTCAATGCAATTGGGTAGTCAATTTAATCGTGCAGAGGGCCACCTTTTTTCTTCTAATTCCTCTAACACACTTGTTTCAGCATCATCCCTAATTACTTTTTTTGTTTTGTTGTGATTTATTTGGAGGTGGGGGTGGGGGGGGGTAGGCAAGGACAAGGAAGGTTGTGGGGTTTTTGGGTTTTGTTTTTTCTCAGGGCGAGGCACGTTTGCGGACGCAAGTGGGCGCAAGCTTAAGGCATGCAAGGGGCGGCCGCGTCAAGTAACGGCAGGGGGCCCAGCGCTTGTTCACCTGCCATTGAGACACACGTATGCAAGCGAGCCTATGGATGATGATGGTGGGGTGGGGTGGGGTGGAGTGGGTCAGAAACAGGATGGTTGTTGGGTTGTGGAGGCAGCGTTTGCGCTAATGGAGCGCAAGCTTTAAGGCAGCAAGGGGGGCGTCAAGTTATACTCGGCGGGCCGCCACCTGTTCAATGCCTTGGACACACGTTCAGCAGCTATGGCTTGGGTGGGGTGGGGTGGGGTGGGGGGGGGTAGGGCGACAGGATGGTGTTGGGATTGCGAAAGGACACGTTAGCGCAGATGGGCGCAAGCTTTAAGGATGCAAGGGGGGCGTTCACATGTAATCGGCAGCAGGCCACCTTGTCATGCCACTTGGACACACGCGCAGCCGCATGTGAGGTGATTGGGTGGCCCCACGGTTGCGCCGGGGGTGGGGGGGGGGGGGTGAGGGTATAAGGCACAAAGGCTGGTTGTTGGGTTGCGAGGCAACGTTTGGCCGCAACAGATGGGCGCCAGCTTTAAGGCATGGCAAGGGGGGCGCAATGTAATCGAGCAGGGGGCCACCTTGTAAGGCCTTGGACAAACGTGACAGCAGACTATGGATTGGGATGGGGTGGGGGGTGGGGGTGGAAGGGGGGTGGTTAGGGCCAAGGAGGTTGTTGGGTGCTGAGGCTCGTTGACGCATGGGCGCAAGCTTTAAGGCATACAAGGGGATGGGCGTCAATTTGTACTCGGCAGGGGCCATCATTGATTCCAGGCCTACTGGGACAAACGTTCAGCAGCCTATAGGATTGGGTATGCGGTGGGGGGGGTGTGGGGGGTAAAGGCAAGGATGAGTTGGGGGTTGCTGAGGCACGTTTGCGCCACACCAAATCTGTGGGCGCGAGCTTTAAGGCATGCAAGGGAGGCGGACCATGTAATCGGCAGGGGCCACCTTGTTCAATGCCTTGGACACACGTGCAGCAGCCTATGGATTGGGTGGGCACGGTGGGTGGGGGCGGGGGGGAGGAGGGGGGGAGGTAAAGACAAAGGATGGCTTGTTGGGTTGCGGAGGCACGTTTGCGCAGCACTGGCGCAAGCGTTTAAGGCATGCAAGGGGGGACGTCAATGTAATCGGAAGGGGCGCCCCTTGTTCAATGGCCATGGACCCAGTGCAGCAGCCTATGGATTGGGTGGGGTGGGGTGGGAGTTGGGGGTGGGGGGGAGGAATAAGGCAAGGAGGGTTGTTGGGATATGCGGCACGTTTGCGCAATGGGCGCAAGCTTAAGGGAATGCAAGGGGGGCGTCAATGTACAGGAGGGCCACCGTTCAATGCCTTGGACACACGTGCAGCAGCTATGGATTGGGTGGGGGTGGGGTGGCGGGGGGGGGTTAAGGCAAGGAGGGTTGTTGGGTTTGCTGAGGCACGATTGCGCTCAAGGGCGGCAAAGCTTTAAGGAATTGCAAGGGGGGCGTCATGTTAATCGGGCGGGGCACCTTGTCAAAGGCCTTGGACACACGTTCAGCAGCCTATGGATTGGGTGGGGTGGGGTGGGTGGGGGGGGGTAGCGGGGGGGTAAGCGCAAGGATGGTGTTGGGTCTGCGGAGGCACGTTGCGCAGGGCGCAGGCTTTAAGGCATGCAAGGGGGAAGAGGTCAAGTAATCGGCAGGGGCCCACGTGTTCAATGCCTTGGACACACGTTCAAGCAAGCCTAGGATTGGGTGGGGTGGGGTGGGTGGGCGGGGGGATAAGGCAAGGAGGGGGGTTGCTGAGGCACGTTTGCGTGCGATGGGCGGCAAGCTTGTGAGGCATTAGAGGGGAGGCGTCAATGATAACTGCCGTGGCAACCACCTCTTCCAATTCCTTCTACACACTCCATCAGCCTATGTATTTTTTTTTCATATTTGTGTTTTTGTTTTGACATGTTTTTAATTCAATTTTTTTTTTTTTTTCTCTATTCACTTTTTCTCTCCGATTTGCACAATCCCTCACGTTCATCAATTTTCGGCTCCCCCACCCCCCCCCCCCACACACACACACACACACACCACACACACACACCACCACTCACCTCCCCCCCCCCTGCAGCTCCCCCCCTCCCAGTCCCAGTCCCCCTTCAACAGCAAACATCTGCCCTCAGCCACGCCCACCCCGTCGCATACTCACCCCCCCCCCCCCCCCACACACACACACCCTGCAGCTCCCCCCCTTCCAGTCCCAGTCCCTCTTCAACAGCAACAGCTGACCCACCCACCACCCCACCACCCAACGCCCCCCCCCCCCCCCCCCCCCCTGCGCTCCCCCCTCCCAGTCCCAGTCCCCCTTCAACAGCCAAACATCTGTTCTCAAGCCAAGCCACCCCATCACTCACATCAACAGTGGACTCCTACACCAACCGCCGGACTGACATCCTCTACGATGAGGACATCTTCCCAGGTGTACTGGAGGCCCTTGGTGAGTCTGGGAGAAGTCAGAGTCACACTCGCAGGTGTGTGTGTAGGTGTGTGTTTGTGTGTATGTATGTGTATGTGTGTGTGTGTGTGTGTGGGGGGGGGGGGGGGGGGGGGGGGGGGGGGGGGGAGGAAGTCTTCCAGGAGTACTGGAGGGCCTTGGTGAGTCAGTGAGCAGTCAAATGTGTGTGTGGGTGGGGGGGTGGGGTGGGGGGTGGGGGGAGGAAATCTTCCCATGAGTACTGGAGGCCCTTGGTGAGTCAGTGAACAGTCGAATGTGTGTGTGTGTATGTGTGTGTGTATGTGTGTGTGTGTGTGTGGGTGGGGGGGGGGGGGGCTATATAGGAAGCAAGCATGGCACACAACCTATTCACCTGGGTGGTGTGTGTGAGTGTGTGTGTGTGAGTTTGTGTGTGTGTGGATGTGTGTGTGAGTGTGTGTGTGGATGTGTGTGTTTGTGTGTGTGTGTGTAGTTGAGTGGGTGGGTAGGTGTGGGTGTGTGTTTCTGTGTGTGGGGGCGGGCGGGGGGGGGGGGGGGGGGGGGGTGGTAGGAAATCTTCCCAGGAGTACTGGAGGCATTTTACTTGGTGAGTCCCATTACAACAAAAAATACAATTTACATTTAAAATGTGCTGGCATCCTCTTTGATGAGTAATTCCCCCCCACCCACCCACCCACCCACACCCACCCAACCCACACCCCATACCCCACACCCCACCCACACCAACCCACCCACCCACACCCACACCCACCCACACCCCACCCCACCCCCCCACAGCTTGTTCAAGTAGATAGCGCTATCAGCATCATCCGGCATAACCATGTTCCCAGGCCGACCCTCACACACCACTCCCCCCCACACCCACCACACCCACCACCACCACACACCACACAACCCCCCCCCCCCCCCCCCCCCCCCCCCCACACCACACACACACCACACCACCACACACACACTCACCATCCCACCCTCCACCCACACCCACCCAACCCACAACCCACCCACACCACCCATTATCCCCACCCACCCCAGCTCGTCAGGGGAGATAGCTGCCATCAGCATCAATCCGACAGAACCCCCGCCCAGGCCAGACTCGGCCCACACCCCTACCAACCCCACCCACCCACAACCCCACCACCCAACACCCACCACCTCACCACACCACCCACCACCCACACCCACCACCCACCACCCACCCCACACACCCACAAAACCCCACACCCACCACCAAACACCAACCACCCCCACACCCCCCACCCACACCCACACCCAGCCCGTTCAAGGGAGATAGCTGCCATCAGCATCATCGACAGAATCCCCGCCCCAGGCTTGGTCGGAGCAGAGGACTTAGTAGATGGTGGGACGCAGCGGGCGTGGCCGGCGTCACTCCTCGTCGTCCGAAGCTAGTGAGGGGAAGTGCAGTGGGTGCTGCTGAACAACTACCCCTTGGTGAGTGGCTAGATAGGGGGAGAGGGGACGGGAGGGAGGGTCGAGGGGGGGAGGGGGTGGAAAGGAGGGGGGTAGAGGGGTGGGAGGGGGGGTGGGGTGGGGGGGATTGGAGGGAGGGGGTAGGAGGGGTAGGGAGGAGGGGGGGATAGGGGTGGGAGCGAGGGGGGGGGGTAGGAGGTGGGGGTGGGAGGGTTGGGTGGAGTGGATGGGAGAGTGGGTGGGAGGGAGTGGATGGTGGATGGTGGGCGTGGCCGGCATCATTTCTCCTAATCTGAAGGAGAAAGGGGTCGAGACTGGCTACTCCGGCAGTGCAGTTGGTACTGCTGAACACCTGTCCCTGGTGAGTGGCTAGAAGGGGTGGAGTGGTGGGGGGGGGGGGGAGGGGTGGGTGGGGGTGAGGGTGGGAGGGAGTGGGGGACTTAGCAGATGGTGGGCGCAAGTGGGCATGGCGGCGTCAGTACTCGTCGTCCGAAGCTAGTGAGGGGCAGTGCAGTGGGTGTGCCTGAAGTGCTGTCCCCTGGTGAGTGGCTTAGAAGGGGTGGAGTGGGTGGGGGGAGGGGGGTGGAGGGTGGGGGGGTGGTGGAGGTGGGTGGTGGGGGGGGGAGGGGGAGTGGTGGGGGGGATGGTGGAAGTGGGTGGGTGGGAGGGTGAGGGGGGTGAAGAGGGGGTGGAGTGGGGGGAGAGGGGAGTGGCTTGATAGGGGGGAAGGGGGCCTGGGGGGGAGGGTGTGTGGGTGATGAAAGGGAGGGAGGGAAGGGGGTGGGGAAGGGGGGTGGAGGTGAGGGTGAGTGGAGTGGATGGGAACGGTGCGAGCGTGTTTGAGTGTGGTGGGAGGGGGGTTCGGAGAGTGGGTGGGAGGGAGGGAGGGTGGGAGAGGGGGTGGGAGTGGGAGGGAGGGGGAGTTGGAGTTGGGTAGGTGGGGGGAGTGGAGTGGGTAGGTAGGGGGGAGTGGGTGGGGGAGGGGTGGAGGGGAGGGTGGGTGAGTGGATGGGAGGAAAAGGAGTGGAGGGTGGTGGAGTGGGTGGGAGGAGGGGGTGGGCGGGAGGGTGGAGGGGTGGTGGGGGGAGGAGGGTGGAGTCTGGGTGGGGGAGAGGTGGGGGAGGGGGGGTGTGGAGGGAGGGTGGAGGGGGGGAGAGGGGGAGGGGGGGGAGGTGGAAGGGGGAGGGGGGGGGGGGGGGGGGGGGTAGATAGGGGTGAGGGGGGGGGAGGGAGGTAGGGTGGGAGGGAGGGAGGGTGGGAGGGGGGGTGGAGTGGGTGGGGGGAGGGAGAGTGGGGGGGTAGGGTGGTGGAGGGAGGGTGGAGTGGGGGAGGGCAGGTGGGAGAGGGGTGGGAGGGTGGACGGGGAGAGGGGGGGGGAGGGTGGGTGGGTGGGAGGGAGGGGTGGAGTGGGGACGGTAGGTGAGTGAGTGGGAGGGAGGGAGAGGGAGGGGCGACATGTGTCGAGAGTGGGTGGAGAGGGAGGTGGAGTGGGCTGGGAGGGAAGGTGGGAGAGGTGGGGGGTGGGGAGGGTGGACGGGGGAGAGAGAGGGGGGGGAGGGGGCTAGTAAGGGGAGGGAGGGCGAAGGGAGGTGGGTGGGAGGGAGGGGGTGGGTGGGAGGGGGGGGGGTGGGAGAGGGGGGGGGGAGGGGTAGGTAGGGGGGAGTGTGGTGGGGGAGGGAGGGAGAGGGAGGGTGGGTGAGGGATGGGAGGAAGGAGGAGGGGGGTGGAGTGGGTGGGCGAGGGGGGTGGAGGGAGGGTGGAGTGGGGGTGCAGGGAGGGTGGAGTGGGTGGGAGGGGAAGGGGGGAGAGGGGGGGTTGGGAGGGAGGGGGGGAGGGAGGGGGTAAGGGAGGGAGGAGGGAGGGAGAGGAGGGGGGGAGGTGGAAGGGGGAGAGGGAGGGCGGGGGGGGGGGGGGGGGCTAGATAAGGGGGAGAGGGGGGGGGAGGGAGGGAGGGGGGGGAGGGAGGGAGGGTGGAGGGGTGGGAGGAGGGAGAGGGGGGGGCAGAACAGAGGGGGGGGAGGGGAGGGGCGGAGCGGGGTGGGAGTGGAGGGGGGAGAGGGGGAGGTGAGGTGGAAGGGGGGAGAGGGGGAGGGAGGGAGTTGGGGAGGGGGAGAGGGGGGGGAGGAGGGGGGAGGGGGGAAGAGGGGGGGAGGAAGGGAGAGGGGGGGGAGAAGGGGGGGACGGGAGGGGGCGGAGGGGGGGGGGAGGGAGGGGGGGAGATGGGGGTGGGAGGGGGGCGGTGGGAGAGAGGGGGGGGGAGGGTGATAGGGGAGAAGGGGGAGGGAGGGAATGGGAGAGTGTGGTGCGGAGGGAGGGAGGAGTGGGTGGGAGGGAAGGAGGACAACGGGGGTGGGAAGGGGGGGGAGGGAGGGAGAGGGGGGGGGAGGGTGGAAGGGGGGGGGAGGGGGGGGGGTGGGGGTGGGGGGGAGGGGATAGATAAGGGGGAGGGGTGGGGGGAGGGAGGGGGGAGTGGGTAGATAGGGGGAGAGGGGGTAGGAGGGAGGGAGGGTGGAGTAGGTAGATAGGGGGAGAGGGGGGGGGACGGGGTGGTGGGAGTGGTGGGAGAGGGGCTGGAGAGAGCGGAGGAATTAGCAGATGGTGGGCGTGGCCGGCGTCATTCCTCGTCGTCTGAAGCTAGTAAGGGATCTAGGCTGGGCCACTCCGACAGTGCAGTGGATGCTGTTGAACAGCTGTCCCCCTAACCTGGGCGTGGCCGGCGTCATTCCTCGTTGTCTGAAGCTAGTGAGGGCAGTGCAGTGGGTGCGGTGCAAACAGCTACCCATGGTGGAGTGCTAGATAGACGGGAGAGGGGTGGGAGGGAGGGTGGATGGAGTGGGGGGAGGGAGGGTGGAGGGGTTGGGAGGGAGGGGGAGGGGGGATGGAGGAGGAGGGGGAGGGTAGGGAGCGCGGAGAAAAGGAAGGGGGGGATAGAGGGGGGGATGAGTGGATGGGAGGAAAGGGGGAGGTGGAGTGGGTGGGAGGGGAAACAGGATGGAAGGGGGGTGGGAGGAAGGGTCGGAGGGAGGGGGGGAGGGGGTGGGATGGTGTTTAAACCTATAACCCTAAACCCACCCCCTCACCCCCCACCCCCACCACCCCCCCAGGTGAGAATGGAGAAAGACGAATCTGGTGATGAACATTTCGAATTCAATCCCTCACCTCCAGCCCGCATCCACGCGGGCACCTTCGGCTCGCCCTGACCTCAACCCCACCGCCAGCTCGCCTCCACCAGACCCTCCGTTGAAATGACAGCAGTGCAATGAAGTTGGGTGGGCCACCTAGCCACCCAACAAGTACCACCCAATGTGCCGAGACCATTGCGATGCCAGGGTGGCGGTGGGCCAC
>JACBWV010000610.1:11403201-11506011 GCA_013435795.1 Chlamydomonas sp. ICE-L | reverse complement strand
GGATATTGGGGGATGTAAGCGGATGGGGTGACTTGCATTGAGAAAAGATGTTTGATGTGAAGAAGGACTGGGTGTGGGAGGGGGGAAGCTGCATGGGAAGTGTGTGTGGGTGGGTGGGTGGGTGGGGGGGTTCCCCAGGAGCAAGCCTGTTTCAACTTTTACACTATGGTGGTTGGTGTTTAATGGTTGGTGGGTGGTGGTGGTAGGTGTTGGATTCCGCAGAAACAAGCCTTCCTCACCATGTACACTATGGTGGGTGGTTGGTGGGTGGTTGTGGTGGTTGGTGGATTCTGCAGAAACAAGCCTTCCTCACCATGTACACTATGGTGGTTGGTGGGTGGTTGTGGTGGTTGGTGGTGGTTGTGGTGGTTGTTGGATTCTGCAGAAACAAGCCTTCCTCACCATGTACACTATGGTGGTTGGTGGGTGGTTGTGGTGGTTGTTGGGTGGTTGTGGTGGTTGGTGAATTCTGCAGAAACAAGCCTTCCTCACCATGTACACTATGGTGGTTGGTGGGTGGTTGTGGTGGTTGGTGGTTGGTTGTGGTGGTTGTTGGATTCTGCAGAAACAAGCCTTCCTCACCATGTACACTATGGTGGTTGGTGGGTGGTTGTAGTGGCTGTTGGATTCTGCAGAAACAAGCCTTCCTCACCATGTACCACTATGGTGGTTGGTGGGTGGTGTGGTGGTGTTGCGATTCCGCAGAAACAAAGGCCTTCCTCACCTGATACACTATGGTGGTTGGTGGGTGGTTGTGGTGGTTGGTGGGTGGTTGTGGGGTTGTTGGATCGACAGAAAAACCAAGCCTTTCTCACCATGTTACACTATGGTGGTTGGTGGGTGGTGGTGGTGGTTGTTGCGATTCTGCAGAAACAAGCCTTTTCCCACCATGTACACTATGGTGTTGGTGGGTGGTTGTGGGTGGTGGGGGGGTTATGTGGTGGTTGGTGGATTCTGCAGAAACAGCTTTCACAATGTACCACTATGGTGGTTGGTGGGTGGTTTGTGGTGGTTGGTGCGTTGGTTGTGGTGGTTGTTGGATCTGCAGAAACAAGGCCTTCATCACCAGTTACACTATGGGGTTGTTTTTTATTTTTTTCTTTTTTTTTTGTGGGTTGGTTGGGTTGGTTGTTGGATCTGCAGAAACAAAGCTTTCCTCAATGTACACTCTGGTGGTTGGTGGTGGTTGTGGTGGTGGGTGGGTTGGTTGTGGGGTTGTTGGATTCCGCAGGACAACAAGACTTCCTCACCATGTTACACTATGGTGGTTGGTGGGTGGTTGTGGTGAGTTGTTGGGGGGACGGGCGGGGCGGGGCGGGGGGGGAGGGGGGTCCCTCCCCCCCCCCCAGGGCTGGGTTGTGGGGGTTGGTGGATTCTGCAGAAACAAGCCTCCTAACCATGTACACATGGTGGTTGGTTGGTGGGTGGTTGTGGTGGTTGGTGGTTGGTTGTGGTGGTTGGTGGATTCTGCAGAAACAAGCCTTCCTCACCATGTACACTATGGTGGTTGGTGGGTGGTTGTGGTGGTTGTTGGGTGGTTGTGGTGGTTGGTGGATTCTGCAGAAACAAGCCTTCCTCACCATGTACACTATGGTGGTTGGTGGGTGGTTGTGGTGGTTGTGGGTGGTTGTGTGGTGGGTTGGGGATATCTGCAGAAACAAGCCTCCTCACCTGTCACCACTATGGTGGGTTGGTGGGTGGTTGTGGTGGTTGGTGGGTGTGGTTGTGGTGGTGGTTGGATTCTGCAGAAACACGCCCTCTCACAATGTACACTATGTGGTTGGTGGGTGTGGTGGTGTGGGTGGTTGTGGTGGTTGTTGATTCTGCAGAAAAAGGCCTTCCTCACCAATGTACACTATGGTGGTTGGTGGTGGTTGTGGTGGTTTGTTGGATTCGGCAGAAAAAAACAAGCCTTTCCTCACCATGTACACTATGGTGGTTGGTGGGTGGGTTTGGATGGTTGTTGGGTGGTTGTGGTGGTTGGGGATTCTGACAGAAACAAGCCTTCCTCCCCATGTTTACACTATGGTGCTTGGTGGGTTGGTTGTGCGGGTTGGTGGTTGGTTGTGGTGGTTGTTGATTTCTGCAGAAACAAGCCTTCATACATGTACACTATGGTGGTTGGTGGGTGGTTGTGGTGGTTGTTGGATTCTGCCAGAAAAAAAGCCTTCCTCACCATGTTACACTATGGTGGTTGTGGGTGGTGTGGGGGTTGGTGGTTGGTTGTGGTGGTTGTTGGATTCTGAAGAAAAAAGCCTTCCTCACATGTACACTATGGTGGTTGGAGGGTGGTTTGTGGTGGTTGTTGGGTGGTTGTGGGGGTGGTGGATTCTGCAGAAAAACAAGCCTCATCACCATGTACACTAGGTGGTGGTGGGTGGTTGTGGTGGTTGGTGGGTGGTGTGGTGGTTGTTGGTTCTCAGAAAACAAGCCTTCCTCACAGTACACTATGGTGGTTGGTGGGTGGTTGTAGGGTGTGGATTCTGCAGAAAAACAAGCCTTCCTCACATGTACACTATGGTGGTTGGTGGGTGGTGGTGGTGGTTGTTTGGATTCCGACCAGAAAAAAACAAGCCTTCTCACCGGACACTATGGTGGTTGGTGGGTGGTTGTGGTGGTTGGTGGGTGTGTGGTGGTTGGTGGATTTGCAGAAACAGCCTTCATCACATGTACACTATGGTGGTTGGTGGGTGGTTGTGGTGGTTGTTGGATTCTGCAGAAACAAGCCTTCCTCACCATGTACACTATGGTGGTTGGTGGGTGGTTGTGGTGGTTGTTGGATTCCGCAGAAACAAGCCTTCCTCACCATGTACACTATGGTGGTTCATGGGTGGTTGTGGTGGTTGGTGGTTGGTTGTGGTGGTTGTTGGATTCTGCAGAAATAAGCCTTTCCCACCTTGTACACTTTTGTAACGTCATCAATCTGCGAAACCATGCGCAAACTCCCCCCTTTCCCCCCCTTCCCTTCCCCCCTGCTCCTCCTCCCTTCCTCCCATCCCCTGAATAGAAGCCTTTCCCACCTTGGTACACTTTAGTAACGTCGTCAATCTGCAAAACCATGCGAAGGCTATTCTGCTGGATCATCAGAATCTCCCCCCCCTCCCTCCTTTTCTCCATCCTCCCCCCCCCCCCTCCTTCCCCATGCCACCCTTCTTTTCATTTTCCCCCATTACTAAAAAGAAGCCTACCACCTGTACACTTTGTTAACGCCATCAAATTTCTGTTAGACATGCAAAGGGCTATTATGTTGGATCATCAGCTTCTCCCCACCCCACCCCCCCCTCCCTACTCCCCCACCCCCCCCCCCCCCCTCCTTCCCCCCTGCCCCCTCTATCTCCCTCCCTTTCGCTCTCCCCAAAAAGAAGCCTTTCTCAACTTGTACACTTTTCTTACGTCATCAATCTGCGAGACCATGCAAAGGCTATTATGCCGGATCATCAGCTCCCCCTCTAACCCCCCCACCCCCCCCCCCATCCCCGACAAGCAAACCTTTCTCACCGTGTACACTATGTTGGTTGGTGGGTGGTTGTGGTGGTTGGTGGATTCTGCAGAAACAAGCCATTCTCACCTTGTACACTTTTGTAACGTCATCAATCTGCGAAACCATGTGAAGGCTATTCTGCTGGATCATCCGCTCCCACTCCGCCAACGTAGACCCCCCAATCATGTTCGATGACCTATACGAGAGAGAGCATAAGAGAGTGCAATAGAGTGTACGAGGAGGATCATCAGATCCCAAAGAGCCATTGTGGACCCCCCATTCATGTTCGGTGAGCTACATGAGAGAGAGAGCGTAATAGAGTGCAATAGAGTGTAAGAGGAGGATCATCAGCCCCCCCCCCCCCCCCCCCCCCCCCCATTCTTATTTGTGGACCTTACACGAGAAAAGAGGTAAAAAGAGTAAAAGACGCGAGTGTAAGAGGAGGAGAATCAGCTCCCACTGAGCCATTCAATTGTAGACCCCCCCCCCCCCCCACCCCCCCCCCCCCCCCCCCCTCCCCATCTATTTCTGTGGACCTTACACGAGGAAAGAGTGTAAGAGAGTATAAGAGAGTGGTAAGAGGAGAGAATAGCTCCCATGAGCCATTCATTGTAGCCCCCCCCCCCCCCCCCCCCCCACCCCCCCCCCCCCCCCCCCCCCCGCCCCCCCCCCCCCCCCCCCCACCCCCCCCCCCCCCCCCGCCCCATTCTTATTCTGTGACATACACGAGGAAAGATGTGTAAGAGAGTGTAAGAGAGTATATATAAGAGGGTGTGTATGTCAGAGAGTATAGAGAGTGTAAGAGAGGAGGAACAGCTCCCATGAGCCAGAATAGGGAGGAATCGGCCGGCACAACAAAAAAAACAAAAACAAAAAACACACCAACAATAAAAAAAAAAATAAAAACAAAAAAACACCCAACCACAAAACACCCCCCCCCCCACCCCCCCCGCCCCCCCACCCCACCCCCCCCCCCCACCCCCCCCCCCCCCCCCCCCCCCTCCCCATTCTTATTCTGTGACCTACACGAGAAAGAGTGTAAGAGAGTATAAGAGAGTGTAAGAGGAGGAGAATCAGCTCCCACTGAGCCATTCAATTGTAGACCCCCCCCCCCCCCCCCCCCCCCCCCCCCCCCCCCCCCCCCCACCCCCCCCCCCCTCTCATTCTATTTCTGGGACCTACACAAGAAGAGGTAAGAGAGTATAGAGAGTGAGGGAGTATCAGCTCCCACTCCCATCGTGGCCCCCCCCCCCCCCCCCCCCCCCCCCTTGCATTCTTGTCGGTGACCTAAGAGAGAGCGTATTAGAGAGTGTAAGAGAGTATGAGAGGAGGAGTATTAGTAATAGAACCTGAGAAGGAGTGGAAGAGTTTACAAGAGAGTGCAAGAGGAGTATCAGCTCCCACTCCATCATCGTGGCCCCCCCATTCTTGTTTGGTGACCTACAAGAGAAAGAGAGTGCAGAGAGTGAAGAGGAGGGGTAAAGTAACCCCCCCCCCCCCTTCACACACACTCACACACACACAAACACACCCCTCCCGTCCCCCCTTCCCCCCCCCCACCACAACACACACACACACACACACACGCCACACAAAACATACACACACACATCCCAATCCCCCTCAACCTCAGCCTCCTCCTGGTGCTAAGCTTGGCGTGATGAGCTCCCCACACCCCACCAAACCACCCCCACCACCCACGCACACCACACACACACACAAACTCTCACCTCAGCCTCCCTCCTGTGTGCCTCAGCTTGGGCAACTTCTCCCGAACACACCAGCCTTGTGCTGCTCAACAAGGTTAGCCACGTAATCCATTCAAATACCACTCCATTCAAATATCCATTCAAATACCACTCCATTCAAATATCCATTCAAATACCACTCCATTCAAATATCCATTCAAATACCCACCCATTCAAATATCCATTCAAATACCCACCCATTCAAATACCACTCCATTCAAATATCCATTCAAATACCACTCCATTCAAATATCCATTCAAATACCCGCCCATTCAAATACCACTCCATTCAAATATCCATTCAAATACCACTCCATTCAAATATCCATTCAAATACCCACCCATTCAAATACCACTCCTCAAATATGCATCAAATACCACTCCATTCACTATACATTCAAATAATACCCACCCATTCAAATATCCACTCCATTCAAATATCCATTAAAATAACAATCCATTAAAAATATCATTCAACTACCCAAACCATTTCAATAACAGTTCCACCCATTCCCAAACGACCAACTACCCACTTAAACCATCGAACATCGCCCCCAGTCAGACCCCCCCACCCCCCCACCCCCCACACACACCCTTACACGTACACACACACCTTCCCCCCCCCTTACCTCTGCCTCCCTCCAGTGTGCCTCAGCTTGGGCGACTTCTCCCGAACACCAGCTTTGTGCTGCATCAAGCACGTTCTTGGCACGGGAATCATTCGTATGGGCGTGAAGGTGGCAGGTGTGCGTTATTACATCCCGGGAGGCCAATGCGACTGCAATGGTGGTTATGTGCATGTGAGAGAGGGTGGTGGGTGGTTGTGTGGCAGGCGTGCGTGTGCGTGTGTCTGTGCTGTGAAGGTGGCAGGTGGTGTCTAAAATCACAGGAGACCAACTGTGACTGTGTGGTGCGGGGGGGATGGGGCGCGGTGTGGGGGCGGTGGGGGTGTGGGTGGTGGGTGGGGGCTGGTGTGGTGTGTGGGGGTGTGTGGCGGGAGGGGGAGCGAAAGGGTGTCGTGGGTGTGTTGGGTGGGTGTGGTGTGCGGGGTGGGTGTGTGGTGTGCTGTGGAGGGGTGGGTGGGAGTGTGGGGTGTGTCTATTGCTGAGTGTGTGTGTGCATGTGTGAAGTGTGTGTGAGTGGTTGGTTGTGTGTGTGTGCGTGTGTGTATGTGTTTGTGCGAGTGCAAATGTTGTGTGTGATGTGAGTGACAAGTGTGGGTGTGTGTGGTGTCGTGTGTGTTGTGTGCTGTGTGTGCGCGCGTTTGTGTTTTTGTGTTTGTTGTGTGTGTGATGTGGGTGTGAGTGTGTGTGTGTTGTAAGTGTGGTGTTTGTGTTTGTGGTGGGGGGGTGGGGGTGTGTGTGTGTGGTTGTTGTGTGTGGGTGGGACGGGTGTGGGGGGAGTGTGGGTGGGGTGTGTTTGGGGGGGGGGAGTTGTTGGTGTGGGGGGTGGGTGCGGGTGTGTGTGTGTGTGTGTTTGGTCTGATGTGAGTGGCAGTGAGTAGTGCTGTTCGGGTGGGGGATGTGTGTGTGTGTTGTGATGATGCGTTGTCTAACAGGCACCCCCCACAACCCCTACCTACCGTGAGTGCCCGCTCGACTCGCTACCTGATTGCCCAAACCCCACTCCACCCCCAACCCACCCATCCCACCCCACCCCCCCACACACCACACACCAACCAACTAAACCCACCTCCACCACAACCATACCTGCGAGTGCGACGCTGACTGCTTCCCTGACCGTCGTCCCGACCTGGACTGCTGCTGCTGTTGTTGGTCCTGTTGCTGCTGTTGGTGCTGTTGCTGCTGCTCTTGCGGTGGTGATGCCGCCCCTTGCTGCTGTTGCTGTTGAGCTTCAGCAGGTGCCGGGGTCTCTAGCTGTGCCCGTGCGCTAGTAGCCTGCAGACTTCTCATGCGATCCATGTCGAGTTTGTGGCGGTGAGGAGTGGGCGGCATGTTGTTGAACTGCCAGCCTCCTACAGGGAGGCAAAGCAAGTTGGGTGAGGGTGCATTTAAGGGTTAAACAGTAAGCCCAGTGAGTGTGCAGTGAGCAAGCATTGTGTGCGCTAGTAGCTTGCAGACTTCTCATGCAATTCATGTTGAGCCTGTGACGTAAAGAAGTGGGCGGCATGTTGTTGAAATGCCAGCCTCCTACAGGCAGAGAATCAAATTGTATATAGTGTAAAATTTGTATTTCGGGCTATTTCACGGAAATTGTAGGCTATTTCGCAGTAATTTGTATTTGTATTGGTAATTTGCATCAAATTTGTATTTGTATTGGTAATTTGCATCAAATTGGTCTTATGTATGAAAATGGTAATTTGCATGCAATTGGTATTATGTATGAAATTGGTATTCTGCAACAGCAGAGGCAATCTCAGCCTGGTACCTCACATGTCTGCGCCCACGTGCAAAGGACAGATGATGTGGCCCTCTGCTCCACACCACCACACCCAACCTCCCCCAACCCAACCCAACCCAACCCAACCCAACCCAACCCAACCCAACCCAACCCAACCCAACCCAACCACTCTCCTCCCTCCTCCTCCCTCCTCCACCCCAACCCAACCCACCCCAACCCCCTACCTCTAACCCCCCCCTCCTCCTCCCTCCTCCACACCCCACACCAGCCTCTATTTCCATGTCCGACCCAGCAGCAGCAGCAGCAGCAGCAGCAGCAGAGGCAGAGGCAATCTCAGCCTGGTAAACCTCACACGCCTGCGCCCACGTACTGAGGGCAGGTGTCGTGGCCCTCTGCTCCATCCCACCACACCACACCACCACCTGCGCCCACGTACTAAGGGCAGGTGTCGTGGCCCTCTGCTCCATCCCACCCACCCCCCACCCCACATCACCCCCCCCACCCCCTCTCTTTCCATGTCCAACCCACCCGTAGCAATGCCAGCAGCGGCAGCAGCCGAGGCAATCTCAGCCTGGTAAACCTCACGTGCCTGCGCCCGTGTGCGAAGGGCAGGTGTTGTAGCCTTCTCTAGATCCTGTCGCTGCTTATGAGCCACATCGGGGCTGGCACGCCCACGAGATGCACCTGTGAAGTAAAGGTATGAAGTACATAAAGTACGGGTCTGAAGTATGAAGTACATGCAGTGCAGGTATGAAGTACATAAAGTGCCGGTATGAAAAACGAAAAACACCAAGTGCAGGTATGAAGTATGAAGTACATGCAGTGCAGGTATGAAGTACATAAAGTACCGGTATGAAGTACGAAAAACAACAAGTGCAGGTATGAAGTATGAAGTGCATACAGTGCAGGTATGAAGTACATAAAGTACTGGTATGAAGTACGAAAAACAACAAGTGCAGGTATGAAGTATGAAGTGCATACAGTGCAGGTATGAAGTACATAAAATACCGGTATGAAGAATGAAGAACAACAAGTGCACGTATGAAGTAGGACGTACATAAAGTGCAGGTATGAAGTACATAAAGTATGGGTGTAAAGTACAAGCATGAAGTACGGTCATGTTGTCAACTTCCCACTTTTCACTGTTCACCCTCTCTTTATAGCCTAGGCTCCTGGGGCTGCTCACTCACTCACACCATCACCAACAGCATCCACCACCAACCGAACACCACCACACACCCCACCACCCCTACCCACCTCTACTTCTCTTATGAGGTGATGCTGGGTCCCCTGTCCCCTGGATCCCACTTTTCACCTGCAGCTGTCAACTTCCCACTTTTCACTTTTCACCCTCTCTTTATGGCCTGGGCTCCAAATACACTTCACACCCATCAACCACACCAAACTCCCACCACCACCACCACCATCACGAACACCTCTACCCACCTCTACCCACCACACACACCATCACCCCAACACCCCAACACCACCAGTATCCCCACCAACCCCATCACCAAATACCACCTCACCAACCACACCAACCAACTACATAACCAATCACACACCCACTCCCCACCAACCCCATCACCAAATACCACCTCACCAACCACACCAACCAACTACATAACAAATCACACACCTACTCCCCACCAACCTCAACAAAAACCACAAAAACCACACCCCACCACCCCTACCCACCTCTACTGCTCTTTAGAGGAGATGCTGGGTCCCCTGTCCCCTCGGTCCCTCTTTTCACCCTCTCTTTATGGCGTGGGCTCCAAATACACTTCAACCCCATCAACCACACCAAACGCCCACCACCAACACCACCACCCCACCACCCCTACCCACCTCTACTGCTCTTTAGAGGAGATGCTGGGTCCCCTGTCCCCTCGGTCCCTCTTTTCACCCTCTCTTTATGGCGTGGGCTCCAAATACACTTCAACCCCATCAACCACACCAAACGCCCACCATCACCCCCACCCCACCACCCCTACCCACCTCTACTGCTCTTTAGAGGAGATGCTGGGTCCCCTGTCCCCTCGGTCCCTCTTTTCACCCTCTCTTTATGGCGTGGGCTCCAAATACACTTCAACCCCATCAACCACACCAAACGCCCACCACCAACACCACCACCCCACCACCCCTTCCCACCTCTACTGCTCTTCAGAGGAGATGCTGGGTCCCCTGTCCCCTCGGTCCCTCTTTTCACCCTATCTTTATGGCATGGGCTCCAAATACACTTCAACCCCATCAACCACACCAAACGCCCACCATCACCACCACCACCACCACCCCACCACCCCTACCCACCTCTACTGCTCTTTAGAGGAGATGCTGGGTCCCCTGTCCCCTCGGTCCCACTTTTCACCCTCTCTTTATGGCGTGAGCTCCAAATACACTTCAACCCCATCAACCACACCAAACGCCCACCACCACCATCACCACCCCACCACCCCTACCCACCTCTACTGCTCTTTAAAGGAGATGATGCTGGGTCCCCCGTCCCCTCGGTCCCACTTTTCACCCTCTCTTTATGGCGTGGGCTTCTGGGGCTTTCCTCCATTGCCAACGTCTCCGCGATCGAAAACATGGAGTGGGGAATAAAAGTTTGGGGGCTGCCCCATGCTTGGTGGTGAGAGAGGGAGGTGCTAGCTGTCCCCTCGCCAATTTGCTGGGGGCTGCCCCATGCTTGGTGGTGTGAGAGGGAGGTGCTAGCTGTCCCCTCGCCGATTTTGTCATCGTCTTCGAATAGCTTCCGGATGTTAAGCTGGGTTTGAGGGTTTCTACGGATCAGGGTTTTGACGGGGGTGAGGGTTGTTAGATGGGGTGGGGTGGGGTGGGGTGGGGGGAGGTAGTCGATGGCGGGGGGGGTAGAGGGTGGGTGGGGGGTGGGGTTAGATGGGTTGGGGTTAGGATGGGGGGGTGGGATGGGGGGTAGATGGGGGTGGGGCTGGGGGTGGGGGGGTCGGGGGGCGAGGGGGGGGGTAGATGGGGGTTAGATGGGGTGGGGGGTGGGGGGGCGGGGGGGGTTAGATGGGGGGGGGGGGGGGGGGGGGGGCAGGGGGCGGGGCGGGTAGATGGGGGGGGGGGGGGGGGGGGGGAGGGATATCTGGGGGGTCCTGTTTGTTAGACTGGGGGTGCAAATTTGTGCATATGTGAGACACACACGCTTACACACACACAAACACACACACACACACACACACAAGCACAACACATACACTCTCTCTCTCTCTCTCTCTCTCTCTCTCTCTCACTTGGTCACCCACCCACCCACCCGCCTACACTGACTCACCCAGACCCAGACCCCCCACCACACACACACACACACACTTACACACAAGCACACACACACACACTTTCCCTCTCTCCACTGGCACCCACCTTGATGTGGGCCTTGTGAACTTGGTGAACTTTTGCTCAGGCTGTGGCTTCTCCCGTTTTTGATCCCGAGACTCAGCTTTAGCGGTGGCAGTCAAGGTGCACGAGCGGCAGTTCTGTCGCACCATGGCAGTCCACAACGAAGCCAAGGCACTCGGCCCTGCTTTTTTTCTCTAGCCTAGCTGAAGGCTACCAGTTTCAGCCTCGTGCAGTGGGTGTCTATTTGTGTGCGGAATTGTGGGGAGACGGGGCTGGAGCTGGGGAACTGAAAGGGCAGGTGCGAAAAAGCTACCGACCGGTTCACATGTCAACGGACGAGCTAGCATTGGCCTCGGGGTTTACAAGCATGGTGAGGGGCTTTGTGGAGGGTCTCGATTATTTTGTAAGCTGGGAAGAAGGAGAGGGTTTGCGTCCTTAGCAAGGAGTGGTCAAAAAGGAAGTTATCGTGACTCCAACTAGCACGAGCTTGGCGATGAATCGCGGAAGAGCATCATAGCGCGAGCGCTGGTGGGATTTGGGCTCGTCTGCGCGATTGAGAGGACAGGGGGGCGGTGAGAGGGCCCGGGGGGAGAGTGTCCGTCCGTAGTGCCGTACCTCGAGTTTCGGATTCCGAGTCGGTTCAACGATATTCCGAGTTGTCGAGTTCGGATTCTCCGATCGGTTCAACGATATTTCGGTTTGCATGACCCTCAGGCCCGATGCCCTGGCATGACCTGACTTCGGTTCCTTGATCGTTTTACTCATTTGTTTGCTCAGGGCATGTCGTGCAGTGAGCGTCAGATCAAATAACCAGTTGGCGGTTACAGTCTGTGTACCACAAACCACATTCCTTCAATTTGGGGGGGTTGAGTATCTATCCTGGTTACCGAATGTGTACCACAAACCACTTTTTGTTGCCTATCGACGTGCTGCGTCAGTTAGAGTGGTTCGCGTTGCAAACCTGGTATCAGCTTGAATACACTCCAGAGAGTGGACAGAGATGCTTGCGTGAAGCAGACGCGCCAATCTATACACGGAGACGAGAATAACGTTACAAGCGCAGGAGACCCATCAAGGGGCACCAGTGGAGGAAGGAGCGGCAGCCTGTACCCTGATAAGGGTACAGGCTATACAGTCCGTGTCAGGGGAACCGGTGACGCAGTCCACAGGAAGCTGTCACTACGGGAAGCTGTCACAGTACTGTCAGGACCGATAGTTCTAAGGGAGTACACAAGGAGTCACCAAGACATAAAACAAGTGAGAGCACCGCTATTCATGCTGATACTCCACCTATGACGCAGGTGACATACAATACTAGTACTCCACCTATGACACCAGGGTCAGAGAACTATAAACTGGTAGCAAACAAAAAATATTAAGGAACGGCTGAAAAACAGGAAACCAGAAGAAAGCCTTGTCTAAATAAAAGGATGAGAAAGGATGAACCAAAAACCACTGTAGTACTCCGAAAATGTAGCAGCAAAAAACTTGGGGCATACCAAGCTGAGCTGAGACCAAAATGGAAATGTAACCATCCATGGTAAGCGCAAAAATACTATTCATCCAGAATAGTAGGCACCAAACCAGAAAATCACAGGGAGGCCAAACAGAAATCAATCCTATTACCAAAGGAAGGGGAACAACGGTGCCTCAAAGAACCGAGAACTTAACCGAAAGAGAAGACCGAAATATCGTGTGAGAGCAGCACACGAGAGAATCAAAGCCTAAAGGACGCAGACAAGAGGACGCAGACAAGGGGACACTAAAGTCTACGATGGAAAAATAAAGTCGATGGAAAAATCCACTACCTTAAAAACTATTCTTAGCATAGAATTCATGACTAGGTTGGGATGAAAAAACCATGATGAACTGGTTTCTTACTCAAAGATGGAAGTAAGAAGATTTATGAAAGTTAATTATCATAAATCCCCAGTTACGGCACTAACTAAAACATTCTAGGAGGTGGGTATCGCACCGCAAAGAACTCATGCACTCAAGACAAACCAAGCGCCTAACCACAAGCCAACCAAACCTGCAGCAACTGAAAAAATCCAAAGGATGCGAAGTTAAATTTTCAAGAAACTCGTAACCAACAAAGGAAACACAGTTCAATGAACAATAGAAGGTTAGATGTACAACCATAGTACATAAAAACTATTGTCCACTTGAAAAATAGTAAACGCATAAAAAGGACTTCAAAGAATTTACTGCAAAGGATGGACTGAAAGGGCGCTTGAAATACACTCGGAAGAACAAGAAAGAGGTGAGCAGCGGTACATCTGCAAGTACAACTGCAAGATTACCCAGCCCACCAATTAACAGTAAAATCCGAAGGGAAACAACTACTACACTCCACAAAAAGTTCTAATCACCTGAGGGGCTGGTGATCAAAAAACAGTGTGGAGTAAAAAGAAATAGCTAATCTATGATGAGCTCCACCGAATGAACCATCTGCCTATGGAACTAAGAGTCAGAAACCATCAAGACGCTATAACAGTGGTCTGAATTAATTACCACCTTCCGCCAAAACCAAGAAAGACAGCTGAAAGGAAGCTGCCTAAACAAAGCGTCGTAACGCTCCACCAATCTAGACTACCCTGAGGCCCTTAGGCCCTTAGACTACCATGGGCATGCAAGGATGCCATCTCATCCTTCATAGCAAGCAGCCACTGATCCCTGTCAGGGTGGGAAGGAAGCATGGCAGCTTTATAAGTTAGTTCAGATGAGGTAGAAATATATGCTCCCACGTACAAGCAGTGTACTTGTACATGAGCAGCACGGGTATCAGCAGTATCAGCAGTAACCGGTAGTAAAGCCCCCAGCGCAGCACTAATGCCTGGTTGAACAAGGCCGGCATTCTTTGCCTCTAAATCAATGAATCCTGGGTTGACTGTAACACCCCAGCCAGACGCAGTATCAGAGCCAGACCAGTGTTCAAGATCATCACTCACTCCACGGTGACGGCTACATCGTCGCAATGCCTTGTCCGGTATAAACCACCAGGGACTGCAGGAGGCAAAGGGATCAACAACGCCTGCGAGCCATCCGAACAGGTGGACGGAGGGTGGCGACGAGTAGGCAGCGGACCTATGACAGGCTCCACTATGACCTGAGGCTGTCCAAATCCTAAAGCTTCACCGACGGAACTTGGCGCAGAGGAAGGCCTGGCGACCCCCTGAGATTCGGCTAAATTAAAATTCGGAAATACAACTCCCATCCGCCCTAAAACTTCACACACAATACAGCATGATCAGTCCCTGGTTTGGAATGCAATCTGGATACATCCCAGCCAGTACAGCCATCAACAATTGGGGTTGCTAAAGGGCGTAGGGAATTACCGGCGACACGTAACATATCACCGTTTGATGACAGGAGGGATGCAAGCGGGCACGGGGACCCATACTAATGGGAGAGCCCAGGAAGACAGTATAGACTTAACTGGATATAGGGAGTACATCACTACTCTCTACTACCTGGCGCAACATCGGAAACCCAAATATAAGATCCCTTACTCACCAGGGAATACCCAACCAGTCTACCAAATAACGCCTATCCGACTAGCAGTTGCGATTCTTCCCATTTACTAAGGTGACATAGCAAGGGCAACCAAACACACGCAACAACGCCCCTTCAGGCATAACCCCGTAGAACAGCTCGTATGGAGTCTTGTCACCCTGATTAGGCAGCCGAACTCGTAGGTAACAAGCACTGAGAAAGGCATAGGGCCAAAAAGACTTAGCTAGCATAGAATCCAAGTGGATACTCCTAGCTATGTTCTGCAATACCCCATTGTACCTCTCCACAGTTGCATTCTGCTGAGCAGTGTATGCCATAGATAATTCAAGCACAGCTCCAACCGATTTCAACCATTACTCGATACCACTTAACTAAAAATTCCTAAGCCCTATCAGAACTCAAACACTAGAACACAAACTTATGTAGCTGATGTCAGCATGAATTGCGGTGCTCTCACGCGTTTTATGACTTGGTGACTACTTATGTACTTCCTTAGAACTATCGGCTCTGCCAGCTTCCCGTAGTGACAGCTTCCCGTAGACTGTGTCATCCTTTGAGTGACTCAGTGACAGCTTCCTGTTGGCTGCGTCACCGGTCTGCCTGTACCCTGTTAGGTTCCTGGCTGCCGCCCCCTTTCACCACTGGTGCCCCTTCATGGGTCACCTGTGCTTGTAATGCTATTCTCGTCTCCGTGTATAGATTGGCGCGTCTGTTCCGCTGCAACATCTCTGTCCACTCTTCGGAGTGCTTACTAGCTGATAGGTTACTGGGTTCGTCATTACTACCACTGCTTTTCAATGCAACTTCCGCGAGGGCCTCCTGCCGGCTTTGAGAAACTCAATGAACACAATGGTATTTCTTGGTCGCGCGGCATGAGCAGCATCATTATTAGCAATGGCTGCGACCTTATTCTTCCTCCGACGTTTCGGGTTCCCACTGATTGGCTTGATGATTGCGCGCCAGCGGCCTCTGCTGCCGGAGAGGAGTCTCCTTCCGCCATCGTGGAAGCCACCCCCCCCAGTCATACCTCCATCTTCCCGACTCCTTCTCCTTTTGTCCACCGCCTCTCTGTTGAGGTTGAGGACGTTCTGATGAATCTTTGCTGTGTACAGACACAGATCATCAAGTATGCTTCGGGTCCTGTGCCGGTCACTGCCCAGTTTTGGGGTGGCTGCCAGTCTGACGATTACCTGACTGAAGATGAGCAGGAGTTCAAGGACTACTGTGCTGCCAACCGTTCCGACTCTGAGGACTTGCAGAGTGCTAAGAGTGGCGACTTCGGTGGAGCGACTCCGACTACTGCTACTCGAGTCTTTGAGACTTCTCCTGTTTCGCCAGTGTTTGAGCCTGCTATTCCGTCGGCGCCTCTGCCTACACCTGCACTTACGCTAGCGCCTCTGCATGCACCTCTGCTTGAGCCACTTCCACCGGTCTACCCGGAGGTGGCCAGGCCGTCTTTGCTGCAACGCTCTGCGTCCTTCACCACCACCAACCCTCTGGAGCGAGGTCTTTCTGGCTACAACACTCGTGCTCGAGAAGCTGCTGCTACGGCTTCCCGCACTTCTGCTGCCGGCCCCTCCATGGAGCCTCCGCCTCCCCCGCCTGTGGATCTGCCCCCTCCAGGGCCCCCACCGCCTCCAGTCTTGACTTCGCGGTCTCACGATTCTTGGGAGCATCTGCTCTCTGGTGGACCTCCTCCTGTGCTCCTGCTACGGGACTTCCGTCTTGTCCGCCGAGCTCAATCCGAGCTTGGATCTCTGGATGGCATCTTGTACGGTAGGATGGATTATCACGCCACTCAGGCTAATGTTGATCTCAAGGGTCGTGTTCGACGTGTGATGGCATTCACTGAGCTAGGTCTCAAGTGCCGGTCTTTTCTAGGGCCTGTTCCGGAGGGGATTAGATATCCTCCTGCTAATGGGGTTACGTTTGGCGGTATTAGGCGTAGGAATGCTGATCTAAAGGGTTACCAGTGGTTGGAGGTTCCTCGTCCTCTCTGTCATGTAGAGCCTAATTTCGAGCTGGTAGTGAGTTTTGCGCGGTCCCTGCCTGAGGTTAGGAACATAGATGACCAGCGCGCGTATGACGCTGGTCTTGCGGCTGAGTATTTTCTGTCTGTTCGTAAGTCTTTAGCATCTCTCTCCCCTGCTCCTGCTGCTGGAACTTCGGCCTCACATGGTGAGTCTCGTGTAGATCCTGCACTGTTGGGTTTTAGTGCTCTGCCCCTGGAACGTCAGGAGTTCATGTGTCTCACCATGATGCTTGTGAACATGACGGATGCGATGGTCAAGGTTCAGTTATCAGGACTTCGCCACTCCTCGGGATATCTTTTTGCATATCCGGAGGCAGCAGTCTGATGCCCTTGCCGCTCGTGTCCCTCTCATGCTCGTCGAGCTTCAACGTGCGTCCATGGACAATCCTGAGACTGTGGATGATTTCTTTCGCAGGGTCCGCGGTTTGTGCACTGACCTCCGCAGTGCTGGGTATCCACAGACTCAGCGTCATGCCATGTACACTATTGTTCAGGGCATCACTCACCCCCGCTTCGACTCTCTGCGGCTACAATTTGGTACGTTACTGTATCAGAAGCTGCCTGTTGATTACTGGACCTGTCTTGCAGCATATCGGTCGTTAGATTTCTTGAATGTGTCTCTCCCCAAGTCGGATCCCAGGCATCCTGGTTGGTCCCGCGACCCTCCCCATGTCCTTGCCAATGCTGCTTTCCAGCGTGGCCGGGGGCCTGGTGCTCAGGGTTCCGGGGCTACCAAGGGGCGCCTGGATTGCGCTTGGGGCCCCTGTCTTTCCAAAACGACCCACTCGGAGGAACGTTGCTGGACGAAGCATCCGCACCTGCGAAAGACCAAGGCTGGTGTACCGGGTAGTGAACCCGTGCCCATTGCCTTGGCCCTTATCAGCTTGGATAACACTCCAGAGAGTGGACTTTGTGTGTGCAGCACGCCAATCTATAAATGCGGAGACGAGAATAAGTTACAAGCACAGGAGACCCATTAAGGGGCACCAGTGGAGGAAGGAGCGGCAGCCTGTAACCTGATCAGGGTACAGGCTAGACAGCGCGTGTCAGAAGAACCGATGACGCAGTCAACAGGAAGCTGACATAGTACTGTCAGGACCGATAGTTCTAAGGGAGTACACAAGGAGTCACCAAGACATAAAACAAGCGAGAGCACCGCTATTCATGCTGATACTCCACCTATGACGCAGGTGACATACAATACTAGTACTCCACCTATGGCACTGGGGACATAGAACCATAAACTGGTAGCAAACAAAAATTATTAAGGAACGGCGGAAAAAACAGGAAACCAGAAGAAAGCCTTGTCTAAAATAAAAGGATGAGAAAGGATGAACCAAAAACCACTGTAGTACTCCGAAAATGTAGCAGCAAAAAACTTGGGTCATACCGAGCTGAGCTGAGACCAAAATGGAAATGTAACCATCCATGGTAAGCGCAAAATACTATTCATCCAGAATAGTAGGCACCAAACCAGAAAATCACAGGGAGGCCAAACAGAAATCAATCCCAATACCAAAGGAAGGGGAACAACGGTGACTGAAAGAACCGAGAACTTAACCTAAAGAGAAGACTGAAAAATCGTATATCAAAGTTGGGGAACAACGGTATAGAAAACCCGATCCGGGAATAGGAACCTAACGCCAATCAATGATAACCAAAGAGACGGATTGAAATATCGTGTGAGAGCAGCACACGAGAGAATCAAAACCTAAAGGACGCAGACAAGAGGACACTAAAGACTACGATGGAAAAAAAAAGTCGATGGAAAAATCCACTACCTTAAAAACTATTCTTAGCATAGAATTCATGACTAGGTTGGGATGAAAAACCATGATGAACTGGTTTCTCACTCAAAGATGGAAGTAAGAAGATGTATGAAAGTTAATTATCATAAATCCCCAGCTACGGCACTAACGAAAAACAGTCTAAGAGGTGGGTATCGCACCGCAAAGAACTCGTGCACTCAAGACAAACCAAGCGCCCTAACTAAAGCAAACCAAACCTGCAGCAACTGAAAAAATCCAAAGGATGCGAAGTTAAAATTTTCAAGAAACTTGTAACCAACAAAGGAAACACAGTTCAATGAACAATAGAAGGGTAGATGTACAACCATAGTACATAAAAACTATTGTCCACCTGAAAAATAGTAAACGCAGAAAAAAGGACTCAAAGAATTACTGCCAAAGGAAGGAATGAAAGGGCGCTTGAAATACACTCGGAAACAAGAAAGAGGTGAGCGGCGGTACATCTGCAAGTACAACTGCAAGATTACCCAGCCCACCAATTCACAGTAAAATCCGAAGGGAAACAACTACTACACTCCACAAAAAGTTCCAATCACATGAGGGGCTGGTGATCTAAAAACAGTGTGGAGTAAAAAAAGAAATAGCTAATCTATGATGAGCTCCACCGAACGAACCATCTGCCTATGGAACTAAGAGTCAGAAACCATCAAGACGCTATAACGGTGGTCTGAATTAAGTACCACCTTCCACCAAAACCAAGAAAGACAGCTGAAAGGAAGCTGCCTAAACAAAGCGTCGTAACGCTCCACCAATCTAGACTACCCTATAAGTCAGTCTAGGAGGTGCTGAGGAATAGGCACTCACACATAGGGCCATGTTAACCTACGTATGAGAACCAGCAGCACCTAAAACAATGAATCCTGGGTTGACTGTAACACCCCCAGCCATACGCAGTATCAAGCTAGACCAGTGTTCAAGATCATCACTTACCCATTCGGCAACGGCTACATCATCACATGGGCTTGACCCGAGTAATCCACCAGGGACGACAGGAGGCGTCGGAATTATCGACACCCGCGAGCCATCCGAGGTGGTCGGAGGGTTGGCGACTATTAGTCAATGGACCTGATCCAGGTACCACTATGATCGAAGGCTGTCTAAATCCTAAAGCTTCACCGCTAAAACGTGGCACAGAGGAGGGCCTGGCGACCCCCCTGAGATTCGGCTAAGATTATAGTTGGATATCCAACTCCCACCCGCCCTAAAACTTCACACACAATACAGCAAGATCAGGCCCTGGTCTAGAATGCAACAATGATACATCCAGCCAGGCCAGCCAACAACAATTGGGGTTGTTAAAGGGCGTAGGGAATTACCGGTAAACACATAACATATCACCGTTTGATGACAGGAGGGATGCAAGCGGGCACGGGGACCCATACTAAAGGGAGAACCCAGGAAGACAGTTTAGAACTGAACTGGAGATAGAGAGTACATCACTACTCACTACTAACTGGCGCCAACATTGGAAACACAAATATAATAACCCTTACTCACCAGGGAATACCCAACCAGTCTACCAAATAATGCCTTTCTAACTAGCTTGTTGCGTGACTGCCCAATACTAAGATTACATAGCAAGGGCAACCAAACAACGCAACAACGACACATCAGGTGCAACCCCAAAGAAAAGCTCCGAAGGAGTCTTGTCTCCCTAGATGAACACGCGATTGCAAAGATAACACACTAGCACCATGCTGAGCAGTGTCATCATCAACAACTCATGCATGCCCCAACTAATCGAGATCAACCATGCCTCTATACCACTTAACTAAAAATTCCTAAGCCCTATCAGAACTCAAACACTTGAACCCAAACTCACGTAGCTAAGGCATACACCTAAGGGGGGAACCAGGGGCACGGGAAGACAAAGTAGTAACCTCTGACGAACCACGGAACGCACCCAGGGGTCACAAGGAGCCTAAGAGAGAAAAATATCCACCAAGATATCATGCCAAAGATCCTCCACGGCCGCTGGACTAGGGCCAGGACGGCGTCCACTGCGGCCTGTAGCATGGGCGAAGTCCGGCGCTGCGAGACCTGGGATCACAGAAGGTGGGGGAAGCGTTAGGTCGAAGTCGAGATTAGAGGTATGGGAAAAGGAGACGAGAATGACAGTGCAGCAAGTCGCACCTGGTGCAGAAAATCGCACCAATGGTAGAAAATCGCAAATCGCAAGGGCAGAATTCGAAAATTTATTGCTAGGATGCGAAGGGCAGAGCCGAGGCATGTAAAGGTCCTAATATCCTTCCGTCGATGATCAGTCAATCCCAAGTCCCCCCCCTCTATCGCTCGACTCACCCGGTTGGGGGGTAGAGGGAGCAGCACCCGTAGTGGTGCTGACCATACCCCCCTGCTTCCTACCACCTCCAGAATCTCCAGGTCCAGACGCGTAGGTCGTCCTCCTCTGGCGAACCCTACGGCAGTGCCGGCGATCCGCCAGCTTGATCGAAAAAATTCTCCAGAAGGTAGCACACTAGAGCGCAAGCTCATGCCAGTAGCCGACCGTCGGCTGGGCAGAGCAAAGGGGGCACAGACGACGTAGACATCAGCAGGGAGCTTGGTCGGCTTGGCAATCTCCGGTATGCAGGCAGAGCCTCAAACACCGGAGATATGATAGCGACGTCAAGGACGCGAGCAGACGAAGACGGGGTATCTCCACCGATGTCCAGGCTAGTCGCCGACTTGAGTCTGCACGTCACAGTCATCTACGACAGACGGGAGGAGGCGACAGACGGCAGGGGAGGAAAAAGAAGGAAGATGGAGGAATGACCGGGGGGGGTTACTTCCACGATGGCGGAAGGACTCTCATGACCGCTAGCAGAGGCAGCTGGTGCACAACGTCTAGCCAATCATCAAGAGGAGCCGTTCCTCCGTTGGAAGGATTGGTCGCAGCCATCGCTGAGAATGATACTGCGCATCCGCGCGTCCAGGAAAGACCATCCATGTCATGGAGTTTCTCAAAATGGCGGGAGGTCCTCGCGGAAGTTGCATCAACAAAGCAGTGGTAGTAAATGAAGGGCCCGTATAACCTATCAGCTTGGATAACACTCCGGAGAGTGGACTTTGTGTGTGCAGCACGCCAATCTATAAATGCGGAGACCGAGAATAACGTTTTACACGCACAGGAGACCCATTAAGGGGCACCAGTGGAGGAAGGAGCGGCAGCCTGTAACCTGATCAGGGTACAGGCTAGACAGCGCGTGTCAGAAGAACCGATGACGCAGTCAACAGGAAGCTGACATAGTACTGTCAGGACCGATAGTTCTAAGGGAGTACACAAGGAGTCACCAAGACATAAAACAAGCGAGAGCACCGCTATTCATGCTGATATAGCCCTTCCAGGTTCGCTCTGACTCGTAAGCAGATGTCCTCCTTGCAGGCTCAGATTGACGGGCACGCCATGTCCAAGAACTAGGAGGTACGCTCTGTCCTATTCTCTTGCACTACGAAGTTCTCTAACGTGTGTAGCCCGAGTCTTTCTGAGGGTGTCTGGCATGTGGACTCTGGAGCTGGAATGTCCATCACAGGTGATAAGTCTTTGTTCACTGTGTATAAGGCTTCTGCAATTGGTCCTGCAGTTCGATTTGGTGATGGGGTGATTCAAACGGTCAGAAGGTATGGGATCCATTGTGTTATGTAGTGATTGGTTACCAACATCAATCACTCTAACTGATGTTCTCTACATCCCTCACTGTCCGGTGAACCTCCTGTCAGTAAATGCTGTGGCTCATTCTCTCCACTGCCAGGTTTCTTTTGATAGTCTTAGTTGCACTGCCACTCAGGGCTCTTCTGTTCTCTGGTCTTTCCCTGCCTCCAGTGATGGTGTTTACAAGTTTGCATGTAGGCCTTGTAGCACCTCCCGTCGCTGTTTCAGAGTTGCTGACGATTATCCAGCGTTTGCACTTGATGTTGATGAGGACGGTGGAGTTGTTATCCCTACCCACTCCTGCATGGCTGTGGCATAGGCGGTTGGGTCACCCCGGCTATGATGCCATGCACAACCTTGTCAAGAAGGGTATGGTTAGGAACTTACCCCTCACTCTCGGTCAAGTGCGGAGACTGGCTAAGATCCCTTGTGATGCTTGTCAGAAGGCTAAGGGCAAACGTCTCCCTTTTCCTAAAGAAAGTAAAACTCAGATCCGTGCACCTCTCCAACGGCTTCACTTGGATATCATGGGACCGGTTCATATTAGGGGCCTGCGTGGGGAGTTTTATATTCTGTGCCTCACAGACCAATACTCTGGCTATGCTGAGGTATTGTGCTTGAGGACCAGGGATGAAGCTCCCTTAGCAGTCCAAACTATCATCCTCAGATGGATGAATCAGCTGCATGGGTTTGCCTTTAAATATCTGAGATCTGACAGGGCAAGGAGTTTATTGTTAAGTGGTTCGAGGATTGGCTGATATCGGTTGGGGCAGTGCATGAGTTATCGTTGGCATACACTGCACAGCAGAATGCAACTGTGGAGAGGTACCAATGGGGTCTTGCAGTCTGTAGCTAGAAGCATCCACCTGGAGTCTAAACTAGCTAAGTCTTTCTGGCCCTATGCCTTCCTAGCTGCTTGTTACCTTCGTAATCGGCTGCCCAATCAGGGAGACATGACTCCCTACGAGCTGTTTTTTGGGGTCGTGCCTGATGTGTCGTTGTTGCGTGTGCTTGGTTGCCCTTGCTACGTCACGTTAGTCAATGGGAAGAAACGCAACAAGCTGGACGAAAGGGCGTTATCTGGTAGACTGGTTGGGTATTCCCTGGTGAGTAAGGGTTTATTTTGTTTGGGTTCCTAAGTTGCGCCAGGTAGTAGAGAATCGTGATGTACTCTTCTATGAACAGTTTAGCTATAACTGTATTCCTGGGCTATCTCCCTATGACGGGTCTCCGTATGTCTCTCGCATCCCTGCCGCTATCAACGGACACATGCCTGAGTCTGCGGGTTAATTCCTTAGACCCTTTGCTAACCCCAATGGTCGACCGCTGCCCTGGTCATGGGATGACCTTGCGTCCCAGGTCAGGGGCTGATGGTGCTGTATGCGTGTGAAGGCACTGGGCGGGCGGGGATTCCGATGTCCTTTCAGATAAGATTTTACCCGAATCTCAGGGGGTCGCCAGGCCCTCCTCTGCGCCAAGTTCCGTCGGCGAAGCTCTAGGATTAAGGCAGTCTCAGATCATAGTGGAGCATGTTACAGGTCCATTGCCTAATAGTAACCAACCTCCGACCACCTCGGATGACTCGCAGGTGTTGTTAATACCTTCGCCTCCTGCCATCCCTGGTGGATATTCGGGTCAAGCCCATGTGACGATTGTAGCGTTGCCGATAGCGCAAGTGATGATCTTGATCATTGGTCTGGTTCCGATACTGCGTATGGCTGGGGTGTTCCAGTCGACCCAGGCTTCGTTGGGATAGAGGCAAATAAGGCCGGCCCTGTTCAAACCAGGCAGTAGTTCTGCGCTGGGGGCTATACTACCGGTTACTGCTGATACTGCTGATACCCCGCTGCTCATGTACAAGTAAACTGCTTGTACGTGTGGGCATATGTTTCAACCTCCACTGAACTAACCTATAAAGCTGCCATGCTTCCTACCAACCCTGACAGGGATCAATGGCTCCTTGCTATGAAGGATGAGATGGCGTTCCCTTCATGCCCGTGGTACTTGGGCACTCACTCCACAAGCCTCCTAAGCAGAGGATCCTGTCTGGCAGGTGGTTATTTGTGAAGAAGGTTGGGGTTGATGGTTCTCTGCGCTTCAAGGCACGTTTTGTGTCCGTGGTTTTCGCAGCGTCCTGGGCTGGACTTTCATGACGTATATGCCCCCGTCTCCTCTAAAGCAGGTCTGAGGTGCTCCTGGCTGCCATCACTCATAGGAGGATGTTTGTTCGGCAGCTGGACATCAAGACTGCATTTCTGAATGCTAAGCTTGAACCTGGTCTGGACCTGTACTTCCACCATCCTGAGGGCTTTAAGGTACTTGGTCCTAACGGTGTTCCCCTTGTGTGCAAACTGATCAAGTCCCTTTATGGTCTGAAGCAGGCGCCCAGGGCTGGAGTAGGGATGTCAGCGGGGTTTGGTTGCACATGGTTTTACTATGTGCAAGGCAGAACCTGCTCTGTATTTTAGGAGGGATTCTATTGGGTGGTGGAGCTATGTCCTGACCTATGTTGATGATTTTATCTGTGCTTTTAGTGAGCTGGATAGGTATGCTTGCTGATCAAGGCTATGGAGAAAGCTGGCTGGGAGGTCAAAGAGATGGGTTAGTTATGTACCGGTTTTCAGTTCCTCTCTTTGGACATGGATGTTACACTTGACTCTGAAGGCAGGTGTGTGTTCAGATCAACCTCTCCCCAGCACTCTTACATTGTTTGATCTGGTGGAGCAGTTTGGGCTTACTGCTGCTACCAAGCCCAAGTTTGCTGCCCCCATGGCCAAATGCACCGTCACTGACCCTCCAGGGGACCCCCTGGTCTCCAATAGCCAGTACCTCTCTCTTGTGGGTGCTTTACTTTACCTGGCTACTTGCACCAGGCCTGATATTTCTTTTGCTGTGAGCTACCTGTCCAGGTTTTCTGCTCGCCCTACTGCTCCCCTCTGGGGGGCGGCCAAGCGTTTGCTCTGTATTTGAGGACACATTCCCACCTGGGACTCACTTACACCCACAGCCCTGAGTTCTCTTTTACTGTCTTTAGTGACTCGTCCTTTGCTGATGATGGGTCTGACAGGAGGTCCTCAGGACTGGCTTTGCTGTGCTTGCTGGGAGGGTGTGTGTAGGTGAACTGGATGAGGAAGAGGGCAGCCCACTGTTGCCATTAGCTCTAGTGAAGCTGAGTATCAGGCCCTGTCTCAGACTGCCAGGGAGGTGCAAATGGTTGAAGAAGTTGAGGGGTAGATCTGGGTCTGCCTTGTGATCTGGTTACCATTCAGGGTGACAACTTAGGGTCTCTGAGTTGGGCCAATGATTGGCAGCTCCTCCCTCGCAGGCAAGCACATTGATGTTATTCATCACTACATCAAGGAGCTGGTGGAGGATGGCCAACTGATGTTGCCTATGTTAACAATAAGGACAACTGTGCTGACCCCTTCACCAAGCCCCTTGATCCTGCTGTGTTCTGGAGGTTTGTCCGAATGCTTGGAATGATGACCGCTTCTCCTTAGGGTCATTTTGTTTTCTGGTTACATCGGTTTCTTTGGTTATCATTGTATGGCATTAGGTTCCTATTCCCGGATCGGGTTTTCTATACCGTTGTTACCCATCTTTGATATTCGGTTTTTCATCTCTTTCTAACTTGGCAATTTTTGGTTTTTGCCTTGTTTCATTCCTTCCTATAACCTTTTGGGTTCCATTTGAAGTTCTCTCGATTTTTTTCGGAGTTCTTTGATTTTTTTTTTTTTTTTTTTTAATCTGTTACATATAGTTCTATGTTCCCAGTGCCATAGGTGGAGAAGTAGTACTGTATGTCACCTGTGTCATAGGTGGAGTGTCAGCATGAATTGCGGTGCTCTCCAACGCGTTTTATGACTTGGTGACTACTTATGTACTTCCTTTAGAACTATCGGCTCTGCCAGCTTCCCGTAGAGTGACAGCTTCCCGTAGGACTGTGTCATCCATCGAGTGACTCAGTGACAGCTTCCTGTTGGCTGCGTCCACCGGTCTGCCTGTACCCTGTTTAGTTCCTGGCTGCCGCCCCCCTTTCACACTGGTGCCCCTTCATGGGTCACCTGTGATTGTAATGATATTCTCGTCTCCGTGTATAGATTGGCGCGTTCTGTTCCGCTGCAACATCTCTGTCCACTCTTCGGAGTGCTTACTAGCTGATAGCTGAGGCATACAACCTAAAAGAGGGCACCCATGGGAAGGATCAAGGGGACGGTTTTTATTAAGAACAAAGAACCGCGGACCTCTGTCGAACACGGGGAACGCCCCAGGGGGGTCCCAAGGATCCTAAGAGAGAAAAAATATTCCAACAAAGAAAAATCATGGCTTCAGAAACTTAAGACCTCCACGCCGTTTGGACTAGGGCCAGGACGGCGTCCAACGCGCCTCCAAGCATGGCCGGAGATGGACCGGCGCTGCGGACACCTGGGATCACAGAAAGGTGGGGGAAGGCCGTTAGGGGCGGAAGTCCGCAGGATTTGAAGGTATGGGAAAAAAAAAAAGGAGGGACGAGGATGACAAGTGCAGAAATTCGCCAATAGCAAAGGGCCGCAGAGAAAATGCAAAAAATCGCCAAAGGGCAGACAGAATTCGAAAATTATCGCTAGGATGCGAAGAGCAGAGGCCGAGGGCATGGTTAAGTCCTAAAATATTTCCGGCGTCGATATGCTTTTTTTCTTTTTTTTTTTCCAAGTCAATCCCAGTTCCCGTCCTCTATCGCTCGGACTCAACCCGGTGGTTGGGGGGTGTAGATTTTAGTTAGAAGGGGAAAAGCAGCACCGTAGTGGTTGCTGAACCATACCCCCTGCTTTCCTACCACCTCCCAGGAATCTCCAGGGTCCCCGGCGGCGGTCGGTAGGTCTCCTCTGGCGAAACCCTACGGCCGTTGCCGGCGGATCCGCCAGCTTGATCGGAAAAAAAAAAAATTCTCCAGAAAGGTAGCACAGAAGCCCACTTTAGAGCGCAAGGCTCATGCCAGGTAGCCGGGGACCGTCGGCTGGGGAGAGCAAAAGGGGGTAAACAGATGACGTAGACAGGGGAACATCAGGAAGGGGGAGATTTTGGTCGGCTTGGGCAAACCTCCGGGTTCGCAGGAAGAGCCTCCAAACACCGGGAAAATAAATGTTAGCGGACGCGTCAAAATTTTTTTTTTTTTTTTTTTTTTTTTTTTTTTTTTTTCAAGGACGCGAGCAGAACGAAGACGGGGAAAAACCTCCCACCGATTGGGTCCAGGGTAGTCGGCCGACTTGAGTCTTGCACGTCAAACAGTGTCAGTACGAAGACGGGAGGGGCGACAGAGGGAGGGACAGACGGGCAAGGGAGGGGAAAAGGAAAGAGAAGATGGAGGAATGAAATTGGGGGGGTGGTTAAACTTCCCACGATGGCGGGAGGGAAGGAAGGATCCTCATAACGTTAGGCAGAGCCCGCTGGCGGGCACAAACATCTAAGCCAATTCAGTGTAAGAGAAATCGTGTCCTCCTTGAAGGACTCGGGCGCAAGCCATTGCTGATGGATGACAACTGGGCGATTCGCCGCGACCAAGAAAGGAACCATTTGACTCATGGAGTTTTCTCAAAAGCCGGCGGGAGGCCCTTTCTAGGAGTTTGCATTGAAAAAAGCAGTTGAGTGGTAGTCAAGTGAGTGGTAGTAAATGAGGAAAACCGTTTATAACCTATCAGGCCTTGAATACAACTCCAGAGAGTGACAGAGAAGCTGCGTGAAGCAGGACGCGCCAATATCTATACACGGGAGGGAGACGAGAAAGAAATAACGTTAACAAGCACAGGAGAACCCATCAAGGGGCACAGTGGAGGAAGGGAGGCGGGCAGCACTGTACCCTATAAGGGTACAGGCTATTTATACCGTTTTTTTTTTTTTCCCCCCCCGTGTTCAGGGGAAACCGGTTGACGAGTCCACAGGAAGCTTGTTCCCACTACGGGGAAGCTGTCACAGTAATGTCCAGGGACCCAGAAATAGTTCTAAAGGGAGTACACAAGGAGCACCAAAGGACATCATATTTATTAAAAAAACAAGTGAGAGCACCCGGCTATTCCATGCTTGGATACTCCACTCCGATGACGGAGGGTGACCATACAATACTAGTACTCCACCTCTGACCCACCAGGTCCGAGAACTATTTAAAACTGGTAGCAAACAAAAAATTAATTAAAGGAACGGCTGAGAAAAAACAGGGAAACTCAGAAGAAAGCCTTGTTCTAAAATTAAAGGGATGAGAAAAAAGGATGAACCAAAAAACCACTGTAGTACTTTCCGAAAAAAATGTAGCAGCAAAAAAAACTTGGGGCATACCAAAGGCTGAGGCTTGAGGGACCAAAATGGATAAAATGTAACCCAATCCATGGTTAAGGTGTTAATAGGCGCCAAAAAAAAAAAAAAAATCTATTCATCCCAGGGAAAATTAGTAAAGGCACCAAACCAGAAAATCACAGGGAGGCCAAACAGAAATCAATCTCTTACCAAAAGGAAGGGGAACAACGGGTGCGCAAAAGGAAAAACCGAGAAGGAGGGGAGAACTTAACACCGAAAGAGAAGACCGAAAATATCGTGTGAGAGGCAGCAACACACGAGGAGAAATCAAAGCCTAAAAAAGACGCAGACAAGAGACGCAGACAAGGGGACACTAAAGCTACGATGGAAAAAAAAATAAAGTCGATGGAAAAATACACTACCTTAAAAACTATCTTAGCATTAGGGAATCCTGACTCGGCTGGGGTTTTGGAAAAAAACCATGGATTGAAACTGGTTTCTACTCAAAAAGCTGGGAAGTAAGGAAGATTATGAAAAGGTTGTAATTATCATAAATCCCCCAGTTACGGAACTAACTAAAAACATTCAGGAGTTGGGTTTTATCGCACCGCCAAAAGAACTCATGCACGCAAGGACCAAACCAAGCGCCTAACACACAAGCAACCAAAACCTGCAGCAAACTGAAAAAAAAATCCAAGGAAGCGAAAGTTGAATGAAAATTTTCAAAGAAAACTCGCCGTAACCAAACAAAGGAAACACAGTTCAATGAACAATAGAAGGTTAAGATGTTACAAACCATAGTACATTAAAAACTATTGTCCACTGAAAAAAATAGTAAAACGCATAATTTATTTAAAAAAAATAAAATATTTTTATTATTATTTATTTTTAATATATTTATTTTAAAATATATTATATATTATATTATAAAAAGGACCTTCAAAGAAATTTACCTGCAAAAGGATGGACTTGATGAAAGGGCCGCCTTGAACATACCACTCGGAAGAAACAAAAAAGAGGTGAGCAAGCGGTAACATCTGCAAGTACAACTGCAAGATTACCCAGACACCCAATTCACAGGTTAAAATTCCGAAGGGGAAGAAACAACTACTACACTCCAAAACAAAAAAAAGTTTATCTAATCACCTGAGGGGCTGGGTGATTCAAAAAAACAGTTGTGGAGTAAAAAAAGAAGAAAAAAAGCTAATCTATGATGAGGCTCCCAACGATATGAACCATCTGCCTATGGGAACTTAAGACGTCAGAAGAAAACCATTTCAAGACGCTATAAAACAAGTGGGTCTGAAATGTAATTACCACCTCCGCCCAGAACCAAGAACGACAGCTTGGACGGAAAGCTGCCTCTCTAAAACAAAGCGTCGTAAACGCTCCACCAATCTAGACGACCTTGAGGCCCTTAGGCCCTTAGGACTACCATCGGGGGCATGCAAGGATGCCATTCTTCATCCTTCATAGCAAGCAGGCCACTGATCCCTGGTCAGGGTGGGGAGGAAAGCATGCAGCTTTATAGTTAGTTCAGATTGAGGTAGAAATAGAAATTATGCTCCCACGTACCAAGCAGTGTACTTGCACATTGAGCAGCAACGGGGTATCAGCAGTAGTAGTTAGTTATTATCAGCAGTAACCGGTAAGTTTTAATTAGGTATGTTATAAAGGCCCAAGCGCAGCACTTAAAATGGCCTTGGTTTTGTTTGAAACCAAGGCCGGGCATTCTTTGCCTCTAAATCAAATGAATCCGGGTTTGATTGTAACACCCCAGCCAGGGGACGCCAGTATCAGAGCCAGACCAGTTGTTCAAGATCATCACTCACTCACGGTGACGGGCTACATCGTCGCAATGCCCTTGTCGGTATAAAAACACCAGGGGACTGAAGGAGGCAAAGGATCAAACAACGCCTGCGGAGCCATCGAAAACAGGTGGACGGGGGTGGCGACGAAGGGTGCGGACGAGGGTGTAGGCAGCGGGACATCTATGGACAGGGCACCCTTGACCTGAGGCTGTCCAAATCCCTACAGCTTTCCCAAAAACCGACGGGGAAAAAACTTGGCGCAAGAGGGAAGAGGAATCGTCCGTCCTGGCGACCCCCGGAGGATTCGGCTAAATTAAAAAAAAAACAAATCGGAAATACAACTTTCCATTCGCCCTTAAAAAACTTCACACAACAATAACAATACAGCCATGATCAGTCACCGGTTGGTATTGGAAATGCAATCGGGATTATTACATTCCCCAGCCAGTACAGCCATTTCAACAAGGGGTTGGATAAAGGGCGTAGGGGAATTTAACCGGCGACACGTAAAAAAATTAAATCACCCCGTTTGGCTGCGTGAAGGGGGAAGGGGATGCAAAAAAAGCGGGCAAAACAGGGGGAACCCATAACTAATGGGGAGAGCCCACCAGGAAGACAGTATATAGACCTTAACTGGATATAGAGGAGTTACAATCATACTCTCTACTACTGGCGCAAAACAATCGGGAGGAAAAAACCCAAATATAAGATCCCTTACTCCACCAGGGAATAACCCAACCAGTCTAACACAAATTTATAACCGGCCTATCGACTAGCAGTTGCGATTTCTTCCCATTTTTACTAAACGGTGACCATAGGGCAAGGGCAACCAAAACAACCAACGCAACAAAACGACACATCAGGCATCAGGCATAAAACCCCGTAGCGTTAGTTAGGGAACGCTCTTATAATGGAGTCTTGTCACCCTTGAATTAGGCAAGCGAAACTCGTAGGGTAAACAAGCACTGAAGAAAAGGCATTAGGGCCCACAAAAGACTTCTTAGCTAGCATAGAATTTCCAAGTGGGGATAACTCCTAGCTATGTTCTGCAAGGGACCCAAGACCCCATTGGTACCTCTCCACAGGTTGCCTTTCTGCTGAGGGCCAGGTTATGCCATAGATAATTCATGCACAGTCCAAACCCGATTCTCAAAAACCATTACTAGGATACCCACTTAAACAAAAATTCCTAAGCCATATCAGAACACTCAAACACTAGAACAACAAAACAACTTATGTAGCTGAGGGCATACACCTAAAGAGGGCCACCCCATGGAAGGATTCCAGGGGTCACGGGGTAATTAAGACAAAGGGAACGCGGGACCTCTGTCGAACCAACGGAACGCACCCAGGGGTCCCCAAAGGATCCTAAGAGAAGAGAGAAAAAAAATATCCACCCAAGAGATCATGCTTAAGGAAACCTCCACGGCCGGATGGACTAGGGCCAGGGGACGGCGTCCACGTCGGCCTCCCCAGACCATGGGCGATGATGACCGGCGCTGCGGACCCCACCTGGGATCACAGAAAAAGGTGGGGGGAAGGCGTTTAGGGCGAAGAGTCGATGATTTGAGGTAGGGAAAAAAGACAAAAAGGAGAAACGGAAGAAGACAGAGGATGAAGATGAAAGTGCAAAGGGAAAGTCGCAAAATCGGCAAGGGCAGAAATCGCCAAAAATCGCCAAAGGGCAGAAATCTCGCAGAATTCGAACATTACGCTGGATGCGAAGAAAGAAAGAGCAGGAGCGAGGCATATGTTAAGGTCCTAATAAATCCCGCCCGTCGATGATTCAGTTTCAAATCCCAAGTCCCCCCTCTATCGCTCGACTACAACCCGTGTTGGGGGGAAGAAGGGAGGCAGCAACCCGTTAGTGGTGCTGGACCCATAACCCCTGCTTCCTTTACAACCTCCAGAATCTCCAGGTCCAGACGGCGTTAGGTCGTTTCCTGGCAAACCCTACGGGCGAAGTGCCGGCGATCCGCCAGCTTGATCGAAAAAATTCCCATGAAGGGGTAGAACAGAGCCACTAGAGGCGCAAAAAGCAATGCTCATGCCAGAGTAAAGCGGACCGTCGGCTGGGCAGAGGCAAAGGGGGTCAACAGAAGATGACGTAGAACAGGGGGAACATTTCAGCAGGGCGGCTTGGGTCGCTTGGGCAACCTCCGGGGTTTCGGCAGCAGGAGCATCAAACACCGGATTATAAATAAATGGTAGCGACGTTTCAAAGGGACGCGAGCAGACGAAAAGAACGGGGGACTCCACCGATGTCCAGGGCTAGTCCGCGACTGAGGGTCTGCACGTCACAAGTCAAGCTACGAACAGAACGGGGAGGGAAGGAGAACAGACGGGCAGGGGATGGGAAAAGGAAGAGAAGAGGAGGAGAATTATTTGGGGGGGGTACTTTCCACCGATGGCGGAAAGGATTCCTCCATGACCGGTTAGCAGAGGCCCGGCTGGCGCACAAAACATCTAGCCAATCAGTAAGAGGATCGTGTCCTCCGTTGGAGGGACTTCGGTCGCAGCCAATTGCTTGGATGGATTGACTGACACTGCGGATTACGCGCGACCAAAGAGAAAGACCAGTTGACTCATGGGAGTAGTTTTCTCCACAGCCCGGGCGGGGGGAGGGAGGCCCTTCTAGGAAAGTTGAAGTGAAAAGCAGGTGGGTCAGTTGGTATATAGTAAATGAAGGGAACTTATAACCTATCAGCTTGAATGCACTCCAAGAGAGTGGACCCAGAGATGCTTGCGTGAAGCAAGATGCGGCCAAATCTATACACGGGAAGAGACGAGAATAACGCTTACAAAGCACAGGAGACCCATCAAAGGGGCACCCAGTTGGAGGAAGGGGCGCAGCCTGACCCTGATAAAGGGTACAGGCTTACCAGTCTTATACAGGTCCGTGTCAGGGGGGAAAAACGGTGACGGCAGTCCAACAGGGAAAGCTGTCACTAAGGGAAGCTTTGTCACATGTTACTGTCAGGACCGGATAGTTCTAAGGGGAGTACAAAGGAGTCACCAACAAAAGACATATTAATTTATAAAACAAGTGAAGAGGGACCGCTATTCCATGCTGATACTCCACCTATGAACGGGCAGCGTGACACATACAATACTTAGTACTCCACTATGACACCAGGGGTCAGAGAACTATAAATACTGGTAGCAAAACAAAAAATAATTAAGAACGGCTGTGGGGAAAAAACAGGAAACCAGAAGAAAGGGACCTTGTCTAAATAAAAAAAGGAGAGAGAAAAAGGATGGAAACCAAAAAAACCACTGTTAAGACTCCGAAAATGTAGCAGCAAAAAACTTGGGGCATACCAAGCTGAGCTGCAGAACGCCAAAAAATGGAAATGTAAAACCATCCATGGTAAGCGCAAAAATTACTATTTATCAGAATAGTAGGCACAAACCAGAAAAATTCACAGGGGAGGCCAAACAGAAAATCACTCCTTACCAAAAGGAAGGGGAAACAAAAACAAACGGTGCCTCCAAAGAACGAGGGGAACTTTAACCGAAAAGCGAAGGACCGAAATATCGGTGTGAAGCGCCAAGCACACGAAAGCACAACGACGAGAAGCAAAGCCTAAAGGGGACCGCAGAACAAAGAGGGACGCAGACAAGGGGACACTTAAAGTCTATATACGATGGAAAAAAAAATAAAAGTCGATGGAAAAATTCCACTACCTTCAAAAACTATTCTTAGCATATAGAATCAGATAGGGTTTTGGGATTTTTGAAAAAACCATGATGAAAAACTTGGTTTCTTACTCAAAAAGATGGGAAAAAGTAAAGTTAAAGTAGTAAAGTAAGGAAGATTTATGAAAAGTTTAATAATTATCATAAATCCCAAGGTTACGGCACTAACATAAAAACTTCTCGGGAGGTGGGGTAATCGCACCGCAAAGAACTCATGCACTCAAAAGACCAAACAAGCGCCTAACCACAAAGCCAAACCAACCTGCAGCAACTGAAGGAAAAAAAAAAATTTCCAAAGGGATGCGAAAGGGGGGGGGGGGGTTGGAAATTTTCAAGAAAAAGAAACTCGTAACCAACCAAAGGAAACACAGTTCAATGAAACAATAAGAATGTTATTAGATGTACAACATAGTACATAAAAAACTATTGCTCCAACTGAAAAAATAGGTAAAACGCATTTTATATTTAATATATTAAAAAAAGGACTTCAAAAAAGAAATTTACTGCCAAAGGATGGACTGAAAGGGGTCGCTTGAAATACCACTTCGGAAAAAGAACAAGGGAAGAAGAAACAAAGGGAGAAAGAGGTGAAGGCAGCGGTACCATTCTGCAAGTACAACTGCACAAGAAGATTACCCCAGCCCACCAATTAACAGTTAAAATCCGAAGGGAAAAAACAAACTACTACACTCCACAAAAAGTTCTAATCACCCTTGAGGGGCTGGTGATTCAAAAAAAACAGGATGTGGGAGTAAAAAGAAAAAGGCTCTTAATCTATGATGAGCTCCAACCGTAATGAACCATCTGGCCTATGGAACCTAAGAGTCAGAAACCACAAAAGGACGCTATACAGTGGTCTGAATTAATTACCAAACCTTCCGCCAAAAACCCAAGGAAAAGGACAAGGCTGGAAGGGAAGCTGCCTAAACAATAGGCGTCGTAACGGCTTCCCACCAATCTAGAATACCCTGAGGGCCCTTAGGGCCCTTAGAACTACCATGGGCATGCAACGGATGGCCAATCTCATCCTTCATAAGCAAGCAGCCACTGATCCCTGGTCAGGGTGGGGAAGGAAGCATGGCAGAGCTTTATAAAGTTAGTTCAGATGAGGTATTAGAAAATATATGGCTCCACGTTAACAAGCAGTTAGTTACAATTACATTACATTACATTACATGTTAAAAGTCTACTTGACCAAACCGGCGAGGTTTGTGTGTATTGAGACCTGTGCTTTTTAACAAAAAAGAAAAAAAAAAAAGGCACCCACAAAAAGCAAAAAAAAACCCCATTACATCAGGGTATGTGTCGAGGACAAACAAAACCCAAACTCCCAACCAACAGTTTTTGGTGGCGTGGGTATTTAAACCCCTAGAGCAGGGACCCAGATCTCAAAAACCACTTACAGTGGCGGAGGGTAAGAAAAAAGAAGCTAACAAATGAGGAAGTCTCAAGAAGAAAAAAAAAAGGTGATAATAAATTACGGGTGCCCACTAAGCAGTTCCCAGGGCTTCCTGTCTTGCTCTTCTACCAAGTTAGAAAGAAGTCGGCTAGGTTGCTCCAAAAGGGACTTATGCCATTTTCCATCATAAAATAAAGGGTTCTGAATGTGGAATGTTCGCAGAATTCCACATTTTCCATACGGTTTAAGCGGTATCTCATGGACATGCCTTATAAATAAATATCTGTAAACAGATTTCTGGTAGGCGGAGAAAGGCGAAATATTATTAAAAGGGCACTCCAAAAAACATATGCAATTTTCATCCTCAGTTTTTGGAAGAAACCCACAAACATTTGACAGTGTCTGTCTCATTGAGCAAGGGATGTGTGCTCTATCCACCACCCTCATCTTTTGTGTTCAGCCAATGGGAACCCATTCTAAAATGTTGCTATAGAAAAGATCTGATCCTGCTTAGTCCCAGGCGGATATGTAAGGGAATCAAGCCATTCTCATCATTGCTGTTGGCATTGCGAAACCATTTTTGGTTTTTTATCGGAGGGCGTTTTTTTTTTTTTTTTTAAAATTTTTTTATGAGCCACCTTTCTATCATCAGGGATGTCTATAAACTGCATTGGTGTTCACTTGGGTACCTAAAACCTACACATGACTTCAAAACTTCAAGGACATAATACCTTTCGACCCATCGACAGCTCTCCAAAATGTTGATGTTTTTAACTGGAATCCTAGGCCTTAAAGGCAAGTGACTTGCATCCTAGCTTAAGCAGTGATACTTGCACATGGAAGCAGACCACGGGTATCAGGCAGTATAAGCAAGTACCCGGTAGTAAAGTAAAGCCCCCAGCGCAGCAACTAAATGCCTGGTTGAACAAGGCCGGCATTTCTTTTGCCTCCTAAAATCAATGCAATCCTGGGGTTGACTTGTAACACCCCAAGCCAGACGCAGTATCAGAGCCAGAACCAGGTTTCAAGGATCATCACTCACTCCACGGGTGACGGATACATCGTGCAAATGCCCTTTTGTCCGGTCTTAAAATTATTATTAATTTATAATAAAACACCAGGGACTGGCAGGGAGGCAAAGGGAACAACAAAACGCCTGCGAGGCAATCCGAACAGGTGGACGGGGGGGGGCGACGGTTAGGCAGCGGACCTATGACAGGGCTCCACTACTATGGACCTGAGGGCTGCCAAAAATCCTAAAGCTTTCCACCGAGGGAACTTGGCGAGAGGGAAGGGCATGGCGACCCCCTGAGATTCGGCTTTAAATTAAAAATTCGGAAAATACAAACTCCCATCCGCCCTAAAACTTCAACACAATTACAGCATGCTCGTCCTGGTTTGGAATGGGCAATCTGGTACATCCCAGCCAGTACAGCCATTCAACAATTGGGGTTGCTAAAAAAGGGGCGTCGGGGAAATTACCGGCGACACGTAACTATCACCGTTTGATTGACAGGAGGGAGAGGGATGCAAGCGGGGGCACTGGGACCCATTATAAATGGGATGAAGAGGCCCAGGAAGACCGTATAGACCTTAACTTTTTGGGGTGTGGGGGGGGGATATAGAGAGTACATACTAACTCTCTATACCTGGGAGCAAAACATCGGAAACCCAAATTTTATAAGAACCCATTACTCACCAGGGGAATAAACCCAAAACCAGTCTAACCAAAATAAACGTCTATCCGACTAGCAGCAGTTGCGTTATCCCCCCCATGTACTAAAGGTGACATCAGCAAAGGCAACCAAAACACACGCCACAACGACCACATAGGCATAACCCCCCGTTGAACAGCTCCGTTATGGGAGTCTTGTCAACCATGATTTAGCAGCCAAACTCGTAGGTAACAAGCACTGATGAAAAAGGCAATAGAGGCCCAAAAGACTTAGCTAAGCATAGAATCCAGGTGGATACTCTAGCTCTGTTCTGCAAGGACCCCATGTACCTCTCCACAGTTGATTTTTTGCATTATGCTGAGCAGTGTATGCCATAGAAATTCATGGCACAGCTCCAACACGATTTCAACCATTACTCGATACCCACTTAACTAAAAAAATCCTTAAGGGGCCCTATCAGAACTTCAAAAAACACTAGAACACAAAAACTTATGTAAGCTGAGCATACACGCCTAAAGAGGGCAACCCCAATTGGGAAGGATATTTCAGGGCACGGTTAATTAATTTTAAGGACAAGAAACACGCGACCTCTGTCGAACCACGGTAACGCACAAACCCAGGGCGGCCCAAGATCCTAAAGAGAGAAAAAAAATATTCCACCAAGGAAATCATGCTTTAAGAATACCTCCACGGCCGCTGGACTAGGGGGGACAGGGGGGGACCGGGCGTTCCAACGTCGGCTCCAGGGACATGGGCGATGACGGGCGTGCGACAACCTGGGATCACAGAGGTGGGGGATAGCGTTAAGGGCGGATAAAAAAAGTAGAGATTTGGAGGTTTATGGGAAAAAAAAAGGAGACGGAGGCTGACCAGTTGCAGAAAGTCGCCAAAATCGCAAAGGGCAGATAAAATCGCAAAATCGCAAGGGAAGAATTCGAAATTTTATCGGCTAGCTTAGGGTGCGAAGAGCTGAGCCGACGGCATGTTAAGGTCTAATTTATCCGCCGTCGGATGATAGTCAATCCCAAGTTCACCCCCTCTACGCTCGAACTCACCGGTTGGGGGGTAGGAGGGAAGAGCAGCACCGTAGGGTGCGACCATATCCCCTGCTTCCTACCCACCTCCAGAATCTACAGGTCCAGACGCGTAGGTCGTTCTCCTCTGGCGAAACCCTACGGCTAGTGCCGGGCGATTCCGGCCAAGCTCCAGCTTTGATCGGAAAAAAAAAAATTTCTCCAGAAGAATGGTCGCACAGAGCCACTTAGAGGGCGCAAGCTTCCTGCCAGTAGCCGAACGTCGGCTGGCGAGGAAAAAGGGCCGCGGGTCAAGATGACGTGAACAGGGGCAACATCAGCAGGGAGCCTTGGTCGCGCTTGGCCAACCTCCGGTATGCAGGCAGAGCCTCAAACACCGGAGATATGATAGCGACGTCAAGGACGCGAGCAGACGAAGACAGGGTTTCTCCACCGATGTCCAGGCTAGTCGCCGACTTGAGTCTGCACGTCACAGTCATCTAAGACAGACGGGAGGAGGCGACAGACGGCAGGGAGGAAAAGGAAGAGAAGATGGAGGGGAATACTGGGGGGGGTGGCTTCCACGATGGCGGAAGGATCCTCATGACCGTTAGCAGAGGCCGCTGGTCGCGCAATCGTCTAGCCAATTTGTCGTCATGTCAGGACTTCGGAACTTCCAGAATGAAGCTCGTTGATGCCAAGTAGAGGACGACGCATAAGATGCATTTCAAAGCAGTGGTACCACGATGAGCCCGATAACCTATCAGCTTGAATACACTCCAGAGAGTGGACAGAGATGCTTGCGTGAAGCAGACGCGCCAATCTATACACGGAGACGAGAATGACGTTACAAGCACAGGAGACCCATCAAGGGGCACCTGTGGTGAAAGGGGCGGCAGCCTGGAACCTAACAGGGTACAGGCTAGACCGGTAACGCAGCCAACAGGAAGCTGTCACTGAGTCAAGAAGGATGACACAGTCTACGGGAAGCTAGCACAGTACTGGCAGAGCCGATAGTTCTAAGGAAGTACATAAGTAGTCACCAAGTCATAAAACGCGTGAGAGCACTGCAATTCATGCTGACAAGTATTAGTAAATAGTAGTATAAATAGTAATATAAAAAGTAATCACTAATAGTAATACCACAGAAATGGATTTATTTATAATTGAAGTTGAAGTGACACAGTACTTTTTTTACACAGCAAATTTGACAGCCCGATTTCAATGGAATCTCTTGTAACCAGTATCAGGCGTGCCAGATACTTAATGTTTGTGATTTTCAAAATCTACACCTGAGTATATGGCTGCCATATACTTAATGTTTCCGTCCCACCAACGTCTACACCTGGGTATATGGCTGCCATATACTTAATGTTTCTGCCTTACCAAAGTCTACACCTGGGTATATGGCTGCCATATACTTAATGTTTATGCCCAATTCCTTAGAAAAATCACTGTTCAGGACGCTGCTGCTTGCTTTCATGGAGTTGTATGTCCCTTGTTTGTTTTCAAGGTTAGTCCACGTTGGTGACGTTGTAACGCCATCACCCGTTATATCCCCTCGGTCTCATACTGATTCTCAAAGAACAGTGCCATACGATATCGTAATCGTACGAGACCGGTATAGCGCACTTTACCCTACGATACCTCTGAATGTATCGTGCTATTCCCCCACCCCTCAAAACTGGACAATAGACAGGCTGTGCCGGTATCCGGTCTTGGCATTGCTTTGCTGGGCAGTAACGTTTCTTTCCCATCTGCTTTAGGTGCTGATCCTTCCCGCTGGAAACCACATCTTATCCACTCCCTGCTCCACCACCCGCGTGAAGCGAGCGGTGCATGTCTGCATGCTAAAATGGGATCTAGGATGTGCGTAGTCAGTCAACTGACATACTCGACACATACCCCTGCCAGGGCTCGGACCTGGAACCTCCTGTTCCGTAGACAGGCACTCTGTCCATTGAGCCACAGGGGCAAACGTTCGGTACGAGCTCACACTTCCCACCGGCCGAATCCTGGAGGATCAGCGAAAAACGGATCGTTTGAATGGGCTAGCCACCGCCCCGCAATGGCTTTGGCGGTCGCGAGTTCGAGACCCCCTGCCGGAAGACAGCGGGGGGTTCTCGCGTCCACTCATATCACAGCATTGTCTTGCTGCCATGTGGCTCAAGAGACTCTTGTAAGATGCATTGTCTTCTTTACTGCCCTGTGTGGTGGATTCCTTAGCCCCCCTGTCATGTTAGCTTGCTTGTGGAGTCTTGATAGTTTGGGTTTCGGACACTCTTGGTTTAGTCTGGGCCCTCCCTTGACTCCCTGGGGTGCCTATGGTATATCTCCTGGGCACTCTGTTCCATTTCTGCAAGGCGGCTGTGCTGTTTTGACCTGCGCTAATTTCCTTACGCGGGTGCTATCGCTGCATATGAATGTGCTCTCAGCGGGGGCCCTAAGTGTATGTAGCTTTTTTGAATCCGTCCGTCGCCAGGGTTATTTTTAGGGTGCGATTCAGCGGAAAGTGCGATTTTTAGACTTTTCCGTTTTGGCCTGGTGCGATTTCAGGTCGTATTGGGGCCTTGCTCATCGCACCCCAAATCTCTAGTTTGACGACAAGGCCCTGGGTAAAATTGCACCATGCATCTCTAGTTTCGCGTCTGCCTCCCCTTAGTCATCGCTCCTCCATCAGTACCAAAATCAGTTAGGGCTAGATAGTAACTGCAAGTTAGGGCAAGTGAAGGAAGGAGTCTTCTGGAAGAGTTTTCTAGAAGCCTATAACAGCCCCGCGCCCCGGGCCGGGAGTTCCGCCTTCGCGCCCTTTTTTGACAATTGACGCCATGAGCACGAGTCACAAACGCCAGCAGACGCTTCCTGTCGGAAAGTATAAGACCATCGCCAGCCTGTTGGCTCAGCAGAAGGGGGCATCGCCATTGGGGCAGCCCGCCCTGGCCCTGTCCCCATGCCAAGCCCCGCCCGGACGACGATGTGGACGACGACCTAGGTATTGAGGATGTCGTCGTCGATGGAAAGAAGAAGCGCGAACAGGGGGATAAGTAAGGTGAGAGAAATCTCGCTTCGACTTTGATTGCTCTGCTCCAACAGTCGACAGTTCCCTTCGACTTCCCTTACTTGCTTCCACAGCTTCGCATGGACTAAAATTGCTTTGCTCTCACGGTTTGCTTCAATTTGCTTGCTTCCATAGCTTCGCTATGAATTTTGCCTGCTTTGCTTTCGTAGCGACCTTCGACCTTGATCGCTTCCATAGCTTCGCCTTGTCTTTGCTTGCTTCCACGGTTCTGTTGCTCAATGTGTGCTTGCGAGTTTACTACTAGTGGGATTACACACTAAAGGAATTCTCCACTGGCTGGCTGCCTCGAAGTGCAGGGGTATCAGGGCTACCGGTACTAAGATCTAGGGAGCCCTACCTGACCAGCTGGCTGGATGGGTTATTGGTAGGCTGACAGGTGTTAGGCAGACTGACTGGTTACTTTTGGGGCCGGTTAGCTGACTGGTTTTCTGGGGGTATGTGTTATATGGGGGTTCTAAATGACAAACTGCTTTTTGTTGGTCTAACCAAAGAACTACCAGGATCCGAATTGAAAGTTCTGGTTTGTTACACTTTGTGTTTGCTAGGCCACACTTTTTGAGCTCGTGCTATTGTTAGAGCAATAGCACCACAATCTCTAGTTTTGTAACAAGATTTGGCCAACAATAGCACCACGTGATTCTAGTTTTAAAGGATTTTCATTCCTTAAAAATAACTAATTCCTAAAAAATAACTGCCCGTCGCTCTTGTGCTTGTCGGGCTTCGAGACATAGTTTGCCTGCTTTGGCATCAGGGTTGTTCAGGACGCAGCTGCTTGCTTTCATGGAGTTGTATGTCCCTTGTTTGTTTTCAAGGTTAGTCCACGTTGGTGACGTTGTAACGCCATCACCCGGTATATCCCCTCGGTCTCATACTGATTCTCAAAGAACAGTGCCATACGATATCGTAATCGTACGAGACCGGTATAGCGCACTTTACCCTACGATACCTCTGAATGTATCGTGCTATTCCCCAGCCCCTCAAAACTGGACAATAGACAGGCTGTGCCGGTGTCCGGTCTTGGCATTGCTTTGCTGGGCAGTAACGTTTCTTTCCCATCTGCTTTAGGTGCTGATCCTTCCCGCTGGAAACCACATCTCGTCCACTCCCTGCTCCACCACCCGCGTGAGGCGAGCGGTACATGTCTGCATGCTAAAATGGGATCTAGGATGTGCGTAGTCAGTCAACTGACATACTCGACACGCACATACCCCTGCCAGGGCTCGGACCTGGAACCTCCTGTTCCGTAGACAGGCACTCTGTCCATTGAGCCACAGGGGCAAACGTTCGGCACGAGCTCACACTTCCCACCGGCCGAATCCTGGAGGATCAGCGAAAAACCTCCACCTCCACCCCACCAAACGGTCTTACACGCATTTTTGGGGTACGGGGGCGTCTCGGCTTGATCGCGCCCATGTCTCGTCCCCTATGCTTCCGTATGTTATGCAATGTCAGCCTGTCAATTGCCTGATCTCTGATCATAGGCCCCTCCTCCTCCATCTCCTCCCTGCCACCCCGGACACAGTCGGCCCAGGTTCTCGCCGCACCCGTATGCATTTTGCTAAGATTGAAGACCTGCGGGACAATTTCTCCGATTGGCTCGAGCAAGCCAGTCTTCTTGCTCCTCCACCTGAGGCTGAAGAGGCATTTCTCCAGTGGTGGCCGCGGTTCAAAAGTCAAGTGGCAGGTAAAGCACGTTCTTTGAATCGGCTGACTGCAGCCCGCCACCAATCCTATTCAGCGGAGGTCTCATTAGCAAAAAATAACTTGGCCACCTCCATTTCTTTGGTTGAGGATGGCAACGCGTCTGCCTTGCCACAAGTGATAACTCAAAGACAGACCCTTTCTCTGGCTGTCAGCTTTAGCTGTTCATTGGTTCTACCTGGCCTATTGGCTACGCAACCTATCGCGTCTGTCCTTTCCCGTAACCTAAGGGTTTTGGGGTTTGCCGTCAGGACTCCTCTCTCAAGAGGCGTCCCTCGGCTCTTTTAACTGTCCAGTTGTCTAAACACTTCGTTCCTGGTCTCCTCACGTCCCCTGAACTCTGTCAGGTTATAGGTCTCATCAGTTGCGCTAAAGCGTACGCCACTGCGGACGTTGAGAAGCTCGGCATCATGTCGTCAGTCAACCTGTCGATGATTAAGGACCTCGCCAAACTCGACTACGAGAATTACGAGGAGTGGCTGTTCAATGTCATTCCTGCGTTACGTTTGGCGAACCTTGGCAACCATGTTGTCCCGAGCGCTGTGCCTGCAGTTGCACAGTGGCTACAACGTCGTGTTACGGCTGGATCGACCTCCCGACAACAAGCGGGAGCGCCTTCAACCATGCGGTCAATGTGGACACGCGCTGGCGGGGTAAACCCTGGCCGGCCATTTCATCGCTCTATTTCTCCGCCCAGGGGCTCTGCCCACGCTGGAGGAGCCGGACCTTCGGCATCGTCTGTGACCGCTGGAGTCCTCGCTGCCGGTGGCTCTGTTTCAATGAGGACCTTCGGCCCTACAGGAAGCTCCGGCAGGCCTACTCCTGCCGATCTGGAGGAGCGAGCTAGGAACGAGCCTCTCCCTGAGGACTCGTCTGAGGTCTATTCTGTGACAGGCATTGCTGGTGAAGAAGGTGGAGGTGAACCGGGGATTGATGCTGAGAATGCCGCCAGGCGTTCTTGGGTCAATCCCCTCGCGGGTAAGACGTCCGCGAGTGCAGTGCTCAAGTGGGATTTGAGGGGTGACCCTGATTTGATTCCGTTGACGGAGGAAGAGATGGATAGGAATGTAGAGGCGTACCGAGTTGAACTGAATCAGCAGATGTCAAAATTGCAGCGCCTCAAGCAGGCTTCTAGGACACCCCTGCCTCCTGTTGACTTTCATTTTCCTGATCGTGTTTCTGATGCTGAGGCCATCAGGGCTCTAGATGGGGCTGAGGCCAGGCTTAGGTTACATGATGGCTCTGATGTGTGGGTTAGCAATGAGGAAAAGGCTTTTTCCTACATGTTACTCACAATGAGCAAGGAGTTACAGGAGGTCTTTAGGCACTATGGTTCTTGTCAGGAGATCTATGATGAGGTGGAGTCGTGGGCAGTGCAGCATGCTCGTAGATTGGGACCGAAACTGGTAGCTGATTTGAGGGCGGTTCAGATGACCTACTCTGAATCCCCTACAACCTATTTCAATAGGGTGAAAAGGTTGGCACTCATGCTACTCAAATCGGGTACAACAGTTTCCGAATTTCAATGTATTGAGATCGCGATCGCTGGTGCATCTCATCCTCGATTTTCTGGTTTGCTGACCATGTTCAGTGGTCCTGAGTTTGTTGAGAATCAGATCACGTTTGCTGAAGTGCAATATCGTTATGAGTCCATAGACACAGCAAACCAGAGGCTGCTGTCTAATCACCCTCACTACCCACCATGGGTCAAATCAACCCCCACTCACCTACCCTCCCCTTTGCCAGCAATGGCTGCTGCAGGATTACCTTAGGGCAGTGGAGTGCCGCAGTGCATCTACTGCCCTCGCCCTGGACACGCTTCGGAAACTTGCTGGACGCAGTTCCCGAAGCTTCGCCCTCGTGGTGCTGCTCATGGAGGTCGTGGCGGTCAGAAGAAGCCACCACCACGAGGTGGAGGAGGAGCTGCACCAGTCAGCCGTGCTGAATATACCGCATTAATGGCTCAGATGGCTCTACTTGCAAAGAAGTGAGATGCAAACCCCCCCTTACCCGTTCTCATTAGTGTTGAAACAGCCTGGGCGCCTGCTCAGGCTGATGATTGTGTCGAAGCTACCTGGTACTTAGACAGTGGGGCTAGTCGGAGTTTGACTGGGGACGTCACCCTCTTTAAATCCATCAGATATCAGGCAAATTGCCCCTCTGTTAGATTTGGAGATGGTGTTGTTCAGCAGGCAGTTGGTATTGGAACCATTGAACTATGTAATGAGTGGCTTGAGGCCCCCATTACCATAGACAATGTGCTCTACATACCTAATTGTCCTGTTAACCTTCTCAGTGTAAATGCTACGGCTAGGTCCCAGGGTTGTATCATTAGTTTTGATGCAGATCGTTGTATTGCCACCAGAGGCTCTAGAACTCTTTGGACTGTTCAAGCCACCACGTCTGGTGTTTACCACTTCGAATCGGTAAACAGCCCTATCCCTGATTCTCATCCGCGGGCGTCGCGAGTTCGACCCTCTCCTGCGGCGTTTTCTGCTGAAACTGTTACTCCTGGTCAAGGCGATCCTACAGTTACTTGTCGTGACAGTGCGAAACTATGGCACCGCAGATTTGGCCATCCTGGTCAACCTGCTATGCACATGTTGTCGCACTCCGGCACTGTTACTGGCGGACCCAACTTTACCAGGGCTGCACTTCAAAAGTTCTCACAGGACCCTTGTGATGCATGTTGTTTGGGTAAGGCCATACGCAAACCATATCCAAATCGTACTAGGAATACTCACGCGCCGCTCGAATTGATACATATTGATATCATGGGGCCGTTCAGTGCTGGGTTGAGAGGGGAACTTTATCTTCTTGTCATAGTTGATGATTTTTCTGGGTGGAGTGCGGTTATTCCGATTAGACTGAAATCGGATGCTGCATGGCAGATCCAATTTACGATTAAGAAGTGGAGTGCGGAACTTTTAGGGGTAGCATTTCGAACGCTTAGGGGGGACCAAGCAAAAGAGTTTTTGGTCAAATGGTTTGTTGACTGGCTTCATGAGGTAAATGCGACGTACGAACATAGTAGCGTGTATTGCCCACAGCAAAACGGGGTTGCTGAGAGGTTCAATGGGGTAGTTGCTGCTATGGCTCGTACGATGCTGATAGAATCAGGGATGAGCAAGGGTTTCTGGCCCTATGCCTTCTTGACTGCTTCGTACCTTCGAAATCGGTTACCCACAAAGACGAAAGATGGAAAGACTCCGTATGAGCTTTTCTATCAGCGCGTCCCCGAGGTGTCCCACCTCCGCGTCTTTGGGTGTATAGCCTATGTAACCCTACTAGATGGGAAGAAGCGGGGGAAATTAGATCCTAAGAGTATCCAGGGTAGACTGGTGGGGTATAGTGTGGTGTCGAAGGCCTACCAGGTCTGGATTCCAAAGTTGCACAAAGTGATTGAGGCTCGTGACGTGACCTTTTTTGAGGGCACTGGCCCAGTGCCCGTCAATGGGCAATTGGTGTATGATGGGAGTTCTTTTGCTTCTGGTTCTCCCGTGGCCGTCACTGAGGGGCGTACTGAACCGGCAGCATTAGAATATCTTCTACAGGACTCAGGGCAGATGGAAACAGATGTGGGAGCAGTTTTCCATATAAACCTACGTTCTCGGCAGGCTGCTGCCCCCAATGTCTCCCCTGTTTTTGTGCCTGACACTAAGACTGCGGAAATTATTCCGACTCGCTGCCTTCCATTCTCTATCCTCCCACCCTCTGTCCTGGCTGTTAGTGATTTAAGGGGAGAAGGTGGAGCTAGCGGCCTAGATAAAATTGTAGAGACTCCTTTCCTTGTTAGTGGTAACCCATTGTTCGAGCCTGAGGTTCTGCAGCTTCCTATTGCTCGGGATGAGCAACTGCCTAGTGACTTAGGTAATGTTGACTATAGTGATACAGCCAGTGATTCTACTCTAGCGTCTGCTATGAGCATGCCAGCCCCAGGTTGGATTGGGTTAGGTGATGTGGGAGATGCGCCGGACGTTCGACGTCCAGAGCTACCTCCTGGGAGAGTGATACAATCACTGCTCTCAAAGGTTACACCTCGGGAGCCTCGTCCACCCCCTCTTCCTTCTGCTCTTGGAGTTAGATCAAGTGGGAGGATGCGTGGGGAGGTTCCTGAGTTTGGTTTATTAGATGAATCGGTATTGAAGCGATACCCTTCAGTGCCAGATGTTACGGTTCCTGATGTTTTAGTTCCTTCCCCTTCTCCTTCTATTGCTGGTGATACTTCTGATGAGGTGGAGCGATCCCCTCCATCCCCGTCTGTTGATGGTTCTGCAGAAGAGGTACCAGAACCAGTTCGTGCTGCTTTTATCTCCATCCAGTGTGAGCTTTCTTATGCTCAAGCTATAGCGCTCGATAACCCTGAGAGGGAAGAGTGGCAGCTAGCAATGAGAGATGAAATCGCTTCCCTCGAGGGTCATGGTACTTGGATTCTGGAGCCTCATCCTGGGGATGAGTACAGACTTATGTCTGCCAGATGGTTATTTACTAAAAAGTTGGGTAAGGATGGAAGAGTGGAGCGCTACAAAGCGCGTTTTGTGGCTAGAGGTTACATGCAGCGTCCTGGTATTGAGTACGACCAGACTTTTGCTCCGGTCACCTCTAAAGCGACTTTGAGGGTGTTACTTGCAGGTGTTGTTCATCGTAAGATGTTCTCCAGGCAAATTGATGTGAAGACTGCATTCCTTCATGGAGTGATAGATCCCAACCTCAAATTGTACTTGAGGCAGCCTGACGGCTTCATCAAGGTTGGGCCTAATGGAAAACCCCTGGTTTGTCGCATTGTGAAGAGCTTGTATGGATTGAAGCAGGCCCCTAGAGCTTGGCATGACAATGTCCTGCAGGTTCTTCGCCTTGCAGGTTTCCGACCGACGCTCTCTGATCCAGCACTTTTTGTGCGCCTGGATGCTGATGGCCTGTGGTCCTGGGTCCTGACATATGTTGACGACTTTTGGATTGCTGTTGATGAGCTCGTGCTCTATGATGCACTTATTACCATCTTGCGTAATAACGGGTGGGTTATTACAGAAATGGGAGTACCTGAACAGTTCCTCTCTTTGGACTGTAATGTTACCCTTGATGATGAGGGGCGGTGTGTGAAGATTGTACTCAGTCAGCATAATGCTATTAATGGGATGGTTGAGCGGTTCAAGCTTAATGCAGGGGAAGAGAAGTTGAAGGCTACGTCTGAGGTGCCCATGGTGTCTAAGTCAGTTACAGTTCATGCCATTGGCAGTCCTGTTCTACCTAACAACACTTTGTACGCATCTCTGGTTGGTAGCCTCATCTACTTGTCCACGTGCACAAGACCTGATATTGCTTTTGCTGTTAGTCAACTTTCTAGATTCACAGCAGCACCTACTCAGGCTCACTGGAATGCAGCTCTGAGGGTTCTGGTGTACCTTCGCAAGCATACTTATATTGGTATTGCCTACACTCATGACCCAAAATTTGAGCTCCTTGCTTACAGTGATGCATCTTTTGGTGAGGATCCGGAGGACAGGAGATCTCAAACTAGTCTTGCTTTTCTAGCTTCTGGTGGAATTGTCAATTGGGTATCCAAGCATATGACACGGCCAAGGCAGCGCTTAAATCCGCGAAGGATCGTCAAAAAACGTATGCAGACTTGCACCGTCGACCGGTGAAGTATACTCACGGTCAGGAAGTTTTGTTGAACTCGAAGAACATCAAATACTGGCCTGGTATGACTCGGAAGCTCATGCCCAGATTCGTTGGTCCCTACGAAATCTCTCACACTATCCAAAAGAGGGGGGAGACCATTGCAGTGACTCAATCCCTCCCCGAAGGATGGAAGATTCATCCAACGTTTCACGTATCTCTTGTCAAAGAATACCTATCCGACGGGACTGGGTTTATTAGACCAAATCCGGAATTGTTACGCACATGCGGTGAACCTATCTACGAGATTAGCAACGTTGTTGATCACAAGATACAGTCTGGTATGGTGTATTACTATGTACAATGGTTACACTCAGACCATGTTCACTCTTGGGAACTCGAAGAAGAGTTGTTACCTATGTGCTCTGAACAAATCGATAAGTATTGGAGACAACACCCTTCTCGGGTATGACCCGTGATAGGTGCCAACGACCCGAAACCTAAAACGGTTAAAAAACCTACTCACAGGGATTATGCGACTGTAACCCCTGATGAGTTTCTCATTCGAAAGAGTACTAGACTTCAGGAGAAGGCTAGGGCTAGAGAAGGGGGAATTGTGGTGGATAACGATCCTCCCACTGAGTTGCCACACGGTGGTGACGACTTTCCGACAGATGACGAACGACTTCTGTAGGCAGTTGAAACCGAGCGAATTGACCTACTGATCAGTGTCTGATCAGCTACTCGGGAATACCTAAAACGAGGGTTCCATTAGGGTCTAGACGCGCTGGAAGCGGGAAGGGAGTCTTAAGCCGTGCTTCTGACTCTTAGGGCCGTCTAAACTCCTTCTTAGGCTTCCAGTTACAAGACACTCCGTGTTACAAGGTATTCATATACCACACATTGGGCTCGTAGTTGGAGTGCGCATAACTAGAGTTATCAGCATCGCAGCGTTCAAGATCCGTTGCAAAATGTTATAGACCGGTTCTCTCGGTCCAGCTAGAGTGTCTTAGTGCGCCAGGCTCACCGCCTGGAAGCTTCCGCTGTAGTGCCTCTGCCCGATAGGGCCAACACCCAGCGGCGGCAGTACCCCGAGGTACTGTCGCCTTTCCCTTCTTATACCTGCCATGTCGCCTGACATGGCATCACGCTTGTAAGCTGCCCTAGTCCCTTCCCTGTCTTAGTACTTACGATATAGAACTCCGGAAAGCTAAACAAAATTGTCAAATTTTTATATCTTATTCCGCTACAGGTACTCCACTACTTTCGAAACTCCCAGCCTCCCTCCTCGCCAGGGACTTGCCCCTCGCCCTTTCTCGCAGTCTGCATACGGTACCAAGTTTCTTAACTATTCGCCCCCTGCCCAGCCCGTGACTGCTAAAGCGTTTTTTCGTGTCGCTTACTCAGGACTTGTACTCCCGAGAAAAAAGAGCTAAACATTACCTTCAGCCGTGTGTAAAAAGTGAGGATTGCGTGTTATGATAACTCCGATGTTAAATCCAAGGTTAAATCTATTGTTTTTGTTGTCGGGAACGTGCACGCTTAAGTTGCCGCACGCGACACGCGCGGTGTGCCAGCACATCTCAGACCACATCTGACGGTAGCTACCGCGGTAATTATACGGTGCCCACCCTGGGGTCCATTCGCCTGACAGACAGCCGCTGGCCGAACTACGATTGCTTCAATAATCTGAGGGAATCAGGAAGGTTGAAGAGGGGAACCTTACATAACTGGAGGGAATCTTACGTAACCCGTCCCGGAGTCTGTAGTCTGTCAATAATCGACGTCATCGATGACGTCCACGGCAACATGTCGAGTACCGCAACTGTCCGTTTCAACTCAGCCAACTTAGCCAGCGTGTCACTCTTATCCACTCACTTTACAGGTCGCGATACTGATGCTACAAATGATCAATCTGAATTAATTATTGCTATAAGACGTTGGGAAGGCCATGCGCTTATAGAATACATAACCAAGCTGTTGTTCGGCGAGTTCAATCGAGTGGATACAGTATGATAACGATTTCCAACTCACCAAACCTCTCACGTTGAGGGAATCGTTATCACCGCCAGCGAGCTCTTGCGCTTCCGAGCGTGCACCCCTTTCAATCCTAGGAGTGTCAGGTAAAAGCTCGCATCCTTGCGCAATGATCCTGCTATCTAGCGTTTTGAAGAGTTTCGCATGCGGCTCAAGAATAGTACGGCTTCACAAAGTTCGCTAGTACAGCAGAGGTACAGTCCGTCCAGATTCCATCGTCCATGGACGCGTCCTCGTACACTTCGCGTCCAACGGTCCAAAGATATCGTAACTGCTAATGCCCCGAGAGCTGCTGGATTACATACCTGCGCGCAGGCCTTCGTCTCTACGTGAGCTGGCATTAAAAGCTAAGAAAGCTAATAATAGGTCGACGTCACCAATCCAATCCCGATCCAATCCCAATAATGTTTCTAGTCTTCAATCCCATCCCATTAATGATCCAATCCCAATCATTTGTCTAGTCTCCAATCCCAAGCAAATAATTTGTCCCCCTCAATACTCCCCCCGCGAGCTATTCGGATGGGTAGGCTGTTCCTTAAGCCAAGCCGTCGTGCACTCTTTTTATTTTCTAGGTTCTATCAATGAAAGGCTAGGCGTGATGTGCGCTGTTATAGAAGAGTGTAGCTGCTTCCAGTAAGGCTGGAGCTTCATGCGAGACGTCGACGTCTGCGTCCCAAGGGGCAGGCTCGTGCCTGGGCTCGTGCTACTCCTTCTGCTCTTTCTGAGTAAGTGTTGCCCGGATGTGAGCTGTAACTGTGTTTTCAGGGATGGTGGGAAAGGGATTGCGCGGGTATACTCATGAATTATGGCGAACTGGCTCGAAGCGGGTGTGCAACGATGGGGGGAACGAGCGACATTATGGGTCCTGAAACCCGACCCCATGTCAAAAGTTCGCGCGCGCGTCGATCCTTTCAACCCAAGTAGACACATCTACGCGTTTGTATCCCTTACCGCCTTTATTGATTGAATTATGCCTGGAGTCTGCCCATTCGATGCATCATTTCGCACTGGACTTTCTCAGAACCGAAACGTCTAAAAACAGCTTTCTTCAGGGAGCGCAGCTACTGGTTCCAAAGGGCAAGTCGATTATTGTTGCTGCAAGTCGTTTAAAGTCGAGTTTATTGTCCTAACAAGTTATTCTAATATATTTGGATCGCCGTGCGTCGACTGGAGACGAAGGTCCGAGGGTTGCGAAAAGCCATGTCATCTTTCGGCCCCCGTGCACAGGGAGCCTAAGACGCTAGGAGCTCGAAATGGCGCTGCGTATCTTCGTAGCTGCGTAGCCATTAGCGAAGCTTTTGTTGTGTTTCTAGCAATGTTAGAAAACTATTCAGTGAAGATTGTTGGGTGGTAATATACTGGTACCTTTGTCAGCCCTACGGATACCAGCCACCGGGGGGAAGACAATTGTTGCATACGTTTGCATACGTGGGGTGGCCCATCCCAGGTCAGCCAACCACCAGCCTACCTAGTGTGTAGCCCCTGAGTCCTGTAAAACAGCTGAAGAACAGTTTGTGGTGTGGCCCTCTAGTTACAATTCGGACCTCCCTACAAGAAGCTGGAAATATTGTGTTCAAATCATGACTCCAATTCTCGCAGAAAGAAGCTAACAGCAACCCAACTCAGGTGGTGGTGGTGGGGTGGGTCTTCCACATGGCCCGTGCTTCCCAAACATATAACGGATCCCCAAAGTGCCACCACCCCCGCCATTCTACTTGTCCCACAAAAAGGCAAGCCCGTTTAGACAATCTCGTTTGTATGGGCGTTGCCCTCACTGGGGGTGGGTATGGGACTGCATCATGTGATATTGTATATTAATGGTTGCTTTAGCCTAGTCAGACTGCCGGCATCATATATATATATACATATAGTAGGGTAGCCGTTGGCCACCCCTACCTGCCCCCCACACCCCACACCCCACCTCCTTCTTTACCCCTCCCTCCCCATGTCCTCCTTCCAACCCCTCCCTCTTTTCTGTCTCCTATCCTCCTCAATTTCCTCTTCACCCTCCCTCCATCATTACCCCTTCCCTGTTTTCTGTCTCCTATCCTCCTTGACTTTCCTACCCTACCTACCTGTATGTCTCCACCTTCCCTCTGCCCCCCCCCCCCCCCCCCCCCCCCCCCCCCCCCACTCCCCCTCCCTCTTCCTCCCCCCCCTTCCCCGTCCCTCTTCCTTCCCCTCCCTTCCCCTCCCTTCCCCTCCCTTCCCCTTCTCTCTTCCTTCCCCCCTCCCCCCCCATTCTCAGACCCCCCCCCCCCCCCCCCCCCCTGCCCCTGCCCTGCACCACCATTAACTCACATTCTCCCCTACCTGCCCCCCAAAACGTTCTCGATACCAACCATGCTGAGAAAACCGAACATGCACATTTGCAAAGCTACATGCCCGAAGCTTGTTCTTCGTGCAGGTTTACCCAGGCAGGATTTAAAGATGTGGGGTTGACCAGACAAAACCTGGTAGCATGGGCATTGCGCCTGGACTGGTTGTCAGCTGCGCACCGCTGTGGGTCAGCAGCAACGGGTAATCGCCGATGCTGCTTAGCATGACTCCTTTCCTCGTCGTTCTGGCAAGGTCGCGATGCATGCTGCCTGGCAGTGTTTGAGACCCTCCTGGCATCTAAATTTGTTGCTGTTGCGGTATCATGGAGGCTTCAAGAAGTAAATGGTTATAGATATATGGGATGAATCTATAGCCTCTTTCAGTGATATACATTGATCTAGTGGTAGACTAAGTCACTTTAAGAATGAGGAGTCGGGGGTTCGTCTCCCCCTTTGTTTGCTCTTGGCGTTGCAGGTCGTCGTCAACCGCGATGGTAGCTTGTCCAGTTGAGGTAGGAGACCGCTCCCCACCCGCGTACGACGGGCTCCCTTTCAGGCGCCCCATCAGGCGTTATCATTACCTGGGATGAGCTGTGCAAGCGAGAGAGCACACAGATGGACAAAAAAAACAAGAACAAGCCCAAGAGCGGTGCAAGCGAAAGAGCACACAGATTGACACAAGCCCATGACCATCTGAAGACAGTCAAAGTACTAGCAACAACTACAGCCCGTTTCAGTGATACGATTGGTCTAGTGGTACACCAAATTGCTGAAACAAAGCAGGGTCGGGAGTTCAATTCCCCCCACGGTCGCCCTGAGCGTTGCAGGTCGTTGTCAACCGCGATGGTAGCTTGTCCAGTTGAGATGGTAGACCGTTCTCTGCCCGCGTACGACGGGTTCCCTTAATACCGCGCCCCACCAGGCGTTATCATTACAATACTTGAGCAACAACTGCCTGCAAACCGAACGGATGCGATGCGATACAATGGCATGGCAAAAGAGTACATGCGTGATATGGATGGTGGCAACGCTCGCAGGCGGACAGAAAAAACTGGAAATCTGAATTTCCGAGCTGATCGGCTTAAGCCACGCCACCTTCCTTTGGTGATGACGACGTCGTGAGGGAAAAGAAGAAGAAGAATACGTGTATATGTATGTGCGAATATGCATGTCCAGGTTTCTGCACCGACACTCACCCCCCACAATCCTAAAACGCATGCACACACACACACACACACACACACATGCGTGCATCTCCCCACCATCTCGGTCTACCACTCACATCACTCCACCACTGTCTACAGCAGTACTCTTAATCAGGGAACTGATCTGAATGCGATCTGCATTCAGTCAGTCCTCAATTTTAAGCTTACATCGCAGATCCATCACATATTATTCAAATTCAAATTCAAATTCAAATTCAAGCTAACATCGCAGATCCATGACATATTATTTCTGAATCATGCGAATTGCAGGTGTGTCCGTGCGCGTTGGGCATAGTGAGTCCAATCCCAGCTTTCATAAGATAGCCTCCAGGGAGGCTGTAGCCAAGCCACCCATAATTGCTTTTGCAAGGAATGTAAGAGTGGTGGGAAGGGAGATTGCCATTGTTCAGCCCCCAAGGGGGGCTGTAGCCAAGCCACCCCGGATTGCTTTTCCAAGGACTGGAAGAGTGGTGGAAAGTGAGATGCTTGGGGGTGAGACTCCGAGGGGGGCTGAAGCCAAGATTCCCAGGATTTATTTTCTAAGGACTGAAAAAGTGGTGGAAAGTGAGATGCTTGGGGGTGAGTCCCCGAGGGGGGCTGAAGCCAAGCTACTCAGGATTTCTTTTCCAAGGATTGGAGGAGTGGTGGAAAGGCTGTTACTAGGTGATCTAGTAGGAGATGCATTGGCAGCGGCAACAGCAGCAGCATTAGCAGAAGCGGTAATAACACGGCAAACAGCAGTAGGAATTGGAGCAGCATCAGCACTTTTATCAGTAATAAATGATGCTAAAGCAAAAGCTGATGCAGTAGATGCTCGAATAGCAGCAGAACCAGGAGCAGAAGCAGCAATAGCAATTGAAGCAGCAGCAGCAGCATTGATACGAGTGAACGCAGCAGCAGCAGCAGCATTAATAGCAGTAAACGCAGCAGCCGCAGCAGAAAAAATAGCACTAGAAGCAGGCGCAACAGCAGCAGCAGCAGTAATACTAGCAAATGCGGCAGCAAAAATACCAGCACAAACAGATGCAGAAAAGGCTACAGCACTAGCAACAGCAGCAGCAGTAGTAGCTGAAGCAGTGGTTGTAGCAGCAGCAGCAAGCGCAACAGCAGCAGCCGTAGCAGCAGCAGTAGTAGAAGCAGCAGCAGTTGCAGCAGCAACAGCAGTAAGATTAGCATGAAACCCAGCAGAAGCAGCAGCAGCAGCAGTACTAGCAGCAAATGCACAACAAGCAGCAGCATTAGAAGCAGTAAGAGTAAGAACAGAAACAGATGGAGCAACAGCAGCAACAGCAGTATTAGTAGCAGCAGGAGCATCAGCAGCCATTTATGCACCATTACTCCCGCCATCACCCCCACCAGATCCACCCCCGCCATCTCCACCCCCGCCATCTCCACCCCCACCATCTCCACCCCCGCCATCTCCACCCCCGCCATCTCCACCCCCGCCATCTCCGCCACCGCCGCTACCCCCGCTACCACCGATACCCCAACCCGATCCCCACCCCCACCCCCACCGCTCTCTCCACCCCCACCCCCATCCCCCCCACCCCATCCCCACCCCCATCCCCCCCCCCACCATCCCCACCCCCATCTCCACCGCAATCTCCATCTCTACCAACTCCAGCACCCCCACCCCCACCATCACCCCCCATTCACCCCACCCCCATCCCCACCTCCACCATCACCATCACGACCACCACCACTACCTCCACCACCACCATCACCATCACCTCCGCCACCTCCCTTGCCCTCTCCTCCTCCATCACCACCACCACCACTGCCACCTGCCCCACCCAAGTCCTCCCCCGCCCTCCCCACCCCCTCCACCACCACCCCCCGCCACCTGCCCCTCCCAGTCCTCCCCGCCCTCTCCCCCCCCTCCACCGCCCTCTCCCCCCCCTCCCATCACCTTCCTGCCCACCCTAAATCCACCAGTCATCCACCTCCTGGGCACCGGCCAGCGAGTTGTCACAAACTACGTCGATGCCCAGGGCATACGGTATACAGTTAACTCCCTAGGCCAGAATTTGATTCAGGGCACCAAGTTCATCAACCCAGGCGCATCTGCTTTTGACAGCCTTGGGACTGACCTCACCCCGGCGATCACCACCCAGCTCTATATCAACTCCCCTAGTTCCCCCAGTGCACCCAGCATACCTAGTATACCCAGCTCCCCTAGTGAGTTAAACGGATTTGGTGAGGCGGCCGATTTTCCGACTCTGCTGTCCCTCCCCCCTGGCTCGGCGGCCACCATCGTGTACAGGGCAGTGGATAGCGCAGGCCAGAATGCATATGCGTTGAGAGTGCTAACCATCAGCTGTGAGCAGGGCCTGGTTGCTTGCGAGGACCCTCCGTCCGGTGATGCTCCAGCGTGTGTGGAAGCAGCTATTTGTTCAGGTGTGCCCCTCCCCCCCCCACCCCCACCCCCACCCCCACCCCCACCCCCACCCCCACCCCCACCCCCACCAACCACCAACCACCAACCACCAACCACCAACCACCAACCACAACCACCATCACCACCACCACCACCACCACACACACACTCAGCATGTGTGGAAGCAGCTATTTGTTCAGGTGTGCCCCCCTCCCCCACCAGCCAACCAACCACCACCACTACTACCACCACCACCACACACAAAAACACACACACACACTCAGCATGTGTGGATGCAGGTATTTGCTCAGGTGTGCCCCCCCACCCCCCACCCCCACCACCACCCCCACCACCCCTAACCCTAAACCCTAAACCCTAAACCTTTAGAGTCTTTTGGGGTTGCCTTTAGAGCCAATTTCATAAGTCCCCATTGACTCCGTCAAGCTGAGCGCACATTTGTAGTCCAGTAGGGCACCAGGAAAATGTAATCATCATCATCATCATCATCATCATCATCATCATCATCAGCAGCATCATCAGCATCATCATCATCGTCATCATCATCATCATCATCATCAGCATCAGCATCAGCATCAATTTGTTTTTGCTAGCATCACTCCCAAAGCTACTAGGAGCACAATTTACATTGCGTGGTAATTACAGGGCGATTACATATTATATTACATTGTTATCAAAACAAAAGGTGATGAATTACTTGTATAAATGATATAAATACCATGTAGAGCAGTTCAGAGACAAAATCGACCTTGTCCGATAGGACCCCTAAGCTAGTATGTTGAAGGTTAGGGAAACAAGTTCTATGCAGCGTCGCCTGCGACGCAAAAAATTGGCTGAGAGTGATCGCGAGGGAGCGACAGGTGGCAACGGGAGTGAGTTAGTTACGCGACTGTTGGGTGACGTGTGGGGCTTCAAGTTTTTTTTTCTCCGGTCGGACGGACAAATGGGTAACCCTGGGGGCTTCCGCCTCCTTGAAGAGGGGGCTCCGCCAAAAAAGGCTAGTATAGGCGCATACACACATTAATCAGGGCCTGCTCAGCCATGCTTGCTGCTGTAACAAGGCTTCAGCCCAGACACACTGGTTGGTCGCATGTTACCCTTGCATTTTACCTATTTGGCTACCCCTGGACTGAAAGGCACACACATGCTTGCTGCCGTAACCAGGCTTCAGCCCAGACACACTGGTTGGACGAATGCTTGCTCGCATGTTGCCCTTGCATTTTATCTATTTGGCTACCCCTGGACTGAAACACACACACAACACTTGCTGCTGTAACCAGGCTTCATCCCAGGCTCGCTGGAGGATGTGCCGAGTGAGGAGGGTAGCCCCCCAAGACTCACCCTGATTGGCCCATCGTCTGTGGTCGTGCACTGGGACACCGAATACCTCCCATGCACTGCATCTGATGCTGTAAGCGCAATATGCGACAGGGGTGCCAGGGCACAAGATGCGCTGGACGGCGATCTGACTGATTATGTGCAAGCATGTGCAGAGTTGGCAAGCGACGAGGTACGAAGACCTTGGTATTATTCTTCATTATTTATTGCTGTATACAGTCGGTACATACAGTCGGTACATATTTGCTGTACTTTGCAGTGTACGTGCGGTACGTACAGTCAGTACACAATGGCTGAACATTGCAGTGTACATGCGATACGTGCAGTCAGTACATACTGGCTGTACATTGCCATGTACAAGCGGTACATACAGTCAGTGCACACTTGCTGTACATTGCAGTGTACAGGCGGTACATACCGGCGGTACATACTTGCTGTACTTTGCAGTGCACAGGCGGTGCATACTGGCTGTACATTGCAGTGTACATGCGGTACATGCAGTCAGTACATACTGGCTGTATATTGCAGTGTACATGCAGTACATACAGTCAGTACATACTGGCTGTACATTACAGTGTCCAGGCGGTACAAACAGTCAGTACAGACTCGCCATACTTTGCAGTGTACAGGCGGTACATGCAGTCAGTACATACTGGATGTACATTGCAGTGTACAGGCGGTACATGCAGTCAGTATATACTTGCTGTACTTTGCAGTGTACAGACTGTACAGCCGGTACATGCTTGCTGTACATTTGAGTATACAGGCGGTACATACGGACGGTACATTATGGCTTTACATTGCAGTGTACAGGCAGTACATGCAGTCAGTACATACTGGCTGTACATTCTATTGTACATGCGGTACTTGCATTCGGTACATACTTGCTATACATTGTATTGTACATGCGGTACATACAGTCACTACATACTTACTGTACATTGCAATGTCCAGGCGGTACATACAGTCAGTACATAATTGCTGTACTTTGCAGTCTACAGGCGGTACATACAGTCAGTACATAATGTCTGTACATTGCAGTGTACAGGCGGTATGTAGAGTCGGTACATCCTGGCTGTACACTGCAGTGTACAGGCCAGTTAGGAACTGAGCCCTGCAAAGCTACGTACCCTGTCCATATAATATGCTTTCGTGTGCAGAGTGGACAAGCGATGAGGTATGAGAGCATCGTTGTCATAGCTGAAGCCATTGTTTTGTACAAAGTGTAGACACACTAACCCCTAAACCCTATCCTAAACCTTAACCCCTAAAACAAATGCAGTAGACCACAAAAAAGAGCACTTAACACTGAACACAACCCCCAGAATTTTGAACATCATTTGGCTTGGCTTCCCTCCCTTGTTAGGTGATCGCCGGTTTTGGTGACATCAGCTTCTTGAGGATAGGCCTCTCTCTGTGTGGCATCGATACAACAAAGCCCGGGTCATACCCCATCACCTTTTCAGTGACCACAATTCAAGGGGTCCGAGCCACTGTTGTGCGTAATGTGGTCGTCGTAAGTGCTTGCTCCTTTGCTGCGCACACAACACCGACAGCACCAGCAGGTAGGTGGAGTGAGGGTGTGAGTGGGTTGGGAGTGTGGGCGGGGGGTGGGGTGGGGTGGGGGGGGCGAGTGGGGGTGTTAGACCCAGACATTACCAGCAGGTGGAGTGGGGGTGAGGGTGTGGGCGGGTTGGGGGTGTTGGCGGGTGTGTGTGTGTGGGTGGGGTGTGGGTGGGGGTGGGGGGGGGGGGGGAGTGGGGGTGTTGAGCTTAACATCACCAGCCAAGGTGTCCGAGCCACTGTTGTTCGCACTGTGGTTGGCGGAAGTGCTTGCTCCTTTGCCGCCCACACAACACCGACAGCACCAGTAGGATGGTGGAGTGTGTGTGTGTGTGAGTGTGGGAGGGGGGGAGGTGTGTGTGTGTGGGAGGGGGGGTAGACCCAGACATCACCAGCAGGTGGGTGGAGTGGGGTGTGAGTGTGGGAGGTGGGTGGGTGGGTTGGTGGAGTGGGTGGAGTGTGGGAGGTGGGTGGGTGGGGGGGAGGTGTGAGGGGGGGGGTAGGCCCAGACATCACCTGCAGGTGGGTGGAGTGGGTGGAGTGGGTGGGGTGTGGGAGGTGGGGTGGGGTGGGGTGGGGGTGGGGTGGGGGGGTAGACCCAGACATCACCAGCAGGTGGGTGGAGTGGGGTGTGAGTGTGGGAGGTAGGTGGGGTGGGGGGGAGGTAGACCCAGACATCACCAGCAGGTGGGTGGAGTGGGGTGTGTGTGGGGGAGGTGGGGTGGGGTGGGGTGGGGTAGACCCAGACATCACCAGCAGGTGGGTGGAGTGGGGTGTGTGGGGGGAGGTGGGGTGGGGTGGGGTGGTGGTGGGGGGGGGTAGACCCAGACATCACCAGCAGGTGGGTGGAGTGGGGTGTGAGTGTCGGAGGTGGGTGGGTGGGTGGGTGGGTGGGGTGGGGTGGGGGGGGTAGACCCAGACATAACCAGCAGGTGGGTGGAGTGGGTGGAGGGGGGTGTGAGTGTGCGAGGTGGGGTGGGGTGGTGGTGTGGGGTAGACCCAGACATCACCAGCAGGTTGGTCGAGGAGGGGTGAGGGTGGGGGTGATGTGTGTGCGGGAGTGGGTTAGGAGTGGGGATGTAAGACCCAGACATTACCAGCAGGTGGGTGGAGTGAGGGTGTGGGTGGGTTGGGGCGTGGGTGTGAGTGTGGGGTGGGGGGCAAGTGGGGGTGTTAGACCCCGACATTACCAGCAGGTGGGTGGAGTGAGGGTGTGGGTGGGTTGGGGGCGTGGGTGTGAGTGTGGGTGGGGGGGTGGGGGGCAAGTGGGGGGTGTTAGACCCCGGACATTACCAGCAGGTGGGGTGGAGTGAGGGTGTGGGTGGGTTGGGGGCGTGGGTGTGAGTGTGGGTGGGGGGGTGGGGGGCAAGTGGGGGTGTTAGACCCAGACATTACCAGCAGGTGGGTGGAGTGAGGGTGTGGGTGGGTTGGGGGCGTGGGTGTGAGTGTGGGTGGGGGGGTGGGGGGCAAGTGGGGGTGTTAGACCCAGACATTACCAGCAGGTGGGTGGAGTGGGGGTCAGGGTGTGGGTGATGTGTGGGCGGGGGTGGGGTAGGAATGGGAGTGATAGACCCAGATATTACCAGCAGGTGGGTGGGGGCGGGGGTGAGGGTGTGGGTAGGGTGTGGGTGTGTTGGTCCGGCACATACCTCGTCGCCTTTTCAGGGAGCAACAGCTGAGGGGTCCGAGCTACTGTTGATTTCAACGTGGTGGTGTTTAGGATTCTGTTTTGTCATCAGTGCACACTAATAGAATCAAAATAGCATTAACAACTCAAGAACCCTCTCCTCTCCACCAGGTGATGCGATTCTATGGATTCTGAGCCCCGTTCAAAATAGTCATAATAATAGTACCAAAATAGTATCAAAATAGTATGTATAACGCAAGTTCCCTCGCAACCCAGTAATAACGCAAGTACCCCCCCTCTCCTCCCCTCCCCTCAAAATTAATAACACAATTACCCTCCCCTCCCTTCCCAATTTAGAACACAAATCCCCTCCCCTTCCCTCCCCTCCCCTCTCCCGCACTCCCCTTCCCTTCCCTTCCCTTCCCTTCCCTTCCCTTCCCTTCCCTTCCCTTCCCTTCCCTTCCCTTCCCTTCCCTTCCCTTCCCTTCCCTTCCCTTCCCTTCCCTTCCCTTCCCTTCCCTTCCCTTCCCTTCCCTTCCCTTCCCTTCCCTTCCCTTCCCTTCCCTTCCCTTCCCTTCCCTTCCCTTCCCTTCCCTTCCCTTCCCTTCCCTTCCCTTCCCTTCCCTTCCCTTCCCTTCCTTCCCTTCCCTTCCCTTCCCTTCCCTTCCCTTCCCTTCCCTTCCTTCCTCCCCTCCCAATTTATAACACAAGTCCCCTCCCCTTCCCTCCCCTCCTCCACTCCCTCTCCCCGCACTGCACCCACTCCCCTACCGCTTCCCTCCCCTCCTCCTCCTCCCATTTTATAAAACAATTCCCCTCCCACTCCCCTCCCAATTTATTAAAACAAGTCCCTTCCCCTCCCCTCCTCCCCCCTCCCTCCCCTCCCCTCCCCTCCCCTCCCCTCCCCTCCCCTCCCCTCCCCTCACCCCTCCACCACCTCACACACTCACACCTCCACACTCGAACACCTCCACACCTCACACACACCTCACCACTCACACCTCACACCCTCACACCCTCACACCCTGCACAACCTCACAACTCACAACTCACACCTCACACCTCACACTCTCTCCTCACCCTCACCTCACCTCACCTCAACCTCACCTAGTCACCCTCACCTCACCCTCACCTCACCTTCACCATCACCGTCACCTGCCGTCGCGCCAGGTCTCCCTCTCCTCTCCCTACCCTCGGCCCTGCCCCCCCCTCCCTCACCCGGGGTCCCTCCCCTCCCTCCCCTCCCCCTCCCCTCCCCTCCCCTTCCCTGCCCCTCCCCTCCCCCCTCCCATTTTATATATATTATATAACAAGCCCCCTCCCCTCCTCTCCCCTCCCGCCCCCTTCCCCTGCCCTCCCCTCCCAATTTATAAAACAGAGCCCCCTCCCCTCCCCTCCCCTCCCTCCCCCTTCCCCGGCCCTCCCCTCCCAATTAATCAAACAGTCCCCTCCCCTCCCAATTTATAAAACAAGTCCCCTCCCCTCCCCTCCCTCCCTCCCCCCCCTCCCCTCCCCCTCCCCTCCCCTCCCCTCCCTCCCCTCCCCTCCCATCCCCTTCCCCTCCCTTTCCCTCCCCTCCCTCTCTCTCCCCTCCGCTCCCCCTCCCTCCCAACTAATAACACAAAGTTCCCTCCCCTCCCAATTAATAAACAAGTCCCTCCCTCCCTCCTCCCCCTCCCCTCCCCCTCCCCTCCCCTCCCTCCCCTCCCTTCCCTCCCCTCCCCTTTCCTCCCTCCCTTTCCCTCCCTCCCTTCCTCCCTCCCCTCCCTCCCAACTAATAACACAAGTTCCCTCCCCTCCCAATTAATAAAACAAGTCCCCTCCCCTCCCTCCTCCCCTCCCCTCCCCTCCCCTCCCCTCCCCTCCCCTCCCCTCCCCTCCCCTCCCTTTCCCTTTCCCTCCCCTCCCCTCCCTCCCAACTAATAACACAAGTTCCCTCCCCTCCCAATTAATAAAACAAGTCCCCTCCCCTCCCTCCTCCCCTCCCCTCCCCTCCCCTCCCCTCCCCTCCCCTCCCCTCCCCTCCCCCTCCCTTTCCCTCCCCTCCCCTCCCTCCCAACTAATAACACAAGTTCCCTCCCCTCCCAATTAATAAAACAATTCCCCTCCCCTCCCCTCCCCTCCCCTCCAGCGGACGTTGAAGGATGCGATTCCTCGGGTTTGGTACCATGTCAGGAGATGCCTTGATGGACAGTATGTTTGTAGCTCCCTCACCACCCCAACCAACGATCAGCTTGATAGAAACTTCATCGCGAGGGGCCTTGGTTGAAATCAAAAAGGTGTGTCTGTCAGTCTCGTCTGGTTATCATAAACTGTTTTGTTTGTTTGATTGTTTGAACGTTTGTTTGTTTGTATGTTTGTTTGAACGTTTGTTTTTTTGTTTGTTTGAATGCTTGCTTGTTTGTTTGAATGTTTGCTTGTTTGGACGATTGTTTGGACTTTTCTGTTTGTTTGTTTGAATGTTTGCTTGTTTGGACGTTTGTTTGGACTTATTTGTTTGTTTGTTTGTTTGTTTTAAAGGGTTTCACCCCAGGTGGTGGGACCCCTTGCACAAGCCAGTAAGAGGATTCACCCCTTCTGGTATTTCAACACAGGTGGTTGGACCTCTTGCAGAAGGCAGTGTCACAGAGGATTTTAATTTCAGATTTCTGTAGTCCAGGTTGAGTAGCTACTTGGGCTAATTAACCCTGATTTCAGGATAGTTGCGTAGCCATCGCATGGCAGAGCGCGGAAACGCAGAGCCTGGGGGGATCGGGGGGCAGCGCGTCCCGATAATCGGGGGTCTGGGGCGAGTAGCATTCTACAGAATGGCGACAGAATGGCAACGCGTCGTCGAAAAAGGAAACACTGCAGTGCCACATAGGATTTTGTTTTGTAATATAACGTTGGCCTGGGCGGGAATGCCGATAATATAACGTTGGCCTGGGCGGGAATGCCGATAATATAACGTTGGCCTGGGCGGGAATGCCGATAATATAACGTTGGCCTGGGCGGGAATGCCGATAATATAACGTTGGCCTGGGCGGGAATGCCGATAATATAACGTTGGCTTGGTCGGGAATGCCGATAATATAACGTTGGCCTGGGCGGGAATGCCGATAATATAACGTTGGCCTGGGCGGGAATGCCGCGGGCCGGGCGCCAAACAGAAAATACATTTTGGCTACCATAGCCGTTAAAGCGGACAAGCTTGTTATAGATACTGAAAAGGACATGACATTAAAACGGCTTGTTGAAATTATAGATGGGTATATAGATTCCAATAGTATTAGACAGAAAGATATAGCAGTGCCTGCAACGGACGGCGCATACCAGTCTATCTTTTCTCCTATCATGGCATATTATATTGTAGAATTAAATGATCACTGTAGCACGAACGCAGCGCCCCCGTTGGTAAAACGATTGTTTGGGTTTCAGTTCACCAGTGCTTTTTCTTTTAAAGCCCTTCCTATACGGTTGGGCAAGTTCCTTTAGCCTATCTGGCCTACTAGACCCATGGGACTGTAACATAACACAAATACATACATACAACAGACATACATACATTACATACATACATACATACATACATACATACATACATACATACATACATACATACATACATACATACATACATACATACATACATACATACAGACATACATACATACATACATACATACATGCATATATACATACATACATACATACATGCATACATACATACATACATACATACATACACACATACATACATACATACATACATGCATACATACATACATACATACATACATACATACATACATACATACATACATACATACATACATACATACATACATACATACATACATACATACATACATACACACCCATCATGCCATGAAAGAATTAAGGTCGAGTAAGTTTGAATGAGGTTTGTTAAACATGAATGGTAAACTGAGCACTTTTTTCTTCATCTTTATGTAGCTTTCATGCAGGGGGTCGCGAGGAAGTTTTTTTCATATACCTATGTCGGAAGTTTTTGTAATCTGCCTATCACCAACACCAAGACCAACACCAATACACCACCAACACACCAACACCATACCAGCACCAGCACCAACACCAACACCAACACCAACACCAGCACTAACACCAACACAACACCAACACAACACAACACCAACACCAACACAACACAACACAAACACAACACCAACACCAACTCCAACACCACAAAAGCACCAGCGCCACACGACCAATACCAACACACCACCACCACACCAACACCAATACACCACCAACACACCAACACCATACCAGCACCAACACCAACACCAACACCAACACAACACCAACACCAGCACCAACACCAACACAACACCAACACAACACCAACACCAACACCAGCACCAACACAACACCAACACAACACAACACCAACACCAACACCACAAAAGCACCAGCGCCACACGACCAATACCAACACACCAACACCACACCAACACCAATACACCACCAACACAGTAACACCATACCAGCACCAGCACCAACACCAACACCAACACAACACCAACACCAGCACCAACACCAACACAACACCAGCACCAACAAAAGCACCAATACCAGCACCAACACCAACACAACACCAACACCAGCACCAACACCAACACAACACCAGCACCAACAAAAGCACCAACACCAGCACCAACACCAACACAACACCAACACAACACAACACCAACACCACACCAACACCAACACCACAAAGCACCAGTGCCACACGACCAATACAACCACACCACACCAACACCACCACTGCACCACTACACCACCAAAGCACCAGCACCACGCCACCAACTCAACCCTAACAAACCACCTACACTACACCACCAAAGCACCAGCACCACACCACCAACTCAACCCCACCCCACCACCACCACCACCACACCACATTAGGACCAGCACCACAGCACCACCACAACCCCATCCCACTACCACCACAACTCCACCCCCAACACCATTAAAACAACACCACTCACGCACCAGCACCACACTACCAACCCAACTCCAGCACCAACACCCTCAACACCATTGAAACAACACCACACACGCACCAGCACCACACTACCACCACAACTCCAGCACCAACACCCCCAACACCCTCAACACCATTGGAACAACACCACACAAGCACCAGCACCACACTACCACCACAACTCCAGCACCAACACCCCCAACACCCTCAACACCATTGAAACAACACCACACAAGCACCAGCACCACACTACCACCACAACTCCAGCACCAACACCCCCAACACCCCCAACACCGCCACCACCCCCAACACCACTGAAATTGTTTCAATGTAGGGTGAGGAGTATACAAAATGTGAGGTGGGATCCATTGAACCGAAGCCTTGTGAGCTAGGAGCGACAGCCGAGTCATGGGATGGCATAGATCTCAGTTACAAGGTAGGTGCCCAGCACTGTTTCTTATTTGGGCCACACATAGTAGCTTCTTGGCAGCTCCCTTTCTCTGTCCCGGAGTATGCGAAATGCAAGAAGGGGATTTATTCACCCTAATCCATCACATGTGAGCTAGGAGCGACAGCCAAGTCATGGGATGGCATAGATCTCAGTTACAAGGTAGGTGCCCAGCACTGTGTCTTATTTGGGCCACACGTAGTAGCTTCTTGGCAGCTCCCTTTCCCTGTCCTTGAGTATGCAAAATGTGAGGAGGGACCCATTGACCCTAATCCATTACATGTGAGATAGTAGTAAAAGCCAAGCGATGGGATAGTAGAGATCAAAGTTACAAGGTAAGCATCTGGGTGTGGGTGTGGGGGTTTGGGGTTTGGGTGGGTGGGGGGGTGGGGAGGTGGGGGGGTGGGTGGGGGGGGTTGGGGGGGAGGTGGGGGTGGGGGGGGTGGGGGAGAGGTGTGTGTGGGGGATGCGGTGTGTGTGTGTGGGGGGGGGAGAACGATGTAAGCTACATAACTTTTGAGAGCCTTTGAATTTCATAGGTACCCAGCAGGGACAGGGAGTGTCCTTGAGATTCCTTGTCGTGATTTTTATTTGACTTTACTTTGTCCAAGCGCTTTTATACGGTGGACTCCAATTGTTTGATCTGTTTCCTTGCGCATTCTCTCTCTCTGTTTTCGAGATTTCTTGTCATGATTTCAATTCGACTTGACTTTGTCTTGCGCTTTTATACGGTGGACTCCAATTGTTTGATCGGTTTCCTTGCGTGCTCTATGTCCTTCAAAATTCTTGTCATGATTTCAATTTGACTTGTCTTTGTCATAGCGCAAATTCAGACAGTGGATTCCAATGGTCTCAGCTGTTTCCTTGTACACTTTCCTGCCCCAGCTTTTGGCTTGTCCTCCAGAAGACTGCTGGCCGTATGGATGTCATGGCTATGCATATGCTGAAGTGGGCCTCCCCCTGTTTGGCCTCCAACTAACATCTGACTTTATTCTGTCGTTGCCGTTTCTATGACGATGAAATCCAATCGTCTCAGTTGTTTCCTTGTACACTTTCCTGCCCCAGATTTTGGCTTGTCTTCCAGATGGCTGCTGGCTGTATAATGCCCTAGCTATGCATATGCTGAAGTGGGCCTCCCACTTTTTTGCCGCATCTTGGCATCTGACTTTACTCTATCGTTTCATTTTCGTCGACGATGAACTCAAATTGTCTGATAGGTTTCCTTGTGCACATTCCTGACCCATCTCTTGGCTTGTACCCCAGTAGACTGCTGGCTGTATGGATCAGTGTTTCATTTTTTGACGACGCGTCGCCATTCTGTCGCCATTATGTAGAATGCTACACCCCCCTGACCCCCCGATATTGGGACGCGCTGCCCCCCGACCCCCCCAGGCTCTGCGCTTCGCGCTCCGCCATGCGATGGCTACGCAACTATCCTGAAATCAGGGTTGAGTAGCCCAATTAGCTACTCAACCTGGATTACATAAACAGAAATAAAAAACACTGGTATGAATGCCGTGGCTATGGCTTTTGGCTTGTCCTCCAGATGACTGCTGGCCGTATGGATGCCGTGGCTATGCATATTCTGAGTAGGGCCTCCCCCTGTTTGGCCTCAAAGTAACATCTGACCATAGTCTGTCTTTGCAGTTCCGACGACGATGAACTCCAATTGTCTGAGCTGTTTCCTTGTACACTTTCCTGCCCCAGCTCTCGGCTTGTCTTCCAGATGGCTGCTGGCTGTATAATGCCCTGGCTATGCATATGCTGAAGTGGGCCTCCCCCTGTTTGGCCTCTTAATTAAGTAACATCTGACCATACTCTGTCGTTGCAGTTTTGACGACGATGAACTCCAATTGTCTCAGCTGTTTTGTTGTGCACTTTCCTGCCCCAGGTTTTGGCTTGTCCCCCAGATAGCTGCTGGCTGTACGGATGCAGTTTCGTCTGATTTCGACACTTGTCTGAGCTGGTTTCTTGTGCACTTTACTGCCCCAGCTTTTGGCTTGTCCCCCAGAAGACTGTTGGCTGGTGGGCGCCCCGGCTATGCTCATGCTGAAGTCTGCCTCCCCATTTTTTGGCCTCTTCATTAATACATCGCAATTAAGGAACATCTGACTTTACTCTGCCATTGCAGTTTCGTCTGATTTCGACAATTGTCTGAGCTGGTTTCTTGTGCACTTTACTGCCCCAGGTTCTGGCTTGTCCCCCAGATAGCTGCTGGCTGTACGGATGTCGTGGCTACGAGTATGCCGAAGTGGGCCTCGCTCCCTGTGACCTGAGCACGGCTATAGCGCAGGCGGAGATCGGAGAGACCCTGAGTGTGCGCTTTGTCGTGTATGGGGATGGCTGGCCACCCGAGGCCGACAGCATTGAACGCGTTCTTGTGGTGGTGGACGGATGCAGCACACTTGAGATATACCTGTGCGACGGAGTGTGTAGTGAGGTGAGTGCTGTAAATCGTTTTTGTTTGTGCGACGCATGGAAAATTGAGCAATTCATTGCGACCCCAGTGCAAATCGGTGCAACTCCATTGCAAGCCCGGGGCGACCCAGTGTGACGGTGTGTGTAGTGAGGTGAGTGCTGTACCAGTTTCTGTTTGTGCAACGCTTAGAAAATTTAGCGATTCGGTGTGACCCCGGTGCAACTCGGTGCAACTCCAGTGCAACACCAGTGTGACGGAGTGTGTAGTGAGGTGAGTGCTCAGAAGCAATGCAGATTGGGAACTTTTGTTTGTTGGGTGGTAGGGAGAGGGCCATAAAGAGAGCTGGTTAATAGGCATGTCAAAGAGCGGTTCTGAAACTCACGCGTGAAATCCATACATACCCATACCCGACTGAGTGTGTAGGAAGGAGAGTGCTGTAAATAAATAAATACATACATAGTACGCCTTATTAAGAGGCGTGAGGTTGAGGGGGCCAGCCCATTTGCTTTCACTGGGGGCAAACACCAAAGAGTGCTGTAACAGAGTTCTTCCAGGGATTTTTATTTCCGCTATATACAGCGATCGCTAGTTTTGACCCCGTTTCAGCAAAAAATCGCTATATATATTTTTTTTGCGTGTGCCCTAAATGCCCCCCCAAAGCTATAAAAAGCTATAGAATGCACTCAAACGCTGTCACTGGAGGAGGCCTAAAACCATGAAGCTAGGAAAAACCCACATTCAGATTTGAAAAAAGAATCACTGAGTTTTTCATCTCTCTATTTTCCTTGGTCACACATGGCTAGGTTTGATCAGATGTGCCCTTTTCCAGCCCCTTTCAGTGATATACATTGGTCTAGTGGTAGACCAAATCACTTTGAGGATGAAGAGTCGGGGGTTCGACTCCCCCTTTGGTCGCTCTTGGCGTTGCAGGTCGTTGTCAACCGCGATGGTAGCGATGTGTCCAGTTGAGGTAGAAGACCGCTCCCTACCCGCGTACGACGGGCTCCCTTAACACCACGCCCCACCAGGCGTTATCATTACCTTTTTGTGCCCTTTTCCTGGTTCCCCCATGTAAAAAATAAAGCGCTAAAACGGTGGCTGAAGTAGGGGAAAAATAAACCCTGGGCTACTCTAAGCCTGATGTTACAATTGTTGCGTAGCCAGGCAACCACGGAATGCCGACAGAATGGCAACGGGTGGTCAGAAAAATATAACAGTGAACAGAGTGCTTAATTGGAAAGTGCCCTGGTATGTCCCTTAGCAGGTTAGGGTCGGCACCTCCCTCTAACACCTGCTTCAAGCACTCTGCGTGTCCATGGGATGCCGCAAGCATGAGACCTGTTCGTAGATCATAGTCCATGCAGTCCAGGTTGACTGCGGGGTGGGTATGTGGGTGGGCGTGGGTGTGCAGGATTTTTAGGTGAGCTGGTAGGTCCCCTGGTGGATGGTCCTGGGTTTGTAGGTTGCGTGACATCACCCTCCATGGACATTACCCCAATGGAGGTTGAAGCCCAGTGAACCAGAGCCTAAGGGGCCCACCCCACACCCACCATTCAAAGTCCACCACCCCACACCCACCACCCCACACCCACCAGTCAAAGCCCACCACCCCATACCCACCACCCCACACCCACCGTCCCACACCCACCACCCCACACCCACCAGTCAAAGCCCACCACCCCATACCCACCACCCCACACCCACCGTCCCACACCCACCACCCCACACCCACCAGTCAAAGCCCACAACCCCACACCCACCACCACATACCCACCATTCCACACCCACCCGTCAAAGCCCAGTGAACTGGCGCCGACAGGTGCCCACACTCACCACCACGTACCCACCAGTCAAAGCCCAGTGGACCGGTGTCGACAGGTGCCGATCAACGGCAGACTGAAGCAGGCCTTACCTCCTGTGACCTTATCGTAGCGATAGTGGAGGCAAAAGTACCCAGACCCAGACCCAGACGCAGACCAAGACCCAGACCCATGCCCAGACCTATACCCAGGCCTAGAATCAGACCCAGTACCATGCCCAGAACCATACCAAGACCCATGCCCAAACCCAAACGCATACCAATGCCTATGCTCATACCTATGCCCATACCCATACCCATGTCCATGCCCAGGTATCATGTGCAACACTCGCCTTGCTGCCTCAAACCAAGATCAGCCCTGCGACCACAAAGCCGCCCACGATTGTGCGACGATTCTGGGAAGTGCTTGAGGTGAGCATCTCACAAAATGCAATTATCGCAGTTGCACGAACCCAGATCCTCCGTCGGTAAATGATTGTTTGGGGTTCAGATCAGGTTCACCACATTAGAATTCCCCCCGGTTTAACCCCTCCTGGAATCATGGTTGGGCAGGTCCCTTTAGCCTATTTGGCTACCCCTGGACTGTTACAACATACATATGTACATACATGCATACAAACATACATACAGATAGACAGACAAACAGACAGACAGACAGACAGACAGACAGACAGACAGACAGACAGACAGACAGACAGACAGACAGACAGACAGACAGACCAGGAGGTGCTTGAGGTGAGTTCTATGTTTAGTTATGTCCTCTGCAAGGGCAGTACCCACATTGAGCTGGCAGAGCACACATTGGGCTAGCAGTACACACCATGGGCTAGCAGTACACACCCTGGGCAAGTAGTACTTCTGCCGCCTCCTTTCCCATTTGCTCCCCTCCGAACCCACCTGCACCCCCCATGTCCAAAGCTACACACAGGGATTTCAGGTTTACGGGGTGGCCTGGTTGGGGTTAACAATTCAGGGGTACATATACAAAAATGACTGCTGACAGATTAGGTGTTAAACTAGCGTGTGCCAGTTGTTTACACTGTGTACATCTGAATTGTTGTGTACATCAGAGGCACCCCAAATGGTTCAAATATTTTTTGGGGACCTGAAACATGAAAAGTATCTAAAGATCATTTTAAGAATATTCCAGTTTTCAGAATTTGAAAATCAAATCTTCAACGACAAAAGATTCAGAAATGTATTTTTGCTAAATCGCCAATTGAACTAAAAAATCATGCTAGCTCTGGCGATGCCATTCATTACATTCAAGTGGTTCATGGGGCTAGTGGTGGACCAAATCACTATCAGGATGAAGAGTCGGGGGATCGATCCCCCCTTTGTTCGCTCTAGGCGTTGCAGGTCGTTATCAACCGCAATGGTAGCTTGTCCAGTTGAGGTAGAAGACCGCTCCCTACCCGCGTACAACGGGTTCCCTTAACACCACGCCCCACCAGGCGTTATCATTACCTGGTCCATGGGGCGGGAAGTCTTGCCCCTCCATCATACACACCTTGAGCCTGCGCCACCCCCACCATGCCGGTGAGGGGAAGCTAGTACCCACAAAGCCAGTACCCACCAGCCAGATTTCCTTGAGTTAAGGGTTCAGGGTTTATGGTTAAGGTTATAGGGTTTAGGGTATAGGAGATCTGGCTTGTGGGTTCTGGCTTTGTGGGTACTAGCATCCCCCCTCCCACCATGCCCCCCTGTGCTCCTCTTCCCTACCACCTGCACCCCGACCACCCCCACCTCTCCATGTTCCCCACCTACCTCTTGCATCTTGCAGAGCATGGGAGACTCTATCAAGCACACCTTGGGTCTGCCCCCCCCCACCACCACCACCACCACCACCACCACCACCACCCTACCCACCCCACCCACCCCCACCATGACCTCCTCTGTGCTCCCCTTCCCTACCACCTGCACCCCCACCCCCACCCCCACCTCTACCATCTCCATCTTCCCCAAAAACCTCCATCTTCCCGCCCACCCCCACCTCTACCTCTTGCTTCCTGCAGAGCATGGGAGACCCATGGCCTTCGGTATACGATCGCGTCTTCGTCCCACTTGATGATCTCCCAGTAGCCTCCAGGCACCTCCAGGATCTCAGCATCCGCACCAGCAGCAGCCGCACCAGCAGCATCAGCAGCACCAGCAGTAGACAGGATTTGGGACCAGGGGCACACCAATATCCGCGCACTGTGGGAAGCCCAGGACCAAGGGTGCAGGGAAGGCGGTTGTTGCAAGGGGAAGCGACAGTGGGCTACCCTAGGGGTCTAGTCGCTCAGCTGCTCTCCACCATCTATGTAGCCTATGGACAACCCTTGCCCGTGGCCCTGGACCAGTGCTCTTCATCAGAGTTGCAGCAAGGTAATGATCATAGAATCGTAGAAAACTCGAAGTATAGGAAGATTTAGGGAAAAGTGGGGGATCATGTAGGTCCTGGGGGCAGGGGAGGGGGGGGTGAGGATAGAGAGTAGGGAAGGGAATGTGGCATGCGTTACATATTTTTAGTTGCAGAGGGGGAAATATCTTGACTGTGTGTATGTGAGAGGGAGAGCGGGGGGGGATGTGGGGGGGGAGGGAATACAAGGGCGTTGCCGGATCTGAACCAGAACGGGTAACGGACCAGAATAGGACCCAGGACCTGGGTGGGTGGATGAGGGTTGGCCAACGGCCACACGGGCTACCCTACTCGTACATACATACATACATACATACATACATACATACATACATACATACATACATACATACATACATACATACATACATGCATGCATGCATGCATACATACATACATACATACATATATACATACATACATACATACATACATACATACATACATACATACATACATACATACATACATACATACATACATACATACATACATACATACATACATGCAGGTGGCTCAGTTGGCACACCAACGTGTGGTGTGAGCGCGGAAGACTCCAATGGAGAGGATATTTCAATATCGTTGATGGCGCCGACTGTCAAGGCTTTTGTAGATCCTCTGAGACCCGTTGACCCAGACAGGTTCATCCCTTCATGCAACCCCGTCTCAATCGGCGACGGCACATGTCTGCCGGGCACCTATAACCTGAGCTTTTCTGTGTGGGACAAGGTAAGATAGTTACATAATTTGCACCAGCTTCAATTGCACTTTCCATCACTTCGTCATCAGAAGCGATGTTCTAGGCAATGTTTTGAAGCACAATCTATAATTGTAAGAATAACTTGTCCATAGTTGTTAGCAAGTGTGCGCAAAATATTGAAAGACATGCAAGCTAATGGCTTGAAATATGATTGCTCTTGAAAAGAAATTGCTTGAATCTGTTATCGTAACAAAACTTCATGGCACATGATGAAATGTAGAAAAATGAAGAACATAACAAATGCAGAATGAATGGTACTTCATATCCATAGGTACTTTCATATCCCATAGCTGATGGTACTTCATATCCCATAGCTGATGGTACTTCATATCCCATAGCTGATGGTACTTCATATCCCATAGCTGATGGTACTTCATATCCCATAGCTGATGGTACTTCATATCCCATAGCTGATGGTACTTCATATCCCATAGCTGATGGTACTTCATATCCCATAGCTGATGGTACTTCATATCCCATAGGTACTTCATATCCCATAGCTGATGGTACTTCATAATCCCATAGCTGATGGTACTTCATATCCCATAGCTGATGGTACTTCATATCCCATAGCTGATGGTACTTCATATCCCATAGCTGATGGTACTTCGTATCCCATAGCTGAGAGATTTGCAATATTTTGCTCAGGACATGAGCAGGGCCTTGGCCTACCAGCTAGCCGTGGTAGCGCCACCACCACCACCCACACCACCATTTTCACCCCGTAGGTTTTTGGGGTCAGCTGCAGGGTAATTCAAAGCGCGCGCTTTTGAGCTTTTGAGCGCTGACTTTTTGAACCCCTCTGCGCTTTAAGCGCAGTTTTTTGCAACTCCCTGTGGGCACAGCAAGCAATTTTTGTGCTTTTTGCACTACAAAGCGCAGTTTTTTTGTGCGCCAAAGCGCTGGCCAATTTGGCATTTTGAAGTACCCTGGTCAGCTGCTGCTGTCACTGGGAGAAGTCCCTAATACCCCCCCCCCCCCCCCCCCCCCCTACCCCACCACCACCACCACCACCACCACCATTTACATCATAGTCCCACCATTTACATCATAGTCCCACCATATACATCATAGTCCCACCATTTACATCATAGTCCCACCGTTTACATCATAGTCCCACCATTTACATCATAGTCCCACCATTTACATCATAGTCCCACCATTTACATCATAGTCACACGATTTACATCATAGTCCCACCATTTACATCATAGCCCCACCATTTACATCATAGTCCCACCATTTACATCACCGACACCACCCACCACTCACCACCACCACCGCCACCACCCACCACCCATCACCACCATACATTTTTCTCAGGACATGCGCGGGGCCTCGGCCTACCAGCTCGTTGTGGTGGAAGGACGCATAGAGGTGGAGCTATGGGTACAAGTCCCTCATGCATGCGGCAGCAGCACTGGTCCTGCTGATAGCGGGGTTGCTAATGAGGCTAGCTCTTTGCCCTCCCTCCAACAGCTGCAGGGCTCCTTGCCATCCAACCAGAGCTTCCTTGAAGACTTAGTGTTTGTGGTCCTTCCCACACTGGGTCTAGACCCCCTGGCAGTGCGCTGGGGCCAGCTGACAGCTGTGAGCGTTGAGTCTATGCTAACAGACACCACCGTGTGCCTAGTGAACGCTAGCCTAGTAATGGAACTGGGCTGTGTACCTGACATCAGCGTCTCCTCGGACACTGTAATCCAACACTGCCTGTCCCCTGTTTTTAGCACCCCCTCTGGTGGGGGTGGGCTTGCACGTGCATCTGCAGCCACAGCTTGCATGTCAACGTCACCACAGGTGGAGAAAGGGGATCTGATAAGCTCCGAGGTCGTGGCTCTCGTGCAGAACTCCGCTATCCTGAACTTGCAGGTACAGTTGTTTATAGGTATAGTTGTTTATAGTTGTGTATAGGTATAGTTGTTTACAGTTGTGTATAGGTATAGTTGTTTACAGTTGTGTATAGGTATAGTTGTTTACAGTTGTTTTCAGGTATAGTTGTTTACAGTTGTTTTCAGGTATAGTTGTTTACAGTTGTTTTCAGGTATAGTTGTTTGCAGTTGTTTTCAGGTATATTTGTTTACAGTTGTTTTCAGGTATAGTTGTTTGCAGTTGTTTTCAGGTATAGTTGTTTACAGTTGTTTTCAGGTGCAAGTACAGTTGTTAACAGTCGCAGTTATTTACAGTTGTTTGAAGTTAACATGTACAACTGTTTACAGTTGTTAACAGTTGTTAACAGTTTACAGTTTACAGGTACGATTGTTTACTTGTACAGTTGTTTACAGCTTACAGGTACAGGTTTTTACAGTTTTCAGTTCACAATTTACAGTTACAGTTGTTTACTGTTGTTTACAGTTTTTGCAGGTACAGTTATTTCTAGACTTTCCTAAAGGGCAGAAAGAAAAGCTGTATAGTGCAGTAAATCTCCCGCCAACCTATGGGTGTCTACTATCTCAATAAATTTAATCATCATCATTAATCTTCATACTTCAAGTAAAAATGATCTACCTTTGATTTTTGTTTACAGATACAGGTGTTTCTCGACAGCCTGACAGACTCCATCGGTAAGCTAGACGACTTTGCTGAGCAGTTCGCTGATTTGCTAGCGTACCAGCGAATGGTGGCTGTTATCGTGATGGAGGAGGCCAGCCAAGCAGCATTGTTGTGCAAGCAATTGGGTAGCGAATGCGACGGTGAGCTTACCTTCTCCGCCTTGAGCGACCAGCTTGGGGGGGATATACCAACCAGCTTTGCAGCTGCATTGACAAGCCTGTTCCAGGGGGACCCGGAGGCAAGCTCTTGCAGCAATCAGCGCCTGCCTCAAGCCATGTTCAGCTTCGTTATCCCGTCTCTGGAAGGCAATGCTAGCACCTCCGATGCGGGGCGTCATCGACGTCTGGGTGCTACTAACACGTGGGCCGGCTACAACTTGGATGCTGTGAAGGACTTGGTGAAACTAGGATACCCGGACTTCAATCCGGAGGGCTTGGTAGCGGAGAACATTCCGCCCCAGCGAGTTGTGGGGGCCTCGAACAACCAGATCATCGGTGGGCTGTTCTTGCACCAGACCCGGCGGGCGATGGACTCGTCAGCAGAGTTCGCTGCCGACCCATGGGGCACCTGCTCCGGCTCGGCTCGGTTTGCCAAGGCCTACACTACCGCATGCCAAGTGAATGATGCTGATGAGGGAGATGGCTTGGAAGAAGGCATGGTGCGCGGGCGTGGAGTGGATCCGACCATGCAGCCCAAGTCGAGCATCTTCCACAAAGGTGCCTACGATCAGCCAGGACAGTGGTACAACATGACTACACCCAACCCACTTGTGAGCAACTATGGCACTGTGTGGGGCTTCGAAATGATTCCTCTGCCAGGCCTCCCGGATGGCTTCCCTTTTGTCTTGACTGTAGGCGTGAAGGAGAGCAGATTCAATCAGATGCTGGCATACCTCAAGGACGGGCGCTACCTAGACTCGAAAGACACAAAATCCCTGAAGATGCAGGTGGCCACATTCAATCCCGAGGTCAGAGCCTATGGTCTGTTCCAAGCTGTGGTGAACTGGGGCATCAACGGAGCCATCACAGCCAAGTTTACTTCTGTCTCCATGACCTACCACTCCTTGATAACGGCTGACAAGGAATCAGACACCGCGAACTACGCTTTCGCCTGTGACGTCTTAGTCATTCTAGCAATTGCAGCGTTCTCTATGTTCTGGCTCTTGGAGGCGTCACACATCATAGCAATCTGGTGGAAGCTTGCCATGATTAAGCTCAAGCCCGAATCTGGCACTGCTACGAACAGTGGTGACAGAAATCCAGTTTCAGATCGAGCGTTGTCAGGATGGGGTAACCCCCCTTCTCAAAAAGCCTTGGATCCCCTCAAGGATGCCGGTATTAAGGGCACATTGTCAGGATGGGGTAACCTTACTTCTCGAAAGGCCTTGGATCTCCTTGAGGATGGCGGTACCAAAGGCACCAGTGCCTTGGTCTCTGGCACTAAGGGCAGTATTGCCCACGCCGCTGAGGTGGACGTCAGTGCTCTCGACACTGGGATGACCTGTAGTGCCTACGCCAATGTGGTGGGTGGTAGTGCCCACGCCGCTGAGGTGGACGGTAGTGCCCTGGACACCGGGATGACCTGTAGTGCCTACGCCACTGAGGTGGACTGTAGTGCCCACGCCTCCAAGCTGGAAAGTAGTTCCCATACCACCGAGGTGGGTGCGTCTGGGGGCTCATCCTCCCTCAGCAATGACTCTCACAATCCCTCACTCAGATCCCGTGGGCAAGCACTTGGTGAGGGGGTAGAGAGCAATGATGTTTTGCCTTTCAGGATGCCTCTTGGAAGGCAAAACTCAGCTGCATCTCCCGGGCATGGAGTTGCTGAGGGGGTGGAGAGCGAGGTTAAACCAGGTGGCTTGTCCCGAACTCTGTTGGGCATGATGTCTCATGGAAGGCAAAACTCAGCTGCATCCCGTGGGCGTACAGTTGCTGGGGGGGTTGAGAGCGAGTTCAAGCCAGGTGGCTTGTCCCGATCTCTGCTTGAGATGATGTCTTTTGGAAAGTCTTTCAGGAGTACTCCAGAGGACTTGTCCGGAACTTTGGATGCCATGAGAAAGCAGCCACTCAATCAAAGAAGCCTATCGCCTACCTGCACAAACCAAGGAGCAAGCAGTGTCCGGAGCAGAGACATCACTCTTACGGATTCCACCCAAGATGCAGGCAGTTATCTGAGCGGAGCCAAGGCCATTCCCGATTCAAGCCAAGGAGCAATCATTCCTCCAAGCAATGACAAGGACCTTCCCGATGTTGTGACCGAGCCTGATTTCGGCCCAAAACTATCAGTAGACAAGTCGAAGGTTACGTGGTTCATATATGATCTATGCATTATGTTGTTTATGATCGGAGCATTGACCATGTTGATGCTATACCTGGCGCATTTCAAGTCAGACAACTTGCCCATTGAGGGCACCTTCGATGTGTATGATGGGGATCAGTTTGCCCCCTCGCATTACTTGATGCTGAAGAGGAAGGTGGATGCAACGGTCGACCTGTTGAGCGGTGCAGAGGACGTGCCCTTGCCTGGGCAGCCTCTCCGTTGGAAGCTTCCTGAAGATCGATCAGGCATGGAGGAACTGAATGCAATGTACCATTACCTAGAGAAGGCTTCAGACACCTGGGTAGGTTTGATGAGAGTGTGGGTGTGGGTGTGCGTTGGTTTGAGGAGAGTGTGAGTGTGGGTGTGCGTTGGTTTGAGGAGAGTGTGGGTGTGCGTTGGTTTGAGGAGGGTGTGGGTTGGTTTTATTTGAGGAGAGTGTGGGTGTGGTTAGGTTTGATCCTAGTCCTCGCAATTGATGCACACCCTACTTCAGGAAAGACGGGTAAGAAGAAGGAAGGATGGGTGGGAGATAAGGAAGAGGGAACCAACTGATGACCCCCCACCCCACCCCACCCTCCCCCAACTCAGCCCAACCCAACCCATCCCACCCTTCCTTCTTCCGACCCATCATTACAATAGTACCCACCTTACCTCTCCCCATCCTTCCTTCTTCCGACCCATCCTACCCACCCCACCCCTTCCCGTCCTTCTGTCTTCCTGATCCTCGCAGTCGATCTACACCCTCCTCCAGTGTATCATCTTGCTGTTACTGTGTGTATGTGTAGGTGCAAGTGGGTGGGCTGGGGTGGGGGGTTCCCCCTTTCGTCTCTCCCACCCATCCTTCATTAATCCTACCCATCCTACCTATCCTACCCACCCCACTCCATTCCATTCTTTCTTCATCCTACCCATCCTACCCACCCCATCCCATCCTATCTTCTTCCTACCCATCCTTCCTTCATCCTACCCATCCTACCCACCCCACCCCATCCTCCCTTCCTTCATCCTACCCATCCTACCCATCCTACCCAGCCCAGCCCACCCCACCCCATCCCATCCCATCCCATCCTTTCTCCCTTCCCCCTACCCTTCCTTCATCCTACCCATCCTTCCTACATCCTACCCATCCTTCCTACATCCTACCCATCCTACCCACCCCACCTCACCCCAACCCACACCACCCATCCCATCCTTCCTTCTTCCTAATCCTTGCAGCTGATCTACACCCTCCTCCAATGTATCGTCTTGTTGTTATTGCTCGTCCGTATCATCAGCTTGCTCGTCTTCTACCCTACTCTGGCCATCATCCCCTTCACACTTATACAAGCGGCTCCAGACCTGCTGCACCTTGCCCTTGCTCTCGTGGTAGTGACAGTCATGTACGCCATGTTGCTCACCACTTGCATGGGGGCCAGCGTTGAGGTCTTCAGTGTAAGTGTGTGCAGGCACTGTATGTATTTGTACAGTCCAGGGGTAGCCAAATAGGCTGAAGGGCCTTGCCCAACCTTACAAACAGGAAAGGCAGTTTAGAAAACAAGGTGTAGTGAACTGAACCCCGCCAAATCGTAAATTGCGGGGGCCCAAAGGTCGTGCCGGATGACACTGTGCTCTTCACCTTATTTACTCTGCATACATCCCTTGCATATGCTCGGAAGTTGTAGAAAAGAGCATTCAGTTTTTTGCTGTGTGAACTCAGGTTGTGTTTGTTTGCTCCCGGAGTACTGGTTTTGGGCGGGAGCCCCCAGATTCACCGTCCGAACGAACGAAAAAAACAAGCCTGACACGTCAGCCAACTGTCTCATAACTAACTGGCATCAGTCAGCTCCAGTCCGTTGCCAACTGTCGTTCCATTGCCAGAACTCTCCGCCATTTTTTTGGCAGAGCTTCCTCTTCAAGGAGGCGGGAGCCCCCAGGTTTACCCATTTGTCCAACCGACCGACCGGCGACCGTCTAACCGCGCTGAAGCCTGACACGTCAGCCAACGGTCTGGTAACTAACTCGCTTCCGTTGCCACATGTCGCTCCCTCGCAATCGCTCTCCGCAATTTTTTAGCGTCGCAGGCGACGCTGCATCAAATCTGTGGTGTATCATACGGATATAACCATAAGATTCCCCAATCGGACAACACGTTTTCCTCATACACCACATTTGGTTTCGAGCTTGGTCGAGTGGGTCGACTGGACGGAAGTTGGGGCCTTCACCAGTACCACGCAGGTTCGATCCCGGGCTGGCGCATGATGGAAACCCTCGCTAGGAGGGGGCCGGCTCGGCCGGGCGTGCACATCTCAGACAGGAGGTGGGCGTCGGACCTTCGAAAGGGGGGTGCGTTGTGGTGTATCATACGGATATAGCCATAAGATTCCCCAATCGGACAACACGATTTCCTCATACACCACCAAAACCTGTTTAGTTTTGCTTGTGAAGCTGTACAGAACTTGTCCTCGTCGCTTGTGACGCTGCCTAGGACTTGTTTCTTTCAGCCTTCTGGAGGTCCAGTTGTGCAGCAAAAGTTGCGACGCAACCCTGATTTCAGGATTGTGGCCAATTGTGGCGTAGGAAGGTAAATAGCGGAGCGCAAAGCGTGGAACCCCGGGTGGTCCGGGGGGGCAGCACGTCAGACTGGAGTCGCACTCAGTCAATTTGTTACTCGTCGCACACGTCGTCGTATTGAAAACTGGCACTCAGCATGCATTCCTTGCACATCTATGCCAGCTGCCCTTCATTGCTGAATTTCTTGCTTTTGCCCTTCGCTATTATGTTATACAAAGGTTGTGGGGAGCGGGTTGTCTTGGGTGATCAGTATCCTCACCATCCTACAATCCTCATCATCCTTTTTTTCTTCTCTCGGTATCCATCCTACTGACACCACCCGCCTCCTCAACTCCCTCCACCTGCATGCCGTCCGATGCGCACATACCATTGTGTGTACCCGCCGGCGCATGAAATCTGCTACACACTCGTCCCACACTCCTTCTTCCGCCACCGGCTATCGTGGGGGGTACCGCCCCCGGTACCGCCCCCCCTAGCCCCCCCCCCCCCCCCCCCGGTTTGATGGTGTTGTCCGAGGACCCCCTTTGGACAGCTTCCTTAATCACGCCGAATTGGCGTACTGCTTTTCTTTTCATCCCCCCCCCTCCCATGCCCACAGGATCTGGACACATCCGTGTACATCACACCCAGTTCCATCATGCTAATCGACGCACAGGATCTGTTCAGTCATGCTACCTCTACCTCAGACAGTCATCCTTACCATCCCCCCCTTCTCATCACAGGACCTGGACAAATCCGTGTACATCACAACCAGTTCCATCGTGGTGATTGACGCGCAGGATCTGTTTCAGTCATGCTACCTCTACCTCAAACAGTCATCCTCCACTGCGGCGAGGTACACCGTGCCTGCCGTGGCTTATGCTGGCTGCCTCTTCCTCGTCGTGATTGCCAACTCTTTCATCCTTGCCATTCTTTCAATGGTGTTCAAGGTCTTGAAGGCGGTGACCATAGCCCAGTCATGGAGCTACACCACACTCACGTCAGAAGCAGCACAGCAGGTGAGAAAGGAGTACCGCTGTTTTTTTCCCGGCTACTAGCAGCAGCTTCTAGGCAGCTCTCTAAGCCAGCCCTGGGCTAAAAATCAGCAGCACTAGAAAGCTGAGAAGCGGCACAGCAGGTGAGAAAGGAGTTCGTTACAAAAACTCAGCTAACCAATGCTAAGATGTTACATAATCTCAGCTAAACAATGCATAAACTCAGAAAACGACGCATATGCAGGTTAAATAAACTCAACAAAGCAATTCATAAACTCAGAAAAATTACACATATCAAAATCAGAAAAATGACTCATATACAATTTGACAGCCTGCCTACTTTCAAATTGTATATAAGGATGCGGGTTTTTGAAGCACTGAGAGAGAGGAGTAGGTTGCATAAACTCAGATTTGTGTGGAAACAAAACTAGAAAGCTTCTCTCTTTGGACCTCATGGTCACATTTCATTAGGGCTCAGCCCTTAGTATCACTGGGCTCTCCATGGGTTGATGGTCAAAGTAGCAATAGTGGATATGCTGAATCCGGTGAGAGTCTTTAATTCGTTGATTTTTTTGCCCAGGTGATGAGTTGAGTTTGACTTAAACGTTGAGTTGGTCAATTCGTTGATAGGCCCATGTGTTGAGTTTAGTTTGGCCCATGAGAGAGCCCAGTGAGACTCAGTGGATATATTTATTTCAACCAGGGCTCGGCCCTCACTTTCTCTTACTGGGATCTCTCATGTATGTAGGGAGCCACTGAAATGATGCCGATGGGTGTGAGGATGGGTGTGATGTGTGAGATGTGTGTGACTATCTCCACCATCACCACCACCACCACCATCATCACCACCACCATCTGTGTGTGTGTGTGGTGGTGTCAATTTTGGACCTGAGGTTTTTGGTTCAGGCTGTGGACTCTTCTTCCTTGGCTATGCCTCGCTGCAGGGGTGGGTGTGAGGATGGGTGTGAGGATGGGTGTAATGATACCCCCCTACTGTATCTCATGTATGCACCATCATTTCAGTGGTTGCATTTATTTTACACCCCCAACTAGAGAACGGCAATATAATATCATATGATATCATGTCATCATATGATACCATATGCTATCATATGATGCCCGCACTCTGACTCGGCTAAAGTTGCCATTTTTTTGTACAATATCATATGATATCATATTCTCCTTTGGTCAACATCATACGATTTGCCTGTCCCTACCCCCAACAGGTGCACTGGAGGCTGCAATCACTCTTTTACGGAGCGCCTTCTAATGACCGGATCAATCAGATGATTGATGGGATCTTTGCAGGTCGAGCAAGGAAAAAGTTCAGGGCAGGTATCGGATATATTCTTGCCCTCAGAAAGCTGTCAGCGCTTACATTGAATATAGGGGGCCATCAAAGAATGGGGGAGCCTATCGATGGGCTTGGTGCTGCTCATCCTCATCAAAGCAGTGACCCCGTTGGCGGCAGTGGTGGCGAAAGTGGCCAAGGTGACATGACCAGCAAGGAGGCAGCCACACTGGGGGACGATAGCAGACTGGGGAAATCAAAATCTGTCCTCACACCCGCTCCCTCAGGGTGGGTCAAGCGAAGCTCTCGAGAACGGGAGTTTGATCCGCAAGTCCGCCGGGCTGTGTCATTTCATTCTCTAATGCTAGATCCCACTTGGCCACCCTTACAACTTCAAGCGGAAGCTTCCGAAAGCTTTGCCAAGAAGCTGGCTTCAACCAAAACCAAACCAACACCCAGCCAACACCCAACCAACCCCCGACCACCACCCAAGAAGCAGCCTTCAAGAGTCTCATGGAACCAAGCTCGAGCACCCTCGTTGACTCTGGATGACTACGAGGAGGGGGAGGATGAGGATGTGTTTGATTTACCAGAACGGCTGATTCCTTGGGCCAGCACGGCCCAGGTCTCCGAGCCAGCTGCCCAAGCTTCTTTCGGCAGCAGGCCACAAGTTCTTAACACGCTGTCCTCAAAGATACTCGGACGCAACTTGTCCAGGCTAACCGCTCGCATTAGCGATCCTGACATGCAAGACCCATTAAGGGTCATGTCATCCAGCAAATCCTTTGGTCTTAGCCAGTCTCGTGTCCACACCTCCATGGCCTTTCAGAAGGCAATAGAAGCTCGAGGAGGTGGAGGTCCTGATCCTGCTCAGAATCCGCCCCCCCGCCCAGAGAGTACAGCTACAGGAGAGCTCAAGGGGGGGAAGAAGCGCTTGCGACATGCCTTCCAGATGGTATCACACTTCAGCACCGGTGGCAAGAGTGCCACCGCTGGACGGAGCTTGAAGAAGTTGAATCACCTGGCTGCCAGCAAACAAGAGCAAACAAGTCTGCAACCTGATTTGGATCATCCCATCACGAGTCCGGTGATTCCCATACGTCCCTTCCTGCTGACGTCCATGGATGATGACAGCATGACAGGTATGTTGGGAACAGCAACTCATGTAAAATTAGTGTTTAACTAATATAATATTAACTAATACTAATACTACCAATAATAATAATCATAATAATGGTGTTTAACTAAGATTATGTTAGTGTTTGAAAAACTAATATTAACTAATATTATTACAGTGTCACAATAATATTAGTGTTTCAAATAAATTCGAAATTATGGTGAGACGGCTCGTCCGACTGATATAACATAATATTATATAATATTATTTATTCGCTAATATTATATATAGCCGACCCTAAACACACATGATGTGCCCGCCGCTTCATGTGCAGAAATACTTCATAGTGGTTCCCAGATCCCCCCAGATCAAAGCCTTAGCCAAGGCCAAGGCTACGATAGCTTCCTAGATGAGAGCCAAGGCCCAGGATCTGCAAGCCTCCAAAATCAGAGCCTAAGCCAAGACCCACGCTCTGGAAGCTTCCAAAATCAGAGCCTAAGCCAAGACCCACGCTCTGGAAGCTTCCAAAATCAGAGCCTAAGCCAAGGCTCACGCTTTGGAAGCTTCCGAAATCAGAGCCTAAGCCAAGGCCCAGGATCTGCAAGCTTCCGAGGTTCGAGCCCAAGCCAAGGCCCAGGATCTGTAAGCTTCCAAAATCAGAGCCTAAGCCAAGACCCACGCTCTGGAAGCTTCCGAAATCAGAGCCTAAGCCAAGGCCCAGGATCTGCAAGCCTCCAAAATCAGAGCCTAAGCCAAGGCCCACGCTTTGGAAGCTTCCGAGGTCGAAGCCTTAGCCAAGCCCCAGGATCTGCAAGCCTCCGAAAGCAGAGCCTAAGCCAAGACCCACGCTCTGGAAGCTTCCAAATCAGAGCCTAAGCCAAGGCCCAGGATCTGCAAGCCTCCAAAATCAGAGCCTAAGCCAAGGCCCACGATTTGGAAGCTTCCGACATCCGAGCCTCAGCCAAGGCCCAGGATCTGCAAACCTACAAGATCGGATCCCAAGCCAAGGCCCAGGCTCTGCAAGCCCCTGGGAGAATGCAGAATTACCGGATGATGAGGTGAATCCTCCACGGGGTGCCGTCCTCGAGCACACCAATTCATTGCAGTCCGGCCGCTCAATGTTGGGCTCGAAGACAGGTGTTGACCGGGGGAGTGGCTCCATGTGGAATACCTCCCAGAGGACTCGAAACGTGAGCTTCTCGGCTTCTTCTCCTCGGGGTGACAAGTGTCCACTCCTTTCCATGCAGACAGGCAATACCAGCACCCTTGAGTCACTCAGGGGCAGTCAGGCTGTACCCTCATTGGATTCAATGTGCACCTCCTCCGCAGCACCCCCTACCCAGCACCCCGTCTCCATCATGTCCCCCCCATCCAGGCTGAAAATCCGGACTATCCCGCAGTAGCCTGAACCAGACGAGTGGCCACTCACGAGCGCCATTGATATAGACATAGATGAAGATGATGCCGAGTCAGCCTCTGCTTTAAACGCGAGGCAGGACAACCTTGGAGGTATCCTGCGGGGCCTGGCCACCCAGCAGATGCGGAGGGCCGAGAATCGTTTAGCTTGGAGTCAGCGCCCCAAGCGGTCCAAATCATTTGCCAACTTGTTGGATTCCAGGTCAGACTCCGTGACAGCGTTCTCTTCGAAGAATGGGGATGCCTCCACTGATGCGTCTGGACTCCTTCCTCAAGGGTCCTCTATGGCAGTCACAGCATCAAGTAAGAGAATGCTGGGTATTAGAAAGACCGCACAGCAGGTGGCCTCCCTAGGCAGACTTCCTTCTATGGTTTCTAAGACAAGGCAACTTCCCCGACAAAACACTGCTTCTCTTGGAGGCAATCCTTTTATTAGAAGAGCTGCTTCTCAAAGTCAAGCTCAGATTCAGGCTGATGATATCGTCACGAGTTTCAATACCGGTGAAGGAGCAATCTCGCTTCAGCAGTACAATACCGGTGAAGGAGCAAGCTCGTCTCAGCAGTTCAACACCGGTGAAGGAGCAAGCGCGCCTCAGCAGAACAATGGTACAGTGGAGGATGAGCTCCCCATTCAAATCATGAGATCCTTGCTCAAGAACCCCTTGAGAGCTGGGAGCCCTCAAGACCAAGCCACCCCAGCGCACTTGACTGAAAACTTCGAGTTGACCACACCTAAATCAATGACCTCAGGGCATCGTATGCCTGGCACACCTTCCAATGACTGTGACCACACCTCCAGTCCCAGCACGGGCAGATCGCAGTTGAAGGGTGTGTCGTTTCAACACAGGGCATGGAACGGTATGGCTGGCACATCTTCCAATGACCGTGACTGTGGCTCCCGTCCCAGCTTGGGCAGACCCCAGTCAAGGGGAGGGTCGTTTCAGCGCAGGGCATGGCATGGTATGGCTGGCACATCTTCCAATGACTGTGACCGCGGCTCCCGTCCCAGCATGGGCAGACCCCAGTTGAGGGGTGTGTCGTTTCGGGTAGGCGGGCCGTCCTTGGATGAGCGCACCTCGGTTGTGCGCAGCTCGGTAGTGCACCCGGGCACTTCAACCAGAGGTACCAGAGGTACCAGGAATGCTGTGAGGATGGCTCAATTGACTGACATTGGCCAAGTCAAAGACTATGAAGACTTCATCAGCGCCAACCAATCTCAACCAACCTCAGCCAGCCAGTCTCCCACTAAAGCGGCAGGGGCGGGGGGCAGGGCAACTCCCAAAGGTAGGTGTATTTCATACTCTAGCACTACAGTTTTTTAAAAAAACGTGCGCATAAAGCTAATGTGGTGCAGTACGTGTGCTGTGAGTGGCGGGTACTATGCTTTTGTTTTTGGTTGGCCCCGGTGCAAGCAAACGGCTATAGCCCCCTCAACCTTGTAATTAGGCTCACTGTTTATTTATTTATTAAAGATTTCTTGGGGGTTGGTTCACCACCTTGTCTGGAAATTGAACGTTGTTACGACTTGCCAAGGGGCGTGAAGTTGAAGGAACCTTCCCGTTGAAATTCAAATTCACATTCATACGCCTTGCCAAGGGGCGTGAAGTTGAAGGATCATTCCCGTTCAAATTATAATAGAAATTCATATGCCTTGCCAATCAAGGGGCGTGAAGTTGAAGGATCATTCCCGTTCAAATTATAATAGAAATTCATATGCCTTGCCAATCAAGGGGCGTGAAGTTGAAGGATCCTTCCCGTTCAAATTATAATAGAAATTCATATGCCTTGCCAATCAAGGGGCGTGAAGTTGAAGGATCATTCCCGTTCAAATTCTAATAGAAATTCATATGCCTTGCCAATCAAGGGGCGTGAAGTGAAAGGAACCTTCCCGTTCAAATTCTAATAGAAATTCATATGCCTTGCCAATCAAGGGGCGTGAAGTGAAAGGAACCTTCCCGTTCACTCGCATTGGAGAATGTTGCTTTCATGGCTTTGCTTTTCTGTTTTCCTGAGCAGCTTCTTGGTAGCTCCCCTGGTTGGAGAATGTTGCTTTCATGGCTTTGCTTTTCTGTTTTCCTGAGCAGCTTCTAGGTAGCTCCCTTGGCTGGCTATTCGGCCAAACCGCAAGCAACCTGGTGTACATGGAAGCTGGAGTAATCAGGTGGGCACTGTGATGCATGGGTTAGCCCATACACACATTAGCCCTTCCTGTCACGGTTAGGAAAGTTCCTGTAGCATATTTGGCAACCCCCTGGACTGTAACAAACAACATTGTGACGACAGACCTCATTTCATATTCTTATAAAAAAAACTCATTTCATCTTCTTCTTCAGATTCTTCACTCAGTTCCAAGGCCGTCTCTTCTGTGGTCCAACTGACAACGTCAGCTATAGAGCTCATGCAAGATCTACAGGTAGGGCACTTCTCACTGGGTTTTTTCCGATGACGCGTCGCCATTCCTTTGTTGCATAGCCAGCCAGCAGAAGGTGAATTCCCAGCTCCAGGCCAGGCGACCCTTGTGTTATTGCTTTCCCCAGACCTTTTTTGTGCTTACCCCTGGCCTGTTTGTTGCTTCCCCCCTAGTCTGCCCTCCTGCCACTGTTGCTTCCCCCCCTGTTCAGACATGCAGTACAACGAGAGCATCTGCCCCTGCATTGCGCCCATCTCTGCCCCTACCCCATCTCTGCCCCCATCTCTTCCCCTGCCCCATCTTTGCCCCTGCCCCATCTCTGCACCCATCTCTGCCCCTGCCCCTGCCCCTGCCCCTGCCCCATATTTTCCCCTGCCCCATCTCTGCACCTGCCCATCTTTGCCCCTGCCCATCTCTGACCCTGCCCCTGCCCCATCTTTGCCCCTGCCCCATCTCTGCACCTGCCCATCTTTGCCCCTGCCCATCTCTGCCCCTGCCCCTGCCCCATCTTTGCCCCTGCCCCATCTCTGCACCCATCTCTTCCCTTGCTTTCACCCATCTATTTTTTTGTTCCTGTCTGTACTTGCAGGCTGCGCGCCATTCCTTGAGCACTATGGCTACCCAGATTAAGTTCTTGGTGCAAGAGAAATGCAAGAACAAAGCAGGTACAAGCAACAGTGAGATGCACCCCTTCCAAGCAGGTCCAAGCCATAATGGATAAGCCATGGGGGGCAGCGTGTTGCACTGGGGTCGCACTAATTCGTTCAATTTTTTGACGCGTCGCACGGATAAAGAACAGTGATCCTCAAGCTTCAAGCAATGAGATATAAATGAATAAATGAATAAATCTTAACTTCCAAGATATTTCACAATGACACTTCTAAGGACGTGGGGTTAAGGGAACCGGCTCGTAAGTATACGATGGACGGGCTTACATCACACCTAGAGTCCAGTTACCATGCCGGTCGACGATCCTCCGGGTGGGCCCAGGTGACCTCGATGGAGTTCAAACCAGCAACCTGATCAGACCCCGCACTTGCTTCTGTTAGATCCGGGATCGCTCTACGATAGAGCCATCCCGTTCCGAACGGGGATACTGAGATCTATGTCATCCTATGGACACAAGTCCTAGGCACGTCGCAAGCAAAGCAGAAAATTGACGGAGAGTGAAATTGGCCGCAAAATTGGGTGAAATTGGCGGCGAGGTTCGAGCTGTTCGAGGTTAGGGTTTAGGAGGCCCAAGGTTGGAACGTGACGGACAGACAGACACTTGGACAAAGCGGTGACCCTGGGGGCTCCGTCCCCGCCAAGAACACATGCATCCTTGCACCTGGATCATGACACATTCCGGATGACACATTAATGTATGTGCGTATGTCGTGACAGTCCAGGGGTAGCCAAATAGGCTATAGGGGCTTGAACTTGAACTTGGTTACATGGCTTCAGCCAGCAACTTGGCTGCTCACCATCTTCAGCAGTAATGATAATTACCTGGAAACATTACCAGGCTAAAGGGGCTTGCCCAACCATGATATCAGGAGGGGCTAAAAGAAAAAAGCGCTGAAGAACTGAACCCCAAACAATCGTTCTACCAACAGGGGCCCTGCATTCGTGCTGCAGTGTTTAAAGCCAAGTGCACTTAACAAGAGCGGGACAAACCGGTTAGTTCACCCGGTTCCCCTGGTTCCACTGAAAATCGGTCCAAGATTCGGCGGACCCAAAATCCCCAGTCAGATCACCTGCAACTTTGTTAATGTTATGTTATGATGAACGTTGTTAAGTTGACCCGACCAGTCCAGGAAGAGCATCGCAAGTGAACCGACCGGCGTGACCAAGTGGTGGTGGTGGTGGTAGATATAGTGGTGGTGATGGTAGTAGTAATGTCATTGAGGGGGTTGGGTTTGGAGGTCAACATCTCATTGTTTAACGACGGCAACGGTAATGTCATTGAGGGGGGGGGGGGGGGGGGGGGGGGGGGGGGGGGTAGGAGGTTAACCTCAATATGCTGCGGTGGTGGGGTATGCCTGGAGTATGGTGGCATAGTGAACCACAGGGGAATGGAGTATGGCCCAGAATGTAATGAAAGACTAACAGGAGGTGCTTAAATTTAATAGAAGTGCTTGGGTTTTTAAGTACTGGATGTGCTTGGATTTAATGGAGGTGCTTGGGTTTATAAGCACTGGATGTGCTTGGATTTAATGGGGGTGCTTGGGTTTATAAGCACTCCAGAAGCTTGACGTTGATGGAGGTGCTTTGGTTGAAAAGAGGTGCTTGTATTTAATGGGGGCGCTTTGGTTTAATGGAGGTGCTTGACTTGATAAGCACTGGATGTGCTTAGATTTAATGGAGGTGCTTGGGTTTATAAGCACTGGAGGAGCACTGGAGTAGAGTGCTAATAAACCCAAGCACCCCCAGTTTTGCTTTTCAGCATGCGTTAAAACATGACATGACAAATTACGATTTTTGTCACAATAAAATGCAATAAAAACATGGTAGTTGTATGTCATGATAAAACATGCCAGATGACAATTGACAGTTTTTGTCACAATAAAACATGGCAGTTGTATGACATGATAAAACATGACGGATGGCAAATGAATGGTGGTGCAATGTCGGCCCTAATGACTTGGGCCGACAGTTAAACCCTGAACAATAGGCTTGGGACCTGTTTGAACTTGGTACAGTTCATGTGATGGGGTGGGCAGGGGATGTTGGGCGACCTTGCCTACCCAGGCCAGGCCTCAATTCCCCCCCTTACACTTGTGACTAATGGTATGCATGAGTCATGAAATCATGACAAAATATATCAGGCTCATTGACTCCGCCGATCGCATTTAATATATTGAGTCCAGGGCTAACATGGGGAGACCTGCCCTTTGAGGCGAAAACCCCTTCTGGTAAAGGAAGGAAATTTGGCAGTAACAGCCCAAATCATGTAGTCTCTGATTCTGCATCTTGCCCACCTTCCCAAAAATAAGTGATCCAGTACGAAGCCCCATTGAATTTATAAATCCTCTGGCGTGAATAACATGCCAAAGTTGAGTGTTTCTGTCCCATATCTTGACTCTTGTGCCAAAAACTGTGACTTTGGGGAGTTCATGTGCATCTTCAAGGGGTGGGGGAGGGAGGTCAAGCCGTCAATACAACGGGCTCACTGCCCAAGTCAAGCCAACATCGCACACATCACACGGTCAACCCAATGCCTACCGAACCACGCTACATGCATCCTACACACCATCCCGAACACCAAAAAGAAAACCACCCAAACGACAAAAAGCTACCTGCTTGGGGCGGTCATTCCAGTTCTGCCTCCATACCTTGACTCGTGTGCCAAAAAACAGGCCTTGAATGATGACAAATTAATTCCTTGATCTTCATTTGCAGTCAGTGCTCACCAAATTCTCAGTGCTTATTTCTAGAATAGCAGGGTGCCCGGGGGGCCCTTACGCGTGCATGACAGGACTTCACTACTGGTACTTGAGGGATGCTGGAACGTGCGCGTGATGATTCATTTCCGTCATCTCAGACAACCCTGGCACGTCGGAACATCTAGATAGGGTCAATCTACCGAAAACTAGGGGAAATTCCCCCAAAACAAATAGGTCATGAGCAATTGGGCCCTGAGACCTCTTGGCGTTGCAGGTCGTCGTCAACCGCGATGGGAGCTTGTCCAGTTGAGGTAGGAGACCGCTCCCCACCCACGTACGACCAGGACGTACGACGGGCTCCCTTAACACCACGCCTCACCAGGCGTTATCAGTATCTTTTGGGGCCCCGAGACATGACGGATAACCGAGCTAGGGTAGAGTCGAACAGCAAAAAACGGGAAAACGAAGAAAACGCAAAAACGACTATGAAGCTAGGGCTGACCTACCGAAAACGTTGGAATCGATGCATTATTCGCCCGAGGGCCGACCAACCAGTTTTTCACAGATTTGGTAGCCATGGCTAGGTCACAAGACCATAATACACACAATCCGAGTCCTTAGGTATGGTGCACAATTTGTCTTGTACAAAAATGATTCTCCTTGGAGCTTTAGCAAGGTTAGATAACGGTAGGCAATATTGCAGCAAGCAAGCAACATTAGCAGGAAGCAAGCATTTCGAACGTCTTGATGGGCAGCTCACCCTAGCCGTATAACCTTCCGTGAGAGAACCAGGAGATGACCGCCAGGGTACTTCAGGACGACCCCCACCTCTGCTGACTGAGAAACAACCAATTTTATAGCCTGCGTCCTGCTACGCAACGGACCCATCCTTGTAGTCAACTAACCCTCCCCACGTTGGGTCCAGCGTCGCAACGGACCCTTCAACGTTGCGTCTGCGACAGAGGACGCAGCGTCCTGAACTTTCAATCGATAGAGTTGTTACACAGTGAAGACTGAAGAGCAAAAAGCTTATCATCGCAACTCGTGCGGCTATATAGAAAAGGAAGTCTTCAGGAAGGTTCCGAAGACACGTGCGGGCCATAGCTAGCCTATGGCCCGGCGGCAGGCAACCCGGGTCCTGGGGCCACAGGATCACGCGTGCGCTATGCCAACTCAGTGTCCGACTCGACGGACAATAACATCCCCCCCAATTCAAGGTATTCTTGGGTACAAGAATCCCTGGAATTAGCTGAGGGGCATAAAGAAAATACAGGAGTATAAAGGGCTGACAGGGCTATTTAGATATGCTAACGGCTGGCAAGAGGAACTGTAAATAATAAACTATTTGGAGCATTTGGGTCAGTCCAAAGGGTGCAGCACATTGAGGGCAGGGATCTTTAGTTCAGTGTCTGCTGGGGGCCAGGAGGGCTGCAGGGGGAGGCATGAGAGGAACTAGGAGTATAAAAGACTGACTGGCTGTAAGCAACTTCTTTCTAGGTAGACGTCCCCCGCTGGCTCATGTAATCAATCCAGATGGAGAGATATGCTGAGATACTTCCAAAGTCATCTATAAGGTAGCTGTAACTCAGAGTAGACTACTAATACTATGGGAGGCTATGGACTATACTTAAGAGTCAGGACAGCATAGGAGACAGGCTGAGGCACAGGAGAAGCTGCCAGGTAGCTGCCAGTGGGGCTGCCAGGATGTCTATCAGATAGGACTGATTCCCCCCATAATTTGGGATTACCCTAAATTAGAGAATTGCAGACATGCTGTGGAAGCTAAGAGAGAGATACTAAAGAACATGAATACAGCAGTACATGGGGAAGTGCTGAACAGCACATTGATCTTAAAGTGTTCATGGCTAAAACAAGAATGTCAACCATGATAAAGTTAGGTACCAGATGCTGGGTATCCATCAAGGTCTAGTTGGGTGAGGAGTTTCTCCAGGAGGGTGGAGAAAGATTTCCTATACATTTTTGGGGTGTCCAGCATGTTGATGAATGTGAAATCCATAGGGCTCCAGTGCATGCTGAGGTTGTTGACACACATTACTCTGCCCCCAGGATACACACAGCTGATGGGGTGCATGAGCATCTTGGGCCAGGAAACCAGTACTCTTGCATGTGCTTGGACCATAGCTGCTTGTAGGCATATGGCCCACTGGATGGTGGGCCTGGCAGCTGTGGAGACAGTGGGGTATATGTGTACCATGTGTTGCAATCTGTTGACATGCTTGAGGAGAGGTCCACAGACGGAGAAGTGACTGTTGTGCATCGGTCTGCTGGGGAACTTGAACATTTCAGCAGCTAGAAGGGCAGGGAACTTGGTGGCTAGCTGGGCAATGAGGATGGGGACAGGTTGTCTAGGTCTGATGCTGAAGGCTCTAAGGGGGGAAGGGGAATTGTTGAGGGTATGCAGCAGGGTTCCAAACTTGGTCCTGGAGAGGCCAGAGTTGTTCAGGAAATGGACTGGGTGGGTGTTCATGTTGACATGGGCTAAGGGCTGATCAGGAGAGAGAGAAGTCGCTGAGGGAATCCATTGGTCAAATCTAAGGGCTTGGGATAGCTCCTGTTGGGTGGAGGACCCCTGTCCATCAATAGGATAGGGACTCTCATAGCTGGTTCTGGCTTGGTCCAGCAGGATGTCCATCTCTCTTCTGGCTTGTGCTTCTGTCAGATTACACAGCTCATCATGGGGAACAGTGGGCATCTGCTGGCTAGGGGCTGTGGAGTAATCAGTGTCTGGGATGAAGTCATGGGATGATGTGTTATACAAGTCATCTTCCAGCAGGTCATGTTGGTGTGGTGAGAATTCCCCCCCATTGTCTGACTGGATAATGGAGGGAACGATGGGTTGAACAAGGTCAGGCATGTCATCCTCACCATTTGCTGGAACCAGGTCTGGTAGACTGCTAGAGCTGCTGGCAGTGTCATGGGGAATGGTGCAACTGGCAGCAGCATCATCATTGTAGCAGATGTTCTTGAGGTCTTGTTGGGTGACCATCATGATGACAGAAGGAAGGGGATTACAAGGGTATGGGGAAGAGGGAGGGATCTTAGAGGTGCTAGTGATGTAGAGTCCATGCCGTTTAGGGCATAAGAGAATAGTCTTGGAGCCCTTGGCAGTGGGGAGGGAGAGGGTAGCAGCAACACTGGATGCATGGAGTTGGAGGTTGGGGCAGAGTTTGTGTGCTGCATGCAGACTGAGTATGTTGACCACAGTCAAGGGTGGAGCAATGAGCACATCGTTGAGTGTGATCAGGGATCCAAGGTGACCCCTGATGTTGGCTTTTCCCTTCTAGAGACAGAGCAGTGGTGATGCTCCAAGGTCTGCCAGGTGGAGGCTAATAGGCTGGGGGAGATCCTGAATGTCATGCAAGATGGACGGGTTACTGGTGCAGTGGGAATGGGCTGCACAGTCTAAAATCCACTCTGTCAGGAGGGCTGTCTGGAACTGGGCATGAGCACCCTTATCATCATCATCATCAGAGGTGCCATCACTGGAAACTAGGGCTGGCATAGACTCATCTCTCCTACTATGGCAAGCATCAGGATCAGGTGGGGGTCCAGAGAAAGCAGTGTCATCCATGGGAGCATGTGGGTCAGACAGGGGTTTTGACTTGCCTCTTGAGTCAGCAAACTGGAGGGGCTGTGGGTCATCAGAAGTTAAGGCCATGAAGTTGTGCTCATCCTCATTGTCCGTTGTGGACTGGGAGGTGGAACAGTCATCATCTGCAACATGGGCATGCCCACGTCTGTCACGACGTCCTCTGGTGTCTCTGGCAGATGCTCTGCTGTCTCTCCTAGGAGACTTGGACTTGCTGGATGACCTCTTGGCTGCATCCTGGGGGGGTGATGAAGATCCTCGTCGTGCAGATGTGGATGAGAACGGTGGGGGCCTGTACTTCAGCTCTGTGAGGGGGCTAGGGCAAGTGATTGAGTTGTGCCCATAGCCATTGCAGTTCCAGCATGTCATTTGAGTAGATGGGAGACGGTCCTTTCTTGGGCGGCCTTGGATGGAAAGCAGCAGCTGCCATGTGCTCAGTCTCTTCTGGGGAGATGCTGGAGTCAGAGATCTGGTTAGACACCTGGTACCTGATGATCTGGGTCTGAAAAGAGGCAAAATCAGGGCATACACAGTTGTGAAAGGAAAACCTGAATCCATTGTATTCTGGACGAGGTGTAAGTCCTTGAACAATTATGCTGAGGAATGCAGGGATGGAGGTGTTGCTGACCCCATTCACTTGGGGAAGCAAGGTACAGAGCTCATAACTGCGGGAGAGGTATGTTTGTAGTGGCTCAGTAGCTGTCATGCTGAGGTTATACATGGATCTCACTGCTCCTGTCTCGAGGTCAGAGTTCCTTTCTCCATATGATGTCTTGAGGAACCTGTAGGCTTTAGCGGCAACGTTAGTGTTAGCTAGGATGGCCTGTTGGATGGGTTCAGAGCAATGCTCGAGGATCTCATTCAGTGCAACAGCGTTCTTTACCATGTTGATTGGGTAGGGAACAGCACGAGCCGCAATAGCTGCATTAGCATTGTCCACATTCGGGTAATGGGACTCCTCCATAGGGTATCCGTCGGCATCTGCTGGCTCACCGGCGGGGACAACGTCCTTCGCTGCTTCAATGGCAACGGAGATGCACCCCGGGTGGGACCTGAGGTGACGGAGGAGGAAGGGTCCAAACTTGTGCCATGGGACAGCAGGCGTGCCGTCGAAGATGAGTGGAGGGAGCTTGGTTGGAGTCGCCATGGTGTCTGTCGCGGCGCTGGGGTCTTGGGGTCTTGGTCTTCACACCGGGTTAATAAACCGGCCTGTGGGTAATCCGGGTGTGAAGCTTGTCGGGCTTCAGTCTTTGGTGTGCGGTTCGGAGGTAGAGGTGATGGAGTGTTGACAGCAAAGGGGGAACCAAATGGGTATTTTTGGTCTGTAATGGTGGAGATAGTAGCAGGAAGTGGGGAATGGGTGACGCAATTTACAGGGTAGGGGGGGGGGGGGGGGTCTTCGAGGGTGTGCAGGGTTGATACTCCGTGGCACAAGCAAACCTTGTGGGATTGCGCAACGCTGTGTGTGATCTGATGAGTGTGCAACTCACGTCAAAGATCTACTCAGACTCCTGGACTGCGTCTACGTTTCGTCTGTGACGGATGGTAGAGACAACGGGAGAGTTGTGTGGGCAGTAGGCGAGGCAGCGCAGGTTAGATTTCTCACGTGAATACGTAGACAATCCAGGGCCAAAAGCAGTACTCAAGCCGTCGAGCTAGTCTGAGGGAAAACTATCACCTTGTGCAGGGCTGAAGAACCACTTGGCACGGGCGCAAGGGCGCTGTCTGCGGGTAGCGGTCGGGCCGATAACCTTTCAATCGATAGAGTTGTTACACAGTGAAGACTGAAGAGCAGATAGCTTATCATCGCAACTCGTGCGGCTATGTAGAAAAGGAAGTCTTCAGGAAGGTTCCGAAGACACGTGCGGGCCATAGCTAGCCTATGGCCCGGCGGGCGGCGGCAGGCAACCCGGGTCCTGGGGCCACAGGACCACGCGTGCGTTATGCCAACTCAGTGTCCGACTCGACGGACAATAACATGAACAACCCTGATGACCGCCCTCTGCCAGTAGTATCGGTGATTCGGTGGCTCAGACGAGGCGTGTGACATGTGACGTGTGACGTGTGGCGTGTGGCGTGGGATGGAGTTCCATCCAGCCTGACCCCGTTAGGTTAACCGTGTGGGGGCAAATTAAGTATCTCTGAACGGGGCTCAGGCCAAAAGGGGGGTCTGAGCGGCCGCAGGCTGCTCCTGGCCGCTCATTCTACACACCAGTTATGAATGGCCGAAGGCCGGATTTTTTTTTAACTCCAGGGCTCGAATTAACTATTTTAGCCCCTAAATTGACCCCAACGTGGCCCAGAATTGACCTTCCCTTTATTAATTAATTAATTAATTAATTAATTGGCCAGCCCTTAATTAACCTTCACTTGGCCTTTAATTGGCCCTTTCATGGACCTAACGTGGACCTCCATTAAGCCATTAATCATACCCCGATTAGACATTTCATGCAACTCATTTAGCGTATAATTGAGCACTGAATGACTATAATTTGACCCTGAATTTGCTTAACTCTAGGGCCCGAATTAAATATTTCAGCCCCTTAATTGACCCTAACGTGGCCCAGAATTGACTCTTGCCAGCCCTCAATTAGCCTTTACTTGGCCTTTAATTGGCCCTTTCACTGACCTAATATGGCCCTGCATTGAGCCATTAATCATACCCCAATTAGATATTTCATGCACATCATCTAGCGTTTAATTGAGCACCGAATGAATATAATTTTACCCTAAATTCGCCCCAACAGACCCCTGAATTGACTACCGGTATTGTCAACACTGAATTAGCATTTCATTTACCCTTACATGGAGCGAATCATTAAAAGGCAGAAAGTTAACCATCGATACGATAGGCAGGCAGTAAAAAATTGGTATACTAACCGTGAAACATTACTAGACTAACGGTGAGCCATCGATAGGCAGACAGTGAAACATCAATAGGCTAACAGTTAAATATCGATAGGCAGACAATGAAACATTAATAGACTAACGGTGAGCCATCTATAGGCAGACAGTGGAACATTAATAGACTAGAAGTGCAACATTAACATCCTGACAGTGAAACATTAATAGACTAACGACGAGCCATCTATAAGCAGACAGTGAAATTTGCATGGGACTCAGTTAGCGTTGAGTTTAACACTGAATGACCATAATTAGCACTGGCATCGGCGGTGATCCTTCTCAATGTGGTTGTGGTGTATGAGGAAAACGTGTTGTCCGATTGGGGAGTCTTATGGTTATATCCGTATGGAACACCACAACTCACCCCCCTTTAAAAGGTCGACGCCCACCTCCGGAATGAGATGTGCACGTCCGGCCGAGCCGGCCCCCTCCTAGCGAGGGTTTCCATCATGCGCCAGCCCTGGATCTAACCCGCGTGGTACTGGTAAAGGTCCCAACTTCCGTCCAGTCGACCCACTCGACCAAGCCCGAAACCAAATGTGGTGTATGAGGAAAACGTGTTGTCCGATTGGGGAATCTTATGGTTATATCCGTATGATACACCACAGTGGTGGTCATACGGTGACTATAGCTATTATGTAACGAACCCTCTCCGTGACTATAGCTAGCTCCGGCTTACGCTATGGTGTCCTTAACTTCACGTCCTGTGAGTAAATGTATTACACGGATGTAACAATTTCAATTTCAATTATCACTGAATGACCATATTTTAACCCGAAATTAGCCATGACATAGCCCTGAATTGACCTTGTCAGCTCTAATTTAGCCTTTACTTGGCCCTGCATCGGCCCTTACATGGACCTAATTTGGCCCTTCAGTTTGGGTGGATTTCCATAGACCTTGGATGGGTGTAGTACTGGATGGGTCGCTAAATCGGTTTACTTTCGGTTACGCCTCGTGGATGGGTCATGGATGATTCGTGCATCCGTACGCAGTCGATCATCCAGTTCCCCTTCTGTGGAAATGCGGCATGGATGGTTCCGCAATGGCCGGGTGGGTGTGGTGTATGAGGAAAACGAGTTGTCCGATTAGGGAATTCTATGGTTATATATCCGTGAGATACACCACAGTGGGCCGGGTGCCATAGCTATTGCTGCACGACAACTTGTCCGCAGGGGAATGATCGCCTGACAATCCACTGTGGCTTAAATGCCGAAGAATCTTATGATGCAGAATGTCTCAAACTGGTTTTCCGTTCCTCGAATCAGATCTGACGCAATTCGATTTTTCGGGAAGTGAAACTAGCAGAGGGAGGTCACAGATTTCGTGAGGTCAAACTAGCAGATCGAATACAAACTAGCAGGGGGAGGTCGCAGATTTCGGGGTGTGTGTGGGGGGTCAAACTGAGGAAGGTCGCAGATTTCGGGAGGTCAAACTAGCAGAGGGAAAGAGAGGGAATTGAAACTGGTACAGTGTGGTGGATAACGATCCTCCCACTGAGTTGCCACGCGGTGGTGACGACTTTCCGACAGATGACGAACGACTTCTGTAGGCAGTTGAAACCGAGCGAATTGACCTACTGATCAGTGTCTGATCAGCTACTCGGGAATACCTAAAACGAGGGTTCCATTAGGGTCTAGACGCGCTGGAAGCGGGAAAGGAGTCTTAAGCCGTGCTTCTGACTCTTAGGACCGTCTAAACTCCTGAGATCATTTCTTAGGCTTCCAGTTACAAGACACTCCGTGTTACAAGGTATTCATATACCACAATTGGTTTCTTGAGCCTGGTCGCGCTTTCAAACCGCGCCACTCGCTTTACTCCCCACCCCCGACGTCCCCTCGAGCCCACCATCACCGAGTATGGCCTCTTCTTCAGCCCAAGCTGCTGCAGCTCCACCTTCTGAGGTCCCGGATGTTGACGACATGGACCACGAGGAGCTCGTCCAGCAAGTCAAGGCTTGGGAGCTGCACAAGCTCTCCAAGGAGAAAAGAAAAGGCGCTGGAGGGCCGGCACCTTCGCCTCCCGACCTTTCAGCTACCGAGAAGGAGCTGAAGGAAGCGCGGATGGCTGTCAAAGTCAATGGCAAGAAGGTCGCCACAAGGCCTGACTCCACGCCGCTTGGCAAGGCTGCCGCGCACGTTGCCCTCGTGGAGAAGGACAGGGTCATCGCTAGCCTCGAACTTCTTCACCATCACGAGGCCGAGGCCACCGCATCCAAGCACCTTGAGGAGATGGCTCGGCTCCAAATGCGAATGAGGGATGCCGAACAGGAGACACTTCGAGTTTCCGCTCTCCTGAAGGCCCAGCAAACGCCCCCCGCTGGACCACCTGAGGGCCCCGCTGCTGGATCGCCTGCAACGCCCCCCGCCCCCGCTGGACCACCGGATGGCCCCGCTGCTGGATCGCCTGCAACGCCCCCCGCCCCCGCTGGACAACCCGCGGCCCCCACAGCTGGACTGCCTGCGGGCCCCCCTGCTGATGGATCGCCTGCTGCTGGCCAGCCCGCTGCTGAAGCGCCCGCTGCAGGACCGCCCGCTGTTGGCCCTCCCGCTGGACCTCATTCGGACGCTTTAATGGCTCTACGTGCCCAGATTGAGCTGCTGGAGGCCAAGGCCAAAGTGGCTGAGCTACAAGCTGCGGCAGCTAAGGTAGAGTCACATGTTTTGCCCTTGGTCCCGAGGCCCTTAGTTGGCAAGTATGAACGTCCATCCCTTTGGACTGGGGTAGAAGACAAGAAGATCCCGAGGGGTAGGATTTGGTGGAAGTTGCTAGAGTCATATCTGATCAGATGCCAATAAGGCACTCGTGTCCTAGTAGTACAGCTGACACATATTGCACGTTGCACCATATGTTAGTACCATCCAACATACCAAACTTCTTTGGTGGGGTAGCTGCCGAGTGGCTAGACCACCTCATGACCGCGTCACCGGCCATTACGTGGGCTGAGATAAAAACTCAGTTCCTAAACTTCTATGACCCCTACCATGCTGACGACGACATCAATGCACACCAACGGCTGCATGCCAACTCGATTCGGCAGACCTCGACGGTTAGGCATTACGCTATGGCTTTCCAAAACGAAGTGCGCATTGCCGGGGGTATGCAATTGGATGATCAGCTAGTTCTGTTTCGGTTTGGTCTGATTCCAACCATCGAGGCACGATGCCGCAGACGTACTGCTGCACAAGGAGGCCGATTTTCCTCTTTAGACGAGCTTGTCGAACATGCTGCTGCCATTGAAACTAAACTTGCTGCCACCAAAACACCAACCCCTACCTCGGCCATGTACGTCCAGGCAAAAGGCAAACGGCCTGGTGGACCTCACGAGGGGTCCACCCAGCACAAGCACAAGAAGGGCACGGCCCAGACTCCAGCTGCAACGGGCCCGCCGCCCTTTTCCAGCCCTGCGGGACAGCTACAATTTGCTGAAAAGCATAAGTGGAAGCAGGCTGACGGTCAGCCCTGGACACCGGATGCTATTAAACTAGCTAAGGAGGGTAACTTATGTTACAAGTGTGATACGAAGCGCACGGCCGCTACAGCCACTGCCCCCTCCAAGTGCCCTAGCTGCCTTACCGTTAGGAAGTAGGATGTAGGTCTGCTTGTAGACATAGATAGGGATGTTCTTTTTCAGTTTCCGTCCCCTACTATCTGTGTAACACCATCTACAGCACAGACCACATCCCCTCCTTGCCTTCCGACCCTGCCCCCGCCTCCTGCCATTCCATGCATATCTGCTTGCACAGCAGCTTGTGTCCACGCGGACCAAGCTACCGCACACTTTGAGGCCACCCTATCGGGGGTATCTGGCAAAGTTCTCATTGACAGTGGAGCAGACTCTGTCTTCGTAGACGCAGAATTCTGTGCTAGGGCAGGTTTAGCCACCTTTACGGGCTCACCAGTCATGGTGCGGGTAGCTGATGGATCCCAAGTCCTCACTACTACGAGAACGAGTTTTGTCCTGAACTTAGGCAAACATTGGTCAGAAATTAAATCTGCTTATGTCCTCCCTACGCTAGGGCCCGGCACCACCGCACTTCTCGGAAGAAGTTGGATGATGCAGACGGGGTGCTGCATTGGTTTTGAAGAGACACGTCTCAGAGCCAGTTTCAAAATAGCTAAAAAGCATAAACGTAGAGTAGCAGTCGAACTGTACTCCATCCGACTCGAGTCGGAACCTCTCTCCATCAAGGAATTGGTTGCTTATACTTTGGCACGTATCGAATTTTTTGACACAGCACAGCGAAAAACGCCAGGAGTCCTGTCTAACAGAGCACTTAAAAAGTTTATCCGCAAATCAAAACAAAAAACTCAATTGTTGTCGAGAGTACCTTAGAGTCAAATCGAGGTGGAACACAAGCCGACGATGCCTTTACAAAGATCGAGGAACATGCCCCCCCAAGAAAAGCAAAAACTTGGGCAAGACAATAACGACATTAGCCGAAAGCGATGTATATCTCGGGTTGCAGACTCAACGGACCCTGTCTAAAAAACGACGTTCATTCGACACCACTCTTGGACCGCGAGCTAACATCAGATTTCCCCCTGACCCATTGACGCGGCATGGGACTACACACTGCAACTCCTCGTACTCGCCACCCACCACACCTACAACGGCACCCTCCGTCCCTGTGGCCCACGGCATCCCACCACCATTTACTTAGAGGGACACCGCCGTACTGTCCTATCTGTCCATATAGTAACGCTTCCCCGACTACCCCTTATTGCACGTGGTCCACCAATT